>CM064971.1:59389791-59456229 GCA_032847665.1 Solanum chilense | reverse complement strand
ATTGAGATAGATGTTCTTGTGATGATGACTTCCAGATTTTGGGGATATTAATAATAGTTTTGAATTGTTTTATTAATGAGTTTAAGTCTTCCGCATTTCTTTTGTTGATATTGTATTAAAATGTTAAAGGTTAGATTGGTTGGTTCGCTCACATAGGAGGGTAAATGTGGGTGCCAGTCGCGGCCCCGGTTTTGGGTCGTGACATCCATCGATTGTGTTTTATCTTGATCTAATTTTGGATCTTCACAATTCTCATAATGGTTTAAGTAGTTGAATCAAATGTTGAATCCTCTGTTCCACCTCCTTCCGTTGATGTGGGAAGTCAGTTGTACATTTATCCTTCTGATAGTGCAGGTGCGGTGTTGGTACCTGTTCATTTCGATGGAATAGGCTTTAGCTCATGGAAGCGAGGTGTTCTTCGTTCTCTGTCAGTGCAGAATAAGTTGGGCTTCATCAATAGAGAGTGCTTGAAACCATCATCAACTTCTCCAAATCATCGCCAATGGGAACGATGTGATGCCATGGTTACTTCATGGATCCTCAACTCTCTAAGCAAGGACATTGCTGATAGTGTCGAATACGTTTTTGATTCACTGGAACTATGGAATGAATTGAAGGATCGATATGATCAAACAAATGGTGCCAAATTATATCAGATCCAAAAGGAGATTAACCATCTAAGTCAGGGATCTCTAGATATCACTTCCTACTATATCAAGATGAAGAAACTTTGGGAGGAACTGAACAACTTGTGTGTAAAGAATCAGTGCAGTTGCTTATGCACTTGTGGTGCCAAGGACACCATGTACAAGGTAGAGCAGGATAGACGATTGATCCAGTTTCTTATGGGCCTTAATGAAGCATATACCATCATTCGCGGTAGCATACTCATGATGAAACCGTTACCTTCCATGGGTCAAGCATTTGCTCTCCTAATTCAGGAGGAGAAGCAGCGAGAATTTAAGCCTAACAGCCAGCTCTTCGCAGATTCACCCTTTATGTGTGCTAGCTCTTCAATTGGACAGTCACGACATACTGGAGGGAACTCAGGTGGACGAGGCTTCCAGACTAACTACACACAAAACACTGGGGGAAGAGGAACAAGACCTTTCTGTGAGTATTGTAGGAGATTGAGGCATATAAAAGACAAATGTTACAAGTTACATGGTTATCCTGAGAAGCCGTCTTCTAGCCCAGGATCTAGTAGCAACAACAATAACCCCAACTCAAATTTCACTCCAAATTACAGAAAGTATAAAGGAAAAGGAACTGCAACAAATGTTCATGGAGAATGCTCGAGTGAGAGAGAAGATATTTCTTCTCAAAATGTATCTCTAAACACCTTGTCGACAGAACAATACACTCACTTGATCAACTTGCTGCAAGCTTTCCAAGGAGGAAACATGAAGGATCCCTTCGCTGCATCAACATCTACTAATGGAGCTGCTGTTAACTTTGCTTTCCAAGGAGGAAATATGAAGGATCCTTTCTATGCATCTGCATCAACATCTCATAATGGAGCTACTGCTAACTTTGCAGGTATAATTGCTTGTAACTCTTCTATTGATTATGGCAAACATTCATGCGGTTGTTTCAAAACAAAAACTAACTTGTGGATATTAGATTCTGGAGCAACACATCATATTACTTTTAATAAGAGTTACCCCTCCAAACTCATCACAATACCATATCCTATACTTGTAAACTTACCTAATGGATACAAAGTTAAAGTAACACAAGTTGGAGAAACAATATTGACTTCTGGGATCACATTAAGCAATGTTCTTTTCATACCTACTTTTCATTATAATCTGATCTCTATCAGTGCTTTGACAGATCACCTCAAATGTACTGCATTCTTCACTAATTCTTCATGTCTACTGCAGGCCCCTTCACTAAGGAGGGCTCTGGAGATTGGTAGAATACATGATAGATTGTATCTACTGTGCTCTCAGTGTCTGCAAAAGAAAAATTCCTCTATTTCCTGTTTCTTTGCAGAAAATAAAAATCATTGTTCTCATCTTCATTCCTGCATTTCTGATGTAACAAAGTCGTTTGAAGATAATAGAAATAGCATTTCCAATTCTTCTGTGTCTCATGCTAATTCTGTTGTTGATCCTTCTATGTCTCATGATAATGCTACAGACCAGTTATGGCATTATAGA
This sequence comes from Solanum chilense, assembly GCA_032847665.1. Classification (NCBI taxonomy): domain Eukaryota; kingdom Viridiplantae; phylum Streptophyta; class Magnoliopsida; order Solanales; family Solanaceae; genus Solanum; species Solanum chilense. The sequence goes on along the minus strand of CM064971.1, from coordinate 59,454,064 downwards.
TTAGGCCATGTTGCTTTCATAAAAAATGAGGAAATTAACCTCTATACCTGTAAAGTTCTCACCAAAGCAACCTTTCTGTTGTCCAATTTGTCCCATGGCTAGACAATCTAGGCTGCCATTTTCCAATAGCATCACTACTTCACCTAATTATTTTGACCTGATACATATAGATCTCTGGGGACCATACCATATCAAAACACATGATAACTACAAATATTTTCTTACCTTAGTTGATGATCACAGTAGGGCAACCTGGACACATTTGTTAAGTTGCAAAAGTAATGCCCTTAGTGTGATCCAAGCTTTTGTACTCATGATTGAAACCCAATTTCACACTACAATCAAGATTATTAGATCAGACAATGGTCTGGAATTCTCCAACAATGAGTCAAATTCATTCTTTCGGTCAAAAGGAATTATACATCAAAAGACTTGTCCACACACACCACAACAAAATGGTGTTGTAGAAAGGAAGCATAAATACCTACTTGAGACTGCTAGGGCCTTGTTATTTCAATCTAAACTACCAATCAAGTATTGGGGTGAGTGCATCCTAACAACAACTTACATAATTAACAGACTTCCTTTACCAATCCTTCACAATAAATCTTCTATTGAAGTATTACATCAAGTAATACCCTCTTATTCTCACTTAAGAAGCTTTGGATGTCTATGCTATCCTACCACACCAAAGGTCCATAGAACCAAATTTGATCCAAAGACAAGTCCTCATGTTTTTATTGGATATCCACCTAATACCAAAGGGTACAATGTGTTTAATTTAGCCACTAAAAAAATCCATATATCTAGGGATGTAGTGTTTAATGAGACAGTCTTTCCTTTTACTTTGACGGCTGATACTGCTTCATTTCCTTCATCTCCTTTTTATTATTCAACTTTCCTGATAATTCTCTACAAGAAACTGCTCCAAGCATCACTCATGATAACTCTTCTACATCTCCTGTACATGCTTCTACATCATATAATAATTCTACACCACCACCCACAAATACACAACCGTTTCTCACACCACCACCCACAAATACACAACCTGTTCTCAGGAAGTCCACTAGAGTTCACAAAACACCATCATCTTTGAAGACTTTATTCATTATGCACCTCAATATTCCTCCTCCAATTTTTTTGTGTCCCTTCTCAGCACACTAATCATGTTGCTCCTAAGGATTTACTGCCTAATAGTCAGTCTTTTGTAATGAATATATCTTATGATTGTGAGCCCTCATCTTATAAAGAAGCAGCAATGAATCCTGCCTGGCAGACTGCTATGACACATGAGTTCCTAGCATTGCATGACAATCATACATGGGATTTGGTGCCTTTACCTCCCGGAAAGAAACCAATTGGAAGTAAGTGGATGTATAAGATAAAACATAGAGCAGATGGTAGTGTAGAGAGGCTAAAAAGCAAGGCTGGTAGTGAAGGGCTATACACAACATGCCGGGATCGATTATAATGAAACATTTTCTCCAGTTGTAAAGATGACAACAGTGAGAGCTTTACTTGCCACTGCAGTTAAGAAACATCCGGATATTCTTCAATTGGATGTTAATAAAGCATTTCTTCATGGAGAAATACATGAAGAAATTTATATGGACATTCCCCAAGGCTTGGCCATTACTGAGGGTATAGGAACTGGTCAATCTAGACTTGTTTGTAAGTTGAACAAATCCTTGTATGGACTTAAACAAGCTAGCAGACAATGTTATGCAAAACTGACTGATGCTCTCAACTCTAGAGGTTATACTCACTCTATGAATGATTACTCTTTGTTCTACAAGAAATCAGGAACCTCCATTGTATTTCTGGCTGTTTATGTGGATGATGTATTGCTTACTGGGACTGACTTAGTCGAAATTAATGACTTAAAGTCTTTTCTTCATGATACATTCAAAATTAAAGACCTAGGAAAGCTGCAATATTTCCTTGGCTTAGAGGTTCTGTATACACATGATGGAATTCTTGTATCTCAACGAAAGTTTGCACTTGATCTACTCAAGGAGTATAATTGTGCTCAGTTTAATCCATTCTCTTCACCTCTTGATCCTCTGATCAAATTAAGAGCTGATGATGGTCCTTTACTCTCAGATCCTGCTTATTATCAAAAACTTGTTGGTAAACTGAATTTTCTCACAAACACAAGGCTTGACATTGCTTATGGTGTTCAACATCTTAGCCAATTTATGCATGCACCTCGCGAACCACATTTGCAAGCAACATTTCATCTGTTGAGGTATCTTAAACAAGATCCTACATTGGGAATCTTTATGTCTAATTCAGCTGATTATACTGTTCGTTCTTTTTGTGACTCTGATTGGGTTCATGCCCAGATTCTAGAAAATCTGTTACTGGATATCTAGTTTTGCTTGGTGATAGTCCTGTGAGTTGGAAGTCTAAGAAGCAAGAAACCATCTCCTTATCTTCCGCTGAGGCTGAATACAGATATCTTAGGAAGCTTGTTGGTGAATTAGTTTGGTTACAGAGGTTGTTCAGTGAATTAACTGTTCCTCATACATGTCCTTTTTCAGTATTTTCTGATAGCCAGTCTGCATTACACATTGCTCGAAACCCATTTTTTCATGAGCGTACCAAGCACATTGAAATTGATTGTCATTTCATCCGGACTAAACTCCAAGAAGGACTCATCACTCTCCACTATGTTCACACTGATCAACAGTTGGCTGACATTTTAACTAAAGCTCTTACATGAATCAAACACTCCAATGTTCTGTCCAAGTTGTCTGTGGTTCCCTCACTTCCAACTTGAGGGGGGGTATTGAGACTTACATAATGTATAGGTTCATGTTAATATATATATTACTGTTATATTACTGTTAGTGTTAGTTATATAATCTGTTAGAGTTAGTTGCATAATTGGTTAGGATCAAATTCTGTTAGAGTGTGTATAAATAGTCTAGTTTGTATTCAGTCTGAACTATTTTTCAATATATGAGAAATCTGAAATTGTTCTCTCTTTCAGCATTGCTGCAACTACTTGTTGTTCACCATTAATGGTGATTTTCAAGCTCTAACAGTGAGCTTTCACAAATACAGTACATTTCATTTTATCCTGATGTCTGATTGAACTTAATCTTATTAATTATGTTTGATATTTATTTTAAAGTCTGATTAAAATTTAAATTTACATAAAAAAATCATACATTAATAGATATAGTGTTGTCTAATAAAAAAACAACTTTATACTCGTATAAACATAAATCTTCTAATTAAAAATAAAAATACACTTATCGCTTTATAACAATTCTGATTTGCCTACGAACGAGACTTACATTAATGGAAGGGATGCAAAGAACAAAAGAAGAGTTATGTCAATTATTATTATTATCACACATGGAACATGCAGTGATGCATGCAATGTATAGACATCTAAAAGCACCTTTTCTATGGGTTCACAGTCGTGTCAAAGGCCACCAAATTAGCATTACTAGCTTTTTAGTACATGTCCCCCATTTTTTTTAGCACTTCTCATATTAGTCAACCTCCAACATCATTAAAGGTTTCTTCCTAATCTCTCCAATTATAGAGCACTAACAAATTAACCCTAAGTAATATTAACCACCACACTAATAGCATTGTTGACTTTTCATATATTTTTTTTGAATTTCATATACCCAATTTTCCTATATCACATAAATTTAGATGAAGTGTGTATTAAGGGGCAGACCTGCCTTATAAAAGGGGGGTCATCAATCGACACCGCTTCTTTAAATTCTTTTCCTATATATATATATGGGAAAAGGGTCAAATATGTTCCTAAAATATTCGAAAAGATTTAGATATACCCTCCGTTTAAATTTTGGTTCACTCATGCCCTCGCCGTCCAACTTTTGGTCCAAATATGCCCTTATGGGCGTTAGTTGTCATGTTGAACATATCCAACTCATTTTTCATTTCTTTAAATGCCACATGGAATTGACATGTCATTTTGGCCTTACCACATAACATTTATATGAAATGGAAAGATATTCGGATTCATAAACATCTAATCTGACCCATAAATCAACTCCTTTTAAATTTACCATCCGACCCATTTTTAACAATTTTGTTTAATTTCTATTATTGCGGTAAATCTCGAAAATGAGTAATTGATTAATAAAAAATAAAAAAAATATAAAATTAACGCCAAAAATTCACAAATAAATATAGTAACCTTAAATCTAACATTCCATTTTTTTTAGATTTTTTATTTTTTGATAAATCTCGAAAAATGAGTAATTGATTAATAAAAAATATGAAAAGTATGAAAAAAATATAAATTAACACCAAAAGTTTACAAATATATATAGTAACATTTCAATCTACAATTTTTTTAAATTTTTTATATTTTTCGGCAAATCACGAAAATGAGTAATGTTTTTAATAAATAGGGAAAAATATGAAAACAAAATAAAAAATATACGTCAAAATTCACAAATAAATATAATTAACTTAAATTCAATAATTTCAACATTTTTTTTATTTTATATTTTTCATATTTTCCTATTTTTTATTTCTGAAATTTTTGTGTAATTTTTATATTTTTTCATATTTTTTGTTAATAAACTCATTTTTGGGATTTGTCGAAAAAATCAAAAATTAAAAAAATATTGAAATTGTTGAATTTAAGGTTATTATATTTATTTTTTAATTTTTTGGCATTAATTTTATATTTTTTTATACTTTTTATTAATTAATTACTCATTTCGGGATTTATCGAAAAAAATAAAAAAATTTAAAAAAAGTGTTTAAATTGAATTTAAGGTTACTATAATTATTTATGAATTTTTGGCATTAATTTTATACTTTTTTCATATTTTCCTATTTTTTTTATTAATCAATTACTCATTTTCGAAATTTATCGAAAAAAATAAAAATTAAACAAAATTGTTGAAAATTGGTCGGATAATTTATTTAATAGCGGTTGATTTATGGGTCGGATTAGGTGTTTATGAGTCCGAATATTTTTCCATTTTCATATAAATGTTATGTGGTAAGGCCAAAATAACATGACAATTTCATGTGACATTTAAAGAAATAAAAAATGAGTTGGATATGTCCAATATGACAACTAACGTTTATAAGGGCATATTTGGACCAAAAGTTGGATGGCGAGAGCATCAGTGAACCAAACTTTAAACGGAGGGTATATCTAGACCTTTTTGAATAATTTAGGGACATATTTGACACTTTTCCATATATATATATAGAGAGAGAAAAAAAAAAAAGAACTACAAATATTATTAATAGCACTCCTTGAACAATACAACTCCATGGCTCGCTGGTTTGCACACTGAGAGAAATGGTTATTCTAATCACCGTGCGCAAGTTTTATTTAAAAAAGAAATAAGAAAAGCCGAGTTTTGTATTTATTTGTTTATTTGGGTGTGGGGGTGGGGACGGGGAGGTTAGAAAAAATTATAAAAAAAAATTAAATCTCTAACCTCACTATTCCTGCTTAATTAGTCTAAAATAAATCAATTGAACTAGAATACAACTTATAACTATTATAGAAATTAATTGTTCAAATTGGAATTGGACACAATAACAAGTTATAAAGTAAAAGTTAAGTTGAAAAGAAACCTTCTAGTTTTGAAAGCTTGATGTTAATGTCACTTTTTCTTAATTGTAAGTTCACTTTTCTTTTTATCTCTAACCTTTATAGTTCTAGTTGGAATTTCTTGAATATTCATCAATTTTGTGTAGATTTAATTCCTTAAAATTGTTTAAAGTTATCTAATTTATTTAAATTTGTAATTTAGATCAATGCCATGGAGAGATATTTTTCTTAAGTATCTTCGAAGCTTTCAAAATCAAGATTGATTTACGAAATCAAATAAATGATGATCTTTTGAATAATTGTTTGTTGCCTTATATAGAGAATGAAATATTTGTTGGGAATTAAACACACAACACACACAAATAATCTAGAGAAAAGAGAAACGGAATGCAAACGTGACACACAAGAATTTAACGTGGTTCGGTTTCCCTACTCCACGACTGTAACAGGAGGATTTTATTTCACTTGTGCTACTCAAGAATTACAAATACAAGGATCATATTTATAAGAAAACCAAATGGTTAACCTAGGGTTTCAGTAATGGGTCGGGCCGGCTCACAAGCCTCCACAAAGCCCAACAATCTCCCACTTGGAGGCTTGAAGAATTTCAACTGTCATCCACTTAGAACACTTGTATGTCTAGTAATCTTTTTCAACTCTCTCCTGCTACAGCGGCCTTCTCATCAGTCAACTGAAAGGCCCGTTGAAGCTCCCCGAAGCTTCAACACATCAGTCACGGCTGAAACTGCCCTTGACTCGTCCTCGGTCCCTACCGGCTCCCACTTGAGACACGAACTGCCGGATCCTAGAACTCCCTGAGAACAAACACTCTCCATACTCAGCAAGATATTTTCTGGAGACGTATCAACAGCTGGAATACTGGTTCTCTTGACCCACTGTCTTCTAGGAGCCTTGGCTGAAGCACGGCCGGTGCTCCCACTGCCACAAACGCCTCTGACTGGTCTTCCTGAACCTTTCCTTGCTCGTTCATCCTGAATCTGACCTGTGGCTCTGGGTTTCTTTCTTGCAAAGACAACCTTCTTCTGCCCACGAGATTCTGTGAACCGGACTTTGTTTTTCTTCTGAACTGGGACGGTCACTCCCTCAGACGGTAATCCGACAATATACAATGATCCTCTTTTTGTTCCACGAGCCATGACAAGATTGCCCCTCACGACCTTCCACTGCCCATTTCCGAACTTCACATGATGTCCCTGTTCATCCAACTGCCTAATAGAAATCAAACTTTTCGTCAAGCTTGGAACAACTCTGACATCCTTCAAGGTCCAGAAACCGACTGGCGTCTTCAGCACCATGTCACCCATGCCCGTAACATCAAGAGCTCTATCGTCTGTAAGCCTTACCTTTCCAAAGTCTCCAATAACCAAATTCTGCAGTGCTTCACTGCTGTGGGTAGCGTGAAAAGAAGCACCAGAATCCATGACCCAGGAATCCACATTGCTCTCCGCGCAACAGATAAACAAATCCTCGTCGGCGCTGTCTTTTGCAATGTTGACTTGTTTGTCTTTCTGGCATTGATTCCTGAAATGCCCCACCTCCTTGCAGTTCCAACATGTTACACCTGAGCCATCCCGAGCCTTCGACTGACTCCTTCTTCGGTTCCTGCTCCTACTACCTCTGTTATTTCCTCTGCCTCTGACGACGTTTAGCATATCACCTGATGATTCTCCAGAACTCCTTCTTCTGACATCCTCGCCAAGAACGAGATCACGAATCTTCTCAAAGGTGAATCCATTAGGTCCCACTGAACTGGCAACTGCTGTAACCGTTCCGGACCAACTGTCAGGCAATGATGATAACAGTAGTAAAGCTTGAACTTCATCATCGAACTTAATGCCAACTGACAAAAGTCTGGCTAAGATCGAATTCAATGAGTTGATGTGCTCGGTAACTGAACTGCCTTCCTTCATCTTTGTGTTCACCAACTCTCTAATCAGAAAAATTTTGTTTGCTGCAGATGGCTTCTCGTACATGTTAGACAAGGCTTCCAAGATGCCTTTCGCTGTCTTCTCCTTAAGAATGTTGAAAGCAACATTCTTGGTCAACGAGAGTCGGATAACTGACATAGCTTTCCGATCCAAACCTGCCCACTCTGCATCAGACAATTTTCCTGGCTTGTCACCCAACACTACGTCCAAATCTTTCTGAACCAGCAAATCTTCAATCTGCATCTTCCACCAACTGAAATCTGTACCATCGAACTTCTCAATTCAGAACTTCCCATCTTCTGCCATCTCAAAGGACTAAATGAGATACTCTGTACAACTTCGGCAATTCCCTTAACGGCGTTTTCTGACAGCGGGCGGCGATTTGGACGATGCTCACGATCTGGACGCTCGCGGCTGGATCTGAGGCTCCTCGACGCGGCTGGCCAACGGAACGGCGCGACGGACAGCACACGGACGACGGCTGTTCGCACCCTGCGCGGTTCTCCTAGCCGGCTGCTGCTTGAGGTTACCCACACGGTAACGGCGGCTCTCCTCCCTGCACACAGTTCTTCACACAAGAACCCTAGGTGACAATTTCTCACAGTTTGTGTTACAGTGTTGTTGAAACCTCGCTCTGATACCAATTGTTGGGAATTAAACACACAACACACACAAATAATCTAGAGAAAAGAGAAACGGAATGCAAACGGGACACACAAGAATTTAACGTGGTTCGGTTTCCCTACTCCACGACTGTAACAGGAGGATTTTATTTCACTTGTGCTACTCAAGAATTACAAATACAAGGATCATATTTATAAGAAAACCAAATGGTTAACCTAGGGTTTCAGTAATGGGTCGGGCCGGCTCACAAGCCTCCACAAAGCCCAACAATATTTAGTTACTATTTCCAATAAAACTATTATGAATATATTTAAAAATATGAAAACTCGTCGAGCAGAAAAATAGTAATTTGCTTAATTTATGTTTTATTAGTATGTTTTAAATAATTTTTATATCAATTATTTATTATTTATTTATTTTTAAATATCGATTTTATTTAAAAAGAATCTCCCTAACCAGTGGGTGTAGTTAACAAGTACACATCATTCTGCAATGCTGGACCGACAATCATGCCCTTAATTAATTACTTTGTTAACCAACTCTCTTTAAATCTATGGGATTAATATGTACCAACACTTGTCACTATTGGACATGATAGCCTCCCTAACACTAACAACAAAATTGATTATGTAAAAGGTAAAATTTGACACACAAAAATAAGAAATGAATTACTTGAGAATTATCATTCATGTCTGGCAAAGTTGGAATTAGGAGTTTGAGATTTCAAGTTTTTTTTTTTTTGGTTGATAGTGGGTTCGAAGATACAACCTAACATGAAAAATATTTTCATTCTGATAGAACTTCATAAGTTACTATACATATATGTTTTATTTAAATTTCTAATAGAAATATAAAATTTATGAAAATTAATGGATTCGTCCGAATTCACAAACTCCTATCTATCTGCGTCCCGCCTCTGCATCCATCTTTAAACAATTATGTCGCCCCTCCTGAGTCCTAGCGTGACGTTTTCGAATTCACGGCGAGGTTGAACTGAAATTTGCACTCACTCTACTCTTGAATCTTATCCCACATATAAAAAATTGAAACAGGAAACAATATTAACAAAAAAGCGTGTTGATTAAAATATATTTCTTTTTTAAAAAAATGTACTCTTTAAAAATAAAAAAAATGACTTTTCAATTCGAATTTGTAATTACTTTTTAAAATTCTTACTTAGGAAAAAAAAAAGTCACTATTTGATTCGATAGGATTTGCCTCAATTTTTCACTAAATCAAGAGCATGTTCAAATGATAACTTAATAATCAAATGAACAAACTTCATACACTTTAAAATAATGTGTTGTTTGAATTTACATGTTGTAGCAATCCCACAATCTATTATTATATATATATATATATATATATATATATATATATATATATATATATATATATATATATATTAACTATATATGATCTATCCTCCCACAATTTGTTAAAAATAATTTTTTTTTAAGTTACGAGGGTTGAATCTCCGCAAGTTGTTCATTTAAAGGAGTTGAATAATGTTTTTATGAACGCATGTCATCATTTGTCTCAAATCCAACATTAAACAATTAATCATAAAGAATCTGCTGCATCCATTCAAGCAACTACCATACCTAATTATTTAATACATAGAATTGAACGATTTTTCATCGATTGTCATTTGAATTAATTATTACTTCCATTATATATATATATACATGATCTTCTTATGTTTCATGAATGAAACGAAAACGGATATGCTAACTACATCACTTAAACTATCAAAAGAATTTAAAATATAAATAATTTAAAAAACCACAGAAAAATCAGATTTAGTAAACTACAAGCATTTATTAGCTAATTAAAAGAAACCACTATTCAAAAAACTTCGTTCATATTTCACCCATAAATAATATATTTTAATAAATTAATGAAAGGAATGATAACAATGTTACTTTTGCTTACTAAAGTAACAATATTAACTTTGCTTGCTAAACCAATATTCAAGAAACAATGTTAGAAAAGTGAAAATTACTTTCTGTTCGTGGTAGGAACTAGGATGCTAATACTAGTTTTGCTTACTAAAGAAATATATGATATTGATACAGTGTTGATCTTCTGAAGAATTTTAACCTAAAGTTTCTTGCATCGTGTATCATTTATTTGGGTCTTGCTTTAAAAACTGGTGTGTATACATGCTATTAAGAATAAATTAATATTGCACTTCATTATTAATAAAAATAAAAATAACTTATTCTGTTAAGAACAGATAAGTTGGATGTAGAGAGAAGAAGTAACCATGAACAGAGAAGATTCTGGAGAAGAAGAAGAACTGATATTATTGATGAACTAACTTTCCTATACAGTATGATCATGTATTTATACTTTGTACAATCAACAAACTTGATACTTGAAAAAGGAATCTAAAAACTAACTTACTAACAACTAATTTGTAACTTATTTAACTAACTAATTTCTGAGTTAGTTATTAACAACTTTGTAGTCTCAACACTCCCCCTCAAGTTGAAGGTTGAAATACATTTATCAACCCCAACTTGTCTAATATGTAATTGTGCTGTTGACCTCCCAAAGCCTTAGTTAAAAGGTCAGCTTCTTGATCAGTTCCACGAATATACATTGTCTTGATCAATCCCTTTTGTATTTTTTCCCTAACAAAGTGACAATCAATCTCTATATGTTTAGTCCTTTCATGAAATATAGGATTTCCAGCAATCTGAATGGCAGCTTTGTTGTCACAAAATAACTCTACTGGAATTTTCACCTTCATGTTCATCTCCTCCAACAGTCCTACTAGCCAAATAATTTCAGCTACTGCTGATACCATGCTTCTATATTCTGCTTCAGCAGTACTCCTTGATATAGTTTCTTGCTTCTTTGATTTCCAAGAAATCAGAGAACTGCCTAACTTCATACAATAACCAGTTACTGATTTTCTTGATACTGCACATGATGCCCAATCAGAATCACAAAAACCTCTAAGTGTACAATCCCTTTTACTACTCAATAAAATTCCCAAACCTGGTCTTCCCTTCAGATATCTCACAACATGAAGTGCTCCTTCTAGATGAGATTGTTTCGGATCATGCATGAACTGACTCAAAGTCTGCACTGCATATGAAATATCTGGCCTTGTGACTGCCACATAAAGTAGTTTTCCCACTAATCTCTGATAAACATGTTTTTCTATCAATTGTGGATCATCTGACTCATTATCATCATGCTTTCTTAGATGTTTGTCATAATCAGATGTAGTGAACTTCATGTGCTGTTCCAATGGTGTGATTGCAGGCTTTGCTCCTGCTAAACCCCATTCTGAAATCAACTCTAATATGTACTTTCTTTGTGTCATCAATATCCCTTTGCTGGACCTCAAAAATTCTATACCAAGAAAATATCTTAGCTCCCCTAAGTCTTTGATCTTGAAATTTTGTTGCAAAATATTTTTCGACTCCTTGATAAGTTGCAGATCATTTCCAGTGATGATCAAATCGTCTACATAAACAAGTATCATTACAATCTTCTGGTCTACCTTTTTTGTGAACAAGGAATAGTCATGCTTGCTCTGCTGAAACCCAGACTCAACTAATGCAGTAGTGAGTTTTATATTCCACTGCCTTGATGCTTGCTTAAGGCCATATAATGATTTCTTCAATCTGCAAACTTTAGATATCTCCCCCTTACTGCCAAAACCTTGAGGCAGTACCATAAAGACTTCTTCATGAAGATCACCTTGTAAAAAAGCATTGAATACATCCATTTGAAAAACAGGCCAATTATGCATAGCAGCCAAAGAAAGAGCACATCGAACAGTAACCATTTTTGCAACAGGGGAAAAAGTGTCATGAAAATCAATCTCTTCTTGTTGAGTATAACCTTTAGCAACTAAACGAGCTTTGAACCTTTCAATAGACCCATCAGCATTGTATTTGATCTTGTAAACCCATTTACAGCCTATGGGTTTCTTACCAGCTGGTAAATCAACAATCTCCCAGGTTTTGTTAAGTACAAGAGCATCAATCTCTTGTTTCATTGCTTGAACCCATCTGTCATCTAATATAGCTTCACCATAAGAGGTAGGTTCAATAGAATTAGAAAAAGTGGAGAGGAAAACTTGATAAGCAGGGCTAAGATGAGAGTATTGAACGACATAATGAATGGAATGAGGAACTAGTTTTGTAGAAGGTATAGAATGAACATAATCAGAAAGCCAAATGGGGGGTTTAGTGGCTCTGGATGATCTCTTTGAAGGTAAGGAAATAGTAGGAGAAGTAACTGCAGTAGGAGTTTGAGAGACTGGAGGTTGAGGAAGAGATGGTGATGAAGTAGATGGTGGTGATAACAATGGAACAGGTGATTGTGAAGTGACTATTGGAGGGTTGGAGTCTGGATCAAGAAGATAAGATGGAATAGGAAAATTGGACAATAAAGAATCAGAAGAAGATGGAACAGGTGATTGTGAAGTTTGCTTGAATGGAAAAATATGTTCCCTAAAATGAACATCCCTACTGACAAAAAATGAGTGAGATTGTAGATCATAAAGTCTATATCCCTTTTGAAAAGAAGAATAACCCATGAATACAGCAGGTATAGCTCGTGGTGAAAACTTGTCATGAGGATTTGGATCAGTGGCATAACATAAGCATCCTAAAGTCCTCATATGGACTAAAGAAGGAGGTATATTGTGAAGCTTTTCATATGGTGAAATACCATGAAGAACACTAGAGGGTAGCCTATTTATAATGTAAGTTGCTGCAAGTATGCAGTCACCCCAAAATTTGAGAGGAATACACCCTTGGAATCTTAGAGCTCGTGCTACGTCTAGTAAGTGCCTATGTTTTCTCTCAGCCACCCCATTTTGTTGTGGAGTGTATACACATGTTCTTTGATGGACAATACCAAGAGATTGAAAAAAAGAGGTACATTGAGAATTAAGGAATTCAAGACCATTATCTGAACGCATGATCTTAATGGTAGTGTTAAACTGATTTTGTATCAAATTAACAAATACTTTCAAATGAAGCAAACAATCACTTTTGTATTTCAACAAGAAAACCCAAGTCATGCGACTGAAATCATCAACAAGAGTGAGAAAGTATTTATTGCCATTGTAAGTGTCATGTTTATAGGGACCCCATACATCCATATGCACTAATTGAAAAGGCTGAATGGTAACAGTATGATGTACTGGAAAAGAAAATCTAGTTTGTTTGGAAATAGGACAGATTGGACAATTACAAATTTGATCTTTATCCAATGTATGCTTGATGGTAGAAATTTGTCTAAGTACTGGGATTGGAGCATGCCCAAGTCTTTGATGCCATACAGAACTTTTGACATCACTAGAGTTAACAGAAAGACAGGAAGAAACATTTTGCAAGCTAGAATTGATGGTTGGTGATGGTGATTTGGTGGAAAGAATGTATAAACCATCCTTGACTTTACCAATCCCCTTCACCTTGCCAGTGTAAAGATCCTGAAAAAGAAAGAAATCAGGGTAAAAAGAAGCAAAACAATGAAGATCTTTAGTAAGTTGGGATACTGATAATAAGTTGTGTTTGAACATAGGTATATGCAGAACATCTTTGAGAAGTTGGTCTTTGTCTAGTTGGCAAGTCCCTTTATGAGTGATTTGAGCTATATCACCATTAGGTAAATGAACTTGATTATGAGGAGAAGGTGAAAGAGCAGTACTAGATGACATTAAGTCCATAGAAGAAACCATATGATGTGATGCTCCTGTATCAACAATCTAGAAATTAGTTTTAAAACCAGCTAGAAAACAATTGATAGTACCTGCCATGTTAGCTACATTTTCAGGTGACTCTTGTTTGTCAATCAATGTGAGAAGCTTCTGGAACTGATCAGCAGTAAAAACTTGTTCATGAAGTTGTGGTGCACCATTCTGACGACTAGCATTGTGAGCATTATAACCATTAACATTTGGAGCATTACTAGTCCTGTATCCATTATATCCACTTTGCTCTCTATTGAAATTTCCTCCTCTGAAACCACCATTCTCTCTATCCTTATTCCTGGTGAACTTGAAATCAGGTGGATAACCAATCAACTTATAACACTTTTCTCTAGTATGTCCTTTAAGATTACAGAAATCACAATGTAGATTGAAATTCTTCTTCACTCTCATATTATTGTTAGCTCTTGAATTTATATCATTTGTACCAGCAGAATTTGAGGATTCACCTTCCTCATAACGAGAAGACACAATAGATATTTGCTTTTGTTTAGAATCAGAACCATATCTTGACACAGCATTTGCAGTAAGTGCAGAAGATTCACCTTCCTCATAGTGTGGTCTAGAATGAGAGCTCTGTGCGACTACATTCAAATGCGCACGATGACTCTCCTCATGAATGATCAGAGAATATGCTTGATTGACTGAAGGGATGGATGGCATCATCAAAATTTGGCTTCTCGATTGACTGTAATTTTCATTCAATCCTCCCAAAAATTGCATGAGTTTTTGTTGCTCCAGATTATTGATAAACTCACGAGACTTATCACATGAGCACGAAGGAGGTGGAACTAGAGATTCATACTCCTCCCAAAGCTCCCTCAATCGACAAAAATACATAGAAATAGTCGATGTACCCTGAGTTAGTGTTGCAATTCCTCTGTGGATGTGATAGATCTTTGTGGCATTCACCTTATCAAATCTCTCTTTGAGATCTACCCAGACCTTATGAGCATTTGAAGAATATACAATTCCATTCACCAAATCTTTTGACACAGAACTCATTATCCAGGATAACACAATTGCATTTACCCGTTCCCATTGATGTGCCATCTGACCTTCATACATGTCCTTTCTGCAAGTGCGATCAACAAAACCAATTTTGTTCTTCCCTAGCAAGGCAATACGCATCGATTTACTCCAGAGTATGTAATTTTCCATTCCAGTGAGAACACAATGAGCTAGATTCACTCCTGGAATATCAGAATTTTGTAGAAAAAGTGGATCAAAGGAATCAAAACTCGAGATGGATCGTGAAGTATCAACATGTCCAGATCCATTGATGTTATCTCCATCAGCTTCTGAGGATGAATTTTCAATCGCCATTGATGAATGAAAGAAGAAAAAAAACGAGATTTCTCCAGAAAAAAAAATCAACAGAGAGAATTTGAGATGAAATTGATATCAAAAAAATGAAATTGACATGAGTGAACAGCCATTAACAAAGCTCTGATACCATGTTAAGAACAAATAAGTTGGATGTAAAGAGAAGAAGTAACCATGAACAGAGAAGATTCTGGAGAAGAAGAAGAACTGATATTATTGATGAACTAAATTTTCTATACAGTATGATCATGTATTTATACTTTGTACAATCAACAAACTTGATACTTGAAAAAGGAATCTAAAAACTAACTTACTAACAACTAATTTGTAACTTATTTAACTAACTAATTTCTGAGTTAGTTACTAACAACTTTGTAGTCTCAACATATTCCATCAACAAAAGAATTACGTAAAGTTGAAAAAGAGACATACAGAAAAATGATGAAAAATAACACAGACTAAAAGAGAGGGACAATCAGTGGCCGATTCAGGATTTTTGCTCAGGAGATTTAAAGTATAAAGGAAAAGTTCAACTGGTAATACAAGTGTGAGGTGATCAGCGTAATAGTCCCTCAACATGCTCTTCGTACAAGAATCATATATAGACCCTTCATTGGTTCATAAAAGTAAATACTAAACTAATAAGAGGTATTGAGGACAAAGATACATTCATAAGGATTTTAGTGGATCGACTGTATTACATAAGTTAACTCCTAAATTTTAGGGGAAGAAAGATATCTACTTTATCATGCTAAATTTAATTTACTTTATCATACCGTATTAATTCTTTCTTTTTACTTCTATCAATAATGTATCGAGCATTCTTAAAATTTCTTGTGTTTTTTATACTTTAATTTTCACTTTTTAAAAATTTAAAGTTAGCATCCATTCAATCACACTTTACTATGAAAATCGTCAAGATTCTCTTAAAAGTGTGTAAGAATAGAGTTACTAAAATTATAATGCATATTCAGAAGATAAATAAATAGCACGTCAATTCTTTTAGTTCATATAATTCAATTTACTAGGTTAATCATAATTTGTAAAAAGACAAATAACGAATAAATCAAATATGTTTAGTTTCTATCTCTCTAAAATAGAAATAAAATATACAAGAAATTTCATGAATTCTATAAATTACTATTTTTGAAAGGATGTTGACGATATTTAAGTTTCACATCTAATTTATCTTTTTTTTTAAAAAAAGAAATAAATATATTTCTATCTCATCAATTTCTAGTTAAATATAATTAAATCATTTTTTAAATAGTTATTTAATTTTAGTATATAAAAGAAAAGCTACTTGAAAAATAATACATATAAAAAGAATAAAAAATGTGTCTGGTAAATTTAGAGAAAAAAAATTAAAAAGAAGAAATGGAACAAAAGAAAAAAATAATGAAAAAGAACAAGAAAGTCCAAGTCCAAAAAGTTCCATTTTTCAAAGGACGGAAAAAATGTTGACTATTGGAATTGAATCCGTGACCTAGAGGAATTGTTGCACCACTTATCCATTGAGCTAAGTCTATACTTTACTTTCACAAGGTTTATTTAATTATATATACTCATAAAATCAAAATTTGATATTTTATTTGCCGACTTTTTTGACGAGAGGATTCGGGTGAATCTCCTTGGATCCATTTAGGTTTGCCCCTGAATACAACCATTATTATAGTATAAATTCATATCTCAATTCTCACGTCTCATTTTAAAAGTCACTCAACAATAAGAGTGAACTCAAACAAACAAGAAATTTATGAAACTACATTTATTGTTGAAGGTTTCAGAGAAACAACCACCAATTATACAGATCATAGGCAATACATATGAATGCAAATAATGCAATAGAAACCAGGAAAGCCATCAGAATCAAGTTTCACACAACCAAGTATATACACCTACCTCCTACCCCCGACAACTAGGTAGGACCTATGAGAATACAGTCATTATGTTTGATGTGTTACACGACCGGAAGGTTTCATAAGGGAATCGAAAAGTCCATATACACTGCCTGATTTAGCAAAGTGGTCTAAGTGGTACAACTCCCCCCAAAAAATCTAGTTTTAAAAGAGTAAAATGTGAAAATAGACTTTCCCAAAAGCAATAATAAAAATCCAATGCATGAGTTGAAATCGTACCACAAATCATGTGTAATTAGGTGTCAAATGCAATGCATGCCATCACTAACATTGAAACAATATTAGTCTAGTAGTTAGATAAACACTACAAATACTACCATACTCTTAGAGCAAATGAAACTAACTTGAAATCCAACGGTCCTCGACCGAGGCCTCGGACCAATAATATACCTGTTAAAATTTGGTATAATATGTTTACTTTTTCTTTCTAGTCTAAAAATAGTTTATAGTATTTAATTTTTTTTCAAGTCTAGGGTTTACATTAATTGCAAAATATTTAATTTAAATTTAGTTTAGTATCTAGAAGGATTCTCCTTTAAGTAGGATTATCGTTTAAGTAGGAGTCTTCTTTAAAAAAGATTTTTTATTTAAATAGGATTCTCCTTCAAAAAAGATTATTCTTTAAGTAGGATTCTCTTTAATTATTTATAAATAGAAATGTACTATTCTATTTGAATAAATGCAAGAATTAATCCAAAGAGTTATCATTCATTCTTTCTTATTTTCCCTCTTTCTAGTTTCTTTCATTACAAAACAGTGGTATCTGAGCCTTATATTGATCTTAATGGATTTGTGTGTTTGTTGAAGAACTTTCGAACACTTTTAATTCATATCTATTTTAATTCACTTCTAACCCGTCCTTTTATTTTTAATGCAGGGCCAATTTTAGTCCGCGCTTTTATTTTCAACACAGAGCTACTTTTAATCAATTTTTATTTTTCAACCTAATTTTTCAAACCATGACAAACAATACTCTTTCTTTCAATGTCCCACAAACCTTCAATGGTGAAAATTATGAAATTTGAGCAGTTAAGATGAAGTCTTATCTTGAGGCTGAAATATTTTATTCTGTGCCTCGTACAAATAGTGTCAGTTGTGCAAGGCCATTTGTATATGTGGGGTCATGTTGTACTTCTTCATTTCCTCACTTTCTCTCTTTTTGTTCTTTTCTTTTTGTACTTTGTATTTTATTTTTTTTGCTTGTAATTCTTGTTGTAATTTTATTTTGATATATATATATATATATATATATATATATATATATATATATATATATATATATATATATATATATATATATTCTTGAGGGTGAGTTTCAAAGCTTCTTTTATCAAAATAAAATTATAACAAGAATTACAAGCAAATATAAAATACAAAGTACAAAAAGAAAAGATCAAAAAGAGAAAAAGCGAATATATATTTATTAATTTATTATTTATAGAAGAGCCATGTTAGGACGACCATGGCTATGAAGAGTTGTACAATGAGAAAAACCAATTGTACTATGTACTTAGCCTTATCTTATTCCCTCACCAATAGCCTTTAAACACGTGTAATAATGTGGGTACATTCTCTTCAAATCATTACAAATTTACTATCTATTATGAATTATAAATTCTCAACAATGATTGACTTTATTCATATAATGTTCAGCCCTTTTATTTTTCAATCTTCAAAATTTTTTTATATGCCCTATATTCAGTCTTCAAAATATAAAACCAAGTTAGATTTTACAATAGTACAATTTTAAAAATGCTTTTAACTATGGAATTTATCTTTTTGGCAATTTCAGATTTCAGATTTAAAATAAAAAAGAAATTTAAACATTAAAATATAAATTTGATAAATTAGCAATTAATTCTAAATATTAATATCTTCTTGTCTCAAATGAAAAGGGGGATCTATTTCTTTTTAAGTAAATTATCTTGTTTTCGAAAGGAAAAATGTACAAGTACCCCCTCAACCTATGTCCAAAATCTCAAGGATATACTTATACTATACTAAAGTCCTATTACCCCTGAACTTATTTTATAAGTAATTTTCTAACCCTTTTATGCCTACGTGGCACTATCTTAAAAAAAAAAAAGTCAACCACCGTTGGGCCCACAAGATAGTGTCACGTAGGCCGAAAAGGGGTAGAAAATTATTAATAAAATAAGTTCAGGGGGGTAATAGGACTTTAGTATAATATAAGTGTCTCTGAGATTTTGGGCATAGGTTGAGGGGGTACTTGTGCATTATCTCTTTTCGAAATATTATTAAATTTCATGAACACGCTATAAGACAAATTTAAATTTCAAAATTATTTTATATGTAGCTGTAATTCATAAAAAGAAGAAGATTATTAAAAAAATTATTAATTGAATCAAGACAGAAAACATACAAACATAACTTATGCTTTGAAACCACATGTAATATCTTTCACTAGAGACATAAATGACACAAATATTTTAAGTATGAATCATATCACCAGGATCAAAATAAAAGTAAAACAAATTTTTATTATACTAAAAAAGTAAAATTATTATTACAAAAAAACTTATCTTTAAGTAGACAAAATAAATGTAATTTTATCCGATTTTTTATTATTTTGCTATAAAAAAAATTAATTGAATGGAACTGTAGTTGTGCAAGTTGAATATATAGTTTTTAATATTTTTCAATAAGATAAATTTATGACTTGAATTTATATATTTATAGTCCATTAAACTTGTCACTAAATGTTATTTTGATATACAAACTACAACTTGTTTCGACCGAATACCTAAACACTTCACACATTTTTTGTTCAAATTTTGAAAAAAAAACTGTGTGCATGATTATAATTGCTTATTAGATAGTTATAATAACCACATAAACATGTCATATCAGTAAATTATATCTACATTCAGCAAATTAGAACATGCTTGAGGTTTACCCTTTTTTTTTTTATATGAGTCGAATACATAAAATAAAAGAAGATGAAATATTTTATATCCAACATATATTGTAATTTAATTTAATGTTAATGTCTAACTTGATGTTAAAATGAACATTAGACTACATATTCTTTTAATATTAGTCATGATAACTTACATAAGTTATAAGTTATTTTTCAATTTTATAGAAATAAAAAGAGTTTTTCAAAGTCTAATGCTCATTATATTCTTTAATTTATTTACGTAAAAATATTAAAAATTAATTTATTATTTAAGAATTTGATTAAATAACATATAAATACGACTTAAGGCCGTAATATTGAGCCCGTTAATGGGTCTTTTCATATCTAGTAAGTGGTAGAAAGATCATCTTTTTAGTTGAGGGAAAGATAATTAATGGGAAAGGAAAGAGCTATTGGTTGTGCAAGAAGTCGTACTATATATTAATAAATCTAGCTAGCTATAGACACTACTGTTATGACAGTGGGTGTTTTTTCAATTTTTTAAAATTTCTTAAAAATCTCAGTTGAATTGGTGTATTTAATTAGATGGAAGTGTTGCAATTCAAGAATATGATATTATGATATAGCTACGTCCAAGAATCAAAAGACTTCCAAATATATTGTTAAAGACAAAGATGATTCTGATGAAAAATATAGGCCTTCAAATGAGAGTGATGATAACGAAAATAATTTACAAGCAGTTGGGTATCAGAGAGTATGGAGAGAAAAAGATAAGATAAGTATTTTGGAAGCTTATCTCAATTATTTATCAGATTGTGATGTATTACTTAATTTTGTGAAGGACAAATTAGAAGTAGAAATAACTAAATCTCGATTAAAAACTAAATTGAAAAGGTTGAAAAAGAAATATAAGAAAAATATTGGTAAAGAAGCTTTTCTAAACCCCAGGAGGAGAAGTTATTTAAACTATCAAAGAAAATTTGGGGATCACAAGTGAAGCATAAGAGCAATACTGATGATCATTTTGTTTTGGGCGGAGGTAGTGCTGCTGATTTGGAGGATTGATTTACAAGAAATCCATGTCAATTAATTAAGGAAAATGATAGGAAAGAAATGTTGGAGAAATCAGAATGTCTAAAGATTGGTAAGGGCCCAACAGTATTTGTTGGAAATACAAGTGATGGAGGAACAAGCTAACTTGGCGATCGATGCTCTCCAATCTATTGACAATTAGACTGTTGCTCATATCTTTTTTTTTGTTATTGAATATTATCAGTATTTTGGTTGACATTAAATATATATTTTTAATCGAACAAATGTTTAGTCAATTTGAAGCAGAAACATATTTATGCACTTTTTCTTGATCCACCTCTTGTTTTTGATTGACTATTGTTCATAAACTATATCATTTCATTCTTTTTTAGAGACTAGAGTGAGATAACATATCACATATCATGTATAGGAATTGAAAAACAAATTAGCAATTAGAGAACAAAATGTGACAGATTTAGGACTAGCTACAGCAAAGGCTATACGCGAATATTCATTTTTTGCGACTGATTTAGGACTAGGAACAACAAAGGCTATACGCGAATATTCATTTTCGAAATTTATTTTGCAATCACTTTTATTTTTTAAGAATCACAATATTACGAATTTATTTTTATTTTTTTTAAATATAAACTTCACTCCTAATGAAATATCGTGACCGGGTGCGAATCTATGAGTGCATGTGGGGTGCCGTGATCTTAGATTTTTTTTTGTATATATATATGCATGTTTAAGAAATCGAATATACATTTTCTTTGCCACCCTCTAAATAAAATGGTTAACTGTTAAATTGGTAAAGTAGGTGATCTGCCACATACGCAACACCGATTTGAACCTTCTTGGCAACATTAATTTTTGGAAGCTTATAATACTGGGAACGTTCAAGGGTCTTTTCATATCTAGTAGGTGGTAGAAGGACCATCTTTTTAATTGAAGGGGAAATAATTAATGGGAAGGGAAAGAACTATTGGTTGTGAAAGGAGTCATGCTATATAGTAATAAATCTAGCTAGCTATAGACACTACTATTATGACAGTGGATATTTTTTTAATTTTTTAAAATTTCTTGAAAAGCCCAACTGAATTGGTGTATTTAATTGGATGTAAGTGTTGCGATTCAAGAATATGATATTATGATATGGATATGTCCAACAATCAATAGACTTCCAAATATATTTGTAAGACAAAAAAGATTCTGATGAAGATTATAGGCCTTTAGATGAGAGTGATGATAACGAAAATAATTTACAAGCAGTTGGGTATGAGTGAGTTTTTGGAAATTTATTTTGTAATCACTTTTGTTTTTTAAGGTTCAAAATATTACCAATTTATTTTTATTTTTTAAAATATAAACCTCACTCCTAATGAAATATAATGACTAGGGGAGGATCTATGGGTGCCTGTGGGGTGCCGTAATCACGAAAAAAACTTTGTATGTGTATACATGTTTAAGATAACGAATATATATTTTCTTTGCCACCCACTAAATAAAATGATTAACAATTCAATTGGTAAAGCAGGTAATCTGCCACATAGGCAGCATCGATTCAAACCTCCTTGGCAACATTAATTTTTAGAAGCTTGTAATATTGGGCCCGTTAACAGGTCTTTTCATATCTAGTAAGTGGTAGAAGGACCATCTTATTAGTAGAGGGAGAAATGATTAATGGAAAGGGAAAGAACTATTGGTTGTGAAAGGAGACGTACGATATAATAATAAAACTAGGTAGCTATAGACACTACTGTTATGATAGTGGGTGGCTTTTCAATTTTTTAAAATTTTTTGAAAAGCTCAATTGAATTGGTGTATTTAATAGGATGAAAGTGTTGCAATTCAAGAATATGATATTTTGATATAGCTACGTTCAAAAATAAAAAAACTTTCAAATATATTGTTAAAGCCAAAGATGATTTTGATGAAGAATACAGACCTTTAGATGAGAGTGATGAAAACAAAAATAATTTACAAACAGTTGGGTATCAGAGAGTATGGAGCGAAAAAGATAAGATAAGTATTTTGGAAGCCTATCTCAATCATTCATCAGATTGTGATATATTATTTAGTTTTGTGAAGGGCAAATTGGAAGTAGAAACGACTAAAACTAAATTACAATCTAAATTGAAAAGGTTGAAAAAGAAATATAAGAAAATGTTGACAAAAGAAGCTTTTCTAAACACCATGAGGAAAAGAACTATCAAAGAAAATTTGGTGATCACAAGTGAAGCGTAAAAGCAGTACTGATGATCATTTTGTTTTGGGTGGAGATAGTGCTGCTGATTTGGAGAATTTGTTTAGAAGAAATCCAGGTCAGTTAATTAAGGAAAAAGATAGGAAAGAAATGTTGGGAAAATCAAAATGTCTGAAGATTGGTAAGGGCCCAAAAGTATTTGTTGGAAATACAAGTGATGGAGGAACAAGCTAACTTGGCGATCGACGCTCTCCAATCTATTGACAATTAGTCTGGTGCTCATATCTTGTTTTTTGTTATTGAATATTATCAGTATTTTGGTTGACACTAAATATATATTTTTAATTTAACAAATGTTTAGTCCATTTGAAGCAGAAACATATTTATGCGCTTTTTCTTGATGCACCTCTTGTTTTTGATTGACTATTGTTCATAAATAGGAAGAAAAAGCATATCATCATGTGTTTATATAGATGCAAACACTGAGTTCTAAATGAATATAAGTCATGTTTGAAACTCATCTTATTTCGCTGCATTTCTTTTACATGTTTTACTTTGTGGAGAATAAAATAAACTATATCATTTCATTCCTTTTTAGAGACTAGAGTGAGATAACATATCACATATCATGTATAGAAATTGAAAATCAAATTAGTATTTAGAGCACAAAATCTGACAGATTTAGGACTAGCTACAGTAAAGTTTATACGCGAATTTTTATTTTTTGTGCCAGATTTAGGACTAGCTACAGCAAAGGCTATACGCGAATATTCATTTTTCTAAATTTATTTTGTAATCACTTTTGTTTTGTAAGGATCATAATATTACCAATTTTTTTTTTAAAAAAATATAAACCTCACTCCTAATGAAATGTCATGACCAAGGGGCGGATCTATGGTTGCCTTGTGGGCTGCCGTGATCTCGAAAAAACTATTCATATATATGTATACATATTTAAAAAAACGAATATATATTTTCTTTTCCATCCACTAAATAAAATGGTTAACAGTTTAATTGGCAAAGTAGGTAATCTGCCACATAGACAGTACCGATTCGAACCTCCTTGGCAACATTAATTTTTGGAAGCTTGTAATATTGGGTCTGTTAACGGGCCTTTTCATATCTAGTAGGTGGTAGAAGGACCATCTTTTTAGTTGAAGGAAAATAATTAATGGAAAGGAAAAAATCCATTGGTTGTGAAAGGAGTCGTACTATATAGTAATAAATCTAGCTAGCTAAAGACACTAAAGTTATGACAGTGGATGTCTTTTCAATTTTTTAAAATTTCTTGAAAATCTCAATTGTATTGGTGTATTTAATTGGATAAGAAGTGTTGCAATTCAAGAATATGATATTATGATATGGCTATGTCCAACAATCAAAAGACTTCCAAATATATTGTTAAGACAAAGATGATTCTAATGAAGAATATAGGCATTTAGATGAAAGTGATTATAACGAAAATAATTTACAAGCAGTTGGGTATCAGAGCGTTTTGAAAATTTATTTTGTAATCATTTTTGTTTTTTAAGGATCATAATATAACCAATTTATTTTTATTTTTTTAAAAATAAACCTCATTCCGAATGAAATGTCATGAGCAGGGGCGGATCTATAAGTGTCTGTGGGGTGTCTTAATCACGAAAAAAAACATTGTATGTATATGTATACATGTTTGAGAAAACAAATATATATTTTCTTTGTCACCTACTAAAAAAATGGTTAACAATTCAATTGGCAATATAGGTAATCTGCCACATAGGCAGCACCAATTCAAACCTCTTTGGCAACATTAATTTTTAGAAGCTTGTAATATTGGGCCCGTTAACGGATCTTTTCATATCTTATAAATGGTAGAAGGACAATCCTTTTAGTAGAGGGAGAAATAATTAATAGAAAGAGAAAGAGATATTGGTTGTCAAAGAAGCCGTACTATATAGTAATAAATCTAGCTAGCTATAGACACTACTGTTATGGCGTGGATGTCTTTTCAATTCTTTAAAATTTCTTGAAAAGCTCAATTAAGTTGGTGTATTTAATTGGATTGAAGTGTTGCAATTCAAGAATATAATATTATGATATGGCTTTGTCCAAAAATCAAAAGACTTCCAAATATATTGTTAAACGCAAAGATGATTCTAATGAAAAATATAGGATGATAACGAAAATAATTTACAAGCACTTGGGTATCACAACGCTTTTGGAAATTTATTTTGTAATCACTTTTGTTTTTTAAGGATCACAATATTACAAATTTATTTTTATTTTTTAAAATATAAACCTCATTTCGAATGAAATGTCATGACCCGGGGCGGATCTATGAGTGTCTGTGGGGTGTCGTAATCACGAAAAAAACATTGTATGTATATGTATACATCTTTAAGATAACAAACATATATTTTCTTTGTCACCTACAAAAAAATCGTTAACAATTCAATTGGCGAAGTAGGTAATCTTCCACATAGACAGCCTCGATTCGAACCTCCTTGTTAACATTAATTTTTGGAAGCTTGTAATATTGGGTCGGTTAACGAGACTTTTCATATATTATAAGTGGTAGAAGGACAATCTTTATAGTAGAGGAAGAAATAATTAATAGAAATAGAAAGAGCTATTGGTTGTTAAAAGAGCTGTACTATATAGTATTAAATCTAGATAGCTATAGACACTACTGTTATGATAGTGACTGTCTTTTCAATTCTTGAAAATTTCTTGAAAATTTCAATTGTATTGGTGTATTTAATTGGATAATAAGTGTTGCAATTCAATAATATCATATTATGATATGACTACGTCCAAAAATCAAAAGAGTTCCAAATATATTATTAAAACAAAGATGATTCTGATGAAGAATATAAGCCTTCAGATGAAAGTGATTATAACAAAAATAATTTACAAGAAGTTCGGTATCAGAGCGTTTTTGGAAATTTTTTTTGTAATCACTTTTGTTTTTTAAGGATCATAATGTTATCAATTTATTTTTATTTTTTTTAAATATAAACCTCATTTCAAATTAAATGTCATGACCAAGGGAGGATCTATGGGTGCCTGTAGGGTGTCGTAATCATGAAAAAAACTTTGTATGTGTATGTATACATGTTTAAGAAAATGAATATATATTTTCTTTGCCACCTACTAAAAAAATGGTTAACAATTCAATTGTCGAAATAGGAAATCTGTCACATAGGAAGCATCATTTCGAACCTCCTTGACAACATTAATTTTTGGAAGCTTGTAATATTGGACTCGTTAACGGGCCTTTTCATATTTTATAAGTGGTAGAAGGACAACCTTTTTAGTAGAGGGAGAAATAATAAATAGAAATATAAAGAGATATTGGTTGTCAAAGGAGCCGTACTATATAAAAATAAATCTAGCTAACTATAGACACTACTGTTATGACAGTGGACGTCTTTTCAATTCTTTAAAATTTCTTGAAAAGCTCAATTGAGTTGGTTTATTTAATTAGATTGAAATGTTGCAATTCAAGAATATGATATTATGATATAGCTACGTTCAACAATAAAAAGACCTCCAAATATATTGTTAAAGGAAAAAAGATTTTGATGAAGAATATAAGCCTACAGATGAAAGTGATTACAACGAAAATAATTTACAAGCAGTTGGGTATCGGAGCGTTTTTTAAAATTTATTTTGTAAGCACTTTTGTTTTTTAAGGATCACAATATTACCAATTTATTTTTATTTTTTTAAATATAAACCTCATTTCGAATGAAATGTCATGACCAGGGGCCGATCTATGAGTGCCTGTGGGGTGCCGTAATCACGAAAAAAACTTTGTACGTATATGTATACATGTTTTAAATATATATATATATATATATATATATATATTTTTTTTTTTTTCTTTTCCACCTACTAAAAAATTGGTTAACAATTCAATTGGCGAAGTAGATAATCTGACACATAAGCATCATCTTTTCGAACCTCCTTAGCAACATTAATTTTTGGAAGCTTGTAATATTAGACCGTTAACGGGGCTTTTCATATTTTATAAGTGGTAGAAGGACAACCTTCTAGTAGAGGGGGAAATAATTAATAGAAAGAGAAAGAGATATTGGTTGTCAAAAGAGTCTTACTATATAGTAATAAATCTAGCTAGTTATAGACACCACTGTTATGATACTAGATGTCTTTTCAATTCTTTAAAATTTCTTGAAAAGCTCAATTGAGTAGGTGTATTTAATTGGATAATAAGTTTTGCAATTCAAGAATATGATATTATGATATTGGTACGTTCAACAATCAAAAGACCTCCAAATATATTGTTAAAGACAAAGATGATTCTGATGAAGAATATAAGCCTTCAGATGAAAGTGATTACAACGAAAATAATTTATAAGCAGTTGGGTATCAGAGCGTTTTTGGAAATTTATTTTGTAATCACTTTTGGTTTTTAAGGATCACAATATTACCAATTTATTTTTATTTTTTAAAATATAAACCTCATTTCGAATGAATGTCATGACCAGGGGCGGATCTATGGGTGCCTGTGGGGTACCGTAATCACGAAAAAAACTTTGTACATATATGTATACATGTTTAAAAAATGAATAAATATTTTCTTTTCCACCTACTAAAAAAATGGTTAACAATTCAATTGGCGAAGTATGTAATCTGACACATAAGCATCATCATTTTGAACCTCCTTAACAACATTAATTTTTGGAAGCTTGTAATATTGGGCCGTTAACGGGCCTTTTCATATTTTATAAGTGGTAGAAGGACAACCTTTTTAGTAGAGGGAGAAATAATTAATAGAAAGAGAAAGAGATATTGGTTGTCAAAGGAGCCGTACTGTATAGTAATAAATCTAGCTAGCTATAGACACTACTGTTATGACAGTGAATGTCTTTTCAATTCTTTAAAATTTCTTGAAAAGGTCAATTGAGTTGGTGTATTTTATTGGATTGAAGTGTTGTGTAACAACCCATTTAGTCGGTTTGAGCAGTAGAAATATTCTTGATAAATACTTACTGGGTCGACGGACCACGCGACGGATCGTCATGGTCACGACGGATCGTCATCGACTCCGTCGTCCCATACTTGTGCAATTTCTTCTGCTGCTCTCTTCACTACCCTCGATGGCAAGTATGACGAACCGTCATAGGCACAACGTTCCGTCGAGCGTCTTCGTTCCAAACCACTTCAACTCTTGGAATCTGGGTACTGGGATTAATTCTCTGACTTCGTGACGGACCTGCAGGACGGACCGTCATAGATACGACGGACCGTCATAGATACGACGGACCATCACAAGCTGCGTAACCCCAATCTGGGTACTTGGATTAATTCTCTGAACTTCGTGACGGACCTACAGGACGGACCGTCATAGATACGACAGACCGTCACAAGCTGCGTAACCCCACAATTGGTCGGACTTCCGCTAAATTTTTTTTACGGGTGTTTTGGACTATTCAAAAATATTAATTATGAACTAGTGGGGTAATTTTAATAATTTATTTAGTTGGGGGTTAAAGAAGATAATAGTGAAATAAATAGTGGGTTACTTTTATCATTCTTTTTATAATTGATTATATGATAATTAGGGTAAAAAGAATCTGGAGAAGGAAAAATAAAAAGAACAGAAGAGGAGAACGAACGAGAGAGCGTGAACGAAAGAAGAAAGCAAGCGACTTAGACTTCAGATTGAAAAGGTTCATAGGCACTGAGGAAGGCAAAGGCATTGGAGAGGTAGCTTGCCTGATTTCGGTTCTTCGGTGGAGGTAGGTTATGGTTTATTTCTATGTGATAGATAAACTCTAAATAGCGATCGATATGTATTGAGTGATTTGTAAAGTCTCCTATGTACTTGATTTTGTGATTGTATATTTTGATTGTGTGGTTTGTGGTTGGCTAAGATTATGAGACTGTTGAATTTCTAATCTTGAACCCTCTCTATTAATATGACGCCTTCAATAAAGAAGGCTTGATGAAATAAATAATGAGATAATTGGATTGGAGTGCCACGTTCCGACACGGTATTATGGGATCGGAGTGTCACGTTCCGACACGGTATTATGGGATCGGAGTGTCACGTTCTGGCACGATATATGGGATCGGAGTGTCACGTTCCGACACGATAACATTAAAGGAAAGAAATCTTGAATTATCTTAATATACTCAAACTCAAAGAACCTGTTTCCCAAATGAGTATGGTGTGGAGGCATGAGTCCTCATAGGTGTGCTTGATGTTGTGATTGATGGTGTACCTATTATGGTGTTGTTGTCAATGGTTCATGTGTTTGTTGCTTGCCACCTGTTAAGTATTGTAGTTGATTTTATATTATTATTCTATATATATTGTTTTCTATTTGGAGTTGGCCGATGATACCTACTCAGTACGTGTTCCTTGTACTGACCCCTACTTGTATTTTCTTTTTGTTATTTTGTGGAGTGCAACAAGTGCGCCATCGACTTCAACTCGCCCTCAGCTCTAGCCAGTCTTCAGCACATCAGAGTTCGGGGTGAGCTATTATTCCTAGCTCGTGCTGGATTCTCTTCTTCACGTCTTGATGTCTTTGAATTTCGGACACGGACCATCTTTTCATTTATTTTGTTTTCTTAAACACTCTTAGACTTAGTAATTTGAGGATAGATGTTCTTGATGTGATGGCTTCCAGATTTTGGAGATAACAAGTGTTAATCATTAGAAGCTTATTTACTTGGTTGCATTAACGAGTTTTGGATCTTCCGCATTATCTTTTTCTTAATTATAGTTGAACTATTGGTAAATGTTGGGGTTTAGATTTGTTGGTTCGCTCACCTAGTAGGTTAAGGGTGGGTGCCACTCCGACTCATTTTGGGTCGTGACAAACTTGGTATCAGAGTGTTAGGTTCGTTGGTCTCATCACACAAGAACAAGTCTAGTAGAGTCTTGAGGAACGGTATGAGGACGCCTTTACTTTTCTTCGAGAGGCTATAGGACTTTAGGAAAACTCCATTCTTTCTTTCTCTCGTGCTATTACTTGGATCCAATTGGTATCTAGGTGATACAAATTGGTATCTGACCTCCTCACTCTATTTCGCAGATGGTTAGAACTAGAGCAACAACTGTGCCAACACCAACACCGGCAAGACAGGGTGCGTCTGAGCCAACCATTGGGGCTGTAACTCGAGGAGGAGCAGTGGCAAGAGGCCGTGGTAGAGATCGCAGGAGGACGCCCACTAGAGGTAGAGGACAAACACCTGGTCCAGTGAGGAATAGAGCAGTGACTCCTCTACCGACTGATGAGGTAGTAAGAGAGGGTGAGGAAGGGGAAAATGAGCAGGTTTAAGATGAGGAATTACCACCCCAGCCTACCCCAGAGATGATTAATCAGGTTCTTACTTATCTTAGCGGGTTATCTGATCAGGTCCAGACACCTCCAGTGTTTTCTGCACCAGCACCTCAGGTTCCGGGAGTACAACATGCAGCTGTTGTGGCTCCCTGCATGGATGCATCATTGGAAGTAGGCACATTTCCTCGATTGACTACAGGGTCTATAATGACAGGTGATCAACATGAACTTTTCATTAAGTTCTTAAAGCTGAAACCTCCAGTCTTCAAGGGTGCTGAATCTGAAGATGCCTATGATTTTCTGGTTGATTGTCATGAGCTGCTACATAAGATGGACATAGTAGAACGATTCGGTGTTGAGTTTATGACCTATCAGTTTCAAGGGGATGCCAAAATGTGATGGCGGTCGTATGTTGAGTGTCAACCAGCGCAGGCACCACCCATGACTTGGGCATCATTTTCTAGCTTATTCATGGAGAAGTATATACCCCGGACTTTGAGGGATAGGAGGAGAGATGAGTTCCTGAGCCTAGAGCAAGGAAGGATGTTTGTTGCTGCTTATGAGGATAAATTTCGTGCACTATCCAGGTATGTCACTCAGCTTTGTTTCAGTCCACAAGAGCGGATTTGTCGCTTTGTGAAAGGATTGAGGTCAGATTTGCAGATTTCAGCCTTACAGGTAGCTGCTGCAGCAAAATCTTTTCAGGAAGTGGTTGATTTTGTGATAGAGGTAGAGGGGGTGAAGCCAAACAACTGCACCACAACATTGACATTTAAGAAGTTCCGTAAGGGAGGTGAGTTTAGTGGTTCTTACTCCAGAGGGCAGAGTTCAGGAGGTTACCCAGCTCGTCCTCTTCAGTCTTCACTGCAGGCTGTAGCTGAGGGTCCATCGCAGACCAGTCAGCATTTTTCTGAGTTTGAAGGTTATCCCCAGACTTCGTCATTCTCATAGAGACCTATGCTTGACTCCAGAAATTGTTATGGATGTGGAGAGACTGGACATATTAGGAAATATTGTCCAAAACAGAGTTACAGACCCCAAATAGCAACAGGTAGAGGCCGCCATTCTGGAGGACGTGGTGGCCAAGGTAATGGTGGTCACCAAATCAGTCGGGGTGGTGGGCAAGTTGGAACTACTGCAGCGCAATTTGGTAGGGACAATGGACAGACAGGTGATAGGGCCCATTATTATGCTTTCCCTGGGAGGTCTGAAGCAGAGACATCTGATGCTGTTATCACATGTACTCTTTTGGTCTATGATTGCATGGCTTCTGTATTATTTGATCCTGGATCCACATTTTCATATGTATCTTCCTCATTTGCTACTGTTCTTGATTTATATTGTGATTTGTTTGACATGCCTATTCGTGTCTCTACTCCTATGGGTGAGTCTGTGATAGTTGAGAAGGTGTATAGGTCTTGCCTTGTGACTTTTGTGGGGAGCAATACTTATGTAGATTTGATTATTCTAGAGATGGTTGATTTTGATGTAATTCTGGGTATGACTTGGCTTTCTCCAAATTTTGCAATTTAGATTGTAATGCTAAAACTGTGACATTGGCCAAGCCTGGGACAGATCCGCTAGTGTGGGAGGGTGACTATATTTCTACTCCAGTTCGTATTATCTCTTTTCTTCGTGCTAGGAGGATGGTGAGTAAGGGTTGTTTAGCTTTCTTAGCACATCTCAGGGATGATACTTTCAAAGTACCTTCGATCGAGTCTGTTTCGATAGTCTGTGAGTTTCTGGATGTGTTTCCTGCAGACCTTGCTGGTATGCCACCGGATAGGGATATTGATTTCTGTATTGATCTGGAGCCGGGTACTCGCCCCATTTCCATTCCCCCTTATAGAATGACTCCAGCTGAGTTAAGGGAGTTAAAGGCCCAACTTCAGGAATTGTGAGGTAAAGGTTTTATTAGACCGAGTGCATCCCCTTGGGGTGCTCCTGTTTTATTTGTGAAGAAGAAAGATGGAAGTTTTCGAATGTGCATAGACTACAGGCAGCTGAATAAGGTAACTATTAAGAACAAGTATCCCATTCCTCGCATTGATGATTTGTTCGATCAGTTACAAGGTGCTTGTGTCTTCTCTAAAATTGATTTGAGGTCCGGTTACCACCAATTGAAAATACGGGCAGCAGATGTGCCAAAGACTGCTTTTCGAACTAGGTATGGGCATTATGAATTCTTAGTAATGTCTTTTGGGCTTACGAATGCCCCTGCTGCTTTCATGAGCCTGATGAACAGGATTTTTAAGCCATATCTGGATCTCTTTGTTATTGTACTTATTGATGATATACTGATATACTCAAAGCGCAAGAAAGAACATGAGGAGCATTTGAGAATTGTATTGGAGTTGTTGAGGGAGAAAAGGCTTTTTGCCAAATTCTACAAGTGTGAGTTTTGGCTAGATTCAGTGTCCTCCTTAGGGCACGTGGTTTCTAAGGATGGAGTGATGGTGTACCTATTATGGTGTTGTCGTCAATGGTTCATGTGTTTGTTGCTTGCCACCTGTTAAGTATTGTAGTTCATTTTATATTATTATTCTATATATATATATTGTTTTCTATTTGGAGTTGGCCGATAATACCTACTCAGTACGTGTTTCTTGTACTGACCCCTACTTGTATTTTCTTTTTGTTATTTTGTGGAGTGCAGCAAGTGCGCCATCGACTTCGACTCGCCCTCAGCTCTAGCCAGTCTTCAGCACATCAGAGTTCGGGGTGAGCTATTATTCCTAGCTCGTGCTGGATTCTCTTCTTCACGTCTCGATGTCTTTGAATTTCGGACACGGACCATCTTTTCATTTATTTTGTTTTCTTAAACACTCTTAGACTTGGTAATTTGAGGATAGTTGTTCTTGATGTGATGACTTCCAGATTTTGGAGATAAGAAGTGTTAAACTTTAGAAGCTTATTTACTTGGTTGCATTAATGAGTTTTAGGTCTTCCGCATTATATTTTTGTTAATTATAGTTGAACTATTGGTAAATGTTGGGGTTTAGATTTGTTGGTTCGCTCACCTAGTAGGTTAAGGGTGGGTGCCACTCACGACTCGTTTTGGGTCGTGACATGTTACAATTCAAGAATATAATATTATGATATGGCTTTGTCCAAAAATCAAAAGACTTCCAAATATATTGTTAAACACAAAGATGATTCTAATGAAAAATATAGGATGATAACAAAAATAATTTACAAACAGTTGGGTATCAGAGAGTATGAAGCGAAAAAGATGAGATAAGTATTTTTGACGCGTATCTTAATTATTCATCATATTGTGATGTATTACTTAGTTTTGTGAAGGACAGATTGGAAGTAGAAACGACTAAAACTCAATTACAAACTAAATTGAAAAGGTTGAAAAAGAAATAGATGAAAAATATTGACAAAAGAAGCTTTTCTAAACACCATGAGGAGAAGTTACTAAACTATCAAAGAAAATTTAGAGATCACAAGTGAGGCATATGAGCATTACTAATGAACATTTTATTTTGGGTGGAGATAGTGTTGCTGGTTGGGAGGATTCGTTTAGAAGAAATCCAGATCAATTAGTTAAGAAAAAAGATAGGAAAGAAATGTTGGAGAAATTAGAATGTCTGAAGATTGTTAAGGCCCAACAGTATTTGTTGAAATACAAGTGATTGAGGAACAAGTTAACTTGGCTATCGATGCTCTCCAATCTATTGACAATTAGTTTGGTGCTCATATCTTGTGTTTTTTGGTGTTGAATATTATAAGTATTTTTGTTGACACTAAATATAGTATTTTTAATTCAACAAATGTTTAGTCCATTTGAAGCAGAAACGTATTTATGCACTTTTTCTTGATGCACCTCTTGTTGTTAATTGACTGTTTGTTCATAAATAGGAAGAGAAAGCATATCGTCATGTGTTTATCTAGATGTAATTAATGAGCTCTAAATGAATATAAGCCATGTTTTTAAACCTATCTTGTTTCATTGCATTGCTCTAACATTTTTGTACTTTGTGGAGAACGAAATAATTATTTCATTTCTTTTTAGAGACTAGAGTGAGATAACATATCACATATCATGTATAGGAATTGACAAGCAAATTAGCAATTAAAGCAAAAAATATGACATATTTAGGACTAGCTATAGCAAAGGTTATACGCGAATATTCATTTTTTGTTACAGATTTAGGACTACCTACAGCAAAGCCTATACGCGAATATTCATTTTTGGAAATTAATTTTGTTATCACTTTTGTTTTCTAAGGATCACAATATTACAGATTTATTTTTATTTTTTAAAATTTAAACTTCACTCCTAATGAAATTTCATGCCCAGGTGTGCATCTATGGGTGTCTGTGGGCTGCCGTGATCTCGGAAAAAACATTGTATATATATATATATGTATACATGTTTAAGAAAACGAATATATATTTTCTTTGCCACCCACTAAATAAAATGGTTGGCAAAGTAGGTAATCTGCCACATAGGCAACACCGATTTGAACCTCCTTGGCAACATTAATCTTTGAAAGCTTGTAATATTGAGCCCGTTAACAGGCCTTTTCATATCTAGTAAGTGATAGAAGGACCATCTTTTTAGTTGAGGGAGAAATAATTAATGGGAAGGGAAAGAGTTATTGGTTGTGAAACGAGTCGTACTATATAATAATAAATCTAGCTATTTATTTTTATTTTTTTAAAATATAAACCTCTCTCCTAATAAAATGTCATGCCCAGAGGCGAATCTATGGGTTTCTGTGGGGTGCCGTGAAAAAAACTTTGTGTGTGTGTGTGTATATATATATATATGTATATATATATATATTGGTTGTCCGTGCGCGTACAAGCCTTATATTTTCATATGACTTTAGCGCGATGCAAATTTACAAGTCGGGAAAATTTATTTAATAGGTAGCATAGGATAATGTTGAGTGATTAAAAGACATTATTTATAAAAGTACTATCTAGGTAAGCAGATTGTTTGAATTGTTGGCATGTACATATACATTCACAATGCAATAGTATCAAAATGAGAGTTAAAATAATGGAGGCAGCTGCTAAAGCTGTTGGCAATCAATTGGTTCTTCATGTTATCTTTGTAGTTGTGTGAGTTCTAACTGACAAAACACATGGGCAGTTTATAAATAACGGGCTTATTTATATTTTTAGAAACTTTCTGCAAACAAACAAATGAGAGGGTAAGATTGTATAAGATGGATACAAGGTATATCAATAATGCTTTATTTACACTACAACTTCAAACATTTTGAATAATTTGAAAAGTAATTCAACACTATAATATATTTATACATAAATAAGTCAGAATAGATTGAACAAATTTTCTATCAATTTTGTTATCATGCTGAAATGTGTGTCTACCTCATATAAATCTTAAAAGGTTAGA
Organism: Solanum chilense; assembly: GCA_032847665.1. Lineage (NCBI taxonomy): Eukaryota > Viridiplantae > Streptophyta > Magnoliopsida > Solanales > Solanaceae > Solanum > Solanum chilense. The sequence goes on along the minus strand of CM064971.1, from coordinate 59,418,131 downwards.
CATAGTACATGTATTTAGTAGAACAATAATAAGAGAACTAAGTTGTTTGGTGGTTAATAGTTTCCAAAGTTAATTGTGGATGTAAGTAATTAACATTCTAGATGCAAAGGTCGATAGATCAATAGTTTATAACTTAATTTGGGATTATGTATATACCATAAGTAATAATACCAAGTAAGTTCATTTTCTCCTACTACAATTATGCCATTTCAATTGAAATAGAGACATGTTAACTTTAAAAAAAATATATTATATGCCCTGATATGCAGATTAGACAGCAGATGATCAAAAATCCTTCTAATTTCATATATTAATGAAGAAACTAAGCATTTATCAAACTCTACTTTGATGTCAAAGTAATATATAGCTACTAATAGTCATTGTCTTTACACAATAAATAAAAGAAGTGGAAGAGCGACACATACAAAAGTTAAGGAAGTTAAACACACTCGAGAACAATATTCACAATGACCAGCAAACAAATAATAAGCAAAGACAGATTGGAAGGAGAAGAGTTATATTCGAATTAAGAGTTGACATCAGACACAAATTAAAGCCAAATTTAATTTACACAAACATCATTGCGAAACCAAAAATAATTACAAAATTTTGAAGAAATTTAAAATAGGCACTTTAATTTTAAGTAGCCACTACTAGAATGTGAAGGCCATAAAAATAAATACATAAAATCCCTAAATGAAGAAGAAGATAAAATTAAAAATCGAACTTACCAGAAGATGAATCCAAAAATTTGTAATGCTTATACAATTCTCTAACCTTTCTATATAAAAAATCAATTTGATAAGAATCAAGAATCCTACATCAAAGGGGAAATGGATAATATTTAGGAGCAAAATTTGTTCATCAAACCCATGTAAAACAATTGATATAATTTATTATAATGAAAATATAAAAGAACAAAATAAGAAGAATTGCCTAAAATTGAAAGAGCAACTAACCTCAAATTTGATGAAATCCAAATGAGAAAGAACACGTATTTTGAAATGGCAGAAATAATGCCACGTAACTTATAAATTGTGTTGGCAACAAAAGTAAAAGACACATCTTTAAATGGTATATATATATATATATATATATATATATATATATATATATATATATATATATATATATATATATATATATATATATATATATATATATATATATATATATATATATATATATATATATATGAGGGACAATTAAAGCAATATGTTGGAAAAATTAAATTAATTTTTTTTTTATGAATTCAAAGAAATTGAACATAGTGAAATTAAAAAAATAAATTGAACTCTCATCAAAATTAAATATTCACTCAATTATATTAATTATTTAAATTCACTCAATTATTTCCTTCTTGCTTTTTTTACTGTACTGTTTCACTTTCAAGTTTCAATAGAATATTTAGTTTATTTAATTAAATTTAACGTGCACCCCCACAATTTCTCTTTCAATTCCCACTCAAAATTTACATTCTCTTTCCTTTTGGTTTCATTTTTCAGCTTAACTGACAACTTGCGCCCCCATAATCCACGTGTCAAAAAGTTGATGGATCCTTATACAAGTTTTATTGGTTATACTTTGCTCAAGATAAAAATTTTCTTTGAAGCTTATGACTTGTGAGAAGCTATAATAGAAGACAAACGCATGCTACAACTCACCGAAAAATCTTCTGATGCTGAAATCAAACTTCACTCAGAAGAAAAAATCAAAAAACACAAAACCAAAATTGTAATTCAGAATTCAGTTGCTGATTCAATATTTTCTAAAATTGTGAGACAACGAAAGAAGCTTGAGAAAAACAAAAGATGGAGTACCGAGGATGTGAAAAGATTCTTGTAACTATTCTCAAGAAATTTGAGTCTATATGCTTTGGAAGAGTCTAAAGATCTCTCTACCATCTCTCTCGTTGAATTGATAAGTGCTCTTCAAGCACAACAACAAAGTAGAGCTTTTAGACAAGATAAATTGTTCAAAGTATCTTTTATGCAAATTATCAAAAAATAAAAGTTGATTATCCTCCTTGCAAATATTGCAAAAAGAAAGCACATTTGAAAAAATTCTACTGGTGGAGATCTGATGCTGTATGTGAAAGTTGCAAACAAACATGTCATGTTACAAAAGTGTGCAAATTCAAAGACAATCAAGTTAAATCACAAATATTAATAGTAGAAGAAGAATGTGAGGATGAATTTTATTAGAAGATATTTTTGAAGAATAATTATGTGTTCAAACTCAAGTTAGATCTACCAACTTGAGTTTGAGGGGGAATGTTGAAATTTGATAGAATCTTCACTTTTTCTTTTTAGTCTAAAAATAATTTATAGTATTAATTTTCTTTCAAGTCTAGGGTTTAAATTAATTGCAAAATATTTGATTTAATTTTAGTTCAATATTTAGAAGGATTCTCCTTTAAGAAGGATTATACTTTAAGTAGGATTCTCTTTAATTATTTGTATATAGGGATGTACTATTCTATTTGAATAAATGCAAGAATCAATTCAAAAAGTTATCACTCATTCTTTCTTATTTTTCCTCTTTCTAGTTTCTACGATTCCATAACAATGCCAGCATCCTAAAAAGTAACAATATAAAGGCTCACAGACACTTATACAAATGAAGGAAATAAAGAGTTTCAACAAATCAACGTGGAGATACTTCACTATTTAAAGACAACCTACGAGTACAAAAGAAACTAAGGCTCAAAGGATACCAAAACCATAACAAGCACTACAAGAACCAAACAACTAAAAGGATCGCTAGAACACATTATAAAATATTTTACTCACAAACTAAACTAAGACCGGAATATCAATTTTAAGGAGGATAACTATGTTAACTACACCAACACCAAGCCGCTACTAACCTAAGCTACGTACAGAGCTCGCCACCCAAGGCCAGCTGAAAGTTCATACAAAATTCAAGAAAATGGAACAAAAGGGAATAAGTCCTAAGCCTGACAAATATAATCTTATATTACATGTGAGTCATAATAAACATTATCTTAAAAGAGAACAATCAAGAAAAAGTAGATCATAGCCTACCTCGAAGCTGATCACGTACATTTTTAATTCGTTTAACTAGGGCTTTTATTTTCTGAAACACCTGTGATCACCGTCACACTATAATATTGGTTATGACATCAAAACGTGCGTTTAAGCACTAAAATTAAAATAATTAGAGATAGACCAAAAATCGAGTCAAAATGAGAGTATGAAACCCATACCGAAGATCTCAAAATTAACTTTGTCAACAGGTCTTAATTAACTTACAGAGTCTATGTCTCAAAATGGGATACAATTCGAGGCTCAGAAAGTTTGAAATCACAACATGGAATAATCCGACACAAAAAATACCATTAATAGAGCTTGGCCAGCCCTTCGGTACCAGAAACTACTTTCAATACGATCCCCATGCACTGCCCCAATGGTACCCTACTGAAATCCTCCACAACAAAACTAAAAACATCCAAATTGGAGCTCCCTATCTCGAGAAATTGAATTTAGAAATATGGAGAAAATATTAATTTTTGAGTTGATCAGTTAACAGACCTTCGCCAAGTCGAGACCAGTCCGGAATGTGAAGCTTCGTTACCATAGCTCTGACGACATTCATCCCTGTTTTACTCAAAAAATAACAATAACTAGATTTTTGAAAAATCGAGTAATCGAATTTCCAAAAGAATATAGTCACTAATTATTATTTTTAGTAAAAATCAAGAAAGATCTTAAGGTTTTCAAAACACTTAAACAGATAAAATCAATTAAAAAATAAAAGGGTTTGAAGTTTAATGTATATTTTGAGAAGGTATTAGGTCCACGAAATGTCCGCTAACTTTCGATTAACCAGCAATTTGACAAAAAATTTAATTAATTTGAAAACTAAATAAATAATAACTTATTAATGAAAACTCACTTTTGAAGAGAAGGAAAATAAAAGGAAAGAATTTTTTTTAAAAAAAAAGTAAATCATCCATACCTTGCAAGATAACAAAAATAAAATAAAATTAGATAATAAATAAACATATAAATATTTAAAATTTGAGCATAAAAGAAGACATGACTATCTTTTGGGAATTAATTGAGTGAAAACCAAATCACAAATAAAAGGTTAGTTCATACAAGAAATAAATAATAAAAATAACACCACATACACATTTAAGATTATATATATCAAGTTTTAAACATACTTTATAAAAATAAACTACTTACAACAGATTATTATCGAGTTATAGCATATCAATTAAAAATATATTAATCAAAAATAAATTATAAGTAATTATTTAAATAATAATAATTAATATGTTTAAATATTTACTTTTATTTTTTCAGTTACCTCTTTTAAATCAAACTCTTTAAACTTTAACTGATTAATTATACAGTTAGCTTTTATAGTTTTTAAAATAAATAATAAATTATTATTATTAATTAAATTTCACATTATATAGTTACCTTTTTAAAACAAAAACTAAATAATAAGGATTTGATTTTAATTAAATCTCTACATTACCGTTGTTCAATAACTACCCACCCCTATCTCACCCAATACACGACATCTTCCCCAATACACGTCATCTTCCCCAATACGCCTAAATCTTCATCTCCCCTAAATCCCCTGACTGATCACCATTGCTATTACCCTTCATACATCAATCCTCAAACATGCCTCACTCATCATCTCTTCCATCACGCCTGATCTCACTCAATAAAAGCCCAGTTATTAAAAAAAAGATCAATTCAAATTAAAAATTAAAAAAACTTAAAGAAAAACTATTTTTTTCTTAGTTAGTTTCGCTCAGTTGTCATTTTTTTAAAAAAAAAAATTACCCTATTTTAAATTGTTAAAAAATAATTCTATTTTAATTAGTTACCCATATTTTAGGCGTTACTGTAACTAGTTCCGTAAATCAAAATTTAAAAAGTAAAAGCATTAACATGTCTTTGTTTTTCTTTTACTATTTTTTTGCAAATCTATTTCTTTTTAATTTTTACTTTTAAAAAAATACCAATTTTTAAAAATATATGGAGTTTGTAATTTTGCTTTTCAAAATAACTGTTTTGTTTTTTAAAATATTATTTATATAATATAACTACAATAATTTATTTTAGTTATCTAGATAATTGAAATCTGATGTTGATTTGAATTTTAAATAAGTACACTATTAATAAAATAGAGAGAAAGGAAAATAAAAATGTCATATATTTTTTGATACACATATATTATCACCTTTGTATAAATATGTATCAACTATGTATGCATATTGTTTGAAATATATTGCAATTTTGTATGAAATAATTTAACAATTCATTCATGTACCAAAACTTGTTGAAAATATTTTATCATTATGTATGAAACTTTTGTATGAAATATGAATAACAATTGTATACATTAGTTCACACTTTTACTATCTTATAGTTCGAGTATGATGAATATCATATATTTTTTGATACACATATATTGCCACCTTTGTAAAAATATATATCAACTATGTATGTATAATTTTTAAAATATATTGCAACTTTGTATGAAATAATTTAACAATACATTCATGTACCAAAATTTGTTGAAAGTATTTTGTCATTATGTATGAAACTTGTATGAATTACGTATGCCATAATTAATAAATGTTAATTGATATATGATTTATTTTATTTTATTTTTGTATGAATTTTTTATGAAATTTATCTTTTAGTAGTACATATATTAGTTCACATTTATAAATAGTGTGTTTCTCTGTTAGTGATACCAAAATGCAATACATACATAAAAAAATTGTGTCTAACAGTCAAAACAACATAAACATAAGAAATCATTTTTTAAGCACTCGATAATTTGAACATGTCTTTCTGTTGTGTCCAACTTGACGACATCTACTGCAAGTGATTTTTGACCTTTTGAATTTCACGTCAGCAAACTCTTCCATCGTTCAAGTTTTGGTCTTTCCGCTATTCTCTTTGGACCAGGTGACATCATTTTAGGATCTGAAATATAACTGGTATATCCCATGTACTCTCGCATAGGATATGTTCAACAAGGATGACATATGCATCTTTAAAATTATTAAGGCTATAAAAAGCAGAACAGAAATCTGCCATGCAACTTTCTGTATCTAAGAACTGCGATTACATGACCACATGGTATTTCATAATGTTGAAATCTCCCTCCATCTGAAAATTGACATATTTATAGTTTCACAACATTAAAATAAAAGTTAGTACAACATAATACATATTAATTGCAAAATATTTATACACCATTCACACATACTTATTATACCTTTCAAAAAAACTATACCATACAAAAATTACTTTGAAAAGCTAGCTCATACACATAAAAACATAAATTCATACCCATTTCATACACAATTAATATACATTTCATCATCACATGTCAAATCTATATTTTTTTCACAAACAGAATATCTACAAAAAATAAATACAAATTTCATACACATATTGTAAACAGTTCATAAAGAATTTATCTTCGTTTACCAAACAGGAACATATATTCAAAATATATTAAATACTAACATAATACATAATTCATTCACAAACAGAATATCTCCAAAAAATAAATACAAATTTAATACACATATTGGAAACATTTCATACATAATTTACCTTCGTTTACCAAACAGTAACATATATTCAAAATATAATAAATACTAACATGATACATAATTCACATACAATTCATACACAATTATTAAAAAAAAAACACATCATGTCATACACATAAGTTGTTATTCACAACAAACTTTGTACTTTAAAAACATAGCAAATCGGAATCTTCAATTTTATCATAACTTAAACATCTATATAGTTACGTGTTTTTTTTTAAATATGGTTTATACTAAAACCCTGTTTCATACAAAATATGTAATATTATGCATATTGATTAAAAACAACAAAACACAAACCAACATGTTTAATTAATATAGATAAAAAGTTGTCCATCACACGGTTTTTCAACAGCAAAATATATTCAATCAATACAAAAAAAAAAAAACGAAATGAAATCTGATGAAAAAATTGAGAGAAACGCGAGAAAAAAAAAGATTTTACAATGATATCAATTTATTAGTGTTTTAAGGAAATAAATCACAACTTAATTTGATTTTCAACTAATTTGAATGTTTTAAGGTAACTAGATATAATCAGATTTTTTTAAATTTCCTTAAAATGTGCTATCAATTATCTTTCTATTAAATGTATTTAATTTAAATAAAAAAAGATGTTATTTTCCAATTCAAAATTGATCCTTTTTTTATTAATTATTTAAAATTATTTAAAATTTAAATTTTATTTTTAATAATAATCTATAACTTGCTATATTTAAATTTAAATTTTATTATAGATTGAGAATATTATTATAAAACATGCTATATACCTAATTTTTACTAAATAAATAAGCAAAATAAAGGAAGAAATATTGAACTTGGGCCATTTGCCCAAATTCCCAATCTGATCGGCCCAAATCCTGTCCTTATACTTAAATTAGGCCCAAAGCATGAGTTTGGCATATTTAAATCAAAATCCAGCTGCTGGACTTTCCTTAAGGCCTTGGCCCATTTTTGCTTTAGAGAATTTGAGTATACATTCAGCGTATACCATTGTATAAACGTTCATACAACATCTGAAACCCATATATGTTAATACACAACCTATATTAGGACCCCCAACACTGACATCTCGTACTTTCATCCTTATACTCCTGTATTACGAATTTGGGCCTAGTATATGATGTATATCAGTGTATATTTCTGCATATAGCAGGTATACAACCTGTTTTTGGGCTTTTGGAGGTTCTATGTTTCAGCTTCCAACAATCCAAATAGAACAGAGGCTAATTCGAAACAACTCGATGATATGCAAGGATGATAATAACAATTTGCGTCCAAAAATAATTGGGCAACAATATACCAAAGACAAATCATAGCAACTTTTAAACTAATATATGGCAAGTGGCTAGATTGAATTTAAACAATGCAGATCTAAATAAGGAGTACAAATTACAAAGACTCAAGCCATGCTGATGATAAAAACAAATGGATATTTAAACTATTGTTAGCACTTAATGTCCATAACAATACATATACTGTCCAATCCATTTAACAAAGACATAATATATATATTAGATCCTAAACTTGACTTCAAATTTTAACTTTGACCTCCAATTTTCATAATGCACAAATAAGCACTTTAACTATCCAACTTTTAAATAAATAAACACATGAATCCTACATGGCACAGTACACGTAGGACACCTCGTAGGACAAAAAATGACATGTGTGTCTATTTGTTCAACTTTATACAAGTTTAAGTGTCTACTTGTGCACACCCAAAGTTGAAGGGCATAAATGTGAGGCGAAACAAAGGTAAAAGGGCATGTTTACATATTATGCCTTTAACAAATAAATAGATGCTACCAAATGTAGTCGTTTCGTACAAAAATGAATGACACATGAATTAATAATACATGGATTAGTAATGCAGGGATTAGCTGTACATGAATTAATATTGTAGAGTTTACTTTTATCAAGTGTTTGGTTCATTGTTTCCAATCCCAACTTGTGTTTGTATTCGAATTCTTTAAATGTCTCCTTTCCAATTATACCCTTAAATTATTATGTAATCTGGTCAAGGTATATAATTGTTGAAAAAAATTTCTTTTTATGACATTTTAACTAGCTATGAGAAGAATAATTTTATTGCCAGGTTTCCAATTTTCTACTTGAATTATTTGAGGATAGATAATTTTCATCTTAATAAATTGATCACTCATAAAATGTCATTTTTAAATTTAAAAAAGATAAATTAACTACTTTTAAAATTATAAAGACGTCAACAATGGTAAATTAAATATACCATCTACATTTACACATAAAAATTGCAAGTTATAGTTTTAATATGTATGTAATTTTTTAAATTGTTCAAAGTACGAATAGCTACTGATATATTTGTCTCTTAATTAGTAAATGTTAAATAACTCAAATTTTAAATATCTATTGATTTGAAATAGCTATATTTAGTAACAAATAACTCTCTTTAAATGATTTAAAAGCTAATTTATTTAACTTAATTTACTAGTACAAATATAAAACATAAAATCAAGAAAATGAAAAAAAAATTAAAAAGATTTGTGGGATAATTTTGTCTTTATGTGACTTATCCCATGGTATTATATCCTATGTATTACTAATACCTCCAAATGGAAGGTATTAGTAATACATCCTATAATATCATGTAGGATATATGTTGGAATGTATGCGTTCACAAGTTTCGATGGGACCAGGTCCTCAACACAGTTATAATAACAGACAGTAAAATAAGTGCCGAAAGTAAAGATTGCACAAACAAATTTACGTGGAAACCTCCTTACTCTAGAGAGTAAAACCACGACCTATCTCAATAGAACTTTTCAAACTGGTTTTGTTAATCTTATCAAAGCAAAAAAAAAAATACAGTTTACAAACTGAGATTAGCCTGCTAATCTCCACCCTAAGCAATAGTACCTATTACTTAGATGAGTCAAAGCAGATAAAACACTGCCCGCTATACAAATTCTAACTTGATTAATAAGCAGATACATCACTCCCCACTATACAAATTCTAACTTGATTAATATATTTTGTTAGTAACAACCTCAGCTACCCTTAACCTGGTTCTTAGAACGATTCACCCAAAATTTTAAACGTTTTTATCACAAGCGAAATGATTCCTACAATATAAGCTTATTACAAACTTTAAGAACAAAAACATGTATATAAATCACTCTTTCAATTGATCAGGTCCTTGTTGTATGTTTTCTTGTGCTTGGGTTCTTCCTTGAAGATGACTTTGTCTTTTTAAACTTGTGAATTTAATTTTCCAAATCTTGAGTTGTGTTTTGTTGGAAGAGACTACATAAAATTAACACAACTCTTTGGGACCGCTCATTGGCTGAGAGTCTGTTGCTTAGAAAAACTGTGCACCTATCATATCAGAGGTGACAACTTTTCTGTCAGCTGTCTTGTCACCTTTTCATATCGCAGTCTTGTAAGGACCAGGTCCCCTGCAAATTTCTTTGTGAGTTCTTGAAAGGCTTGTTGGCTAACTTACTTCTTTGGATGAATGAATTTAATATGGTGTTGTCACGTAGAAAATATCAAACATAAAGAGTTATTATCCGTTGAACAAACACCCTCGTCCATTCTGATTGGTGTAGTACGATGACGCTTCACCAACCTCTTTACAGTCGTACCCCATTATGGATCTGAATGATAGAACTCTGCATGAGATCAGATTCCTGCATTTGTGAAACACTAAAGCATACTATCTCCTACGCTCTTCCTATTGGTGTAGGACACTGCACTTTTCACCTATCACCTGACATGACAACTTTACAGTTGTACCCCATTTGTATCTAGACGAGTGTACTCTGCTAGGGACCAGGTCCCTGCATTTGAGAGGATCATAAAAACACCTAAAATATAAAAATGCAAAACTAATTCGTGGATTAGTTATACATAAGCTCAAATTTCTACAAACATAATATTAAACTATACCATATATAATATATGGATCATTTCTTTTGATGCAACCTACCAAACGACCCTTAACAGTTAAAGCTAATTAGGACAACTTTAGTTGATATTAAATGCAAAAACACTATAACATGTCCCTAAGGAACGAATTCAAATCACTAAATATGCTAACACAAACATTAAATGAGCAAGCATACATACACACAAATAGACCCAGGGAATTAAGAGGCAAATAACCATGTCAACAATCCATGCTAAGCTAAAAAAAAGGAAGAAGAAAAAAGGATCATAGGCATCATAAGAAAATATTATCAAGCTGTAACTATGTTTTGAAATAGGGATGAGCATTAAACAAGGGAAGAAATCAATTTTTTTCACGGAGCATTGAGCCTAAATAATTACAACCTACATCTTACCCGACAAATAGAGAACTAGGAGTATGAGAAAAAATCGATATATTAACCATGGAAGCAAGTCATCAAACAAATTTTTAACATCACAAAACAAATATGACTTTAACACTTAAAAGAAATTAATATTGATATTTAGTTCATGTTTAAGCACAGAAAGACATAAACACAATAAAAGTCGAGAAGAAGGAGATGAAACGAAACACGATAAGGATGAGGTTGTTACCTTCTTTTGGAAAGTGAACGGGAGAACGAGCTAGCACGTTAACGATTCTTTCACCAAAATGAGACTGCAAAAATAGAGAAAAAGTGTCGAGTTCCAAAACAAAATCGAAACTTAAGTATGCTCTATATCACTTGTCTGTTTTGGTTCTATTTTCTACCTCAAAACCTTTGTTTTTTCACAGTAGTATTGTAGCTAATTTCTGAATATGACTAAAATTTCTAACCCTTCTCTCAGTGAAAAATGACCAACCTCACAATGAATGGAAAAAAGAGTATTTATAGGGAATTTCTAGGGTTCAAAAAAGGGGGAAAATCGAGAGGGACATTGGGGTGAATTCATAATTTGAATTCCTTCCACAGATAAGGTTGTCGTTGGACTTTTGTAAGAAATTGTACAATTTCCTCAACGGAAACAAGAGAAGAGTCACTTGATTTCAGGCAAGCTACAAGATTAAGACACATGGAAGATTCTTCGTACGGAGGATAAGGACGATGGAAGAAGAATGCAGTTGGATCGATGGACTTAGTTCAAGATTTTTCTAGAGTTCTCTGCGTTGCTGGACGCGAGAGAAGAAGCAGCAGGGGCCGGTTCTTTGGTGTTGTTTGGAATTGTTGTTGCATGTGTTGTTGTATGTTTGGAACGGATTTGCTGATAAGAGTTGGGCTTGAGTTATTTGATAGAAGATTGGGCTGAAGGGAAGAGTAAAGGGAAACTTACATAAATATACTATAATACAAAAATATTATTCGTTTATAGTAATAACATTTTTTTCACTTGATCACTTTTAATCATTTATAAAAACCAATTAAATCAGATAAGCTTACTGTTTGAAATCTCGATTCAAACATTGAAATTCTTGGATAGTCACAAATACAAGTTTAATTCATATTACAAAGAACAATTTATTATTCACATATAATACAAGTTTTAATGATATCACATATTTTAATACACTTATAATACAATGTGTCAAATTTTTTACCAAACAAACATCATATATTTTTTAAACAGTTATAATTCATATATATAGTATACATAATTCACTTTTAATACATATTGCAAATATAACATAGTATTGCTATAAATGGTAATAAGTAAAAGGTATCGCTAAAATGAGTAATTATTTATTAAAATGTATCGGTTTATGTAATTTTTCCTTAGAGTAAAAATGTTGACTATGTTTGTAATAAAAGACTAGGTATTGAATTGAGGATTTGACCAAATAGATTGAAACTATGGCCATTTGAACTTAAGAATTTGGCTAAATTGAGCTTAATTGGTGGATCCAGCTAGAATCCTAAATAAGACAAATTAACATAAATTAATTAACGAGCTTCTTAATCTTAATAAAATAAAATATGAACTTATTGTAAACTAATGATTCAAAATTATAACCATAATTTAAACTAAGCTAACAAATAACATACTTACTAAAGTTACAATCTTTTGAGATAAGTTTTGAATGTTTATAAAATAATACAACTATATACAAAATTATATAAAACATATATGTTGCCTAACATATTATAAAAATTGACAAAACTATTTAAAGTAACTTGTAAACTTTATATTTGTTTCTTAAAATTTTGTAAAACTAATTATTTTAAATCGTGTAAAATTGAAAAATCTCGAAATGATTAATTTATATTGTGGTGGTCCACAATTGGATGTCAACAATCCATCCCGCGAAAGCTGAGAGTCAACCTGTCGGACCTTCTCAAACACAACCCGCTTCGCGATCACGACGACCGAACAACCTAGTCTTCGTGAACACCGAACTGAACATCACTGGTTACCTTAACCTGAGGCACGCAAACACAAAAAAGCATAATTGTTGCATCAACTGACGCAACAAGGCTCAAAACCCTTACCGGGTGCTCGAGATTCATTCGGAATCCTGTACACATAAATTAAATATGTTATCCAACGAAATTCGGCATCCAAGACTCTCATAAGTATTACTATTCCAAGATTTTTTGATGATATCCTCACAAATACAGGGATCCGATCTTGAGCAGAGTATGCTCGTCCAGGTCTATGTGCTTAACAGTTAGAAAGCTATCGCGTAAGAGGTTAGTGAGGTTATTTTGTCTAATGGTCAATAACTCTTTTTGGTTTATATATTCAACATGAAAAACAACAAATCACTCATTCATTCAAAGAGAGAATATTCAAGCTTCAATAAAACAGAAAGGGACCTTATAGACTAACAAGTTTCTTCTTGAACCTGTTGTTCATTTTGATTGCTTTTATTTGTGATTATATTGTAGGATTTGTTTCATACGTGTTAGAAATGTTTCAATCCTTGGTTGAATTGCTATAAGAGCTTAGTTGAGAGGAACTTTAATTTGTATCTTAATGTTAAAAGTCTATATTAATCAGTTGTGTTAGTATAGTGCTGTAACAACCTGTTTAGTCGGTTCGAGCAGTAGAATCATTTTTGATAAAAACTGACTGGGTCGACGGATCACGCGACTGACCGTCATGGTCACGACGGACCGTGATGGATTCCGTCGTCCCATACTTGTGTAATTTCTTCTGCTGCTCTTCCCATTACCCTCGACAACAGGTAGGACGAACTATCATAGGCACGACGGTCCGTCGAGCGTCTTCGTTCCAAAACACTTCAACTCTGAAATCTGGGTACTGAGATCGACTCTCTGAACTTCACGACGGAACTGCAGGACGGACCGTCATAGATACGACGGACCGTCACGAGTTGCGTAACCTCACTACTGAATTTAACTCTATGAACTTTGTGACGGACCTGCAGGACGGACCATCGCAGATACGATGGGCCGTCACAAGCTGCGTAACCCCGACTTGGTCAGACTTCTGCTAAAAGTTTTAAAGGGGTGTTTCGGACTATTCATGATTACAATTATGAAATTAGTGGGGTAAGTTTAATAATTTATTTACTTGGGGGTTAAAAAAGATAATAGGGAAATAAATAGTGGGTTACTTTTATCATAATGGATTATATGATAATTAGGGTAAAAGAAAAAGAATCTGGAGAAGAAAAAATAAAAAGAACAGAAGGGAGAACGAGAGAGAGAGAGAGAACAAAGAGGACAACAAAGGCATTGGGGGAGTAGCTTTCTTGATCACGATTTTTGGTGGATGTAGGTTATGGTTTATTTCTATGTGATAGATAAACTCTAAATAGCGATCGATATGTATTGGGTGGTATTGTAAAGTCTTTTATATGCTTGATTGTGTGTTTGTATGTTGTGATTTTGTAATTGTGGTGGGTTAAAATGATGAGACTGTTGAATCTTCAATCTTAAATCCTCTCTATTAAGATGACACCTTGACATAAAGTAGGCTTGACGGAATAAAAATAATGAGATAAATGGGATCAGAGTGTCACGTTCCGACACGGTAATATTGGATCGAAGTGTCACGTTCCGACACGGTAGTATTAGGGGATCGAAGTGTCACGTTCCGACACGGTATATGGGATCGGAGTTTCACGTTCCGACACGATAATAATAAAGAGAATGAATCTTGAATTATGTTAATTTACTCAAATTCGAAGAACCTATTTCCCAAATGAGTATGGTGTGGAGGCTTGAGTCCTCATAGGTGTGCTTGGTGTTGTTGCCAATGGTTCTTGTACTTGTTGATTGCCACCTGTTAAGCATTGTGGTTGATTTTATATTATTATTCAGTATATATTGCTTTCTATTTTGAGTTGGCCGATGATACCTACTCAGTACGTGTTCCTTGTACTGACCCCTACTTGTAATTTTCTTCTTGTTATTTCTGGAGTGCAGCAAACGTTCCATCGACTTCGACTCGTCCTCAACTCTAGTCAGTCTCCAGCATATCAGATTTCAGGGTGAGCTATTATTCCTAGCTCGGACTGGATTCTCTCATTCACGTCTTGATGTCCCTGAAGTTCAGACATGGACCATCTTTTTACTTATTTTAGTTTCCTAATTACTCTTAGATTTAGAAATTTGAGGATAGATGTTCTTGATGTGATGACTTCCAGATTTTGGAAATAATAAGTATTAAACGTTAGAAGTTTATTTAATTGATTAAGTTAATAAGTTTTGGATCTTCCGCGTTATTTTTGCTATTCATAAGTGATATTATGGTAAATGTTGGGTTTTAGATTTGTTGATTCGCTCACCTAGTAGGCTAAAGGTGGGTGTCACTCACGAATCATTTTGGGTCGTGACAAACTTGGTATCAGAGCGTTAGGTTCGTTGGTCTCATCACACAAGAACGAGTCTAGTAGAGTCTTGAGGAACGGTAGAGAGACGCCCTTACTTTTCTTTGAGAGGCTATAGGACTTTAGGAAAACTCCATTCTTTCTTTATTTCGTGCTATTACTTGGATCCAATTAGTATCTAGGTGATACAAATTGGTGACATCCTCACTCTATTTCGCAGATGGTTAGAACTAGAGCAACAACTGTGCCAACACCAACACCGGCAAGACAGGGTGCGTCTGAGCCAACCATTGGGGCTGTAGCTCGAGGAGGAGCAGTGGCAAGAGGCCGTGGTAGAGGTCGCAGGAGGACGCCCTCTAGAGGTAGAGGACAAACACCTGGTCCAGCTAGTAATAGGGCGGTGACTCCTCCACCGAATGATGAGGTAGTAAGAGAGGGTGAGGAAGGGGAAAATAAGCAGGTTCAAGATGAGGAATTACCACCCCAGCCTACCCCAGAGATGATTAATCAGGTTCTTACTTATCTTAGCGGGTTATCTGATCAGGGCCAGACACCTCCAGTGTTTTCTGCACCAGCACCTCCGGTTCCGGGAGTACAACATGCAGCTGCTGTGGCTCCCCGCATGGATGCCTCATTGGAAGTAGGCACGTTTCCTCGATTGACTACAGGGTCTATAATGACGAGTGATCAGCATGAACTTTTCACTAAATTCTTGAAGTTGAAACCTCCAGTCTTCAAGGGTGCTGAATTTGAGGATGCCTATGATTTTCTGGTTGATTGTCATGAGCTGCTACATAAGATGGACATAGTAGAACGATTCGGTGTTGAGTTTGTGACCTATCAGTTTCAGGGGAATGCCAAAATGTGGTGGCGGTCGTATGTTGAGTGTCAACCAGCATAGGCACCACCTATGACTTGGGCATCATTCTCTAGCCTATTTATGGAGAAGTATATACCCCGGACTTTGAGGGAAAAGAGGAGAGATGAGTTCCTAAGCCTAGAGCAAGGCAGGATGTCTGTTACTGCTTATGAGGCTAAATTTCTTGCACTATCCAGATATGCCACCCAGCTTTGCTTCAGTCCACAAGAGCGGATTCGCCGTTTTGTGAAAGGATTGAGGTCAGATTTGTAGATCCCAGCCTTACAGGTATCTGCTGTAGCAAAATCCTTTTAGGAAGTGGTTGATTTTGTGATAGAGGTGGAGGGAGTGAAGCCAGACGACTTCACCATGGCGTCGACATCTAAGAAGTTCCGTAAGGGAGGTGAGTTTAGTGGTTCTTACTCCAGAGGGCAGGGTTCAGGAGGTTACCCAGCCCGACCTATTCAGTCTTCACTGCAGGCTGTAGCTGGGGGTCCATCGCAGACCAGTCAGCTTTCTTTGAGTTTGGAGGTTATCCCCAGACTTCATCATTCTCACAGAGACCTATGCTTGACTCCAGAAATTGTTATGGATGTGGAGAGACTGGACATATTAGGAAATATTGTCCAAAACAGAGTTACAGACCCCCAATAGTTAGAGGTAGAGGTGGTCATGGGAGAGGCCGCCATTATGGAGGATGTGGTGGCCAAGGTAATGGTGGTCACCAAATCAGCCGGGGTGGCGGACAAGCTGGAGCTACTGCAGCGCAACATGGTAGGGGCAACGGGCAGACAGGTGATAGGGCCCATTGTTATGCTTTCCCCGGGAGGTCTGAAGCAGAGACATCTGGTACTGTTATCAGAGGTAATCTTTTGGTCTGTGATTGCATGGCTTCTGTATTATTTGATCCTGGATCTACATTTTCATATGTATCTTCCTCATTTGCTACTGGTCTTGATTTATATTGTGATTTGCTTGACATGCCTATTCGTGTCTCTACTCCTGTGGGTGACTCTGTGATAGTTGAGAAGGTGTATAGGTCTTGCCTTGTGACTTTTGTGGGGAGCAATACTTATGTAGATTTGATTATTCTAGAGATGATTGATTTTGATGTAATTCTGGGTATGACTTGGCTTTCTCCAAATTTTGCAATCTTAGATTGTAATGCTAAAACTGTGACATTGGCCAAACCTGGGACAGATCCGCTAGTGTGGGAGGGTGACTATATTTCCACTCCAGTTCATATCATCTCCTTTCTTCGTGATAAGAGAATGGTTAGTAAGGGTTGTTTAGCTTTCTTGGCACATCTCAGGGATGATACTTCCCAAGTACCTTCGATTGAGTCTGTCTCGATAGTCCGTGAGTTTCTGGATGTGTTTCCTGCAGACCTTCCTGGTATGCCACCGGATAGGGATATTGATTTTTGTATTGATCTGGAGCCGGGTACTCGCCCCATTTCCATACCCCCTTATAGAATGGCTCCAGCTGAGTTAAGGGAGTTAAAGGCCCAACTTCAGGAGTTGTTAGGTAAAGGTTTTATTAGACCAAGTGCATCCCCTTGGGGTGCTCCTGTTTTATTTGTGAAGAAGAAGGATGGAAGTTTTCGGATGTGCATAGACTACAGGCAACTGAATAAGGTAACTATTAAGAACAAGTATCCTATTCCTCGCTTTGATGATTTGTTCGATCAGTTACAAGGTGCGTGTACCTTCTCAAAAATTGATTTGAGATCTGGTTATCATCAATTGAAAATACGGGCAACAGATGTGCCAAAGACTGCTTTTCGAACCAGGTATGGGCATTATGAATTCTTAGTAATGTCTTTTGGGCTTTCGAATGCCCCTGCCGCTTTCATGAGCCTGATGAACGAGATTTTTAAGCCATATCTGGATCTCTTTGTCATTGTATTTATTGATGATATACTGATATACTCAAAGAGCAGGAAAGAACATGAGGAGCATTTGAGAATTGTATTGGAAGTGTTGAGGGGGAAATGGCTTTATGCTAAATTCTCCAAGTGTGAGTTTTGGCTAGATTCAGTGTCATTCTTGGGGCACGTGGTTTCTAAGGATGGAGTGATGGTGGATCCTTCTAAGATTGAAGCAGTGAAGAGTTGGGTAAGACCTACTAATGTTACAGAGGTAAGGAGCTTTGTTGTTTTAGCTAGCTACTACCGTCGATTTGTCAAGGGATTTTCTTCTGTTGCTTCCCAACTGACAAATTTGACTAAGCAGAATGTTCTATTTGTATGGTCGGACGAATGTGAAGAAAGCTTCCAGAACCTCAAGACCTTGTTGACTACTGCACCAATTCTTACCTTGCCAGTGGAAGGTAAGAATTTCATTGTTTATTGTGATGCATCTTATTCTGGTTTGGGTGCAGTGCTAATGCAGGAGAGGAATGTAATTGCTTATGCTTCGAGGCAATTAAAAGTGCATGAACGTAACTATCCGACCCATGATTTGGAGTTGGCTGCAGT
The DNA here is from genome assembly GCA_032847665.1 of Solanum chilense. Classification (NCBI taxonomy): domain Eukaryota; kingdom Viridiplantae; phylum Streptophyta; class Magnoliopsida; order Solanales; family Solanaceae; genus Solanum; species Solanum chilense. The sequence goes on along the minus strand of CM064971.1, from coordinate 59,399,449 downwards.
TGTGTTTGCATTAAAGCAATGGGGACATTATCTATATGGGGTTAAGTGTGAAGTCTATACAGATCATCGTAGTTTACAGTATGTCTTTACTCAGAAAGATTTAAATTTGAGGCAGAGGAGGTGGATGGAACTACTGAAGGACTATTACATTACTATTTTGTATCACCCAGGAAAAGCTAATGTTGTGGCAGATGCATTAAGTAGAAAAGCAGGGAGCATGGGAAGTCTAGCCCACTTACAGGTTTCTAGACGCCCATTGGCTAGAGAGGTTCAGACTCTGGCTAATGAATTTATGAGGCTGGAAGTACTAGAGAAGGGAGGATTTTTGGCTTGTGTGGAGGCAAGATCTTCTTTCCTTGACAAGATTAAGGGAAAATAATTTACTGATGAGAAACTGATCCGAATTTGAGATATGGTTTTACGAGGAGAGGCTAAAGAGCAATAATTGATGAGGAAGGCGTTTTGAGAATTAAGGGAAGGGTATGTGTGCACCGTGTTGAAAATTTGATTCCCACTATTCTTACAGAGGCTCATAGTTCAAGGTATTCTATACATCCTGGTGCAACCAAGATGTATCGTGACCTAAAGCAACATTTTTGGTGGAGTAGGATGAAGCGTGACATTGTTGATTTTGTTGCCCAATGCCCAAATTGTCAGCAGGTAAAGTATGAACACCAGAGGCCCGGAGGAACACTTCAGAAAATGCCCATTCCTGAATGGAAATGGGAAAGAATTGCAATGGATTTTGTGGTTGGTCTTCCAAAGACATTGGGTAAGTTTGATTCTATTTGGTAATTGTTGATAGATTAACTAAGTCTGTTCACTTCATTCCGGTCAAGGTGACTTACAATGCAAAGAAGTTAGCCAAACTCTATATCTCAGAAATTTTTCGATTGCATGGAGTTCCACTTTCCATCATATCATATAGAGGTACGCAATTTACTTCTAAGTTTTGGAGAACATTGCATGCTTAATTAGGTACTAGGTTGGATCTTAGTACTGCATTTCACCCTCAGACCGATGGTCAGTCTGAGCGAACGATTCAGGTGTTGGAGGATATGCTTCGTGCATGTGTGATAGAATTTGGTGGCCATTAGGATAACTTCTTACCCTTAGCAGAGTTTTCATACAATAATAGGTATCACTCAAGTATTGATATGGCCCCATTTGAGGCACTGTATGGGAGGAGATGTAGGTCTCCGATTGGTTGGTTTGATGCATTTGAGGTGAGACCCTGGGGTACCGATCTTTTGAGGGAATCGTTAGATAAAGTAAAATTCATTCAGGAGAAACTTCTAGCAGCTCAGAGCAGGCAGAAAGAATATGCAGATCGAAAGGTTAGGGACTTGGATTTTATGGAGGGTGAACAAGTCTTGCTGAAGGTTTCACCCATGAAAGGGGTGATGCGGTTTGGTAAGCGAGGTAAACTTAGTCCGAGGTATATTGGTCCATTTGTAGTTCTGAAGCGCGTGGGGGAGGTGGCTTATGAATTGGCATTGCCTCCAGGACTCTCAGGAGTGCACCCGGTGTTTCATGTGTCTATGCTGAAAAAATACCATGGGGATGCAAACTACATTATTCGTTGGGATTCAATTTTTCTTGATGAGAATTTGTCTTACGAGGAGGAGCCTGTTGCCATTTTAGATAGAGAAATCCGCAAGTTGAGATCAAAGGAGATTGCGTCCATCAAGGTTCAGTGGAAGAATCGGCCAGTTGAAGAGTCCACTTGGGAGAATGAGGCTGATATGCAAGAAAGATATCCACATCTTTTTACAGATTTAGGTACTCTTTCTCGCCCTTGCTTTTCTTCTTGTGATCGTTCGAGGAAGAACGATGGGTAAATTGGTATCTATTGTAACAACCTGTTTAGTCAGTTCGAGCAGTAGAATCATTTTTGATAAAAACTGACTGGGTCGATGGATCACACGATTGACCGTCATGGTCACGACGGACCGTGATGGATTCCGTCGTCCCATACTTGTGTAATTTCTTCTGCTGCTCTTCTCATTACCCTCGACGACAGGTAGGACGAACCGTCATAGGCACGACGGTCCGTCGAGTGTCTTCGTTCCAAAACACTTCAACTTTGAAATCTGGGTACTGGGATCGACTCTCTGAACTTCACGACGAAACTGCAGGATGGACCATCATAGATACGACGGACCGTCACGAGTTGCGTAACCTCACTATTGAATTTAACTCTCTGAACTTTGTGACGGACCTGCAGGACGGACCGTCGCAGATACGACGGGCCGTCACAAGCTGCGTAACCCCGACTTGGTCAGACTTCCGCTAAAAGTTTTAAAGGGGTGTTTCGGACTATTCATGATTACAATTATAAAATTAGTGGGGTAAGTTTAATAATTTATTTACTTGGGGGTTAAAAAAGATAATAGGGAAATAAATAGTGGGTTACTTTTATCATAATGGATTATATGATAATTAGGGTAAAAGAAAAAGAATCTGGAGAAGAAAAAATAAAAAAAACAGAAGGGAGAACGAGCGAGAGAGAGAGAGAACGAAGAGGACAGCAAAGGCATTGGGGGAGTAGCTTGCTTGATCACGATTTTTCGGTGGAGGTAGGTTATGGTTTATTTCTATGTGATAGATAAACTCTAAATAGCGATCGATATGTATTGGGTGGTATTGTAAAGTCTTTTATATGCTTGATTGTGTGTTTGTATGTTGTGATTTTGTAATTGTGGTGGGTTAAAATGATGAGACTGTTGAATCTTCAATCTTAAATCCTCTCTATTAAGATGACGCCTTGACATAAAGAAGGCTTGACGGAATAAAAATAATGAGATAAATGGGATCGGAGTGTCACGTTCCGACACGGTAATATTGGATTGGAGTGTCACATTCTGACACGGTAGTATTAGGGGATTGGAGTGTCACGTTCCGACACGGTATATGGGATCGGAGTGTCACGTTCCGACACGATAATAATAAAGAGAATGAATCTTGAATTATGTTAATATACTCAAATTCGAAGAACCTATTTCCCAAATGAGTATGGTGTGGAGGCTTGAGTCCTCATAGGTGTGCTTGGTGTTGTTGCCAATGGTTCTTGTACTTGTTGATTGCCACCTGTTAAGCATTGTGGTTGATTTTATATTATTATTCAGTATATATTGCTTTCTATTTTGAGTTGGCCGATGATACCTACTCAGTACGTGTTCCTTGTACTGACCCCTACTTGTAATTTTCTTCTTGTTATTTGTGGAGTGCAGCAAACGTTCCATCGACTTCGACTCGTCCTCAACTCTAGTCAGTCTCCAGCATATCAGATTTCAGGGTGAGATAATATTCCTAGCTCGGACTGGATTCTCTCATTCACGTCTTGATGTCCTTGAAGTTCGGACATGGACCATCTTTTTACTTATTTTAGTTTCCTAATTACTCTTAGTTTTAGAAATTTGAGGATAGATGTTCTTGATGTGATGACTTCCAGATTTTGGGAATAATAAGTATTAAACGTTAGAAGTTTATTTAATTGATTAAGTTAATAAGTTTTGGATCTTCCGCGTTATTTTTGCTATTCATAAGTGATATTATGGTAAATGTTGGGTTTTAGATTTGTTGGTTCGCTCACCTAGTAGGCTAAAGGTGGGTGCCACTCACGAATCATTTTGGGTCGTGACAATTGCGCAATAGAGACATTGCTTTGGCTCGTCTAAATAATATTTTTATTACTTAGAATAGAAATTAGAAGGTTAATCTCATATGTGTTGTAAATTGTGTTTTACTTTTGTTGAGAAGATTAGTAAAAATAATTTAAAAATCTTGTGAGATAGGTCATGGTTTTACTTGACTAAGGTGGTTTCCACGTAAACTTGTGTGTGTTGTCTTTACTTTGAGTATCCTTTTTTTTTAATCTTAAATGTGTTAACAACATGGTCCGATCATACCTAGTGGACACATACATTCCAATAGACTCAACTAAGATGTCGAAACTTCTAATCGAGACCGTCTCGATAAAAAATGGGTCCCACATTCGAATTTGATTTAAGTCAACTTCCACAATGGAGCTCAAAATGAGTGTGAAAGCCTCAAGATCCGCATAAAGATCCTTCAAGACCAAACTCGACGATTAAGAGCTAACATAACCGTCATAAATGCATTATAGACCGTCAACCTTAAGTTTTAACGGAAGTTAACCATTCAAGTTTCAAAAACTTCAAAACATAAAAACTTGCACTAAACCCAAACGAATGACCATGTCACGACCCAAGAGTATACCCTAGAAGATATGGTATTCTCAAATCGTGGAACGATGTACTTGACCTCTCGGAGGTCTTGTACAAGACCTTTGTCATCATTCGTTGCATAGATGTATGAAAAGTTTTGCGGAATTAAAACTTTTCATACGAAATAATAATACTTCAAAATATCTTTTTTATAGAAAATAGTATGAAAGAGTAAGTCTCAAAGTCACCATCTTAGACACACGAATATCTTGGATCACGGTCCATACATCAACAAAATAGAAATACCTAAGTCTATTACAATGTCATTAACAAGAAAATCTAAACATAGTTATGTCCTCGAATCAATTTAGGACATATCACAACGTTGCTTGAATGAATGCTAATTTCCAAGCTTCACTTTAATAACTCCTCTCAAATGCTATCTATACCTCTAGAGATAAGATAAAATATATGGAATTAGTACATTAGAATGCACTAAGTATGATGACATGCAATAAAATCATGCTAAAAAGACATTTGCATAAAACATGCTGTTTTTGGAGAAACTTCATAACACAAGTATAAGAAATCACATTCAACACCAACTTCACATATAACTCATATACTATACTAAAGCATAAACATCACTTCAAAACATATAAGCATAAGACCCTCATACCAAAGGTCATCCTAAGGCTCACTTGAGTGAGACATGAAGTGGCGGCCCATACAACCCCTTCTCCCCCACCTAAGTGGTCCTCAAGGTTTCCTAAGATAAGATTATTCACTTTATTCAATTAAAGCCCCTATCTGAAGTTACTCTAGACTCACCTAAGTAAAACATGAAGAGACCGCTCATACACCCTCTCCAAACCTACCTAAGCAATCCTTAAAGTTAATCAAGATAAGTATACCTTTTCCTTCACATGCATTTTACTTAAGTCACTATGTTCATTAAACCATTTAAGAGACATTCAACAATTAAGGACTTTCACATAATGGTCTTGGAAAATACCAGGGAACCTACACACTAGCATCTTCAAATCCTACTCGTGAAATTTCTAGATAGCGTGCCATTTCACTACCTAAACTTTGTAGAACCTATCAAATAGTAGAATGTATCCCACATGATGAGAATAGGAAATAGACCATACTAGCTAGGCATGGAATCCAGAATCAATCCTACTCCGATGGAGGGTGTTCTGCTTGCGCACATGGTTAAGGAATATCAAGTGTTTCTTTGTACTCTAATCTCATCTTAAATAGAGCCACTCCCCAAGCATACTCACTCGGTGCCAGCCTTTGTTGTCATAGAGTAATTCAATCAAAGGGCATATGAAGAGGTATCAATAGAAGTCATAACCAATTTATAATACACCTTACCAACGGGGGTCCACTAGGGCTGACAACACAATGGTTAAATAGGATATAGGTTGAAGGTTCCACATAATTTACCCTCTTAACTATGTTCAAGTCATAACCTTTTATCTAGGTTGAAGGTTCCACATAATTGACCCTTTTAACTATGTTCAAGATCACATTTCAATCATACATACACATTCATGACAAAGGTATTTTAGCCTATTAAGTCAAGAGTCATATTCACATTCTACATGTATCAAGTAGAGGGACATATGTCTACCAAAACAAGACACACATATCATCATCTTCTCACATGTACAATATCATTCAAGTAACATATAGGGACAACCAAGTATACTACAAGTCACCCTACACACTCCTATAGAATCATCAACATAACTCATCATAATGTTCATACAGTCAACTAGGAAGATTCATACTTTAACATCAAGCAACACATATTAAAGCATCACCATAGCCTACTATAGACACCTAGCATCAACTAGAATAACACATGCCTTGACTTCACATAGACACATAAGTCATATGGACCTTCACAATGATCACATATCCAAGTTATAGCATGATAATATCCTAATTTATAAAGTAATGCCGACAAGGCCACATTATTCACAAATATATCACATAAGCACCACCACCATAAGTGGACAACACCAAACATAATAATTGAAATAACTATACTACACAACATAGAGAAGGTTAGGTCAACATGCCACAATTCCAACCACAAAACCTCCAATCCATAGCCAATTCAACCAATTCAATACACAAAGGCTCTTACCAATAATCATAATCACCAATTCAACCCAATAATCACAATATAAAATTATCCAAGATAATACAATATAAAATTCATGAATTTAGGGCAATCTACATACAATTATAATATGCTTTTTTTGTAATTCAATAATCCAACTCAAACTACAGAAGAAATTAATATAATTGAGACATGATCAAAGCACCCATAATATAACCAAAATAAGGAAAGCATGATTTGTATGGGTTCATGGAGTTTTTGTTCTAAAATGATCAAATTAACATCAATTCAGTCATAATTCATTGAATTCAAAATGTTTTATGCAAGAACCCATGGCTAGATAATAGAATAGGAGAATTCATGTTTTTGATGATTTTTGAAAATCATTGAAATTGACTCCTTGAATGGAAGAGTATTCAAGGATGAAACACCATACCTTAATTTTGAATAAAAGCCCATGAAATTGATGGAGAAAAACTTGAAAAATCTGTCTTCTTCCTTGGAGCTTCAAAGCTTCATCGATGGAGGTTTTGGAGAGAAGGAATGGAGAGGTTTTGTTTTGGAGTTAAGGGTTTTGATTTGAATGGTGAATTGGGTTTGAAAGGCTCAATAACCGTCTATAAATAGTCCCCAAAATACCCAAAAGACCCCTGCACTTTTAGGACCTTTTAACCAAGTCAAACTCAATTAATTTTTTGGAACTTTCATCGGGGAACAAGTCTGTGATGCGGATCTTCTCCCACATGATTTTTGAATTAATTTTTGATACAATAGAGTCCGCGATGTTTCCCGCGACGGGGACCAAAATTTTTCCCTTCATGAACCAAGTTCGCGACGCGGACTTGTTCCACCATAAGTCATCTGCCCAAGGTTGTGTCCTCCTCAAGGACCCTTATGGCGATCCTTGGGGAGTCGTTCCCAAACGTTTCAACCCTGAACACTCTCGTGTAGATGTTAGGAACCTCACCCATCAATTTGAACTCCAAACACCACATAAAACACACAAAGGCACACTAGAACACACAAGCACATTTCAAGGAAAAACTTCCAAACGTCTGGGACGTTTGACCTTCAAACACTTCCAAACTTTAAACACTGCCTCAAAACACTATTATAGTCCATTTTAAGACTTCATAACCTCATGACACACATGCTAGGATCTAGTTTCACCTAGTTTGTTTTAGAGGTGTTACAGACCAAACGAACGAACTATATGTCCCAACAAATTATAAATACTGGGGTTTCCATATGAAATCTCTAAACACCAAAAAGATTAAAAGAGAGAGACAAAGAGTAGAAATTGACATAGATGATCATTACATATGATTTCCATTGCATCCGTAGAAGTTGTTTATGAAAGTTATCAACTATTGAAATTAATTTAAATTTTTTATAGTAATGTATGTAGTATTTAAAGATATATAAAAGAATATTTATCTATAGCTTTTAAAATATATTTAAAATATAAAAAAAAGACCTTCAAGCAAGTGAATGATTGAGTCTGAAGCTTCAACATAATTTTACATGCTTAATAAGTTGAAATATAAACTTAAGGAAAAATTAGATAAATATTCATTCGATCAAGATTTCTTATACAAAATAACTGAATAATCATTTACTGTTCCCAGATATTTCGATGATCTCCTCACAAACGCAGGTACCCGGTCTTCTGCAGAGTATACTCGTCTAGGTCTATGTGCTATAAAGCTGGAAAGCTGTTGTGTTAGAGGTTGGTGAGGTCGTCAGTGTACCGCACCAATCAAATGGACGAGGTTATTTTGTCCAATGGTCAATAAATTTTTATGATTGATATATTCAACATGACAAACAACAAATCACTCTTTCATTCAAAGAAAGAACAAGCTTTAGCAAAACAGGTTGGGACCTCATAGATTGACGACTTGCTTCTTGAACCTATTGTTCATTTTGATTGCTTGTATTTGTGCTTACATTGTAGGATTCATTTCATTTGTGTTAGTTGAGAGGAACTTTATGTCTTACGTTAAAAGTATATATTAATCAGTTGGGTTAGTATAGTGGGCACTACAGGCATTGCTTTGGCTCGTTTGAGTTATAGTTGTATTGCTTAGAATAGAGATTAGGAGGTTAATCTCGCGTGTGTTCTAAACTGTGTATTACTTTTTCTTGAGAAGATTAGTAAAAAATAGTGTGAAAATTATGTGAAATAGGTCTCAATTTAACTTCCTTGAGCAAGGACGGTTACACGTAAAGTTGCATGGGCTATCTTTTATTTCAGTATCTTTTTTGTTTATCTTAACTATGTTAAGGACCTGGTCCTATTGTTGCAATGGACGCATTCAAACAGACTCAACTAAGATGTCGAAACTTCTGACCGAGACCGTCTTGATAAAAAATGGGTCCCACATTCAAATTCCATTTCAAGTCAACTTCGACAAGGAAGCTCGAAGAGAGTGTGGAAGCCTCGGGATCCACATCAAAGATCCTTCAAGACCAAACTCAACGTTTAGGAGATAACATAACCGTCATAAATGCATACTAGGCCGTCAACCTTATGCTTTGACCGAACTCAATCATTTAAGTTTCAAAAACACCAAAACATAGAAACTTTGTCACGACCCAAATCGGGGACGCGACTGGCACCCACATTTACCCTCCTATGTGAGCGAACCAACCAATCTAACCTTTAACATTTTAATACAATATCAACAAAAGAAATGCGGAAGACTTAAACTCATTAATAGAACAATTCAAAACTATTATTAATATCCCCAAAATCTGGAAGTCATTATCACAAGAACATCTATCTCAATTCACTAAACTAGGAATGTCTAAGAACAAAAATAACTAAAAAGCTAGTCCATGCCGGAAGTTCAAGGCATCAAGACTTGAAGAAGAAGACCCAGTCCAAGCTAGAAGCATTAGCTCACCCTGAAGATCCGGTGTGACGAAGACTGGCTTGATTTACTGCTGAGTTGAAGTTGACGGAACGTTTGCTGCATTCCAAAAATAACAAAGAAGAAAACATAAAAGTAGGGGGGGTCAGTACAACCACAAGTACTGAGTAGATATCATCGGTCAACTAAAAATAGGGAACAGTATATATCAATAATAATGTAAATCAACTACAATACTCAACATGTAGCAATAACAATATTAATTCATCAATAAGTACAACCGAGTTCACACATGAGGACTCAAGCCTCAATACCATACTCATTTGGGAATTAAGTTCGTTAGATTGAGTATATTCATTATCTTTCAAGATTCATTATCTTTCTTCCTCTTGTGTCGGTACGTGACACTCCGCTCCTCTATTCCTATCCTGGTGCCGGAACGTGGCACTCCG
>CM064971.1:59298857-59389691 GCA_032847665.1 Solanum chilense | reverse complement strand
CAGTTGTCTGTAGTCTATGCACATCCTAAAGCTCCCGTCCTTCTTCTTCACAAACAACACCGGAGCACCCCAAGGAGATGCACTTGGTCTAATGAATCCTTTGCTCAACAACTCTTGAAGTTGGGCCTTTAACTCTCTTAACTCTGCGGGAGCCATTCTATAAGGGGGTATAGAAATGGGGCGAGTACCCGGTTCAAGATCAATACAGAAGTCAATATCCCTATCCGGTGGCATACCAGGAAGATCTGCAGGGAACACATCCAGAAACTCACAAACTACCGAAACCGACTCAATTGAAGGTACCTGTATAGTGTCATCCTTGAGATGTGCCAAGAAAGCTAAACACCCTTTGTTAACCATTCTCTTAGCACGAAGAAAGGAGATGATACGAACCGGTCTGGAAGTGTAGTCGCCCTCCCACACTAGCGGATCTGTCTCAGGCTTGGCTAACGTCACAGTTTTAGCATTACAATCCAAGATCGCAAAATTCGGAGAAAGCCAAGTCATACCCAGAATTATATCAAAATCCACCATTTCTAAGATGAACAAGTCTACATAAGTATTGCTCCCCACAAAAGTCACCAAACAAGACCTATATACCCTTTCAACTATCACAGACTCCCCCACCGGAGTAGACACACGAATAGGTATGTCAAGCAATTCATAATGTAATTTAAGACCATTAGCAAATGAGGAAGATACATACGAAAACGTGGAGCCAGGGTCAAATAATACAGAAGCCATGCAATCACAAACCAAAAGATTACCTGTGATAACAGCATCAGACGCCTCCGCTTCAGATCTCCTAGGGAAAGCTTAGCAATGGGCCTTATCACCAGTCTTTCCGTTGCCCCTACCAAGTTGTGCCGTAGTGGCTCTAGTTTGCCCATCACCTCGGCCGTTTTGGTGACCACCATTACCTCGACCACCACGTCCTCCAGAAAATCGGCCTCTACCATGACCACCTCTACCTCTAGCTATTGGGGGTCTGTAACTCTGTTTTGGACAATTCCTCCTAATATGTCCAGTCTCCCCACATCCATAACACTCTCTGGAGTCAGGCGTAGGTCTCTCGGAGAAGTGTTGACCGGTCTGAGGTGGACCCCCAACTACAGTCTGTAGTGAAGACTGAATTGGTCGAACTGAGTAGCCTCCAGAACTCTGTCCTCTAGTATACGAACCGTTGAACTCACCTCCCTTTCGAAACCTTTTTGATGTCGATGTCGTGGTGAAGTCATCTGGCTTCACTCCTTCCACCTCTATCACAAAGTCTACCACCTCTTGGAAGGATTTTGCCGTAGCCGCTACCTGTAAGGCTGAAATCCGCAATTCTGACCTCAACCCCTTCACAAAACGGCGAATCCGTTCTTGTGGACTAAAACAAAGTTGGGTGGCATACCTGGATAATGCACGGAATTTAGCCTCATATGCATTAACCGTCATCCTACCTTGCTCTAGACTCAAGAACTCATCCCTTTTTCTATCCCTCAAAGTCCTTGGGATATACTTCTCCATAAACAAACTAGAGAATGATGCCCAAGTCATAGGCGGTGCCTCTGTTGGTTGACACTCAACATGTGACCGCCACCACATTTTGGCGTTCCCTTGAAACTGATAGCTTACGAACTCGACGCCAAACCGTTCCACTATACCCATCTTGTGTAGTAGTTCATGACAATCAACCAGAAAATCATAAGCATCTTCAGATTCTGCACCCTTGAAGACTGGAGGTTTCAATTTCAAGAACTTACTGAAAAGTTCATGCTGATCGTTTGTCATTATAGGCCCAGTAGTCAGACGAGGAAATGTGCCTATTTCCAATGAAGCATCCATACGAGGAGCCATAGTGGCTGCATGTTGTACCTCTGAAACCGGAGGTGTTGGTGCAGAAAACACTGGAGGTGCCTGACCCTGATCAGATAAGCCACTAAGATAGGCCAGAACTTGATTAATCATTTCTGGGGTAGGTTGGGGTGGTAATTCCTCATTCTGCATTTGTTCATTCTCCCCTTCCTCACCCTCTCTTATCACTTCCTCAGTCGGTGGAGGTGTCACCGCCCTAGTACCAGATGGGCTAGGTGCTCGTCCTCTTCCTCTAGAGGACGTCCTCCCACGACCTCTACCACGGCCTCTTGCCACTGATCCTCCTCGAGCTACAGCCCCAGTGGCTGGCTCAGACGCTTCTTGTCTTGCCGTTGTCGCTGCTGGTGCGGTCGTTGCTCTAGTTCTAACCATCTGCGAGATAGAGTGAAGATGGTCAGATACCAATTTGTATCACCTAGATACCAATTGGACTCAAGTAGTAGCACGAAAGGAAGAATGAAAGAATGGAATTTTCCTAAAGTCTTATAGCCTCTCAAAGAAAAGTAAAGGCGTCCCCCTACCGTTCCTTAAGACTCTACTAGACTCGTTCTTGTGTGATGAGACCAACGAACCTAATGCTCTGATACCAAGTTTTGTCACGACCCAAATCGGGGCCGCGACTGGCACCCACATTTACCCTCCTATGTGAGCGAACCAACCAATCTAAACCTTAACATTTCAATGTATAACAACAGAAAATAATGCGGAAGACTTAACTTATTAATAAAAACCAATTCAATAACTACTAAAATTCAACATCTATTATTTCCCCAAAATCTGGAAGTCATCACCACAAGAACAACTATAATCAAAATACTAAACTAAGAGTATTCTAAAAGTTAATCAAGTAAAAAGCTAGTCCATGCCGGAAGTTCAAGGCATCAAGACTTGAGGAAGGAGATCCAGTCCAAGCTAGAAGCATTAGCTCACCCTGAATTTCCGATGAAGTGAAGACTGGCTAGATTACTGTTGAGTTGAAGAAGACGGTCCGTTTGCTGCACTCCACAAATAACAAAGAAGAAAACATAAAGTAGGGGTCAGTACAAACCACGGGTACTGAGTAGATATCATCGGCCAACTCAAAATAGAAACAGTATATATCAGTTAATATCATAAATCAACTATAAAACTCAACATGTAGCAACAACAAGTACTATAATCATCAATAAGTACTATCAAGTTCATCCATGAGGGCTCAAGCCTCAATACCATACTCAATTGGGAATTAAGTTCATTATGTTGAGTAAATTATCATCTTTCAAGATTCATTATCTTTCTTCCTCTTGTGTCGGTACGTGACACTCCGATCCCATACTACTACGTGTCGGTACGTGACACTCCGATCCCCTAATTCTACGTGTCAGTTCGTGACACCCGATCCCCTAATATGTGTCAGTACGTGACACTCCGATCCCCTAAATCTACGTGTCGGTTCGTGACACCCGATCCCCTAATATGTGTCGGTACATGACACTCCGATCCCCTAAATCTACGTGTTGGTTCGTGACACCCGTCCCACTATTACTATGTGTCGGAACGTGACACTCCGATCCACTAATACTATGTGTCGGAACGTGACACTCCGATCCACTAATCTAATTCTATCAATTCATCAAGCCTTCTCTATACCAAGGCATGATCAATCCCATTACTTTAATTCATCAAGCTTTCTTTTATACCAAGGCGTCATCATTAATGAAGTATATTAAAGTTTTGTTTCAAGATTTGGGATTCAGTAGTTTTCATCATGCTTGTTTATCAAATCACATAACCATGTTCATACAAGTATACAATTAAGCATATAGAAGGGTTTACAATACCACCAATACATATTATTCACTATTAAGAGTCTACTACGCATAACGTAAAAACCATAACCTACCTCCTCCGAAGAATTGGAATCAACAAGCAATTTCCCAAGCTTTGTTTTCCTCCCTCTCGATCGATTTCTCTCTCTCTTTCTGTTCTTTCTCTTTTTCTTATTCCAAACCCTCTTCCTTTTACCCTAATTAGTATAATTAAGAATAGAAGATGGCAATAATACCCCACTAATTAACCCAAAGTTACCTCTTTTATCCCTCAAGAATTTGAGTTATTAATATAAACCCACGAAATCTATAATTAAGGAAAGGATAGTCCAAAATGTCCCTTAAAACGTGTAAAGAAATCCGACTCCGACTGGGATTACGCAACCTGTGACGGCCCGTCGTGCCTGCGACGGTCCGTCATGCAGGTCGTCGCAGCATCTTAGAATTTCATTTTTCACTAAGTAGTCTGTGACGTTCCGTCACACCTGTGACGGTCCGTCCTGCACTTCCGTCATGACGTTCAAAAACTCGTTCCCCGTACCAAATTCTCAAGAGTTGAAGTGTTTTGCAACGGAATCTCACGACGGTTCGTCGAAGCTGTGACGGTCCGTCCTGCAGGTCCGTCACAGATTACAGAGAGTCGATTTTAGAACACAATTTTCAGAATTCTAAGTGTTCTGGGACGAGACACCCTCGACGGTCCGTCGTGCCCATGACGGTCCGTCGGGGTATCCGTCGTCTCAGCCAGTTTTCCAAAAATAAAATCTGCTGCTCAAAACGACTAAACAGGTCGTTACATGTTAGTCGTTTTCTTTCTAATCCGGGAAGAGAACATTGGAATGTTGTGAAGTGGGTTATGAGATATCTTTGTGGCACTTCTAGTCTCAGTTTGTGTTTTGGTACAGGGAAGCCTATTTGTAACAACCTGTTTAGTCGTTTTGAGCAGTAGAGTTTATTCTGGTTATAACTGTCTTGGTCGACGGATCCCACGACGGACCGTCATTGGCACGACGGACCGTCGAGGGGGTCTCGTTCCAAAACACTTAGATTCTGAAAATTTGGGTACTGAGATCGACTCTCTGAACTTCACGACGGAATGGCAGGAAGGACCATCGTAGGCACGACGGACCGTCACAAACCTTTCCACAGAAATTAACTCTCTAAACTTTGTGACGGACCTGCAGGACGGACCGTCACAGTCATGACGGACCGTCAAAGGCTATGTAACCCTGACTGGGTCAGAATTCTGTTAAAAGTTTTTAAGGGCCGTTTTGGACTATTCATGCTTATAATTATAAAGTTAGTGGATTAATGTTAATAATTCAATTACTTGGGGGTTAAAGGAGATAACCTTGAAATAAATAGTGAGTCATTTTTATCATCTTTTATACTTAATTATATGATAATTAGGGTAAAAAAAAAGGGTTTGAATAAGGAAAAATATAAAGAACAGAGAGAAGAGGGACGAACGAGCGAGAGAGAGAGAACGAAGAAAAACGCAGCTTTGGGAAAGTAGATTGTTTGATCACGAATTCTTCGGTGGAGGTAGGTTATGGTTTATGCTATTTCATAGTAAAACTCTTAATAGCGAATGATATGTATTGGGTAGTATTGTAAAGTTTCCTCTATGCTTAATTGTGTGCTTGCATGATGTGATTATGAAATTGTAATGGATTGGAAAGATAATACTGTGAATCTTAAACCTTAAATCCACTTTGTTAATGATGATGCCTTGGTATAAAAGAAGGCTTGATGAACTAAAAGAATGATATTAGGGGATCGGGTGTCACGAACCGACACGTAGAATTAGGGGATCGGGTGTCACGAACCGACACGTAGAATTAGGGGATCGGGTGTCACGAACCAACACGTAGAATTAGGGGATCGGGTGTCACGAACCAACACGTAGAATTAGGGGATCGGAGTGTCACGTTCCGACACCAGGATAGTAGAGGATCGGAGTGTCACGTTCCAACACCAGGATAGTAGAAGATCGGAGTGTCACGTTCCGACACCAGGATAATAACGAGAATGAATATTGAGGGGATCGGAGTGTCACGTACCGACACAAGAGGAATAAAGAGAATGAATCTTGAATTATGTTAATATACTCAAGTTGAAGAACCTAATTCCTAAATGAGTATGGTGTGGAGGCTTGAGTCCTCATAGATGTGTTTTGGTGTTGTTGCAAATGATTCTTGTACTTGTTGCTATCACCTGTTAAGTATTTGGTTGGTTTTATGTTATTATTCGATATATATTATTTTCTATTTTGAGTTGGCCGATGATACCTACTCAGTACGTGTTCCTTGTACTGAACCCTACTTGTAAATTGTTTTTTTTGTTATTTGTGGAGTGCAGCAAACGTACCATCAACTTCAACTCGTCCGCAACTCTAGCCAGTCTTCATCACACAAGATTTCAGGGTGAGCTATTGCTTCTAGCTTGGACCTGATCTTCTTCTTCACGTCTTGATACCTTGAAGTTCTGGCATGGACTAGCTGTTTATTTATTTTAGCTTCTTAGATACTCTTAGGTTTAGTAATTTGAGGATAGATGTTCTTGTGGTGATGACTTCCAGATTTTGGGGATAATAGTTAATAAATTTTAGAAGTTATTTATTGGTTATATTTATGAGTTTAAAGTCTTCCGCATTATATTCTGTTTATTATGGGTGAAATGTAGGGGTTTAGATTGGTTGGTTCGCTCACATAGTAGGATAAGTGTGGGTGCCACTCGCGGCTCGTTTTGGGTCGTGACAAACTTGTTATCAGAGCATTAGGTTCGTTGGTCTCATCACACAAGAACGAGTCTAGTAGAGTCTTAAGGAAAGTAGGGGGATGCCTTTACTTTTCTTTGAGAGGCTATAGGACTTTAGGAAAATTCCATTCTTTCTTTCTTTCGTGCTATTACTTGGATCCAATTGGTATCTAGGTGATACAAATTGGTATCTGACCATCTTCACTCTATTTCGCAGATGGTTAGAACTAGAGCAACGACTGCGCCAACACCAACACCGGCAAGATAAGATGCTTCTGAGCCAGCCACTGGGGCTGTAGCTCGAAGAGGAACAGTGGCAAGAGGCCGTGGTAGAGGTCGCGGGACGACGTCCTCTAGAGGTAGAGGACAAACACCTGGTCCAACTAGTACTAGGGCGGTGACTCCTCCACCGACTGATGTGGTAGAAAGAGAGGGTGAGGAAGGGGAAAATGAGCAAGTGCAGAATGAGGAATTACTACCCCAACCTACCCCAGAGATGATTAACCAGGTTCTTGATTATTTTAGTGGGTTATCTGATCAAGGCCAGACACCTCCAGTGTTTTCTGCACCATCACCTCATGTTCCGGGAGTACAACATGCAGCTGCTATGGTTCCCCGCATGGATGCCTCATTGGAAATAGGCACGTTTCCTCGATTGACTACAGGGCCTATAATGACTAGTGATCAACATGAACTTTTCACTAAATTCTTGAAGTTGAAACCTCCAGTCTTCAAGGGTGCTGAATCTGAGGATGCCTATGATTTTCTGGTTGATTGTCATGAGTTGCTACATAAGATGGGCATAGTAGAAGGATTTGGCGTTGAGTTTGTGACCTATCAGTTTCAAGGAAATGCCAAAATGTGGTGGCGGTCGTATGTTGAGTGTCAACCACCACAAGCACCACCTATGACTTGGGCATCATTCTCTAGTTTATTTATGGAAAAGTATATACCCCGGACCTTGAGGGATAGGAGGAGTGATGAGTTCCTGAGCCTAGAACAAGGAAGGATGTCTGTTGCTGCTTATGAGGCTAAGTTTCGTGCATTATCCAGATATGCCACTCAGCTTTGCTTCAGTCCACAAGAGAGGATTTGTCGCTTTGTGAAAGGATTGAGGTCAGATCTACAGATTTCAGCCTTACAGGTAGCTGCTGCAGCGAAATCTTTTCAGGAAGTAGTTGATTTTGTGATAGAGGTAGAGGGGGTGAAGCCAAGCGATTTCACCACAGCATCGGCATCTAAGAGGTTCCGTAAGGGAGGTGAGTTCAGTGGGTCTTACTTCAAAAGGCAGAGTTCAGGAGGTTACCCAGCCCGACCCATTCAGTCTTCACTGCAGGCTGTAGCTGGGGGCCCATCACAGACCAGTCAACATTTCTCTGAGTTTGAAGGTTACCTCCAGAATTCATCATTTTCACAGAGACCTATGCTTGACCCCAGAGAATGTTATGGATGTGGGGAGACTGGACATATTAGGAGGAATTGTCCAAAACAGAGTTACAGACCCCCAATAGCTAGAGGAAGAGGTGGTCATGGTAGAGGCCGTCATTCTGGAGGACGTGGTGGCCAAGGAAATGGTGGTCACCAAACCAGTCGAGGTGGCAGGCAAGTTGGAACGACTGCAGCACAACATGGCAGGGGCAACGCGCAAACAGGTGATAGGGCCCATTGTTATGCTTTCCCTGGGAGGTCTGAAGCGGAGACATCTGATGCTGTTATCACAGGTAATCTTTTGGTTTGTGATTGCATGACTTCTGTATTATTTGATCCTGGCTCTACATTTTCATATGTATCTTCCTCATTTGTTGCTGGTCTTAATTTACATTGTGAATTGCTTGACATGCCTATTCATGTTTCCACTCCGGTGGGTGAGTTTGTGATAGTTGAAAAGGTGTATAAGTCTTGTCTTGTAACTTTTGTGGGGAGCAATACTCATGTAGACTTGGTTATCTTAGAAATGGTTGATTTCGATGTAATTCTGGGTATGACTTGGCTTTCTCCAAATTTTGCAATCTTAGATTGTAATGCTAAAACTGTAACGTTGGCCAAGCCTGGGACAGACCCGTTAGTGTGGGAGGGATCATCTCCTTTCTTCGTGCTAAGAGAATGGTTAGTAAAGGGTGTTTAGCTTTCATGGCACACCTCAGGGATGATACTACCCAAGTACCTTCAATTGAGTCGGTTTCGATAGTCCGTGAGTTTCTGGATGTGTTTCCTGCAGACCTTCCTGGTATGCCACCGGATAGGGATATCGACTTTTGCATTGATCTGGAGCCGGGTACTCGCCCCATTTCTATACCCCCTTATAGGATGGCCCCAGCAGAGTTAAGGGAATCAAAGGCCCAACTTCAAGAGTTGTTAGGTAAAGGCTTCATTAGACCAAGCGCTTCCCCTTGGGGTGCTCCGGTGTTATTTGTGAAAAAGAAAGATGGGAGTTTTCGGATGTGCATAGACTACCGGCAGTTGAATAAGGTAACTATTAAGAACAAGTACCCCATTCCTCGCATTGATGACTTGTTCGATCAGTTACAAGGTGCTTGTGTCTTGTCTAAGATTGACTTGAGATCCGGTTATCATCAATTGAAAATACGGGCAACAGATGTGCCAAAGACTGTTATTCGAACCAGGTATGGGCATTACAAATTCGTAGTAATGTCTTTTGGTCTTACGAATGCCCCTGCTGCTTTCATGATCTTGATGAACGGGATTTTTAAGCCATATCTGGATCTCTTTGTTATCGTATTTATTGATGATATACTGATATACTCAAAGAGTAAGATGGAGCATGAGGAGCACTTGAGAATTGTGTTGGAAGTATTGAGGGAGAAAAAGCTTTATGCCAAATTCTCCAAGTGTGAGTTTTGGCTAGATTCAGTGTCCTTCTTGGGGCACGTGGTTTCTAAGGATGGAGTGATGGTGGATCCTTCCAAGATTGAAACAGTGAGGAATTGGGTAAGACCTACTAATGTGTCAGAGGTAAGAAGCTTTGTTGGTTTAGCTAGCTACTACCGTCGATTTGTCAAGGGATTTTCTTCCATTGCTTCCCAATTGACAAACTTGACTAAGCAGAATGTTCCATTTGTATGGTCGGATGAATGTGAAGAAAGCTTCCAGAAACTCAAGACCTTGCTGACTACTGCACCTATTCTTACCTTGCCAATGGAAGGCAAGAATTTCATTGTTTATTGTGATGCATCCTATTCTGGTTTGGGTGCAGTGCTAATGCAAGAGAGGAATGTAATCGCTTATGCTTCGAGGAAACTAAAGGTGCATGAACGTAACTATCCGACCCATGATTTGGAATTGGTTGCAGTTGTGTTTGCATTAAAGCAATGGAGACACTTTCTATATGGGGTTAAGTGTGAAGTCTATACGGATTATCGTAGTTTACAGTATGTCTTTACTCAGAAAGATTTAAATTTAAGACAGAGGAGATGGATGGAACTGTTGAAGGACTACGATATTACTATTCTGTATCACCCAGGAAAAGCAAATGTGGTGGTTGATGCTTTAAGTAGAAAAGCAGGGAGCATGGGAAGTCTAGCTCACTTACAGGTTTCTGGACGCCCATTGGCTAGAGAGGTTCAGACTCTGGCTAATGACTTTATGAGGCTGGAAGTACTAGAGAAGGGAGGATTGTTGGCCTGTGTGGAGGCAAGATCTTCCTTTCTTGAGAAGATTAAGGGAAAGCAGTTTACTGATGAGAAACTGATCCGGATCCGAGATAAGGTGTTGCGAGGAGAGGCTAAAAAAGCAATAATTGATGAGGAAGGTGCTTTGAGGATTAAGGGAAGAGTATGTGTGCCCCGTGTTGATAATTTGATCCACACTATCCTTACAGAGGCTCATAGTTCCGGATATTCTATACATCCTGGTACAACCAAGATGTACCGTGACCTAATGCAACACTTTTGGTGGAGTAGAATGAAGCGTGACTTTGTTGATTTTGTTGCCAAATGCCCCAATTTTCATCAAGTAAAGTATGAACACCAGAGGCCCGGAGGAACACTTCAGAGAATGCCCATTCCTGAATGGAAGTGGGAGATAATTGCAATGGACTTCGTGGTAGGTCTTTCAAAGACATTGGGTAAGTTTGATTCTATTTGGGTAATTGTGGACAGATTAACTAAGTCTGCTCACTTCATTCCGGTCAAGGTGACTTATAATGCAGAGAAGTTCGCCAAACTCTATATCTCAGAAATTATTTGATTGCATGGAGTTCCACTTTCCATCATATAAGATAGAGGTACGCAGTTTACTTCTAAGTTTTGGAGAACATTGCATGCTGAATTAGGTACTAGGTTGGACCTTAGTACTGCATTTCACCCTCAGACCGATGGTCAGTCTGAGCGAACGATTCAGGTGTTGGAGGATATGCTTCGTGCATGTGTGATAGAATTTGGTGGTCATTAGGATAATTTCTTACCCTTAGCGGAGTTTTCATACAATAATAGCTATCAATTAAGTATTGATATGGCTCCATTTGAGGCACTGTATGGGAGGAGATGTAGGTCCCCCATTGGTTGGTTTGATGCATTTGAGGTTAGACCTTGGGGTACTGATCTTTTGAGGGATTCATTAGAGAAAGTGAAATTCATTCGAGAAAATCTTTTAGCGGCGCAAAGTAGGCAAAAAGAATATGCAGATCGAAAGGTTAGAGACTTGGAGTTCATGGAGGGTGAACAAGTCTTGCTGAAGGTTTCACCCATGAAAGGGGTGATGCGGTTTGGTAAAAGAGGTAAGCTAAGCCCAAGGTATATTGGACTATTTGAAGTACTTAAGCGAGTAGGTAGCTTATGAATTAGCCTTGCCTCCAGGACTCTCAGGAGTGCACCCGGTATTTCATGTGTCTATGCTGAAGAAATACCATGGAGATGGGAACTACATTATCCGTTGGGTTTCAGTTCTTCTTGATGAGAATTTGTCTTATGAGGAGGAGCCTGTTGCTATTCTAGATAGAGAAATCCGCAAGTTGAGATCAAGGGAGATTGCATCTATCAAATTTCAATGGAAGAATCGACCAGTTGAAGAGTCCACTTGGAGAAGGAGGCTGATATGCAAGAAAGATACCCACACCTGTTTACCGATTCAGGTACTCCTTTTCGCCCTTGTTTTTCTTCTTGTGATCGCTCTAGGACGAACGATGGGTAAATTGGTATCTATTGTAACGACCTGTTTAGTTGTTTTGAGCAGTAGAGTTTATTCTGGTAATAACTGTCTGGGTCGACGGATCCCACGACGGACCGTCATGGGCACGACGGACCGTCGAGGGGGTCTCGTTCCAAAACACTTAGATTCTGAAAATTTGGGTACTGAGATCGACTCTCTGAACTTCACGACGGAATGGCAGGACGGACCGTCGTAGGCACGACGGACCGTCACAAACCTTTCCACAGAAATTAACTCTCTGAACTTTGTGACGGACCTGCAGGACGGACCGTCACAGTCATGACGGACCGTCATAGGCTACGTAACCCTGACTGGGTTGGATTTCTGTTAATAGTTTTTAAGGGGCGTTTTGGACTATTCATGCTTATAATTATAAAGTTAGTGGATTAATGTTAATAATTCAATTACTTGGGGGTTAAAGGAGATAACCTTGAAATAAATAGTGGGTTATTTTTATCATCTTTTATACTTAATTATATGATAATTAGGGTAAAACAAAAAGGGTTTGAATAAGGAAAAATAGAAAGAACAGGGAGAAGAGGGACGAACGAGCGAGAGAGAGAGAACGAAGAAGAACGCAGCTTTGGGAAAGTAGATTGCCTGATCACGAATTTTTCGGTGGAGGTAGGTTATGGTTTATGCTATTTCATAGTAAAACTCTTAATAGCGAATGATATGTATTGGGTAGTATTGTAAAGTTTCCTCTATGCTTAATTGTGTGCTTGCATGATGTGATTATGAAATTGTAATGGATTGGAAAGATAAGGTTGTGAATCTTAAACCTTAAATCCACTTTGTTAATGATGATGCCTTGGTATAAAAGAAGGCTTGATGAACTTAAAGAATGAGATTAGGGGATCGGGTGTCACAAACCGACACGTAGAATTAGGGGATCGGGTGTCACGAACCGACACGTAGAATTAAGGGATCGGGTGTCACGAACCGACACGTAGAATTAGGGATCGGGTGTCACGAACCGACACGTAGAATTAGGGGATCGGGTGTCACGAACCGACACGTAGAATTAGGGGATCGGGTGTCACGAACCTACACGTAGAATTAGGGGATCGGAGTGTCACGTTCCAACACCAGGATAGTAGAGGATCGGAGTGTCACGTTCCGACACCAGGATAATAACGAGAATGAATATTGAGGGGATCGGAGTGTCACGTACCGACACAAGAGGAATAAAGAGAATGAATCTTGAATTATGTTAATACACTCAAGTTGAAGAACCTAATTCCTAATTGAGTATGGTGTGGAGGCTTGAGTCCTCATAGATGTGTTTTGGTGTTGTTGCAAATGATTCTTGTACTTGTTGCTATCACCTGTTAAGTATTTGGTTGGTTTCATGTTATTATTCGATATATATTGTTTTCTATTTTGAGTTGGCCGATGATACCTACTCAGTACGTGTTCCTTGTACTGACCCCTACTTGTAAATTGTTTTTTTTGTTATTTGTGGAGTGCAGCAAACGTACCATCAACTTCAACTCGTCCGCAACTCTAGCCAGTCTTCATCACATTAGATATCAGGGTGAGCTATTGCTTCTAGCTTGGACTGGATCTACTTCTTCACATCTTGATGCCTTGAAGTTCTGGCATGGACTAGCTGTTTATTTATTTTAGCTTCTTAGATACTCTTAGGTTTAGTAATTTGAGGATAGATGTTCTTGTGGTGATGACTTCCTGATTTTGGGGATAATAGTTAATAAATTTTAGAAGTTATTTATTGGTTATATTTATGAGTTTAAAGTCTTCCGCATTATATTCTGTTTATTATGGGTGAAATGTTGGGGTTTAGATTGGTTGGTTCGCTCACATAGTAGGATAAGTGTGGGTGCCACTCGCGGCTCGTTTTGGGTCATGACACTATTCTTTGTGGTTATACTGATTCAGACATGGCTGTTGATGTTGATACTCGCAAGTCTACTTCAGGGTACTTGGTTACTTTTGCAGGGGGAGTTGTGTCTTGACAATCTAGGTTGCAAAAATGTGTTGCTCTATCTACTACAGAAGCTGAGCTTATTGCTGTCGTTGAAGCTTGTAAAGAATTGCTTTGGATGAAGAGATTCTTGGGGGAACTTTGTTGTGCTCAAGAGAGGTATGAGCTTTATTGTGACAGTCAAAGTGCTATACATCTTGGCAAGAATTCTACGTTCCATGGTCGGTCTAAGCACATTGTTGTTAGATACCATTGGATTCGACATGTGTTGGATTCTAAGTTGCTTGAGCTTGAAAAGATTCATACAAATGATAATGGTTCCGATATGATGACTAAAGCTTTGCCAAGAGGGAAGTTTGAAGATTGTTGCATGGTCGTCGGGATGGCGGTCTCCTCCACATAGTCGGGAGGGGGAGAATTGTTGGGTTATGGGTCTTTTTCCCTTCCTATGTGGATAAATAAAAGCCCAATTTGGACCAACCCATTTTTGCCCATAGGCCCATTCTTACGAGGCAAATATAAGAATATTTAGGTCTTATTTTCATATACACAGAGAGTTTTTTCAGCAGCCAAAAAGAGAGAGAGTAGTTTTCGCAGTCAAAATTCAGCCCTAACAGCCAACTTCAAATTGCGATTCCCGCTACGTTTCTTGTCCGATTGAGCTGATTTTTGGAAACCATATTATTTTCATCTCAATATTTGATTAGGAACAGACATATTTGGATTTGGTGGCCTGCAGCTTCAGTTTTGCTGTCGTGAACAGTAGCTGCGAAATTGGTGATTTTGCTCCTTTAATTCTCTAGATTTGGTGCAATCTTATTTTGTTGTTGCTCGTTGTTTGGCACTTGTTTTGTGTCCAATTTTGGAGAACAATATTGTAACTCTTGGGGATTATAGTGGAGCTTTTGGTCCCGTGGTTTTTTACTCTTCACATTGAAGGGTTTTCCACGTAAATCTTGGTGTCTTGTGTGATTAGTTTATTATTGCCTTGTTATATTTGTTTGGTTGAATTACTTGCTGCCTTACTATCATATTTCTTGTGGTTGTTTGTCTTCTCTTGGTTCAAATCGAGAAGGGAAAGTATAGACTTGCGTATTCTTCCGCTGTTATCCTGTCAGGCATTCTTTGTTAGTGCCTTGTCTTTCCCAATATTAACATTAAAATAATAAAATCAACATATAATAATGCAATTAAAAAAAAGAATCATTATCCATTTAGATTATTTTGAAAGTTAGTTTCAAAATCACATAACGAAATAGGGTAAACAATTATAAATATAACTACGGTTGCTTTTCAAAGTTATATTATAGCAATTGGTGTAAATATCACAACACTTGCTGTAAGTACAAAAATCATCTAGTGTGAACAATATAAATTCCAGCCTAGCTTCCTTCAGATTTTATGTATTATTACTTCTAAGTGACTTAAGACCAAAAAGAAAAAAAAATCTCCAAAAATAGCATTATCCATAAGATGAGCCTGTAAGACATGCAATGTCTTACTGTATTTCGATCTATGTTGCTCAAACTCTTCAAAAATATTATCGTACTTTTGAAGGATCGGTTATGTAACTTGGTACCATTTTTGAAGAGTTGGAGCAACATAGAACATATTCGTGAGCTTAAGCGTTTCCAATATAGCTAACATCTACTGTAAAGTATAAAAAGAGTTAAGGAAATAGTGAAATCTTTCAACTAAAAAGAAAGAGTATACTTATGTTAAACAATTGTCAAAATCTGTTAAAGTTGCTAAATTTATGTGATTGTATATGTCCTTTTGCAGAGTAAATTTACTTATAAGATGAAGAGCTATGTGGAATGGTGGTATCCTATCATTACTATGTTGGCCATAGACTTTGCTTTATCAATTAGCTAGTAATATACTTCTCAAGAACCATTTTTGATTCTTTGCTTCAGCTGTTAGCTTTAGTTTTGATGATTGATTAATAACAAGAGTTTTCATTACCGCAAAAGATTATAATTCAAAAACAAACAAAAAAAATTAATCTAAAAACAACTCAATCGATCTTTAAGCTTTACAATCTCAAAACTCTAACGATGAAAGAAAAGAAACAGAGTTTTAGGGGTAGATGACGACGAAGAAGAAAAAGACGAAGACGGAAAATTGAAGTTGTCGCAACAATGGAGGAGCCACAGTCGCAACAATGAAGATGCACATTTTTGAGAGAAAGGAGAAGAAAACTAAAATTTGGGTTTATTTAAATATTTTACAAAATTTTAAAAAATTATATTTTAGACCTTAATTATCTTAATCACTAATTTTTTTTTTACTTGTTCAGTCAAAATTGACACCACTTTTAATTTTTTCTCTTTTTTTTTTTTGTTTTGCGTATATCTTGTCCAAAAAGTTGGTATAAAGCTTTAGTATCATGATCCACTCGTTCGTATCATTTCATTAATATATTGTAATTTCTTTTTTATATCTATATTCTCATCAAGGGTGATTATTTTCTGTACTATGTGGTTTTGCATTTTTATTCCATTTCTGTCTATTTGTATTCCTAGAAATTCTATATGTGGTTTCATAATTTCTGCTTTCTTTTTACTTAAGCTTATGCCTGAATGTTTAATTATATGTATAAATTTTTCTAATAATCTTATATGTTCATCTTGTGTTTTAGAAAATAATAATATATCATCTATATATACAATACAATTTTCTAACTGGTTAAAATAGTTATCCATAAAATGTTGATATCTACCTGGTGCATTCTTATATCCAAACGGTAATACATTTCCATTCATAGAAACCTTGCGGTACTGTGAATGCTGTTAGCTGTTTAGATTCTTCTTCTAGTTTTAGGTGATAAAATCCTGATTTACAGTTAAATTTACTAAAATAGTTATATCCTTGTATTTGTCTTATTTTTAGTATTTTGTTTGGTATTGGGTAATTGTATGTTTTAGTTTTAGCATTTAGATTACGATAATCTATGACCATTCTACTTTTACCTCTTTTTTGTTCACAATGTTTTATAACTATAAATGCTGGACTTGTATGTTTACTTTTACTTTCTTGTATGTAATTATTTTCTAATAGTTCATCTATATGTATTTTGAATTCTTTTAAATCATCAAAGTTATAATTTAATGGTTTCTGTGTTATTATACTATTTTCATCTATTAGTTCAATTTTTACTTTTGTCTTATGTTTTTCCCATCCTTGTAATGGATCTTCATTGTATAGTTGTTCTAGTTGTTCATTAATTATTCTGACTTTGTCTATTGTAAATATGATCATTTCTAATTGTGTTATTTGTTTCTTATTTATATTTTCCATTTCTTGGTTTATTTTTTCACTTCCTTTTATCCATTCCATAGGTTTTCGTTGTTTATTATTTACTCTTTTGGCTCCTATCTTGTTTCCGCATGGTGTAGTAAACCACCAATGTGTTTTTGTTATTATATGTGGGTAAAATCTATCTAAAAATGGCATTCCTAGTAACATATCTTTTGTTGTAAACTCAAAATTATACATTTCTTCTATTGTCAGTATTTTATCCCATATTTGTATTTTTATATTTTTTGCCTTGTATTTAATCATACTTCCTTCATTGTTAAATTCTGTTACTACCATCGGTGTTTTTAATTTTTCCCATTTATCTTCTGGTAAACAATTATATTTACATATATTTGCTTCTGCTCCTGTATATAGGGGTATAATATCTGTTGTGATATCCTTCTACAATAATTTTTGCAAGTATAAATATTTTCATTATTCATTTTGTTCTTTTAATGGTTATTTTCTTATTTTGACAGGTTATTGTTAATTGTTCATTTTCTATATTATATGGTTTAACTCTTTCTAACCATTTTATTCCTACTGTAATATTCTGATTTCCTTGGTAAATTTTAAATGGTATTAGTAAGGGTATTCCTCCTATAATTATTTCTTTTTCTGTTATTTCTTCGTTTGTATTTACTATATCGCTAGGTAATTCGGGGCATAATTGTCCTGTTTTTATGATTTCTGTTTCTAATACTAATTCTCTAGTTATATAATTTTCTTCTTGTCCTGTATTTATTAAAATTTTATATCTTCTTTGGTCTACTATTCCTGTTATGAAGTAATTGTATGGTGTTATCTCTTCTCTATCTAATAAATTTTGTGGTATTTCATAGTTTCTTTTAGATGTACTCATTCTTGATGAGGTAGCTCTTGTTAACGTATTTGGTACACTTGAATTACTTAATCTTTCTTTTACAATTTTTAAATCTTCTTCTATGTCGATTTCTTTATAGCTAAGTCATTATTGTCTATTACAGTAATTATTTTTTCGTAAGGATTTTCTATCTTTATTTTATCAATTTTATTTCTTGCTGTTACTTTATGTTTTGTTGTTAATATATATAAGTTTTTACATCTTGCTGTAAATATTTTACTGCCTGGTGCTAGTTCTATTCCTGACATTTTCCAATATAGAACTAATGATTTATCTATATTTCTATCTGTTAAAGCGACTGAATAGTTGACACTTATTATAAATTTAAATTTTTGGTATATTAAGTTTCCTTTTACTGCACTAATTACGCTTTTTTCTATAGGATGTATAATTCTATCATCTGCTAAGTATATTTCAATAGGTGTATCTATTCCTTCTCTAAAACAAGCTTTTATCAATATTTCTGTTCCTCCTAAATGTACGTATTTTATGAGTGTTTTAGCTTTTATTTTTTGTATTTCTTTATTAATTGTCCTTTTATTTAGTATAGGTATTTGTGCTTCCTCTTGTATATTTACAATCTATAATATGTTCTTTCTGGCTAACTACATAGTATTCATCTTTT
Organism: Solanum chilense; assembly: GCA_032847665.1. Classification (NCBI taxonomy): domain Eukaryota; kingdom Viridiplantae; phylum Streptophyta; class Magnoliopsida; order Solanales; family Solanaceae; genus Solanum; species Solanum chilense. The sequence goes on along the minus strand of CM064971.1, from coordinate 59,371,341 downwards.
TGTCTTTTAAACCAATTTCTTATTATAGGTATTTCAAGTATTTTTTTCAACACTTAAATCTAATTTTTTTCCTTTTATTTGTTCAAATATTGTATTATCAAATATAATTTTTTGTTCTGATAATTCTTCATTTGGATAATCTTCTTTAGATATTATTTTTATATCATCTTCAGACATTATATTTCTTCATCTATTTCATTATTATCTAGATTAATATTTTCTTCTTCATTTTCAGTTTCTATATCTGATACTTTATATATACTATCATTTTCACTTACTTCATAGTCTATATATTCTATTTGCATATATTCATCATCGTCTATGATTACCTCTGCAATTTGTTTTCTTTTTGGATCTTTAGGTAATTTACAATCTCTAGCTAAATGTCCTATCTTTCCACAATTGTAACAAGTACATTGTGATATTTTTCTTTTTGGTCTATATGGTCTTTTTATTTTATAATTTTTTACATAATACCTTTGTCTTGGTTTTTTGTATTTATATCTAGTCTAAGTCTTTCTATAATTTTTATATCTTTCAGTTTTTTGCTTTTTATAATATTTATTTGTACATCCAAATTGTGGTGCTGTTTTATTTTTACAACATGCTAAATTCTTATTTAGTACTTTTTCCATTTTTATTTTTTCTTTTTGTTTCTCACATAGTTGTATAAACCATTGATGTAAGAATTTTATTCTAGCTCCTAAAGTATCTGTTAATCCTTCATTATTCCAATCTTTTATATTTTTGTACTAAATGGTTCTGGTAATTTTGTAAAATATTGTTGTCTTATTTCTTTTGCTTCATTTGTATTATATTTTGATTTATAGTAATATTCTTTAAATGCACATGTATATTCTTCTATGTAACACATTTTACATATAGCTAATTTTGTCATAAGTTGTCTATTTATTATTTTTTCTCTATTTTGTTCTCTTATATCTATGGTCATACCACCAAATTCATTTCTTATTGCTCATTCATATTTATCTAGTATATCTATATTTGTTGTTGATGGAGATCCATCTATTTTTTTTACCACTTCTAAGTGTTTCTAGACTTTCTGGGGGTAAATTTTCTATCCATAATTTTGTTGTTCCTATAAATGTTCTTTCTATATATTTTTGTGTTTCTGGTTGTTATTTTATTATCAATTAGTTATTTAGATATATTTCCTATCCATAGTAGTATTGCTTTACTTATATCTGTAACACAATCTAGATCTAAGAAATTATATTGTTCAGTTATTGGTTTAGGTGTCCATTTTTTATTTAATCTACTATTACATATTGCATTCGTTCTATCTGATCGTTCATAATTTTCCGTATAATAAGTTGGTGTTTTCCATCTAGGATTATTTCTAGGACTATTATCTGGGGTTTTAACTCCTGATGTGCTAGGTTTATTCATATCTCCTGTATTTATTTCTAATTTTTTCGGCTTATTTATCTGTTCTAAAATTTCTGTGTATGTTTCACTTATATCGCTTATTTCTGAGTTTTGCTCATTTATTGTATCTGATTCATTTTCGTCTATTTCATTTACTTCAATATTTTCATTTAATTTTTGTTTTATATCATTTATTTCAGTAGTTAATTCGAATTCTTTATTTTTTTGTTTTTCTTTTTGTTTAATTTCATATGATAATTTTAAGTTAGCTAATTCTTGTTATAATTCACTTATCCTTGTATTTTTTATTTCTTCTAATTGTTGTACTTCTTGCTTTGCTTGTATTTTTATTTTTTCAATTTCTTTTGATTTATCTATTTCTTCATTTTCTTTTGTTATTCTTATCATTGCTGTTAGACTATCTTCTAATTTTGCTTTTTCTTTTTCTAACATTAAATATAAATTATTTTCTATTTTTTTATATCGTCTTCCTAGGTTTGAAAATATTATTTTTATCATTAATCCATCTTGATTTTCATATGTCTTTTCATCTACTGCAAACTCTTCTTTATTCATTATAATTTATAAATTATGTTATGTTGTAATTTATATTCAAGGTGGTCTATTTGTATTTCTAACATAAATTTAACTTTTCTTTGTGCTAAGATTGATTTATTACATACTCCTGCTAACATATTTTCTATTAATCTTTCTTTCCTATGTTGTAGTTCTTGTCTTTTTTTATCTATTTTTTCTATCAATTTTTGCTTATATATCTCTTTGTTCATATTGCTTTTTTAGATAACAAATATATTTATATTCCGTTTTCGAAATTATATTTATCAAATGATTTGTCTTGTCATTACTTGTTTTAGTGAGTTGTGATAATTCATATTCTATGTATAAGGGTTTAACTTTTTCCATATCTTTCGCATTTTTCTATCTATCTTGGTTTTTGTTATTTTAGTTTCCTTACTTGATGTTGTATTACTCTTCATGTTTTTAATAAAATATTTTTTCATAATATTCCTTTTTTAGTAATTTTAATTGTTGTAATTCATTAGCGTTATTTTCAATATATTCTAAATATTCATCTTCTCGGGTTCTTAGATACATGTATACATTATTTATTAGTAATTCTTCAAATAAAACTATTTTTTCTTTAGTTTCTTTCCAAAGCTGTAAGTTTATATAATCTATCATTGATCTCTGAATATTTCTAGATCATCATATAAATCTATGTCAAAATTATTATAATAAAAATCATCTTGTATAACTAATTCAGCCCAACCTTGAGTTGTTACTTCTATTACTTCATATGTCAATAATATATCATGAATTGTTCTTTTTATATCTGTATTAAGACCTTTTAATATATAAAAAATATTAATATCTTACAATTAACATCATCATCTAGTAAATAGGAGTTCATTTTATTCATTTTTTCGCTAAAATTTTATTCCTTCCAACCTCTTAATATATTATACTTATTTATTATGTAATAATAATGGTTTAATAACCATCTTGTCTGGTCACTACTACAGTTTTCTTCTTTTGATTGGTTACCCTAACAGCGCCTCAACTTTGTTTACTCCCCTAAGTGACCTTCTTGCCTATCGGTTTCAACCTTAGGATGACATAGTCTGGGCATACCTATTCACAGAGTATTTCTGTAGCAAACTTTCTAAAGATGGTTATTAGAACATTATTAAAACATGATAAACAATTATAATCAATAAGAGATTATCAGGAATAAAGCAGTTTAGCTACTCATGAACATAAAGGAGTATACCTGTTTCTATAGATTTGTTATTTCGGATTTGTTTTCCATATCTTATTTGATTATTATCTAGCTCTGATACCAATTTGAGGGGGGTGGAAGCGGAATCTTAGAGAGAGATTGGAGAGTTTATAATTTAATGTGGCTTGCTTTTTTATGAGGGAAGAACCCTCTATTTATACAACCAAACTTACATATCTGGCCAATATAAGTGGCCGACACTTACTTTTACACATGGCCTAATTATATTTGACCGACACTAAAAAACAAAAAACTTTACACGACAGTGGCCTTTACTTTATTTATGGCCGACACAACTTTTTACATATGGCCTTCTTTTATATGGCCGACGCAAAACAACAAAATACTTTATATACTATTACTACTTTACATAATGGTCTCTCCTTTTTATTTTTGGCCTACAACACTTTTTGTTTTTTTTTTTAATTATTTTTTATTTTTTTTATATTTTTTTATTTTTTCTCTATTTTGTTCTCTTATATCTGTGGTCATACCACCAAATTCATTTCTTATTGCTAATTCACATTTATCTAGTATATCTATATTTGTTGTTGATGGAGATCCATCTTTTTTTTTTTATCACTTCTAAGCGTTTCTAGACTTTCTGGGGGTAAATTTTCTATCCATAATTTTGTTATTCTTATAAATGTTCTTTCTATATATTTTGGCGTTTCTCTAGTTGTTATTTTATTATCAATTAGTTGTTTCTTCTTTATTCATTATAATTTTTAAATTATGTTATGTTGTAATTTATATTCAAGGTGGTCTATTTGTATTTCTAACATAAATATAACTTTTCTTTGTGCTAATATTGATTTATTACATACTCCTGTTAACATATTTTCTATTAATCTTTCTTTCCTATGTTGTAGTTCTTGTCTTTTTTCATCTATTTTTTCTATCAATTGTTGCTTATATATCTCTTTGTTCATATTTCTTTTTTAGATAATAAATATATTTATATTCTGTTTTTGAAATTATATTTATCAAATGATTGTCTTGTCATTACTTGTTTTAGTGAGTTGTGATAATTCATATTCTATCTAAGCCATTACTACACTTTCTACGAAAGTGGACAGTATGGATAAAGAGTTACAAAAGATAAATATAAGCAGCAGCATGACTATAAACATGCGGAGCTACGTCGTTCGGCAGACGGAAAACAGCCAGAGATAGAAGGAGACGTTGGGAAACTCCTTAAAACCCATAACGTTGCAAATGTTGCAGGTACAAGCCCAGGGTTCGCCATGTACCTGCTAACAACTCCCACTGCATGTGCTATATCAGGTCTAGTGCAGACCATAGCATATATCAAACTCCCAACTGCTGAAGCATATGGAAAAAGTGTCATATGATCACGCTCCTCGGCAGTCTTGGGGGACTGCTCCTTTGACAATTTAAAGTGATTTGCCAATGGAGTAGTCCTGGGTTTAGCATCATTAACCTTGAAACTGCTCAACACCTTCTCAATGTACAACTCCTGAGATAGAATTTAAAGTGCCAACAGGTCTATCCCGAGAAATCTTCATCCCCAAAATCTGCTTCGCTGGACCCAAATCTTTCATTTCAAACGCTGCAGACAACTTTGTCTTCAGATTGTTAATCTCCCTCATACTAGATCCTGCAATCAACATATCATCCACATACAAGAGTAGAAAGACATATGAATCAGTGTATTTCTTGAAGTAACAACAAGGATCCTTTTCAGCTTTGCAGAATCCACTCTTGGTCATGAAGGAGTCAAACTTCTTGTACCACTGCCTTGGTGCTTGCTTTAGTCCATATAAGCTCCTGGTGAGCTTGCACACCATGTGTTCCTTGCCTGGAACCACAAATCCTTCCGATTGCTGCATATAGATCTCTTTGTCCAGATCTCCATTTAAAAATGTTGTTTTTACATCCATTTGCTCTGATAGTAAATTCTCCGATGCGACAATACTCAACAGAATTCGAATAGAGGTTAACTTCACAACAGGAGAAAATATTTCAGCATAATCAATACCTTTCCATTGTGAATATCCTTTAACCACTAAACGATCTGGTTCAGTCTTGATTCTGACACCCACTTGTTCAGCAAAGCTCTCTTCCCTGCAGGTAACTCAATCAACAGCCATGTGTCGTTCTTCTCAAGTGACCTCATCTCATCATCCATGGCTTTCTCCCACTTTATCGAATCCTCCACCTGTAGGTCCTCATCAAAAGACTCTGGTTCCCCCTCATCAGTCAGCAATAGATAGTGTAAAAAAGGTGAATACCTATCTGGTGCCCTCATGGTTCTGGATGATCTCCTTAACACCTGCTCAGGTGTAACTTGCTCCACTTCAGATTCTTCAGTAGGAGTTGGTTGAGTATCTGCTTCGACATCTCTGGGGTTACTCTTCTCCAACTCAATCTCAACTCCCACTTGCTTTGTAATCTCTAGAACCTTCTGCTCTCTGTCCTTGTACAGGACAGACTCATCAAATGTCACGTCACAATGTCTTAGGATCTTTCTGTTCTTGTCATCCCAAAACCTGTAACCAAACAAATCAGAACCATAGCCTATGAAGTAACACTTCACAGCCTTGGCATCAAGCTTGTCTCTCTTTTCTGGATCAACATGAACATAAGCAGTGCAACAAAAAATCCTCAAGTGTTAATACTTGAGTTATTTTCCTGTCCACACCTCCTCTGGAATCTTGAACCCTAAAGGAACTGATGGTACCCTGTTGATCAAGTATGCAGCTGTGCTCACAGCATCCGCCCAAAATGTTTTGGGCAGCTCACAGTGTATCCTTATACTCCTTGCATGCTCATTCAATGTTCTGTTCATCCTCTCAGCAATTCCATTCTTCCTTGCCTTACCAGGAACTGTTCTCATCAATCTGATTCCCTCAGCTGCACAGAATGCCTTGAACTCTGATTTGTCATACTCTCCTCCATTGTCAGACCTTAGACATTTGACTTTCAAACCGGTCTGATCCTCAACTTCAGATTTCCACTTCTTGAAAGTTGCAAACACATCTGACTTGTTCTTCAAGAAGTAAACCCATACCTTTCTGCTGAAATCATCAATGAAGGTAACATAGAATCTGGATCCTCCAAGTGATGATACTAGAGATGGTCCCCAAACATCTGTATGGACCATTTCCAATCGCATTTTCTTTGGCTCTCTAGGAGTCTTTGTGAAGCTTACTCTTTTCTGTTTGTCGATATCACAGCTCTCGCAAAGACCCATATCAACAGACTTCAGACCCTCTAATGCTCCTTTTGTAACCAGCATCTTCATTCCTTTAGCACTCATGTGTCCAAGTCTGTTGTTCCACATACATGAACCGGAAGCACCTTAAGCAACATCGGCCATGTTAATACACCCTGCAGTTGTGTACAAGGTTCCAGATTTGGTGCCACGAGCTACTACCATAGCACCTTTCACAATCTTCCACGAACCTTTCCCAAACTCTGCTGTATATCCCATGCTATCCAACTGACCAACAGAGATCAGATTTTTCTTGAGCCCAGGAATATATCTGACATCCTCCAATGTCCACTGGTTTCCCGAGGTGGTCTTTATGCAAACATCCCCCTTTTCTTCAATCTCTAAGGCTTTATTGTCAGCAAGATACACCTTTCCAAAATTTCCAGATTTGAAATTTTGGAACAACTCCTTGCTTGGAGACGAATGGAAAGAAGCACCAGAATCCAAAATCCATGATTCAACCGGGCTGTTTACACTAAGGATTAGAGCATTCCCAATGTCCTCTGCTGAATTTACAGAATCATTGTCATCTCCAAATTTTTGATTCTATTTCTTCTTTGGCTTTGTACAGTTCATCCGAAAGTGCCCTTTTTCTCCACAATTCCAACAAGTCACTTTTGATCTGCTCAGGGATGTTTCTCGATTCTTTGATTTTGATCGACCATGTTGATTTTGGACTTTCGTCTTACTTCTCCCCCTTTGGTCAACGCTGAGAGCACTGCCCAATGAATCTCCCACTTCTCGTTTGCGAATACTTTCGCTAAGAACAACATCACGGATTTCATCAAACTTTAGTTTCTCAGATCCACGGGAACTGCTGATCGCAGCAACAATAATATCCCAAGACTCGGGCAGAGATGACATTAAAATCAATGCCTTAATTTCATCTTCGAAATTAATATCCACAGAATTGAGTTGACTCACAATCATATTGAACTCGTCTATATGATCAGAAATGGATCCATTCTCAGACATCTGTAAATTGAACAATCTACGCATCAAATATACCTTGTTCATTGCCGATGGTTTTTCATACATGTTCGATAGTGCCTTCAACAGACCGGACGTAGTCTTCTCCTTTACGATGTTGAACGCCAGGTTTCTTGACAAAGTCAACCGGATCAACCCTAGAGCCTGGCGATCCTTAAGGTACCACTTCTCCTCCATCATGGATTTCGGCTTCACCCCGGTCAATGGTTCGTGAATATCTTTCTGGTATAGATAATCTTCGATCTGCATCTTCCAGAAACTTAAATCGAATCTATCAAACTTCTCGATTCCAAGCTTTGAACTATCCATCTTCAGTGATCGTGTTGAATCTCCTTAGCTCTGATACTAGTTGTTAGGATCGAATTCATGCACACGCACTTGATGAATGAAGAACACAAGAACTTTCAAGAGAAAAAGATGAGAGATCTAGAGATAGAAAGAGAAAACTCAATATTTTGTGGTAACACCCCGTGAGTAAACTTCCACAGCGGTGGGGTATATTTATATTAATAAATCAGAGTATTTTTTGTTACAGAGAATAAATGGAGAATAAATTGTAAAGCCTAAAATTTAGGATGGGGGGCTCCCGCCTTCCATAACCCCTGGCAACCTCACCATGGAGGTTAAATCGCGTCAACAGTTATATATATTAATCAGGATCCCCAACCTAACAATTCTCCCACTGATACAGAGATGCGTTTAGACAACTCAAAATTCTCATAAACGCATGGGTAAATAATCATACTTTTTAGATGAATCCTTATTTCTTACAGGATCCACTTAGTAGAGGTGTCCTATATTCCGACAAGGTATAGGACAATTCTGACATCGTGGGCGAGACACTTTATCATCAAGTAACTCATAGTAATGGTTATCGGTTAGAGAATCTCTAATTATAGTTAAAGTGCATTTTTATATATCACTTATTATGTGAGTTCAGAAATAAGAAAGTATTTAATAAAGCTTTGGATGACTGAACTCTTTTAGTTTTTTATATTCATTTGGACTACATTGTTATCTATTGTAGTCCTTTCTTTCAATTATTTGTTATTCAACTATATTACATACTAGTACATTCAAAGTACCGATGTCATTCAACCTGCATCTGTTAATGATACAGATATAGGTTCTTAGGCTCTACAACAAGATCTTGTTGAGATCACTTCCATCTACGCGCCAGTTTTTGAGTAAGATCTTTTTGATTTCGGAGGACAACAATTTATGATTTGTTAGTATTATTAACATTTTGAGTAGTTAAGAGTCTTGTCCCGACACTCAACTATACAAAGTAAAGAATTCATAGATAGAAAAATTTGAAGAGTCTTTAAGTTTCAAATGTCTTATTTAAAACTTATATTTCATAATCAGTATATTTAGTCTAATTTTGAAAGTTGGTAAACTTTTTTAGAAGTTTCTTTCAATTTGATGCTTTTGTATCAGTTAGTCTTCAGCTTGTAGCCAGTTAGGATGATGGTTCGCTAGGGGACCAACAACTGTTCTCGATTGTCAGACACGTCCAGGGTATAGACTCAAGGAGTGACACCAAGCCTATAACTTAGAAGTAACTGACACTCAAGAACCATTTTTCACTCCTAGAGCCTACACCCCGGACGTGGATGACACTCGAAGACCTTCGCTGGTCCCAAACCCTTGGCATGACTTACTTAGCATCAGTGGAAGAATCTAAGAATTATTTCCATGATCAAATGTACTTACTCAAATAATTTAAGAATAAAATCAGGAATGTTAAAAGAAACAACATTCAATTTAGTCAAAATGGCAACACAAGTCTTTAACATAGAATGATAATTAAAGACTAATGAACTACTAATTGTCTATCTATGAAACCTTTAGTATAAAGAGGGATGTTGGAACAAGGCAATCATCCTAATACTGAAAGCAAAATATAAAGAGTCCTCCGAAAAGTAAGGAGGCTCACCAACAGACTCTGAGTGCTCAAGCTGGATTAACGAGAAGCTGAATGTTGATCCTGGTTACATGCTTCTGCATCATAAGATTATGTAGGCCAACTGACATCAGTATATTGAATGTATGAGTTTGCAAGTTGAACTACTAACAAATATAGGTTTGACAGAGGTTCTAAAAGAAACACTTACCTAGGTCTTCTCAACTCATGAATACTGAACTAAACTCATTCATTATAAAGCAATTTAAAAAGCAGACGCAATATAAAGAGAATCACATTTAAAAACATGATGTTAACTCTGTGTATATAAAAGAATACAACATAACTCTGAATGTATGTAAAATACAATAAACTAATGTATATTAAAATACAATAACTTCTGTGGGAGATTCTCTAACTGAAAACCATCACTGTGAACCTAAGTGATGGTACAAACATTTTACCTCACATTGCCAAGGACCATCCTATACCTTGCCATTGGTATAGGACCTGAACTCACTAAGTGAATCCACTAGTCTATGCTAAAAAGCACTAAGGAATCCTCTAAAAAGAATGATCCTTTTTCTGCCCATGATGGCTAAATGATTTATGGGGGTTTGAGTTAATATGAACTCGTGTCCCTATATCGGTGCTGAAATATTACTCCCAAAATATACTTAACTCATGTGTTTAAAACATTTTCTTCTTTGGTTTGAAATAATTGCTCAGACTCTTAAAATCTCTCTTGGAAATGATGGTTTCCTCTTTTATGAAAAATAGCTCAATGGCTTCTTTGGAAAATTCAGTTTGCTTTCTTGTTTAAATTTGAAAACATTTACAAACTTCTTAGGGAATTCTTAGTTCCATTATAAACTTTTGAGAAATGAACTCAACTCTTTACTCTTTACTTAACTTGAAACTGAGGCCTTTAAGACAAAGCTAAGACATTTGTAAAAGACCCTTCAAAACTTTGATGGACTTCTCTTGACTTGATTCTTAACTTTTTGGATTGACTCTTAGCTTTACTTGGATTCACTCTTAACTTTCCTTGAATTTGAATTATGGATTTACTGATTATCATTTGTGATAGAAAAGGTCTCCCGATGTTTATGAATGATTTGGAATAGCTATACTTGAGAACAACTACGAAATTAACATCTTGGAATAAGTCCGTGACGCAGAGATATTCCAAAATAATTATTTGCAAAATTTAGTTTTGAGACAGTAAAGTCCGCATCCTCTCTGTGATGGGAAGGAATATTTTATTCATTGGGAGAACAAGTCCGCGACGTGGACTTGTTTCATGGACCATGCTCGACTCTGTCCTTCTTCATTTTTCAGCCCCAATCCACCTAAATTCGATTATCTTCCTCAATTTCGTTTTAAATCCCAATGTCCAGCATGTATACACAAGAAACTAACTCAAAGCAACCCTAAAACTCAATGTAAGGATCTCATAAACTTTTCAATTCATCCTAATACAATTACAACATGCAAACTCAAGAATACATGTCAAGAACATCAATTTTCTAATTCTTTTATGACAAATTTCACTAAATCAAATATGCTTGAAGCGTGAGTGAACAAACCCAATGCTATGAGAGACTCACATCCCCTGTGGAATCAAATCCTTGAAGAAATTTGATATCAAATTCTTTCGACATGATGAATCTTGCTTTTTCCTCTTCTCTTTTCTCTTATGTTCTATCTCCAAAAATCCTAACTCTATTTTTCAAAAGCGTAAACTGAACCCAGTCAGTTAGCCCCCTAAGAATATTACCAAAAATGAATTAATTAAGTTGGGTAAGTAAAATACCAAACTTCCCTTTAAAATTTCGGATCGGACTTTCCTTACTACAACAACTGGACTTCCAACGGGCATAACTCACTCATCCAAACTCAGAATTGCGCAAACTCGATGAGTTGAAAAGATTTTTCCAAGGGCTTTCAAACCAAATCTAGAAGCATACCTAACTCATCCTGACCGAGAAGTAATAGTTATTTGAAGTTGACCAAAAACTCATTTTTCCTAACTTAACTAAATTTCGAGATTTTCAATTATTTCCAAAAATGACTATTTCCTAATTTAAGCTTCTTACTAGTAATTTAAATTTGCGAGATGTTACACCATTTATGATCCCCAAGAGAATCCTTAACCTGACTACATGACTTAGATGACTTACATTCCATAAAACAATACGCATAAGCTTAAAATAGGTAAACACTCAAACATTCAAGAAAGTCTGAATAAATTGTCTTGCAAAATACTTAACATGAGTAATAAGTTGAATAAAACATCCTAAGAAAACAATAGAAGCATTTAAGTTTGTCAGTCTACGAAGACTCTAATAATATAAGATAGATGTCATGACAAGACCTACGACACCTCCAATACTACTAAGCTGAAAGAAAAGTGGAGTTTCCTGAAAGCAAGGAAGGCTCACCAAATACTGTTTGCGAGTGAATAATGATCTTAACGAAGCGCCCGTTGATGATCCTGAGCAATTGTATTTGCATCATAAAATAGTGTATGACGAATGACGTCAGTAGATTGAATGTATTGGTAAGCTATATAAGGCTAGAGTAAACGATAAAGTGGCTTGAATGACTAAAAGCAACACAACTGGATCGATACATGTATATGAAGTGAAAATCATTTAAACTTTACAATAAGATATACAATTAAAGAAACATGAAAATAATCTACTTTACTTGAGGGGTATTTCTCTAACCGACAATCATTACCATGAGTCTAGCAATGACACAATATTTTTCGCCCATGTCGTAATTGTCATTCTATCCTTTGTCGGGGTGTAAGATAATATCATGACTATGGATCCATCTAATTGTACTTCTCAAAGGTAGCGAAGAGTCACATGAAGAATCAATGATATCCTATCCTACGCTGAGGACGTAGTTTTATGGAACTTGCGAGTCTTAAAATGCTCTAACTCAATTCGGTGTTTGATACTACTCTCAAAATACTTGATACATAACTTTATGCTCAATTCATCCATTCCAAAGAATGAAGTTCTTACCTTATTGAAATACTTTTCAAAATATTAGACTTCTTTATATTCTTAGTAACATACACTTATGAACTTATCTCTCAAACCCAATTATCACGTCAATCTAGGTGTGTATATATATATATATATATATATATATATATATATATATATATATATATATATATATATATATATATATATATATATATATATATAAAAATAACATTTGAAACTTTCAAGTATTTATGATATAGAACCTTTAAATTTTCCTCTTATCTTGCGGTAATTTAAAATGTAAATGAAGAAATGTGAGTAGGACATGTTGACTCTCTCAACGATTAAGGAAGAGTCTAAGTATTAAAATTAAGAAGAGAATGAAAACACGATTCAAAGGAACACATACGAGACGGAGAACATAGAAGAAAAGATCAAGCGATCCTGGCGCGATGCGGAGAGTGTATTTAATTTTTTTTCATGAAAGACTTTCGACAAAGAAGAATCCGTACCATCACCATGATATGGACAGAAGGAAGATGGAAATTTCAAGTGTCTTCGCCGACGCGAAACTGGATGCGAATATTTGGCCTTTTTTTCTCTTCCAAACTCACTTTAATTCATAAACCCAATGCAATTTTGATAGAAATATCACACAAATTCTATCAAAAAACACCCCTCATTTGTAAGACCCTCCGCCAAGAACTCAAAACCTCCATTGTTAAAGAATGAGTCTAAAACTCAAGAACTCTTCAAGAACCCTTATATAAACAATTTCTTGGACAATTTAATGATAGAATTATAAGATTGTCGTGATGATGAAAATATATATCACTATGAGAAATATCACATACCTAAAAAGAATTATTTGTTCTTGGCGAAATTCCTTAACCTTATCGCTTGGAAACCATTCTTTCATGTTCTTGAACCTTGCTCTAAATCCCTAATCGCTTTGGGAATGTCAAAATTAATTTAGAGTCTTATAACCCTTAAATTAGGTGGGTAAAATGTTTTTAGGCCTAGTTGGATAAGGAAAATATCAAAATGTACCTTAAAACGAATGTAATGTCTTAACTAGAGAGGCTGCACTCAAACAAACATAACTTCTTTATCCGAGCTTGAAATTAAGAAAATTTGGCGGCCTTAAAAAGAGGACTGAAACACCTTCGATTTGGTAATCCATGGGCCACTAATTCTTTATATGCTAAAAGATATGATAGTTTGAAGTTGACACAAAACTTAAAAATCAAAAAGTAACTTCTGCGAACTTCTAGTTAGCTCTTTCAAAGTACGAGGTGTTACAAATAAATACACCCTTTGGATGCTGTGATTGCATAGGAAGAGTGTTCACTCTTATTGAAGCAAGTGAGAGGCAACGAATATAAGAATAATCTTATGAATATTGTGTTGGGTATGTAGCAAGAATTGATGGGAAATAGAGGGAAGGAGAGGAATTTGAAAGGTTTAGAACTTGAAAGGTTGGGAACTTGAAAAGACCTCTAATGCTTTATTGAAAAAGGCAATAGTCCCTCATCGGTAATGGAAAGGAAAATAGGAGAGTTTAAATAAATAAACACTCCTATTAATTGTTAAAAGGGTTGGAAAGAGGGACCCCCCTCGCACCGTCGTCGTCGTCGCTCGCTCGCTTCGGCTTCGGCTTCGGCTTTGGCTTCGGCTTTGGCTTTGGCAAATGATCGAGAGATAATTTTTTGGACAAAATTTATTTTAATTATTTATTAATTAATTTAAATGGCCAAAAATTATTTTCAATAAATTAGTTGATAACCGAAATGTTTTCAATTTTTTAGTTAAAACCCGACCCGACTCGGATCCGCGAGTGACCCGTTTTAAATTATGTTATATTCAAAATTTCCCGCCATGACTGTTCTGAAAGGTTGCAACTTTCAGGAACAGTCAATACCATTTGAAAGTTTGCAACCTTTCATTAATGGTCGTGTTAATTCTGAAAGGGTTGCAACCTTTCAGAATATATTCTTCTTGCCTATAAATACCATTCAGTCTTCAGAATATTTTGAACGTATTTTTCTGATCTTCCTTCTTCTTAAAAAAAAAAACACATATTTCTTCGTGTACTTTCCTGCTGTGGATTGATTCGCTGACAGTAGAGTTTTTGGTATCTACACTCTACTGATTAAATCATTTTACCCTGGGAGGTTATATTCCAAATCAAACCTCGGATACTAGAGGGGAATAATTTCCTTAAGGGGACACTGTGAATTCAGTGGACTTGATTTTCTCCCTAATTTTTCAATAAGAGTATTCCAGATTCTGGTACGTTTTTACAGATTAAATTATTTTTAAAAAAATAAATTTCTGTTCATCTTATTTACTGGTTATAAAAATTCTCAGTTACTTCGTGTTTCTGAATAATTTATTAGAACCAGTAATTTCTGATTTTATAACACAGACTGGCAACAATCTTAAGGAAATTATTAAATCTGTGTTTCTGGTGGAGACAAAAATCTTTGTGATTTTATCTCCTGAAGTCTGCAATTATAATTTTATTGCTTACTTATACTGTATCAATTTTGTTTATCAGAAATGGAAAACACTGGTGTGACAGTGGCTGTTGCTGCACCAACCCGACCTCTTGTATCACAAGCAGAGAAACCGGGTAAATTCACAGGTGTGAATTTCAAAGGATGGCAGCAACGAGTATTTTTCTGGCTTACCACTCTTGGTCTGCAGAAATTTACAAATGAAGATACTCCAGTCCCTGCTGATGATATGCCAGACAGGGAAAAATTTATGATTGTTGAAGCATGGAAACAGTCAGACTTCCTATGTAAAGGTTACATTTTGAGTGCTTTAGAGGATGACTTATATAATGTCTATAGTGCAATAACAACTTCAAAAGAGTTGTGGAATGCACTTGAGAAGAAATATAAGACAGAAGATGCATGCTTGAAAAAGTTTGTGGTCGCAAAGTTTTTAGACTATAAAATGGCAGATAGTAAAACTGTTGGATCACAAGTGCAGGAACTTCAACTTATTCTCCATGATCTGATTGCTGAAGATATGGTAGTAAATGAAGCTTTTCAAGTGGCTGCAATGATCGAGAAGTTGCCTCCTTCGTGGAATGATTTCAAGAATTATCTAAAGCACAAGCGTAAAGAAATGAAGCTTGAAGATCTTGTGATTCGTCTCAAGATTGAGGAAGATAACAGAAATGCCGAAAAGAAGTCGCGTAAGAGTTCAACAATCATTGGAGTTAATATTGTTGAAGAAGCTCCTACCAAAGACAAAAAGAGAAAGAAGTCCAACGGGCAGAAGTCAGAACAGGCCAAGAAGAAATTCAAAGGCAACTGTTATAATTGTGGCAAGGCTGGTCATAGATCTTCTGATTGTCATGCTCCAAGAAAGGACAAAAACAAAGGCAAAGGTAAAAGTCAAGCAAACATCGTGGAAAAGATGGAAGATGCAGATGACTTGTGTGCAATGATATCAGAATGTAACTTAGTTGGAAATCCCAAGGAGTGGTTTCTCGACTCAGGTGCTACTAGACATATTTGCTCTGCAAAAGAAGCCTTTGCAACGTACACTCCTGCTGAGTACGATGAAGATTTATTCATGGGAAACACAGCAACAGCAAGGATTGCAGGAACTGGGAAAGTAATGTTGAAAATGACATCCGGCAAAGTGTTGACTTTAAACAATGTTCTGCATGTCCCTACTATTAGGAAGAATTTAGTTTCTGCTGCACTACTCGTTAAGAACGGGTTTAAGTGTGTCCTAGTTAGTGATAAAGCTGTAATAAGTAAGAATGAAATGTTCATAGGAAAGGGCTATCTCAATGAGGGTCTTTTCAAACTAAATGTAATGGTTATTGACAGTATCAATAAAAATTCTGCTTCTGTTTACTTATTGGAGTTAAGTGATTTATGGCATGCCCGTTTGGGACATGTTAATTACAAAGCCTTGCGAAAATTGGTTAATTTAGAAGTATTGCCTGATTTTAAATGCGATAAGTCGAAATGTGAAATTTGTGTGGAAAGTAAGTTTGTTAAACATCCTTACAAGTCTGTTGAAAGAAATTCTAAAACTTTAGACTTAATTCACACAGATATATGCGATATGAAGTCAACACCATCTCGTGGTGGAAAAAAGTACTTTATAACTTTTATTGATGACTGCACTCGATTTTGTTATGTATACTTGCTTAATAGTAAGGATGAAGCAATTGATGCATTTAAGCAATACAAAAATGAAGTGGAAAACCAATTGAATCTAAAGATAAAAATGATTCGGAGTGATAGGGGTGGAGAATATGAATCTCCTTTTGCAGAAATATGTTTGGAATATGGTATTATTCATCAAACTACCGCACCTTATACACCACAGTCAAATGGTTTGGCAGAACGGAAGAACAGAACATTAAAGGAAATGATGAATGCCTTAATGATCAATTCTGGTTCACCGCGAAATCTTTGGGGGGAAGCCATTCTTACAGCTAATAAAATACTCAATAGAGTACCCCATCGAAAAACACAATCAATTCCATATGAGTTGTGGAAAGGAAGAAAACCCAACTTGAAATATTTTAAAGTGTGGGGGTGCTTAGCCAAGGTAGAGGTTCCTTTACCTAAGAGGGTTAAAATTGGACCCAAAACAATAGATTGTGTCTTTATTGGATATGCTGTGAATAGTAAAGCTTGTCGATTTTTGGTTCACAAATCTGATAATCCTGAGATTCATGTTAATACGATAATTGAATCAGATAATGCAGAGTTTTTTGAAAACATTTATCCGTATAAAACTGAAAGTGAGTCAACAAGTGAAAGATCTAAACGACCACGAGAAGAATCAATGGAAAATATTCTAACTAGTGAGGAACCTAGGCGAAGTACTCGACAACGAAAATCTGTTTCTTTCGGACCAGATTTTGTAGCACTATTGCTTGAAAATGAGCCTCAAACATTTAAAGCAGCTATGTCTTCGTCAGAGTCAACTTATTGGAAAGAAGCAGTCAATAGTGAGATTGAATCAATTTTAAGCAATCACACTTGGGAATTGACTGATCTTCCTCCAGGAAATAAACCTTTAGGATCAAAATGGATCTTTAAAAGGAAAATGAAACCTGATGGGACTATTGACAAATATAAGGCTAGACTGGTAGTCAAAGGGTACAGACAAAAGGAAGGTCTGGACTACTTTGACACATATTCTCCAGTAACAAGGATAACATCAATTAGGATGTTAATAGCACTTGCAGCAGTGCATGATCTTAAAATCCACCAAATGGATGTAAAGACAGCCTTCTTAAATGGAGAGTTAGAGGAAGAAATTTACATGGAACAACCTGAAGGGTTTATAGTTCCTGGTAAAGAAAAGAAAGTGTGCAGACTTGTGAAGTCACTTTATGGACTCAAGCAAGCACCCAAACAATGGCATGCTAAATTTGATCAAGTAATGTTGGCAAATGGATTCAAGATTAACGAATGTGATAAATGTGTTTACATCAAAAATGTTATGAATCATGAAGTCATTGTTTGTTTGTATGTTGATGACATGTTAATAATGAGTAAAGAAATTGATGATATAAATGCTACTAAGCGCATGTTGTCCAACAAGTTCGATATGAAAGACTTAGGAGTTGCTGATTTGATCTTAGGGGTCAGGATTATCAAAACTCCCCAGGGACTAGCATTATCTCAATCTCATTATATTGAAAAAGTATTGGATAAGTTCAATTACTTGAATTTCAATGTAGTCAAAACTCCAATTGATTTAAGTTGTACATTTAAAAAGAATGAAGGTCAAAGTGACTCTCAATTGGAATATGCCAGAGTGTTGGGAAGTTTGATGTATATTATGAATTGCACACGACCAGATATAGCATGTGCTATTAGTAAACTGAGTCGGTACACTAGTAATCCGAATCAAACTCACTGGATGGCTATGAAACGTGTGTTGGGTTATCTAAAATGGACACAACATTATGCTTTGCATTATAATAAATATCCTGCTGTGATTGAAGGATATAGTGATGCAAATTGGATCACCGGGTCAAATGATGTAAAATCTACGAGTGGTTATGTATTCATACTTGGTGGAGGAGCTGTCTCTTGGAAATCTTCCAAACAGACATGTATTGCTCGCTCCACAATGGAATCTGAATTCATTGCTTTGGATAAGGCTGGTGAAGAAGCGGAATGGCTCCGGAATTTCCTAGAGGATATTCCATTCTGGCCCAAACCTGTTGGACCAATTTGCATACATTGCGATAGTCAAGCAGCAATAGGTAGGGCAGGGAGCGTTATGTACAACGGGAAGTCTCGTCATATACGACGTAGACATAACACCATAAGACAACTGCTCTCTAGTGGAATTATCACAATTGACTATGTAAAGTCAAGCGATAATGTGTCAGATCCACTAACGAAAGGCCTAGTGAGAGAGGCAGTTGAAAGATCATCTAAGGGAATGGGTTTACGGCTTAGGACAAGTCAGCATGACGGTAACTCTATCTAGCAGACTGGAGATCCCAAGAGCTAGATTCAAGGAGAAAAACAAAGTTGTGGCTGACGGTTCGACATTGTCAATTAACTCAAACCATTCTCATGATGAAGACAATGTTCAGGAAAAGGTTAAGACTTTAAGGCTTGTTAATGAGGTAATAAAGCTTAAAGTTTTTAATGATTTGCTAAGTTTGGTAGATTTGACCAAATAGTGTATCTACGAGATGACACGGTTAGAAATCACCTATGTGAGTGTGAAGTGGAAGCCGCTTCAAAGAGAATTTTATGTCAAAAGCCTATTCTCTATACACTCATGAAACCAGGAGGTGTTCATGGCTGAAACGAACACAACCGTAAGAATCATAAACAGTAAAGGGTTAATTGTGTGACATATGGTTGTCTAGGTATACACCAAAGTTCGACGGTTCAAAGATATCACATCTACCGATTGATCGAGTATATCCGACATATGTTCACTACGGAAAGTCCAAGGGGAAACCTACTTATCCAGATGCAATTAATCCTTGCTTGTAAAGTACACAATTGTCCGTGCATTCCTATGTTATAACTATTCCCCATCAATGTGGGGGATTGTTGGGTATGTAGCAAGAATTGATGGGAAATAGAGGGAAGGAGAGGAATTTGAAAGGTTTAGAACTTGAAAGGTTGGGAACTTGAAAAGACCTCTAATGCTTTATTGAAAAAGGCAATAGTCCCTCATCGGTAATGGAAAGGAAAATAGGAGAGTTTAAATAAATAAACACTCCTATTAATTGTTAAAAGGGTTGGAAAGAGGGACCCCCCTCGCGCCGTCGTCGTCGTCGCTCGCTCGCTTCGGCTTCGGCTTCGGCTTCGGCTTCGGCTTCGGCTTTGGCTTTGGCAAATGATCGATCGAGAGATAATTTTTTGGACAAAATTTATTTTAATTATTTATTAATTAATTTAAATGGCCAAAAATTATTTTCAATAAATTAGTTGATAACCGAAATGTTTTCAATTTTTTAGTTAAAACCCGACCCGACTCGGATCCGCGAGTGACCCGTTTTAAATTCTGTTATATTCAAAATTTCCCGCCATGACTGTTCTGAAAGGTTGCAACTTTCAGGAACAGTCAATACCATTTGAAAGTTTGCAACCTTTCATTAATGGTCGTGTTAATTCTGAAAGGGTTGCAACCTTTCAGAATATATTCTTCTTGCCTATAAATACCATTCAGTCTTCAGAATATTTTGAACGTATTTTTCTGATCTTCCTTCTTCTTAAAAAAAAAAACACATATTTCTTCGTGTACTTTCCTGCTGTGGATTGATTCGCTGACAGTAGAGTTTTTGGTATCTACACTCTACTGATTAAATCATTTTACCCTGGGAGGTTATATTCGAAATCAAACCTCGGATACTAGAGGGGAATAATTTCCTTAAGGGGACACTGTGAATTCAGTGGACTTGATTTTCTCCCTAATTTTTCAATAAGAGTATTCCAGATTCTGGTACGTTTTTACAGATTAAATTATTTTTAAAAAAATAAATTTCTGTTCATCTTATTTACTGGTTATAAAAATTCTCAGTTACTTCGTGTTTCTGAATAATTTATTAGAACCAGTAATTTCTGATTTTATAACACAGACTGGCAACATATTGGACACATGTCCTCTTTGATTGAACATTGTACAATTAGTTAGGACACACAATTATTAACATTAAAACTTATATATATATATTATTTTCATTTCTTTGTGAAATATTTATTCTAAATCCTTATATTTAACCTTTATTCTCTTCTCTTTCATTAATTTCTTGTGTTTTCACTTTTAATTAGTTTGAAAAAATTACGTGCATTTTTGTTTAAAAAATAATAATTTTTTTTTATGATCCGCGTCCTTCATTTTTAATATCTTATTTGATTTTCTTAATTTTTTTTATATTTATACTAAATTAACTTATTTTAAGTAAAATATATTTTGAATAAGTTTCAAAATCAAAGCAAACGCGTGACAACGTGTTTTTCCGCATCAGTACATAATTAAGGTGCAAAAAAATATAGAAAAAAATTAAGGGGTAATAGGACCCCCAGAAATATAATGTGTCGCTGAACACTCGATGCTTACACTAAACATCTTGACTAATATTCATTTTTACTTTATCTTTTGTTGCTTGCTAGTTACATTTATTAAGCATGCAGCGTCAAATGTTACACAAAAAATATATAAGAGTTTACTCATAAATTTAATTTTAAATACTTCTTCCGATATATATATATATATATATATATATATATATATATATATATATATATATATATATATATATATATACTATATTTATTAAGCATGCAACGGTCAGATGTTACACAAATTATATATAAGATTTTACTGATAAATTTAATTGTAAATACTTCTTCTAAAACATGAAATTGTTACAAAAGTTATTAACATTATTATCTAAGCAAGGAAAGGAAGTTATTTTCAAAAGCATGAGATAAAGTATATTTTGGGAGTACTATTGAGCACCGATGTGGGGATGAGACTTCATATTAACTCAAGTCTCCATGTAAACCATGTAGTTATCATGGGTATTAACGGGTCATACTTTTTAGAGGATCACGTAAGTTAAGCTAATGGATCCACTAAGTTGAGGAGTTCTATGCGACGACAAAGTATATGACAGTTCTGGCAGCGTGGGCGAGACGTTGTTCACCACTTAGACTCATAGTGATAGTTGTCGGTTAGAGAATCTCCCACAAAAATATATTACTTTCTTATATAAGTAAAGTTGAGTTTGTTATTGTATTTTCTTTAACGAACTAAGTTCTTTTACTATTTTATAAAGCTCTTTATATATAACATGTGTATTATTGCTTTATATTGAGTTGAGTATCCATAGTCGAGTATCATATCTTCGAGTTCAGTATTTAATCTCTGGCTTGAGTAAGTTGAGTAGTTTGATTATTCTTGAGTATTCCTTGAGTTTCAATTTTGAGAAGAGGTAAGTATGTTTCCATTTTTATTAAGTATCAAGCTTATGTTATGCTTTCGAATTCCCCTTACATGCTCATAATTTGACGTACTGAACCAATTGTCTTGCATCTTCTCATGATGCAGACACAGATATTTAGGTCTTCTAGAGGATCTTTGTTGACACATCCGAGATTCGAATTAGATATAGTGAACCTCCTTGCTTTTATAGGATTTCATTTACTTTTCTATTTAGTTAGGAGGTCATGGGTCTTGCCCCGACTTCGATCTTATCAGTTAGAGGCTTTATAGATAGTTAGTTTAGTTAAGAAGTCTGTATTATTTAAAGTTGCCTATTTATGGCGAGTTGAATATATTAATTTGATTATTCAAAGTTTTCATTTGAGTTAAAGCATTGTAATTGAGTTCCATGATTTAAATCTTTTTTAAGCTTTTGCAATCTTAAGTTAGTCTTCTACTTGTAGTCAGCCAGGATGAGGGTTCGCTTAGGGACTAAAAATGGTCTTCGAGTGTCAGCCACGTCCAGGGTGTAGACTCATGTAATGATAAACTTTGTTCAGAGCATAGAGTTTAAGTCTCTATGAAGTCGTGTCAATAGGATCTCATTTATGGTTGTGAGGGCTCCACTTCTATGAATAAGGTACTATAGGCATTTAAGAAAATTTTCCCTTCTATCATACTCTTAATCGTGCAGTAGAGCTATGTCATAGAGATTTATTCATACTCGTGCTTTTTATATATTCATCCGACTACCCATCATACCAGAAGTGGTTGAATAGAAAAGATAGTACTTCATCGATAAATTGTTTGTAGCAAGAGTTTGAGGAAATCATGAGACTCCAGAGGGGTTAAGAGAAGTCCAACAGTAAGTTAAGTGTTCAGTTTCAGATGAATGCATCCATATTCATATGAATCGTGCATTTGAGCTAAATGTGAGTTGTACTCTTTCCTTTAAGCCATGTTTCAGCTGAGATCCTTTTAAAGAAGTATGTTTAGATCTTGAGTAAGATTTTCATCCGAAAAGGGTAGCATGAGTTATGAGACCATTAGTATTACTAGTGAAAAATCCATAGTTACTGGAAAATATGCATATGTTTAGTGACCTAAGTAAGGGAGATAGTGTTTTGACAAGATATGAGTCACAAACCTAATAAGCTGTTAATGAAGAGTTTGTGTTGTGGTAGACTAAGAAGGGAAAAGTTGTAAAGAGTACAGGATAAGAGGTAGAGTAAGTGTTGCAAGTCAATATGAGTTAGAACGTATCTTAAATGTAAAGGGGTTATGATGATCTATCATCGTGTTAGTAATGATCAAGTGTAAGTGGTGATATATATAGAAGATACAGAGTATTCATAACGTTATAGATTAATCTAGGCTTATGAATTTTGAAATGAGAACCTCATGGTTTTCAGAGGATAATAGAGTTATTTGAGAGGTAATGGCCAGTAAATGAGTAAGTAGTACTTAAGTTGTGAAGTGAAAATGTGATAGTAAATTGTAATATGAAAATCAAGAGGCGACGATTGACTATATTTCATAAGTTCCTAGTGGATGAATGTTTTTGAGTTGATATAGTAGGCGAACAATCACATTGATATTCGGGTTTAGTTATGAACATTAAGCTTGAATTTGAGATGAATGTTAAAATTCAAAAAATGGTAACATGAGGGTGATGACGTGAGCCATGAGATTTGCTCTAGAAGACTTGTCATAGAATAGGTGAGAAATTGAGGTGATTAGTTGCAATATATATGAGTGATGCAATCGAGACACCCTAACCTTTACATAAGGACATCGAAGTGTGACTAAGTCACAAGAGTAGTAAGAGCATAAACAAGTGTACCAAGAGGGTATGTAATCAGAATAAGTTAAGAGAAACCCCTTAGAAAGAGGTCTTAGTACCTGATTATAGAGAGTTAAGTAGCCATGAGATAAACCTCTCCCAAGTGTTAGCGTAAAAGAGGATGTGGACAAGTTTAGAGATGTGGAATATGTCCAATAACATTCAAGTGCTAGATTTAGACCTAAGGGGGGATGATAAGATGATAAATCAAGTCAATTGTTGAGAATTTCTTAAGGATTATGTTAGTAGGAGTGCATAGAGTTATTAGATTACTAAGCTTGAATGAAATGTTGCTAAACATTAGGTGGATTCTTGAGATTAGCAATGTGGTGGTAAAGAGTAATAATGTTGGGATGAGATTTCAATAGAAAGGGATAGAACCCGAACCTAAGGATTTGCGTTAATCTTGAATATATTGAAAGTCTACAATTAAAATCTGATCTTGCTAAGCGTAACACCATTCTGTACCCAGTTTAGTTGTCATTCGAGGATGAATGATCCCAAGGGGGCGATATTGTAACACCCAAAAAGCTTTTTGAACTAAGACTCGAATCGTTCATCTTAGTGAGTGAAATTTTACCAAGGAATTAAAATTCTTGAGTTTTAAGGTCCCTAGATGTATCACCTTGAATCTTAAAAGGAACTAAATTGAAAATAGCAAAGATCTGAAATTTGGAGAGTTAAGTTAAGTATGAACTTGGGTCAACTTCAAATGACCATAAATCCTAGAACAGGATGAGTTAGGTGTTCTAAAAGATACCATAAGAAATATCTTTGAATTATCTTTCCAACTCCGCCAAGTTTGCTAATTTTCGATTTCATATGAGTGAGATATGATATTTTGAAGTTAGGCTGTCCAGTAAAGGAAAATTAGCCAAAAATAGTGAGGGGTATTTTTGTCCTTTCCTTACCCAATCATATGTAATTCATTTTTAGTACTATTTTAAGGGTCTAATGCTTTAAAGTTAAGTTTTATGATCCTAATATATGCCTATGGTTTTAGTTGAGACTTCAAGAAGAGAAAAGAAGAGAAATAAAGGAGAAAAGAGGAAAGGATGAAGGCGATCGTCGACGTTCTTCAGTTTAGTTGCAGATTTTCGCCACGGGTTTAGTACCTAAGAGGTATGTAAGCTTCCATATGTTGGGTTATTTCAAAACACGTCAAACATGTTATTTTCAGCGTAATTTCATTCTTAAAATGTTGAAGGATTTAAGTTCTTGATAGGTGTTCTTGAGGTTCATTCTAGATCTTGTGTTGTTGGCATTTTGATGATTTCTTGAGATGAAAGTGATTGTTTGGAGTTTTTTTTTTTTTAGTGTATTAGTGTTTACTTAGGTTGGGTAATTGAATATAAGTAAAATTTGAGAAAACAAATTGACTAAAAGTGATCTAGGGTCAAAAAACGAGAGGCGAAATTCGTCAAAAGCATGCCTGGGGGATGCTGGCGCGGCGTGCCCCAGAAGCGCCCAGAGGGCTTGTTCGGAGCGCCTGAAGTGAGCCCAAATTTACTCTCTGATGTTAGGGGCTGGATCCCCACGCCCGGAACGCACCACGGTTTCCTGTCCCCACTCTTTTTCCGTCGGTTGTCCCGTTTTAGCTTATTTAAAAGCGTATCTTCACTCATTTTGATTCTAAACTACTTCTAAACACGTAGAAATCATTCATTACATGAATCATAACCTTGAAATAATAATTCAAATTCAAGGTACAGCTAATATTATGTTTTGAGAGTTATTCCAAACCTTTTGAGAGAGTCCTTTTGAGGTATCTGCTACAACTTCTAGTAACTTGTTTAAAGACTCAATTAAGTGAACATAAGAGTGAGGAGAATGTATTCATGATTCTAAAATATCACCTAGATCCTTCATATCATGAACCATAACTCTTGAATTCATAATCCACATTCAAGAGAGAGTTAAGAGTAGAGTTCAAGAAAGTCTTTAAGTTCAATTGTGAATTCTTTGAGATCCATCATTGAGTTGAACTATGTTTTGAGGAAGTAAATAATATAATGTGAAGATTCATATACATGAGTTTCAACTAGTTACTTGAACCTTCTAGTCTAGTTGTTCATGCCCATAACTTTCGCATGATTTCCATAAATTGAGTATCATTGAGAGGAGTAGTATCTCCAAGTTCTAAGTCTTTATTATTGAGTTCTTTATTCCTTTTGAGATCATATTTCTAATCATGATATAGTACATTTTACCCATGAAGTTCTTAAGTTGAATTGTTTATGCACATAATTCTGCATGAACCCTATAAGTCGAACAGTCTTGAGTTGAGAAGTATGTTTGAGTTCTCGAGTATTTCATGTTCATAATTCCGCATGAGCCCTTCAAGTTAAAAATCATGAAATAATCCATAAACATGAGATCATGAACCTTGAATCCATACTTCAATTAAAGGAAAGTTAAGAGTCAAGTGTAGAAGTTAAGAGCGACTCAAGTAAAGTTTATAAAGTTTTCTAAAGTTTTCACACATGTTTTCACTTTGTTTTGAAGACTTAAAGTTCCTGTCAAGTAAAGAGTAAAGATTTGAAGATCTTCCTTCAAAGTAATATAAGGGAACCAAGTATTCCCTACGAGTTGAGTTCATTCCTCAAGTAAGGGAACTAAGTATTCCCTAAAAGTTTATAAGTATTTTCACATTTAAGTTAAGAGGACACTGTTGTAAAACTTAAGAACAATGTAACAATGAAGACAAGAAGAATATAAGACAAGAGGAATAATATGAGATAACCCTTATGCCTTTATTTATAGTGTAACATAGAGGCATACAAAAGATTAGTCATAAACATGACATTAAACATGAATATAAAGAAGGAGGTTATGGAGGTTAAAGGTTACAAGAATAATTATCATAAATGTGGAGGTTATCTTCATAATGGAGGGAAATAATGTAGTAACTTCTTGATATAGTGGTTTATCTCCATAATGGAGGGAAGTAATGTAGTAACCTTTTGGTGTAGTGGACATCCACAATATATTATTTTGTAACACTACCCCTTGGATATCCATAGATAATATGCCTTGTTATAACCTTATTAGGAAAAAACCATGTGGAAAAAAATCATAGTGAGGTTCAAGAATACACATATCTTTTAATATGCTTTGAATGTTGTCTCGTTAAAAGCTTTACCAGGAAAAACCAATTGGGACAAAACCATGGTTAAGTAAAGGAGTACAACGCGTATTCCCCCACCCCCCACCCCCCACCCCGGTAAAAACTTCACTTGATATCTCGAAAACAATTCATTTCAATCTTATATCACAACTTTCCAAATATTGATGTTGGCAATCTTTAGTGAATAAGTTTATAAGATTATAAGTTGAATGAGCCTTTGAACGTCTATCTCACTATTTTGTTGAAGATCATGCGTGAAAGACTTTTGGTGAACTATATTTTGTCTGATCTCTTTTGATTGTATCCTCCCTTCAATTAAGCTATATATTATTGTTGTATATGGTGGCCAGAAAATCAAATTTTTTTTAGAATATGATAGATCATGATTCCAACCAAACACACCCCAACTTACTTCATAGATCAATATTATTTCTAGATGATTTGAATAAGTGGTTACCAATGTTTGTTGAATGCCAAGATATTGTTTTGTCTCCATATGTAAGCAAATAGCTCATTTGAGATCGAGCTTTGTGTAGATCAAATAAATATTCTGCATCTACATAATCAAATCATTTTTGAATCATGAGAGATTCATCAATTTTATTGAAGCTAGTCTTTTCTTCTCAAAGAAAATCACACATCTTCTAGACCTTTTAATATATGACATTTTAAATCATTTTCATGAGGTTGAAAAGATTCTTTCTTTGTGTTAAGAAATCTTAAAATCATTGGGTACTCAATGCAATTGCTTTAAGACCTTTTAAATCCTTCAAAGATTTTCATATAACCTTCATCGTCTAGTTAGACGTAATAATCAATCATTATGCATATTCAAATATTTCATCTATTGCTATGCTGAAACAAGTCTTATTGCATCCACCACTAGAGAATATATCACCATTTAATAATGTCAGGATTTTTGCGAGAACTCTTTATGCCCCGAGGCACAAACCATACTTTATATCTTACGGTTATACTTTTGCACAATGATTCATTTGTACCCCACTGACATATATTTTGATCTATGAAGTATAAGTTCAAAAATATCACTTTTCTAAGTGAAAAAAATATACATAAATAGTACATTTTATTTGTCTAATTATTTAGCTGTCCACAATATAGGACAAGTTCAAATTTAAGATCCTCATAACCATTTATAACATTGAGTGAACTTCATATCAAATATACTGTCGACGACCATTTTGATATTGATTTCAATACGACATAGCTTATCGAGATCTCTTCACTTTTTATCATTTTTAGGTACCTGAACCTTTACCAAAGTTTTATAAAATGTTATGTCATAGTGCTCTTTCAAAGCACTTGCCTTATTAGCAATGACCATTTTGATAATTTTATCCTCTCCTTTCTTAAGGAGTTTTACATTTGGAATTGATTAGTGTACTAGCTTACCATATACTCTATCCTTCACAGACTATTTATTGTAGCATTTGCAGCTTAATTAAAATATTGGGTCAGCAAAAATATCTGGCAAATTATTTAAAACATTTTGCAAATGAATTATCTCTTGAACTTTAAGTTCACTTTTTTTTAACGAGGATCTAGATAATTCATCCCACACATAATCTCAGCAGCTAAACATATATCCCCCTAATGTTAGGATATCTAACATTTACCCCCAACCTCATTTGGGGATGCATCATTCTGTGTGGTGGAATAATAAAATAATATGTGCACACATCAAATTTTTAGATGGAAATTATGTGGTTCCCGACCCTGAACTAATTGTTTTGGGAGAAGCTTGTTGGTTTGATGCATACATGTTAAATAAACTCATATCATATCAAATTTTATTTGAGAGATTTGTTATCATGATCAATGGCCAAGCTATGATTGGAGGCATACAATTTTTGCTAAACCAACCAGCATTATCAACATGACTTTATAGTTAGGAACACTTCTCTTAATATAATAATTCGAGAAAACAACCTTACAAAAACCAACTTATAAGTTGTTACAAATGCACATGTAACCATACCATAGATGCATCTATTAAATCATAATAGTAAACGGTCCACATGGCAGGTGAACGGGACCATATTCACCTTTTTATATGTTTCAAATAATTTTAGGGGATACAATCTCAACCTTAGCTTGTACATGGTCATTTTATGTCGATAACAAGCTACAAAAGAGAATTCTTGAAGATCATTTATTTCTTCAATATATAGCCACGTTAATTCTCAATTTCTTTTGCATCACGTTTGAATTAGAATTTTCAACCGATTATGTCAACAGATATTTATTCAAGTAAAATTCTAATTTTATTTTGCATGTGATTCTATCACCATGCCCATATTTGTATGCAACAAACAACGAAAAAAGGATAATCTTATACGTTTTTATTACCTACTTTGATTTTAGTAGTTTGAAAATATTAAATCTTCCCATAATTTATAGTCTCAATATAATATTTATTTTCAATTCTTTCGAAACTTAAAAATTTTATTTTGAGACTTACTACAATCCCAATATTATGAATAATTTAATTCCTCCAGATAGTAACAAATTAGCTCTTTTGAAACTATCAATTAATTTTGTGTACTACCACAATTTTCACAACGTCATCGGTCATCCTTATGATGACCATCTCCTTCAAGGAGAAAATTATTATTATTTTCATGGTTAAAATTATTACATTCAAGACTTATTTTTTGATAACCAATGATAAATTTGTGTTGCACCACAATAACATTTATTATGTCCATACCACAACCTTTACAGAAAAGATTTATTTCTTTCTTATGTACTTCAATAGTTCATTATAAAACATACTACAATATTTGTGTAGTACCAAAGTATATATATGACCAAAATGATCATTTATGTCAAAATATTTTCTTTCGAGCTCTCAAACCTCCCGTAGAGGCAAGATGTGACATTCATCCAACAATACATGAACATGTTCTTATCCATACGAACACAAGTCACATTTTCTTCAAGAAATGAATCATAACCATTTGTACATGTTCCATAAGTTTTTATCAGAAACTCATTGTCATCTTTGGGTAACTCGCCTCAACATCACTTTAAGAGGTCAAATGGATCAAGTGCACTACCACTTTGTATTCCTTTATTTTGACAGAGGATTTAAAAAACTTTTAAAATTGGGTTGCACCTACAACAATGTGCCCAACTTCTCATACCCCTTTGATGGATAAAAGTTACTTTTAACAATTACCTTCACATTTAAAAGACCATCTTAAGAAACAACTTGTCCAATAACCTTTTATACAATTTTAATGGACAAAATTACCTTCACATTTGAAGGAACATCTTAAGAACCCGTAATGTTCTTCCTTTTAATTATGACAATGATTACACTTAACATTTTACAATACCCATGTTCATACATTCAAGCACTTGTTATTTTTCAGACAAATTAGTACACTGCTACCACATTAACATAAGAGAATGAAGCAAATTAATTGGGTAAATTTCATGACTTTCAGTCAAAAGTATAACGTTTATGTTAGTCATCTTCATATCATCTCTATAGTGCATTAAGACTTATACTCAATGTCTTACCTATATAAAAACACATTTGGTATAAATCAATGGGACTTGAACCCAACTTCTTATTATCATGGTGCACCAAGACTTTAACTCGATGTCTTACCCACTTGGTACGATATAACCTGAACTCATCGTCTTAACCTCAAGTAATGTCGTGATAAACCAAATGCATTACCAAAAATAACTAATTACCGAATTCATAAATATAATCTGAACTTGACTTAATATACGAGAAAAATGAACAAAATCAATTAATTAGAACAACATGTTAGAATCATATAAAAGCCCCAAGGTAAAATAAATTCAAACATTTTACTAGTCCCTCTCAACATTGGTATGAAGATTATTATAGTTTACTAACCATTTTAGAATAACTACAAAAATAAGTTTTTTTAGTACAATGGATATGAAGTATACCATGCAACCAAAAAGTTACTAGGATAATTGATTAAAATCACCTACCATTGATTCTTGACGGAGAATGAGTAACTTGTGTTGATAACGTGTTGTAAAACAAACGTAAGAATGATATAAAGATGAAGACAAGAAGAATATAAGACAATAGGAACAATATTAGATAACTTTCTTTCTTTCAAGTATTCACCCAATCTTCAAGTGCAGTGTAACATAGAGGCATACAAACATTAGTCATAAACATGAGATTAAACATGGATATAAAGAAGGAGGTTATGGATATGAAAGGTTACAAGAATAATTATCATAAAGGTAGAGGTTATCTTCATAATGGAGGGAAGTAATGTAGTAACTTCTTGGTGTAGTATATTATCTCCATAATGGAGGAAAGTAATGTAGTAACCTTTTGATTTAGTGGACACCCACAATGTATTATTTTATAACAGAAACTAAGAGTTCCAAAAGAGTTTTTAATAAGAAAAAAGGGAACATTAATTCCAAAAGATCTTTTTTAAAGCTAAAGTGTTGATCAAATTATCTCAACCCAAGGAAACAAAGTTATTTTTAAAAGCATGAGCTAAAGTATATTTTGGGAGTAGTAGTATTGAGCATCGATGTGAGGATGTGAGTTCATATTAACTCAAGTCTCAATGTAAATCATATAGTCTTCATATGTATTAACGAGTCATATGTTTTGGATGATCATCTAAGTTAAGTTGGTGGATCCACTAAGTTGAGGAGTTCTATCCGACGGCAATGTATAGGATAGTTTTGGCAGCATGGGAGAGATGTTGTATCACCACTTAAGCTCATAGTAGTGGTTGTCGGTTAGAAAATCTCCCACAGAAACTATATTACTTTCTTATATAAGTAAAGTTGAGTTTGTTATTGCATTTTCTTTAACGAACAAAGTTCTTTTTACTCTTTTATAGAGCTTTTTACATATAGCATGTGTATTATTGTTTAATATTGAGTTGAGTATCCATAGTTTATTATCATATCTTTGAATATAGAATTTAATCTCTGAGTTGAGTATCTTATCCTTGAATATGATGAGTTGAGTAAGTTGAGAAGTTTGAGTATTTTTGAGTATTCCTTGAGTTACACGTTCGAGAAGAGGTAAGTATGTTTCCATTTTTATCAAGTATCAAGCTTATGTTATGCTTTCGAATTGCTCGTACATTCCATGTACTGAGCCAATTGGCCTGCATCTTCTCATGATGCAAACATAGGTATTCAGGGTCTTCAACAGGAGCATCGTTGATACATCCGAGATTCGAGTTAGCTATGGTGAGGCTCCTTGCTTCTGGAGGATTTCATTTACTTTACAGTTTAGTTAGAAGGTCGTGGGTCTTGTCCCGACTTCCACCTTTATCAGTTAGAGGCTTCATAGATAGACAATTTAATTTGATTATTCAAAGTTTTCATTTTATGTAAACCATTGTAATTGAGTTTTATGATTTAAATCTGTTTTAAGTTTTTGCATGCTTAAGTTAGTCTTCCGCTTGAAGTCAGCCAGGATGAGGGTCCCCTTGGGGAATAGCAATGGTCTTCGAGTGTCGACCTCATCCAGGGTGTAGACTCGGATCGTGACATCCCTAACATGTCTTCATCTTCACTGCACACCCTCACCGTTTTCCCTTCCTCCTTCTCCAACCTCCACAAATCCAAAAATCCTAAGAGCTGCACCACCACTCCGGTCTCCGAATCTCTTCGCTGTCATGACTAGTTTTTTATGAAAAAATATCAATTAATCTTATGACTTAAGAGAAATCGACTTTCTGAATTAACAGTGTCGCCACTTGATTTTTTAGTAAAATCAAGAAAAATATTATAATTATTTTCAAAAGATATAAACCGATAAATTCAATTGAATAAGGGTTCAAAGTTCAACTGTATAATCCGAGAAGGTTTTAGGCCCTCGGAATATCCGTTTACTTGCGTTTGACCAGCGATTTAACTAAAAATAACTTTTCAACTAACTTTTTGAATTTTTAATCAAGTAAAGAAAATTCATTTTTTTTAATTACTTATTCCTATTATTTTCTAATTAATTATTTCAATTGGAAATAAACTAAAGGTGAATTTTCTAAGAAAAGTAATTCAAATATTGACAAAAGTAAGTAAAAATAAAACTAAGTAATAAATATATATATTTTGACAAGAGCAATAGTGAAAATAAAGCTAAGTAATAAATATATATATTAGAAATAAAATAGAAATGATTATCTTTGGGGATTTAATTAAGCTAAGCCAAAATGTTAAGAAACATAATAACAAATAAATAGATAAATAGAATAACGGAGAGTTTGAATTTGGGCCCTTTGTACCAATTTTAAATAGGAAATTTTTCAAAATGTCAATATTTTAGCATTTAAGAGGACCCATTAGCAACAATTTCAATATTTAGTAAAAATGTCATTTTAGTTTGTTATGTATCTTATTTATGTTTTTATTATTTATTTTTATTTAAAGAATATAATTATTTAATAACAAAAAGGAGAAAATTAAGGGGGGAATATTTCAAAAAAGGCAAGCATCCTTAATTTTCTCATCAGTTACATTTTCAAATAAAATTTAAATTTTGTTTTTTTTTCTCCAGAATTTTACCTTTTTAAAATTATATTCATTCCACAATATATTCTATTTATATTTATTATAGTTTTTTATTAGCTTGTATTCATTCCAATAGGTATGCCGAATTTATCTATATAGTCATTTAAGAAATATATTTGTATTTTCATATATTTTTTCCCTATATAGTTATTTTTTTCTTCAAAAATCCTGTATGTATTCATTTCAATATGTATTTTATTTGTATTTCTATTTATTCTAGTTTTTATTTAGAATTTTGTATAATAATATATAAAATACAAAAAATTAGTATGATGAAAAAGTGAATGAAATATAAAATTGAAAAGAAATAATTGAATATTTGGTGTACTCATTCTTAAATAAAATACATAACTAGTTGACATACCTTTAGAATAAATACAAATTAGAAAAAAATGTCAAATTCAGTTGACATACCTTTATTAGTTTGTATTCATTCCAATATGTATGTCAAATAAAATGTAGCTATTTAAGAAATACATTTGTATTCGTATATATTTTTCACTGTGTATTTATTTTTCTTTTCAAAATCTTGTTTCTTTTTCAAAGTCGTATTCATTCCAATATGTCTATTATTTGTATTTGTATTCGAATACAAATAAACTAATAGAAAGTTGTTCTTCTTATAAATAAAATACATAACTAGTTGACATACATTTGGATGAATACAAATTAAGGACAAATACAAGATTCATAAACCATGCAACATGAAATTTTTAATAAATACAAATATTGATAGTATACATAGTGATTTGAATACAAATTAAGAAAGCATACCAAATTCTAAAAAAGAATTTATAAATACAAAACAAACTAATAGAAAATTGTTCGACAACTATCTGATCTTCGTTGTCTTTTTTCAAGATCCTCACGAGTAGACAAAGATTTTACATTTGCGTTATGAATTTGAGGAAGGTTTTGCACACCAATGAGTCTTGTAAATGTTCTTACCCTCTTTCTTCCCTCATTTTAGCAGCGAATCATACATTATACACTATTTGTTAAGTAATAAATAAATTAAAGGATGAAAAATCACCAGAAATTGGTTGATTAAGATGAATACCTCTAGTAAGCCTCTTGGATTCAGCAATTGGAGAGTAAATCATAACGGAAATTGAAAAATACAAACAACATTTTTTTAAGATTTAAACAAAAATAAAATTAGAAAAGAAATCTGAAAATAGGATAAAGATTAGAGATACCTTAATCAAAGGAATTCTGGTTGATTCAATTTTGGATTAAAAAACAACCAAAATATATGACAAAAAAATATTTGCAACTTGAATGTTGGAGGAAAATCATAAAAGATAACAATGAGAGAGAGAGAAAATTAAATGGGAGAGAGAATTAACAATTTGAAAAGATAAATATGAGAGAGAATGATTATTTTTTTTAAATATATAGAATTAATTGAAAAAGAGAGATAAAATAGGAAGAAAATTGGGACACATAAATTTTTTAAAATAATGACATTTTTGACATTATTGCTAATATTTATAAAGTATGGATATTGTTACTAAATATGTTATTTATTTTGACTAGTTTACTAATTTTTCCATTTTAAATCTCATGGCCTTTTGTCCCAAAACCTGTCCTGCAAATGAATGAGTTTGACTCCTTTTCACTCTCAAACACCTGTGTACACAAGAAATGTATATTGTTGTATATATACCATATTTTTACCGATTTTCATGTACATCGGACTGTATACCAAGTGTATGCAACGCTCTTCAACTCTTGCGACCTATATTTCAATTTTTAGTCTTGTATTCACTGCACCTAAGTCTGTATATCATGTAGACATTATCTGTACACCACTGTATATAGCAGATATGTAGCATGTTTTCAAACTTTCCGGGGCTTGGAATCGATGTTTCACCCCTGATCATCGGTTCCCTTGACTCGAAAAACAAAGAAGCCGACTCGAAGAAATCAAACTCAATGATATGCTAAGCGGGGAGTCCGAAGGGACTCGGATGGAGTTTCACATGCAAAATGGAAGGAAGAGAATTAACAAAGAACCTTTTCACCTGAGTTAAATTTAATAGAGCGAACAAGAATTATTTTACACAAATAATTGATATCTAGGTGCTCAAAACGAAAAATAAACAAAATGCTTAGTGTATAAATAAATGATCATGAGTAAGCATTCTATTTGCAGCAACTGACGGCATAACCCTGTAGTAACATGTATATTACTAGAAACCATAAGCATATCCTTGTATATAACACTTAGTCACAATCATAATATCAAATCAATCTTGAATACATAGAACTAAATACTAATGACACAAATAAAATCCTATAACTTAGCTAATAGCTACTACTTTCAAATAAGACATATCAAAATGAAGGAGGGATTTGTATAACTTTTTCTTATTTTAGAAATAAAATAAAGTCATATCCAGAAATGTGGTCAAATCTTACAGATGCAGCAAACTTAAGTTAGAAGAATGAAACCAAAAACAAAACAATATGCTACATTTAAACGAAATACAAAAGGAAACGCCAATACCTTTCTTGAGCCAACAAAATGATACCAAACGAGTAGGGACGGGCTCTTCCACCACACGAGTTTGAATCTCGAGCAATTGACCACGAAATGCAAACCAGACTCGAACAAAGGTTGTCTCACAACTTAGGATTAAAGAAAACGTATAAAAGTTCTTGAATATAAATGTGACTTTTCAAAAGAAATCCCGACTCTAAACTTCCATACTTTTTCCCCCCAACTCATTGTAACTATCTCCAACCCTTTTTCCTCAACTCTTTACCAAATTTTCGGTGCTTTTTTCTCCAACTAAACAATGAAGAATGAGCACATATTTATAAGGGGAAATTTAGGGCAGAAAGAAGGGGAAATCGATTGAATTTGAATTTCAAATTTGAATTCTCTTTAAGGAATAAGGTTACCAGCTCGAAAAATTGTACACCTCTTCAACAGAATAATAATCGTAGTCATTCGATTTTAGAGAGATGACAAAGGCGATGGGAGATCTTGACACCTGGATTCCGTGCAAACGGATAAGGAGAGAGGGAGGGGACGACGCCCTAGGCTGCTAGACTCACGCTCTGGTTTGCATTTGGAGTTGGATGCGATTTCGCTAGTCTTGGGTCTGTAGTTCAAGTGGAGAAGAAGCTGAAGGCGCAGGGGTCGGGTCACGTTAGTTGAACTTATGTGGTTCTTTGGGTTCCTTTTTGGAATGAAAATTGGGCTGAAATTAGGAATGTTTTTTTTAATTGTATTGTATGCTGGGCCTAGGAATTGTATTGGAATGGGCTGCATCTAAGTGAACTGGAGATAAGTATGCTATCAAAAAATGAATTGGATTTTGGCCCAAAATTGGTCTCATAATTGAGTTAAGTTGAAAGTCAAAGATGGATTAAATTTAAGAAGTAGCCAAATTGAGTTAAAATAACAAATTCGGCTAAACCTTTGTAACAACCCTAAAAATGAATAGGATAATTACTTAAGGTGAGTTATTTATAATTTAAAATCCAAAATTTTAAGGGAAAAATGGTCCTTTCACGTATAATTAATTAAATCAGATTTTAAGTATTAAGGAGAGTCCTAAATTGACTAAGTCATTATCTAAGCCTAAACAACTTCAGATGTTTCACTCTCTCACGTCTATCACATTCTCACGTTCAAACTCTATTGTTTTCTCTCTGCCAATTAACGTTAAGAACAAAAAATATAACATAGGTTCTTCACACTTGAAGAATCAAAAAACATATAAGAAAACAAGCTAATAAAAAACGTTAAGGCAAGAAAGATTTCCGTCGAGTTGGTGGTGAAACTTTAGGTGAGTTGGACGTAGTTTTGGAGGAAGGTTTGGGCAGCAGCTTCAACGTTTTAAAATCAATTAAGGTATGAGTTTCTTACCTCTTGGTTCATTTCCCAAGAGACCCCTTAAGATTCAAAATATTCACTCCGAAAACTAGGATTGTTCCCCTCTTGCATCTCCCTGTCACTAGCTCCCATTGAACTTTAGGTTGGGTATGTTTGCTGGTAAAAAGTAGGGATGAAATGTGTTTTCGTGATGTTTATGTTTAAGTATGCATGTTCAAAATTTTGTGAATAATGATTATGTTGTTCAAAATCATGTGAAAAAGTGATGTGGGTGTGTATGTGTGGCAGTGAAGTTGGTCACTGTTTCAAGGTGTGAAAGGAATATTAATTCTTGTATCTTATGTGCTAAAAATGTGCAGAATGTGATGTTGGATTAGTGTGAAGAGAATAACAATTAAAAAAAATGGGAGGTGTGGGAATCGAACCCACGACCTACAGGCAGCGAGTAAAAGAAGAGAAAATAAAGAAAGGAAAATGTGAGGCATGGGAATCGAACCCACGACCTCAAGGCTGGAAAGGAGAAGGAGATTTAAATTAAAAAAAGTGAGGTGAGGCTGTGGGGGCTCGATCCCACAACCTCCTGCCAAACGCCTAGCCTAGTGAGTTTTAGTTAAAAATTTAAATAACGAGGTTGTGGGGGTTCGAACCCACAACCTCCCAATGATCTAGCGAAATTAAAAACAAAAATAAGGAGGTTATGGGGGTTCGAACCCACAACCTCCCAATGCCCTGGCGAAAAACTAAAGAATAGAATGCAAGAGGTTGTGGTGGCTCGAACCCACAACCCTTCGGCCAATTTAAGAGGAAACTAAGTAAAAAATTTAAGGTATAATGTTAATGTTGGAGTTCGATCTAGTATGGAAATTAAAAATAAAATGAATGAAAAATGTAAATGTTATCCAAGTGATTCGAATTTGGTTTCCTTGCCCAAATTTCCGTATTGATAAATAAGTCATACGTGAACAAAATATCCAAGAATAATGCCACATATTTAGATCGAAATCAAGATCTTGTCATATATACAAGATACATAAGTCTTATCCCACATAATCTTAGGAATGTATGAATCAACTAATGAACTATGAATAAAGCCCCATTGCTTGTTTGTATAGACTCATAAGTCTAGCATACGTTCAAAAGTAAGTGAACCTAAGATGTATGTAATGAATTGATGAACCCTAGAAGTATTAAGAATGAGTGTAAGATACACGAAATGTCCAAGTACATTGGCATAATATGAGATGAACAATGAAATGAGTAAATGAACAACGAAATGATGAAACCCTAGAAGGGTTAAGTAAGGGTATGAAACACACTAAATGACCAAGTGCATTGGCATATGATGAAATGAACATTCACGTAATAAGAGGTGAGTAACTATGAAAAGCAAAGGTGCTAATGATAAGGAATGTGGTGACAATATGATATGAGGCTAATGTAAAAGATGAGAGAAATCTCAAATGAGCTTAAGTAAATGTTACCAAAACGTACTCACCAATGAGAGTGTAAAGTTAATGAAGAGACTAGTATCTATGAACACTCTAATGAAAGTATTGAGCTTAACACCCTTA
This sequence comes from Solanum chilense, assembly GCA_032847665.1. NCBI lineage: Eukaryota > Viridiplantae > Streptophyta > Magnoliopsida > Solanales > Solanaceae > Solanum > Solanum chilense. Next base: position 59,332,601 of record CM064971.1, on the reverse strand, counting down.
ATACTAATGATGAGATGATAAATCATCTAATGGGCTATGATGTCCACATACTAGAAGTCAGCATCCATGACGTATAAGATGAATGAAGCGGAAGTTTATAGTGAGAACCCATAGGCTAGCTATGAGCTGTGATGTCTTCTTTTGGAAGGGCGTAGGTTCACGTAACTCTCATGAGATGAGATTGTCCGGCTTGCCGGGTATGGGTCTCCTTACGTCTCCTAGTCTTCTAACCTATACAACCAATATACGGATCTGGCGGGGTTAAATTCCCATGTATGCTAGCATGATATGGGTCACTTTGGCCGGTGATTGCACCTCTTCTCGGTGTGGGGGAGACACTGGATTTCATGATGCTCACATGATCTATGTCTAGTTAAAGTTAAAGTTTCTAATGAACGAACGAGGGATGCCTCAAATGATGCACATAATGAAATGAATGATACCAAATGTGTTAGGATAGGATAATCAAAAGGTGAGTTATGAGTGTGTCTAACATCAATCCTTGTTATTTTCAGAGAATGAAACTTGGAGAGCTAAGGGTCAGAGGAGGGGAGGAGAAGCTGCTAGGGGTAATCAAAATCCACCCTAGGCTCCAGCTGAAGGAGTATCCATGCTACTTAACCGAGCTGGGTTGACTGATGCTGAGGTGAGGGCATCTCTGGCTCAGATGGCACAGGCCGTTATGATGCAGGCTCATGCTATGACTGCCCAAGTCAACCGGCATGATGTTTAGAGAGAAAACCCATCGGTTCGTAGCATGGCTGACAGGCTGTGAGACTTCACGAGGATGAACCCTCTTATTTTCACTGGGTCTAAGAAATCAGAGGATCCTCAAGAGTTTGTGGATGAAGTACATAATATTCTGGTGGCTATGGAGGCCACAGATACTGAGAAGGCTGAGTTGGCTTTTTGTCAGCTCAAGGATGTTGCACAGACTTTGCGCAAGACAGCATTTCTGGAGAGTTTCTTCCCCAGAGAGATGAAGGAAGCCAAGGTTGAGGAGTTCATCAACCTTAAACAAGGCTCTATGACGGTCAGGTAGTATTCCCTGATGTTTGTTAAGCTATCAAGGTATCTTACTTTCCTTAGTATTTAATAGCAAGAATGAGGAGAGTACTGATTTTTGTTGAAATTATCCAAGTATGCTACTTCCCCGATTTCGAACAGCAGGGATGAGATGAGCAGGTTCCTCACAGGAATTAATGGAGACCTGGAGGAGGAGTGTCGGTCTGCGATGCTCCATGATAATATGGACCTTTCCAGGTTGATGGTACATATCCAACAGGTAGAGGATAGCCGCAAGAAGAGAGGTGTTTGTGATGTTAGGAGGTCTAGGCCTCAAGATTAGGCAGGTCCCAGCCATGGAGTCCACAGAAACAATTTTGGGGTTCGTGAGCACCCCAGGTTCAAGAAGGGGCAACAGAGTTCTAGGAATTCTAACTCTCATAGGATTACAACACCTAGAGGAGGCAGACCTGAACCCAAGAGGGGCAATGGAGGTGAGATGTAGAGTCCTAAGAAGAACTGTGTTAAGTGTGGCCAAGCTCACAGTGGAGAGTGCAGATAGGGCACTAATGCATATTTCGATTGTGGTAAGAGTGGGAACATGGTCAGATACTGTCCACAGAATAGAGGTCAGGCTGGAGGTAATGCTCAGCCCAGGCCTAACCCAGAGAGTGCAGCAGCAGCCGAGCCTCCCAAGAGGGACAAATTTTATGCCGTGAAGGGCAGGGAGAAGCAGGAAAAGTTAGCTGATGTGTTCATTGGTATGCTGCATGTATTCTCAACTTCTGTTTATTCTTTACTTGATTCAGAGTCTACGCTTTCCTTTGTAACTTCTCTGCTCGCTCTTACTTTTGAAATACTACCTGAAGTTCTGCATGATCCTATAATGATTAGTACGCCTTTAGGATAAAGTGTAAGAACTTATAGAGTATGCAAACACTGCCCAATAGTTGTATATGGTAGGGCTATGTGTGCGGACTTGGTTGAACTACCCATGCATGATTTTGATGTTATTCTTGACATGGACTGGCTTCACAATTGTTATGCTTCCTTGGACTGTCGTAGTAGAGTGGTGAGATGTTGCTTCCCTAATGAAAAAGAATTAGTCTGGGACGGGTACAATTCGAGTCGTCCTAATCCCTTGATTTCAAATCTTAAGGCCAATAAAATGATGTCCAAGGGGTTACTGTGTCATCTTGTGAGTGTTAATAATTTAGATTATGACATTCCTTCCATAGACTCAGTTCTTGTAGTGAATGAGTTCCTAGATGTGTTTCCTGAAGATTTTCCTGTAGTCCCTCCCCTTCGAGAGATTGACTTTGGTGTCGACTTAGAACCTGATACAAAACCAATCTTAGTTCCTCTTTATAGAATTGCTCCAGCAGAACTCAAAGAGGTGAAGTTGCAGTTAAAAGATCTCACTGATAAGGGTTTCATTCAGCCGAGCATATCCCCTTGGGGCGCTCCAATGCTGTTTGTGAAAAAGAATGATGGAACCCTTAGAATGTGTATCGATTATCGGCAGCTCAACAAAGTCACTATATAGAATAAGTATTTACTTCCCAGAATAGATGATTTGGTCGATCAGTTCCAAGGGTCTAGTTTCTTATCTAAGATTGATCTTCGTTCAGGGTACCATCAGCTTATGGTTAGGGATGGAGCTATCCCAAAGACGGCCTTCGTACCTGCTATGGTCACTATGAGTGTCTAGTCATGTCATTTGGTCTCACGAATGCACCTGCTGCATTTATGGATCTCATGAACAGAGTCTTCCATGAATACCTTGACTCTTTCGTGATAATATTCATTGATGGCATTCTCATCTACTCAAAGACCAAGGAAGAGCATGAATAACATTTGAGACTAACCTTGCAGGTACTTAGACGGTATCAGTTGTATGCCAAATTCAGCAAGGCTGAATTCTGGCTGAGATCAGTGACCTTCCTGGGTCATATTGTGTCCGACCGAGGTGTAGAGTTGGACCCCAGGAAGACTGAAGCTATTAAGAACTGGCCAAAGCCCCTTACTCCTTCTGAAATTCGTAGCTTTCTAGGATTGGCTGGTTACTACCACAGGTTTGTGGAAGGCTTTTCTTCCATTGCTTCCCCACTGACAACTTTGACAAAGAAGATAGCCAAGTTTGAATGGACGGAGACTTGTGAGAAGAGTTTCCAAGAGCTCAAGAACAGACTCACTTCAGCCCCGGTGCTTACTCTACCTAAGTGTGGCGAGAATTACATTGTCTATTGTGATGCATCTAGGGTTGGTTTGGGTTGTGCTCTTATGCAGGCTTGTAAGATGATAGCCTATGCTTCCAGAAAACTCAAGGTTCATGAGATAAATTATCTCACCCATGACCTGGAGTTAGCAGTTGTGGTGTTTGAACTGAAGATGTGGAGGCATTATCTGTATGGAGTGCATGTGGATGTGTTCACATATCATAAAAGTCTCCAGTACGTATTCACACAGAGGGAGTTGAATCTACGTTAGCGTAGATGGTTGGAGCTGTTGAAGGATTATGACATGAATGTGCACTACCATCCAGGTAAGGTTAATGTTGTGGTTGATGCTTTAAGCAGTATGAGCGAGGGGAGTACAGCCCACGTTGAGGACGAGAAGCAGGAGTTGGCAAAAAAGGTACACAGACTGGCCAGATTGGGTGTGCGATTGGTTAACTCTACTAGTGGGGGTCTTTCAGTTCATCCTAGTTATGAATCATCCTTGGTAGTTGAAGTCAAGAAGGGTCAACATCTTGAATAGGTGTTAATGAAGCTGAATGACTCAGTGTTGTTAAAAATGAATGAGTCTTTTGCTTTGGGAGGTGATGGCATACTTAGATACTAGGGCAGGCTGTGTGTACCAGATGTGGATGATTTGCGGACCAGGATTATGGCAAAGGCCCATGGTTCCACATATTCTATACATCCAGGTTCCACCAAAATGTATCATGATCTTAAGCAGATTTATTGGTGGGATGGCATGAAGAAGGACATTGCATAATATGTGGCTAAATGTCCTAATTGTCAGCAGGTTAAGGCAGAGCATCTTAAGCCTGGTGGTATGACTCAGATTATTGAGGTTCCGACTTGGAAGTTGGAGGCCATTAATATGGACTTCGTGGTTGATCTTTCGAGGACTAGAAGGCAGCATGACTCCATATGGGTTATTGTGGACAGATTGACTAAGTCTGCTCACTTTATCCTTGTGAAGTATACCTACAGAGCCGAGGATTATGCAAGACTTTATATTGATGAGATTGTGAGGTGGCATGGTATTCCTTTGTCTATCATTTCAGATAGAGGAGCTCAGTTTACTTTACATTACTGGAGATCTTTCCAGAAAAGGTTGGGCACGCCGGTGAAGCTTAGTACTACTTTTCATCCTCACACTGATGGGCAGGTAAAGCGCATCATTCAGACATTAGAGGACACGTTGAGAGCGTGTGTGATTGACTTCAGAGGTAGCTGGGATGACCATATGCCTTTGATAGAGTTCTCGTATAATAATAACTATCACTCCAGTATTGGGATGGCACCCTTTAAGGCATTGTTTGGTAGGAGGTGTAGATCTCCAGTTGGGTGGTTCGAGGTTGGAGAGTCATTCATTTTGGGTTTAGATATCATTCATGAGTCCTTAGAGAAGGTTAGAGTGATTAGGGACAGGTTGGCTACTGCTTACAGCCGACAGAAGTCATATGCAGACAACAGAAAACGACCTTTAGAATTTGAGGTTGGTGATCAGGTTTACTTGAAGATATCACCTATGAAAGGAGTGATGAGATTTGGTAGAAAAGGAAAGTTGAGTCCGAGGTATGTTGAGCCATATGAGATCCTATAGCGTGTGGGTAAGGTGGCCTATGAGTTAGCATTGCCTGCGGAGCTACCTTCTGTCCATACAGTCTTTCATGTCTCTATTTTGAAGAAGTGCCTAGGTGATCCAGTATCGATTCTACCTGTGGAAGGTTTGGGGGTTGATGAAGACTTGTCTTATGAGGAGGTACCTGTTGAGATCTTAGACAGACAGGTCAAGCGGCTGAGGAACAAGGAGGTTGCCATAGTGAAGGTATTGTGGAGAAATCATCTTGTTGAGGGTACTATGTGGGAGGCTGAGGCCGACATGAGATCCACCTACCCTCATCTTTTCAGCTCCGGAGGTTAGATTTCCTACTCTTAAGTCTATGTTTCCTTATCTCTCCGTATTTTGTTGCTATTGCTTGATTGTGAATAGTGATTATGCTATGATCTTATTGGCATTACGATGTGTAGTGGTAGTGTCATTCGGGGACAAATGTTCCTAAGGGAGGGGGAATAATGTAACAACCCTAAAAATGAATAGGATTACTTAAGGTGAGTTATGTATTATTTAAAATCTGAAATTTTAAGGGCAAAATGGTCCTTTCACGTATAATTAATTAAATCAGATTTTAAGTATTAAGGAGAGTCCCAAAATTGACTAATTCATTATCTAAGCCTAAAAAACTTCAGACGTTTCACTCTCTCACGTATATCAAATTCTCACGTTCAAGATCTATTGTTTTCTCTCTGCCAATTAACGTTAAGAATAGAAAATATAACAAAGGTTCTTCACACTTGAAGAATCACGAAAAAAATCTAAGAAAGTAAGTTAATCAAAAACGTTAAGGCAAGGGAGATTTCCGTCGAGTTGGTGGTGAAACTTTAGGTGAGTTGGACATAGTTTTTGAGGAAGGTTTTGGCAGCAACTTCAACGTTTTAACAGCAATTAAGGTATGAGTTTCTTACCTCTTGGTTCCTTTCCCAAGAGACCCCTTAAGATTCAAGATATTCACTCCAAAAACTAGGATTGTTCCCCTCTTGCATGTCCCTGTCACTAGCTCCCATTGAACTTTTGGTTGGGTATGGTTGTTGGTACAAAGTAGGAATGAAATGTGTTTTCTTGATGTTTATGTTTAAGTATGCATGTTCAAAATTTTGTTAATAATGATTATGTTGTTCAAAATCATGTGAAAAAGTGATGTGGGTGTGTATGTGTGGCAATGAAGTTGGTCACTGTTTGAAGGTATGCAAAGGAATATTAATTCTTGTATTTTATGTGCTAAAATTGTGCACAATGTGATGTTCATATGGTGTGTGAAGTTAAAAATTTTGAATGAAAATTCTTGACTAATGTAACTACTAAACTACACCTAACAATGCACTAAATGCTTGGTGAAATGCCCTAAGAAACTAACATGAAAAGGTTGATGAAAGGAAGATAAAAATTATAAATAAATGTCCAGCCTAATGTACTTTAAATTTCGTTCAAAAAGGGGGTTGAAATCTGGAAATTTAATACATTTAAAAGAGGTGAGGCCACCAGGGTTCGAACTTGTGACCTCACCCTTTAGCTACTGGAATTTGCGAGTAAGAAAAAAAAAAGGGGGCTGGGGGGAATCAAAATGGGGTATGTTGGATTAGTAAGAAGAGAATAAGAATTTAAAAAAATGGGACACGTGGGAATCGAACTCACAACCTCCAGGCAGCGAGTGAAAGAAGAGAAAATAAAGAAAGGAAAATGTGAGGCGTGGGAATCGAATCCACGACCTCAAGGCTGGAAAGGAGAAGGCGATTTAAATAAAAAAAATAGAGGTGAGGCTGTGGAGGCTCGATCCCACAACCTCACTGCCAAACGCCTAGCCTAGTGAGTTTTAATTAAAAATTTAAATAAGGACGATGTGGGGGTTCGAACCCACAACCTCCCAATGCTCTAGCGAAATTAACAACAAAAATAAGGAGGTTTTGGGGGTTTAAATCCACAACCTCCCAATGCCCTGACGAAAAACTAAAGAATAGAATGGAAGAGGTTGTGGGGGCTCGAACCCACAACCCTTCGGCCAATTTAAGAGGAAACCAAGTAGAAAATTTACGGTATAATGTTAATGTTGGTGTTCCATCTAGAGTTCCAATGTTATGGAAATTAAAAATAAAATCAATGAAAAATGTAAATGTTATCTAAGTGATTCGAATATGGTTTCCTTGCCCAAATTTTCGTATTGATACATAAGTAATACGTGAACAAAATATCCAAGAATAATGCCACCTATTTAGATCGAAATCAAGATCTTGCCATATATACAAGATACATAGTTTTGTCCTACATAATCTTAGGAATGTATGGACCAATTAACGAACTATGAATGAAGCCCCATGGCTTGTTTGTATAGACTCATAAGTCTAGCATACATTCAAAAGTAAGTGAACCTAAGATGTATGTAATGAAATGATGAACCCTAGAAGGGTTAACAATGAGTGTAAGATTCACTAAATGGCCAAGTACATTGGCATAAGATGAGATGAACAATGAAATGAGTAAATGAACAATGAAATGATGAAACCCTAGAAGGGTTAAGTAAGGGTGTGAAACACAGTAAATGACCAAGTGCATTGGCATATGATGAAATGGACATTCACATAATAAGAGGTGAGTAACTATGAAAAGCAAAGGTGCTAATGATAAGGAATTTGGTGACAACATGATATGAGGCTAATGTAAAAGATGAGAGAAATCTCAAATGAGCCTAAGTAAATGTTACCAAAACGTACTCACCAATGAGAGTGTAAAGTTAATGAAGAGACTAGTCTCTATGAACACTCTAATGAAAGTATAGAGCTTAACACCCTTAATACTAATGATGAGATGAGAAATCATCTAATAAGCTATGATGTCCTCATACTAGAAGTCAGCTTCCATGACGTATGAGATGAATGAAATGGAACTTTATACTGAGCCCCGATAGACTAGCTATGAGTGATGATGCCTTCTTTCGGGAAGGGCGGAGGTTCAAGTAACTCTCATGAGATGAGACTGTCCGGCTTGCCGGGTATGGGTCTACATACATCTCCTAGTCTTCTAACCTATATAGCCAATATAGGGATCTGGCGGGGTTAAATTCCCATGTACGCTGTAATGGATCACTTTGGTCGGTGATTCCACCTCTTTTCGCTGTGGGGAAGACATTGGATTTCATGATGCTCACATAATCTATGTCGGTTAAAGTTAAAGTTCCTAATGAATGAATGAGGGAAGCCTTAAATGATGCACATGATGAAATGAATGATACTAAAGGTGTTAAGATAGGATAATCAAAAGGTGAGTTAGATTCAAGAAATGACATTAGCTCATTCTTGGTCGTTGCACAAAAAACCTAATGAAAGTCTTAAACTACATCTTAGGTATAGCTGGTGTTTACACTGGCCTATGAATGAAATGAAATGGAGTACGTATGAATGAACGAAGCAGACTTTGTGTTTTCTAGTGAAGACTCCCTAGTTGAGGTCCCATCTGTTGAGCCCTCATTTCTGGGATGTCTTGATGTTAAGTCCATGATTCCAATGTCTCATGGCATACGAATGAATGATATTGAAGAAGTTATGTGCTACATGCAAAATGTGTTGTATGCTATATGATATGTGCTATGTGTAATGTTATGTTTTGTGTGAAAAAGTGAAAAGTATGATTATGTATGTTATTGTCATGGAATAACTTTCCTATTCCAAATCTGGAAAGCTCACTGACTTTCCTAATCTCAAATTGGCAAGTCCACTAACTTGACTTCCAAAAATCATGTTGTTAGGAAAGAGATATTATTTCTCATGCATGTCCTTGGTGTGTGCTTACATATACCCATACTTAGTACAAGTGTGTACTAACCCTATACAAACTCTACTATTTTAGGTGCAGGCACAGGTGGACGATAGAGCTACAGGATCTTCAATGCAGTTATTCGGACGTTCAGCATTCATCCGGCTTTGGTAGGTCCTCATGCTTTTGAGGATAATGTTGTTTTATATTCTAGCTTAGTTTTTGAGTTGAGCTAGTGGAGCATGTTCCACTAGCGTTTCTTGCCTGTTTTTATCTAGACTATGTATTGTGTGATTTTGGCAATTACACAATTAATAAGAATTGATCTATTTCTTCCAGTTACTTATCTCTACTGTTCGATGGTTGACGATGAACAATTATGTATTGATGAGAATGTTATATAGGGATGTTAAGCAAAAAAGTTTTTTAATTTTCCGCTAAAATTAACCTATGTAAAGTAAGAATGATGTAAGTAGGCTTGTCTACGACCTCTAAGAGGTCAACGACGCTGGTCTTGTCTGCGGTCTAAATTTCGATCGTGACGACTTTAAATAATGAATTAATATTAATTAATTAACGAGCTTCTTAATTTTAACAAAAATAAAATAATTAATTTAATTATAAACTAATTAACCTAAAAATATAAAATATTACTTAAACCACACTAGTTATCGAAATATTTTACTAAAACTAAAATCTTTTTTAGATGATTTTTAATAATCATAAAATATACTAATTATATACATAATTATGTAAAATATATATATTATTTTAAAATTATAAAAAATAACAAAACTATTCAAAATAACGAAACTTTATATTTTTTCATAAAATTTTATAAAACTATTTATTTTAAATTGTTCGAAAATTAAGAAGCTCATGAATTAATTTCTATTGGGGAGGCGTCAAAATTGGGTGTCAACAACTGTCCCTCATTTTACTTGGATTTATGCAAGAAATTCGAGGAAAATGAAATTGACCAAGACAATTTTGACCGACCACATATTTATCTTTAGGGAAGGATTTAGTACAAACTTTAGGAATTAAAACGGACACTTGTAGTTCGACGACATATTTATCATACTCACGTTTTATGAGAATTCAAGCCACTTGTAGTTCGATATGCTTGATTTAACGCACAATTTGAAAGAGTTTTAAAGTCACTCCGGTACAGAATTACGAGGGGACCAGAATGCTCGAGAAAAGGATTTAAGAGCGCGTGTTGGAATGCAACGTTTTCAACACTAAGCTCGCCTACATATCCTTATACCTTAGGAATCAGGCTGCTTGTAGTTCAACTTGATCGATTGAAAAGGGAATCCCTTATGTTAGATAACCTTTGGTTCTGGAGGAGTGACAAATAAAACAAGTAAAAAGGAGGCTTACAACCTCTTATGCATGAAGGTGGAGCTATTCACATCCATAGGTAAGAATTTACACTGACATAATTTTCAAATCTCTTGGTGTATGTCACTTTTAGATTGGAAACTTGCTTCCGGTAGATACAAAAATTTCTGGAGGCGAGACCAAAACTGAGAAATTTAAGGAAAAACCCACATATCTGATAAGGGCTTGGTTTGATTGTGGTGGAAATCGTTCCTATGCTCGGTTCCTAAGAGTTTGGCACTCATATTTAGACTATGTCCCAGTTCGCTGCTAAGAAAAAGTTCCACGTTATGCTGCATCCTTGTTGATGTTGTCTGCGCATGTGGTTTGATTTAAGAATTCATCCTCTTGGATGCACTCGACAAGGACTGAAACAAATTGTTAGTAAAAAATGTAACTGGAAAAGTTATAGTATATCTTACGATGTTTTTCAGTTACTCTTGATGTGAATGTCACATGAATATGTTCAGTGTATATCGCTTTCGAACACAACATGTTCGTTAAAACTCTTTATATGCTGAGGGTTCGGAGATGTCATTACTTGTTTTATGAATGGCAAACTCTGGTGATCTCTGCAATGAGCTAGCTAGCTCAATAATTATCCAACTGTAATGAGGTGGATGTCTCGATGATTATTCAACTGTAACGAGGTGGATGACTCGATAATTATCCAATTTTAACGAGATGGATGGCTCGAGATTATCCAACTGTAACGAGATGGATGGATCGATAATATTCCAATTGTAATGAAGTGAATGACTCGATAATGTTTCAACTGTAACGAGGTGGATGGCTCGATATTTTTCCAACTATAACGAGCTGGATGGATCGACAATGGTCCAACTGTAACTAGGTGGTGACTCGATAATTATTCAACTGTAACGAGGTGGATGGCTCAATAATAGTCCAACTGTAACGAGGTAGATGCCTCGATGATTATCCAACTGTAACAAGGTGGATGGCTGGATAATATTTGCTTCTAAAAAAGTTTTACGTCGTGCTGCATCTTTTTTTAGTGTCGTCTGCACTCTGCAGATGTTCTAATGTTAGCATCTGTCAATTTTGATGCAGTAGATGATGACTTGATATGATATGAAAAATGATGTTTCATTGATTGAAAGACGATGATCCATTAGTAGGATAATGTTACTATATGATAGGATGATGATGTTGATGCTCCATTGATAGGATAATGATTGATGATCTATCGGCAGGATGATGTTGACGCTCCATTGATAGGATGATGATACTTCATTTATGATCTAAAGGTAGGATGATATTGATGCTTCATTGATAGGGTGATGATTCTTCATTAATGATCCATTGGTAGGATGATGTTGATGCTCCATTGATAGGATGATGATGTTCCATTGATGATCCATTGATAGGGTGATGTTGATTCGTTGGCGTGATGATGATATTCCATCGATAAAGTAATGGTGATATCCTTCTGGATGGTGGTATTATTTCATTTGACAATACTGTAGAAATGTCCCTCTAGGAGGGTCTCACATTACCACGCATGTTGAGAGTGATGTTTTCACTTGTACCTATTTGAACTCAATTTTTGCTCATGATTTGCTAGGAATCTGAATGAGTTGTTGTTGCTTGTATTCTGAACTGTTTCTCTTTTTTGTTGTTGAAAAACTTCAATGACTTTCCTGCATACACAGAAAAATTATTAGTTTGTGTAAAACAAACTAATCTGTGTCGAGTTCTTCAATCGCTTGCTCCTTGTCTTGCTATCTTCGGTTGATCACTCTAACCTTTTGCTTCTCGGTAAACAAGACAAAACATTTATGAAAAATATTTGAAATAAATAGATAAATTTTTTAAGAAAAAGAGGTTCAAAAAGTTGTAATAGGAAAAGGTCACTCCCAAGTATCGTGACACGTCAAGCTTGATGAACGCATTTGGGGTTGATATGTCGAGATCTATCAAACAATTTGTCAAAAAATATTATGAAGAATGCTGTAGTCTTGACGATATGAATCTTGAAATTACAAAGATTGTTAAAGTTTACTTCTCATCTTTAAAAACAACATTTGAGGATCACTTGAAATTACGTCTGAACTCCTGACCATGCTGCAGTTATTCACACCTATCTGAAACATCTAATGCAGCCAAGATGAAATTTCTTGAGGTCATCCACAAAAATTTCTATCCCAATTAATTGTCTTTGCGTATCTTGAACTGTTGGTGAGAAAAATCATGAAATTTTTGAAATCCTCTAAAAAAGTTTGTCCCAGTTACGATTCTCAAAGTAACTTCAGTCTTGACTTGTTGGGAGATCATCTTCTTGAAAATTTTTGAGTCCCTCTCAAAAATTCTATCCAGTTTCTATCATAAGAAAAATAGAAATCTTACGGGAGATATGACGAGCCGTCGTGGCGCCTACGTATCACGTTGAGGCAGGAATCAGGTCAAACGTAGTTTCCCTCTTGGGATATCAACATTAAGAAAATTACAAAGAAGCTGACCGAGGTCGACATACGCCGCCTACGTATCTCATTCTTGAGATCTCAGGTCGAAAGTAGTTCAAAATACAAAGAGAATATTGAAAGTATATAAAGGGGTGACTAAAGTTGAAATAGTTTGCCTACGTATCTCATTCTTGAGAATTCAGATCAGACGTAGTTCATTACAAGAATAAATTTTCCAACTACAGAACATAAGATGATTACAAAAAAATGATTCGATTACAGGGAAAGAAAAAGGAAATTTTGTATCTTCAAATATCATAACTCTTGATAGCATCAACATTAATCGGCAACTTGAGATGAATGTGTATATTCAATCACGACTTGGGATCAAACAAATGCATCGATGCATTTCTAAGCAAGCTGATGAGTACTCTTTTTTTAGCTTCTCTCTGACGGACCCTGATTCTAACTTCTTTGATACATTCATACTTTTCTAGATTTTTTGTTTCTGTATCATCCATTCGACTTACCCTGAGTCACAAATTGTTTCAAATCTTTGACAAGTTATTTAAATATCATGACCTCATCGTCACACTCTTATAGCTCATCTTCATCTATCCCATTTTTCTCATCAAGCTTGTGACATAACATGATATTGGCTAGTTATATAAAAAAAATTATTTTTACTGAAACCAAAAATAAAGATTGTTAGATAGAAAAAATTAAAGCAAGCAAAATAAATTCTCAAAATATAAGCGGCTTTCAATGAAAACAAGGAAGTACAAACTTTGGAAATTACCATGAGCATTTTGCCTTTTTCAAGACATTATGAGGGAACTTAAAACATAAACGAGTAAAATTGCATAAAAGGTGGGTCCCGAGCCTTAATCGAGCTACAACCGATTTTAGAAAATAGCATAAAATTCATCTTGTCTATCAAGTTGTGTCAAGATTGTGAGCACCAGCCGGAACTAACACCTTTAACATGCACAACTCATCCTTCATCTCTATCATATTGATATTGGTGCCTCTATAGTTTGCTGAGGATTACTGTAGACGTTTGGTGGGACAGTCTTGAAAACATTTTGATCAATCAAGTCTTGGATCTTGTGCTTTAAATTGATACAATCTTCAGTATCATGCCCAAAACTGTTGGAATGATATGCACACATTCAATCGGTTCGATAAAATTGGGAGCTAGTATCAACAGGCTTGGGCCCCACTGGGGTGAATAATACCTGCCGCACTCAATTCCTCAAACAACTTCGTCAGACTTTTAATGATCGGCGTAAAAATTTGATCATGTTTCTTCGCAAATCTCGGACAAAAGGATGATAATGGCCTTGTTGATGCGGAGGCATTTGACGATAATTTAGGGTGTTTTGATGAAGAGGTGCTTGAGACTTTGGGTCAATCATGTTAATAGTGACTCCTCCACGATTTGACAGTGAATCACCATTTTCATTGGAGACGACAATTTGAAGAGTGACAAATCTTTCATCAATCAAGTCTTAAATTGTGTGCTTCAAGTTTATGCAATCTTCCGCGGTATGTTCAGCACCTCTTGAATGGTAAGCGCAATGAAGATCGGGCCTGTAAAGTATGGAATTGACATTGATAATTTTTGTATCAATTGGTCGTATCAGACCAGCCACCTTAAATGTCTCAAAGAGTTGAGTTCGACTTTCAACTAAAAGGAGTAAATACTCAAGAAGTCTTCTTCAAAAATTTCTGACAAGAAAGATTGTAATTATTTGTGAAGATGGAGGTACTTGGCGGTAACTTGGAGGATTTTGGTGAGTAAGTGTTGGTGTTTGAAAACTTTGGTATTGTAGATCTTGGTAGCTATGAGGGGCATTTGGGTAATTTTTCAATGCAGCTCGGTAATTTGATAGAGTATTTGGGTAATTTGACGATGGAGCTTGGTAATTTGGATGATGTAGTAGTGTATATTAGTAATATGGTTGGACGGGGTAAGGATATTGTAGAGCTAAAGGGTAGGTTTTGGATGGTAAAGGCTTTTGAACATTGAGACCAGCATGCCTCTTTGACCTTTGGCTCGATTCAAACGAGATAGAAGAAACATCTTTCCTTTTTCTCCTCAATGGTCTGGGGATTCATCTTAGGGAGTCATTCTGATGATTTTTCCGGTCCTAAGACCATCTTCAATAGCTTCACAAATTTTGACTATCTCGCTGAACTTTCCTCCTAGAATGAGCAACATCCTACTGTAGTACTCCGGCTGTTAAATGTGCAAAATTACTTCAATAATTTCTTTCTCGGTCATGGGAGCCCTAACCTTTTCAGCCTCTCTTCTCCAACGATAGGCATACTCGCGATAGGTTTCACTAGAATTCTGTTCGATCCTTTACAAAGAGTATCGATCAAGAATGAGTTCTACATTGTAACCAAACCTTTCAATGAAGTCTTTGGCCAAAGTGTTCCAACTTGTCCACTACTTGATTTCTTTGGAAATAAACCATTCTAATGCTTCTCCTTTTAGACTTTGACTAAACAAAGCCTCATCTTTCCCAACTCCAATGAGTTTATCACAATAATCCCTCAAATGAGTCAAATGATTCTCAACTCTACTAAATGTATCAAACGTTGGTACTTGAAAACCTTCTTGAAGCTCCAAATGTGGATGGCGACACAAATCTTCATAATTAAGTCCTACGGTGTCTGAAGTGTATTGCACGTCGTTCACTACATTCATAACTTCCTCTCTAATGCTTTTCTCAACCTTTCCGTTTATGACCTTCCACTCCTTCTCATTATTTTCATAATGATTGGGTTCAAAATGCGTTAGCAGATGAAGGGTGTGATTCTAACGATATTGGAAGATGAAATGCGATTTTGTCACGACCCAAAATGAGCCGCGAGTGGCACCCACACTTATCCTACTATGTGAGCGAACCAACCAATCTAAACCCCAACATATTGAACAAAATACAATGCGGAAGACTTAAAACTCATAAACGAAATCAATTAAATAACTTCTAAAATTTATAACTCATTATCCCCAAAATCTGGAAGTCATCACCACAAGAACATCTATCCTCAAATTACTAAATCTAAGAGTGTCTAAGAAGCTAAAATAACTAAACAGCTAGTCCATACCGGAATTTCAAGGCATCAAGACATGAAGAGGAAGAATTGTGATCAAGCATTAGAGAGGAAGTTATGAATGTAGTGAACGACGTGCAATACACTTCAGACACCGTAGGACTTAATTATGAAGATTTGTGTCGCCATCCACATTTGGAGCTTCAAGAAGGTTTTCAAGTACCAACGTTTGATACATTTAGCAATCAAGCACCATATACTATCCTGGTGCCGGAACGTGACACTCCGATCCATATACTATCCTGGTGTCGGAACGTGACACTCCGATCCATATACTATCCTGGTGTCGGAATGTGACACCCGATCCTCTATTACTATCCTAGTGTCGGAACGTGACACCCGATCCTCTAATCTCGTTACTTTAGTTCATCAAGCCTTCTTTTATACCAAGGCATCATCAATAACAAAGTAAATTTAGGATTCAAGATTCAATAGTCTCAACATGCTAATTCATCACAATTATATAATCACATCATGTAAGCACATAATTAAGCATATAGAAGACTTTATAATACTACCCAACACATATCATTCCCTATTAAGAGTTTACTACGAATAGCATATACCATAACCTACCTCCACCGAAGAATTGTGATCAAGCAATCTACTTTCCCAAAGCTGCGTTCTTCTTCTCTCTCTCGTTCGTTCGTTTCTCCCTCTCCTTGTTCTTTCTATTTTTCTTATTCAAAATCCTTTTTCTTTTACCCTAATTGTCATATAATTAAGTATAAAAGATGATAAAAATAACCCACTAATTATTTCAAGGTTATCTCCTTTAACCCCCAAGTAATTTAATTATTAACATTAATCCACTAACTTTATAATTATAAGCATGAATAGTCAAAAACGCCCCTTAAAACCTTTAATAGAAATCCGACCCAGTCAGGGTTACGCAACCTGTGACGGTCCGTCATGACTGTGACGGTCCATCCTGCAAGTCCGTCACAAAGTTCAGAGAGTTAACTCTGTGGAAAGGTTTGTGACGGTCCGTCGTGCCTGCGACGGTCCGTCCTGCCATTCCGTCACGAAGTTCAGAGAGTCGATTACAGTACCCAAATTTCAGAATTCTAAGTGTTTTGGAACGAGACCCCCTCGACGGTCCGTTGTGCCCATGACGGTCCATCGTGGGATCCGTCGACCAAGACAGTTTTTCCAGAAATAAAATCTGCTGCTCAAAACGACTAAACTGGTCGTTATAGATTTCTTGAGGTATGAGTTGAGTAGTAGGTGTTTTTTAGGCAAGTTGAGTAAGAATTTGATTACTGAGAGGAAAATTTTGGAGAATGTTGGTATCTGGATATTGAGAAGTAGGTGACTTTTGGAGTGAGGAGCTAGCATGATGTGGGTTAGGGGTGGTTAAGCCAATGATGGAAGGTTTTGGAATTGTAGAAGTGGTTGAATAGTTTGGGAAATGTTCGAACGTTGGATCTGAATTAGGAAAATAGAGTGGAGACCTCTCGTTGTCTAGAGTAGGAGTGTTGGCAATAATAGCTAGATTTGTCAAATCTCGGGTTTTATCCATTTCTGCCCTTATTTCAGCAATCTCTTTGAATAACTGTACAATCAACTTGTTTTGTTCAACAATGATAGGGTCATTCACAGTAACTTCATTTAAATCAGTATTCTCAACATTTTAAACCATTTTTGCCTTTCCTTTTGACGAACATTGGTCGGAGAAAGAATCTTTGGGGTCTTTGGACCTCGTGAAGTAAGGTTGTTCAGCCATTTTCTAAACACAAATAAGTTTTGAGTACCTAGCAAAGAAAAATAACTCAAAAGCAAATGTGTTAGCTTGTGTAGATGATGAATAATACAAAATATCACACACAATATTGTAAACACATAAAAATTATTTCACTTGAAGATAAACTATCCCACGTATATAGAAAGATGACTTAATAGATAGAAATTTGTCTATGGATTTAGGATTAATGAATGAGAATTGTTGACTTGAGTCGGGACAAAGTCGATTGTATCTTTCATTGTTGTACTTTCTGTTTTTTATTGAGATGTAACTCTAATTTCTTTGTAAGAGTTGGAAAAGATAAAATTTCTCAAAATAGGGACCGAACCTTGAAAGGCTGCCTACATATCTCACAAAAGAGAATTCAGGTCCTACGTAGTTCAACCCTTCTGAACCTTTTCGATTTGCGATAACGAATCTCTTTTGATATGAGAGACTAATATTTGAAAAATGAAGTTCGATTTTTTTTTCTTGGGAAACTAAAGACTCGAAGAGTATTTGGACGTACTTTTGATAGTGACTTGACATTTGTGCTTAGGGTTTCTAAAAAATTTCGAACAAGAGTGAGTTAGAATATCTCCAAATAAAGCAACATATTCACATAAGCAGTTATAACATATCAACAGTTATTGCGCGGCATAAGCTAATATGTGACCCTTTTGTGTCAAGGGTAGGCCTAGAGATTTGAGAGATATATACGTCATTTTAAACATTTAACTGCCCCCAAAACCCAAATTTATGCAAACTTTATGAATAAAGGTATGGGATACATAATAGGGAAAACGGGATACAAAATATTCAGTCCCACGCAGAGTTACAGTCCTATATGATGCTTCCATGTAAGGACCATCGTTCTTTCTTAATTTCTTGTCATCTCAGGGTGCCAACGTCTTTGGATGGACTAGTAGTTTGTGAAGGTCTTTCTTCAACTAGAGTAAACTATAATATATTTTTTAGCCCACTAGACAATGATTTTTCAAACAACGTATACATCCTTCAAATTTAAACAATAAGTATGAACGTCCTTTTAGGCCATGGGCCATTTTGGACTCAAGGTGGTCTCTTTAATGGGTCCAACATGCCTTGGGTGTTGGGTCATCTTAGTTCAAAATGCTCTAAATTCATGATTTGGTTTAGCTCTATCCTAGTTGACTAAGAGTGGCTTTGAAAGATCGGGAACCCACGTGGACAACTTAATCTGGAAATCACGACAACCATTGGACGCATGACTAACCAATAAATTGCTGCTTATTCCGAAATAGGGTTGAGTATAAAAATTCAGATTGTGATTTCGTAAACCATTCTTTAATATAATATATATATATATATATATATCAAAAGATATCAAGAAATGCAATGACAGTTTTTGAAAATTTAAACATATTCGGCACAAACGTCATTTTGACAATTAATAAAAATTAGTCAAACAGTCAAATCTCATGGTTAGAACTAAATTAGTTCTCCAGCGGAATCGTCATTTCTGTTTTACGAAAAATATTGTAAAAGAAAAAATAACTAAGTTTCAGAAAATCAATTAATCTTATGACTTAAGAGAAATCGACTTTCCGAATTAACAGAGTCGCCACTTGGTTTTTTAGTAAAAATCAAGAAAAAATCTTATAATTATTTTCAAAAGATTTAAACAAATAAAATCGATTGAAAAGGGGTTCGAAGTTCAACTGTACATTCCGAGAAGGTGTTAGACCCTCGAAATGCCCGTTTACTTGCGGTTGACCAACGATTTAACTAGAAATAACTTTTCAACTAACTTTTCAAATTTTTAATTAATTAATAAAAATTTATATTTTTTAATTACTTATTCTTATTATTTTCTAATTAATTATTTTAATTGGAAATAAACTATAGGTGAATTTTCTAAGAAGAATAATTCAAATATTGACAAAACTAATAGTGAAAATAAAACTAACTAATAAATATATATTTTGACAAGACTAATAGTGAAAATAAAACTAAGTAATTAATATATATTTTGACAAGACTAATAGTGAAAATAAAACTAAGTAATAAATATATATTTTGACAAGACTAATAGTAAAAATAAAGCTAAGTAATAAATATATATTTTGACAAGACTAAAAGAGAAATGATTATCTTTGGGGAATTAATTAAGTTAAGCCAAAATGTTAATAAAAATAATATCAAATAAATAAATAAATAGAATGAGTGAGAAATTTGAATTTGGACCCTTTGTCCCAATTTTAAATTTGATGGGCTTTTGGCCCAAAACATGTCCTGCAAATGGATGAGTTTGGCCCCTTTTCACTCTCAAACACCTGTGTATACAACAAATGTATATTTTTGTATATAGGTAATATTTTGACCGATTTTTATGCACATCGGACTGTATACCAAGTGTATGCAACCCTCTTCAACATATGCGACCTATATTTCAATTTTCAGTCTTGTATTCACTGCACCTAAGTTTGTATATCATGTAGACATTATTTGTATACCACTGTATATACCAAATATGTAGCATGTTTTCAAAATTTCAGGGGCTTGGAATCGATGTTTAAGCCCTGATAGTCGGTTCCCTTGACTCGAACAATAAACAAGCCGACTCGAAGAAATCCAACTCGATGATATGCTAAGAGGGGAGTCCGTAGGGACTCGGATGGAGCTTCACATGCAAAATGGAAGGAAGAGAATTAACAAAGAACCTTTTCACTTGAGTTAAATTTAATAGAGGGAACAAGAATTATTTTGACACAAATAATTGATATCTAGGTGCTCAAAACGGAAAAAAAAAAATTAAAAAATGCATAGTGTATAAATAAATGATCATGACTAAGCTTCCTATTTGCAGTAATTGACGGCATAACCCATTAGTAACATATACATTACTAGAAACCATAAGCATATCCTTGTATATAACACATAGAGTGTGTTTGGTATGAAGGAAAACATTTTTTGGAAAATGTTTTCCAATTTTCCCATGTTTGGTTGGGACAAAAGTTTTGGAAAATGTTTTTCAAATTAACTCATTTTCCTCAAAATTAAGGAAAATGATTTCCCTTAAAAAATTAAGGAAAACATTTTCCATAACTCTCCTCCAATTTCAAATTACTTTTTTTTTGGGAAAAACATCAATTTAAATAAATATTTTCAATTTCAAAATTTTATTTTTTCACCTGATCCTTGACCCTACCCCCGGCCAGCCCTCCCCCCCAACCCCAACCCCTCCCCAAAAACTTAATTTTGCTTTTTAAAAAAATTTTCAACTTCAAATTTTTATTTTTAAACTCCTATCCCCCCCCTCCCGGCCAGCCCCCACCCACCCCAATCCCCAAAAAAGTTAATTTTGTTTTTTAAAAATACTATCAAATTCAAATTTTTATTTTTTCACTCCTATCCCCTCCCCCTCCCCCCGCCTAGCCCCCAACCCATCCCCCACCACCACCCAAAAAAATAATAATTTTGATTTTGAAAAATATTTTCAATATCATAAATTATTTTTTACTCCAGTAAAAATAAAAAATTTCTCTCAAAAACATTTTTCATTCATAAATCAAACACTAAAAATCATTTCCAGAAAATATTTTCTACTCACAAACCAAACATGAGAAAATAAGTCCAAAATCTACTTGTTTTCCAGAAAAACATTTTCTAGGAAAACATTTTCCATGGAAAACATTTTCCTCCGTACCAAACACACCCATAGTCACAACCATAATATCAAATCAATCTTGAATACATAGAACTTAATACTAATGACTCAAATAAAATCTTATAACTTAGATAATAGCTATTACTTTCAAATAAGACATATCGAAATGAAGGAGGGATTTGTATAACTTTTTCTTGTTTTAGAAATAAAATAAAGCCATATCCAGAAATGTGGTCAAATCTTACAGATGCAGCAAACTTGAGTTAGAAGAATGAAACAAGAAACACAGCAAATGCCATCAGGACAGAGTAAAACAAAGCATACATTCCAAAGTAGACTCAACGAAGAAACCAACTAAAAGAAATTGAGACGGTTAGTAACAGACACAATATAAGAACTTGAAATGTTAACATCTTAATTCATTTTTCATACTCAAGGCGAAAGAATAAAGCATATGACATCGTAAATCAAACAATATTATGTATTCATGGCGATTAGAAAATATAAGGAGTAAAACAAATAGAAGAGCTTGACAACTAGACTATAAAAGAAGGTAAGAACATAAAGAAATCGTAAAGGGGACAGAAAAATATAGCCAATATATTCAAAATGTAAATCACATAAATGTAAATAGTACGACCAACATGAATCAAAGCAAACTTTATTGATTTCGGATTAAAGCTTGTTGTTCGAAAACTCACAAGAAAAACAAATATCGAATGCACACAATATGCTACATTGAAACGAAATACAAAAGGAAACGACAATACCTTTCTCAGGCCAGCGAAATGAGACAACGAATAAGCCGATATTTCTCCAACTAAACAATGAAGAATAAGCCGATATTTATAAGTGGAGATTTAGGGTAGAAAGAGGGGGAACCTGATTAAATTTTGAATTTCAAATTCGAATTCTCTTCAAGGGATTAGGTTGCCAGCTTAAAAAATTGTACACCTCTCCAACAAATTGATAATCGCAGTCAATCGATTGCTGAAGAGAGGACAAAGGCAATGGGAGATCTCGACACCTGGATTCCGTGCAAACGGATAAGGAGAGAGGGAGGGGACGATGCGCTAGGCTGCTGTACTCACACTCTGGTTTGCGTCTAGAGTTGGACGCGATTTTGCTAGTTTTGTGTTTGTAGTTCACGCGGAGAATAAGATGAAGGTGCAGGGGTCTGGTCACATTAGCCAAACTGATGGGTTCTTTGGGTTCCTTTTTGGAATGGAAATTAGGCTGAACATTGGGAATGTTTTTTTTTTAATTGTATTGTATGCTGGGCCTGGGAATTGTATTGGAATGGGCTGCAGCTGAGTGAACTGGAGATAAGTGGGCTATCGAAAAATGAATTGAATTTTGATCCAAAATTGGTCTCATAATTGAGTTAGGTTGGAAGTCAAAGATGGATTAAATTTAAGAAGTAGCCAAATTGAGTTAAAATAACAAATTTGGCTAAACCTTAAATAAGATGAATTAATATTAATTCATTAAAGAGCTTCTTAATTTTAACAAAAATAAAATAATTAATTTAATTATAAACTAATTAACCTAAAAATATAAATTATTACTTAAACTACACTAGTTCTCGAAATATTTTACTAAAACTAAAAAAAATTTGAGATGATTTTTGAATAATCATAAAATATACCAATTATATACATAATTATGTAAAATATATATATATATATATATATATATGTATATATATATATATATATATATTATTTAAAAATTATAAAAAATGACAAAACTATTCAAAATAACGTAAACTTTATATTTTTTCTTAAATTTTGTAAAACTAATTATTTTAAATTGTTCGGAAATTAAGAAGCTCGTGAATTAATTTCTATCGGGGAGGGTCAAAATTGGGTGTCAACAACTAGTTTCTCCCTCCTCACATGCCTCGTTCTCCTCTCCATTGTCTTTCTTTTTTTGCACCACCGACAACCTCCTAAGAACCACCAGGTACCGCTTATCCTCTCCATCTTCTCCATCATACCAACAATATGCCTAGATATTGCCACCTCCAGCATACCAGACCGCCTAAAGAAAATGAAAGAAAGAAAAAAAGTGTTGGGCAGGGACGGGGATGGCGGAAAATGTAGGTGGGGAGACCGAAAAAGAAGTTCTTTTTTTTAATTATTTTATTCTGTTATACTTTTGATACTTTTTATATTTAAATATGGTGTTTACTTGCCATAATACGCGTGTAGTCACACTCTCTCGCCAATTCGGTATTATTTTAATGTCACATAACTATAATCATATGAGTTTGATATTTTGTGTTTTATTGTTTTTTATAAGGAATCCAATTGATAAAAAACTAAGTAGAAGATTCATAATACAAACTCGTATAAATATAAAAATGCATCCGACCATTTCGCCATTCTTTCAGGTGTAGTCAGATCTTTAGTTCTCTTCACCCAAAAAAAGATACATCCTCTAACTCTATGACTTGTATTACCTAGCACATGCAATCTATTACTCTAACTTTGACTTACCTTTATTTGATCTGTCCTAGTTAACTATATTTTTTAATTATTATTTAGATATCCTTAAATGTAAGATTGTGTACAAGTTGTTCTTTTTATATTTCAATTATGACATATTACTGAATATATTAATATTACTATTACTTATTGTTTATATTTTTGTCCTCCTTTTATATAACTAGAACTTCAATTCTTAATTGTAACAATTGTACTAAGCAAAATGAGTACTACTGCACATAGAAGTACTAATGTAGACAGAAACTAGCATACAAACTTTTGAATTGAAAGATAATTTTTGCAACAATAACCGCATAAGCAAAAATCAAATAAATAGTACCCCCAAAATTAGCATTTATTGTATATGAAATGGATAAGATTACAACCAGTCTTTAAGGACAAAAAGAGAAAAGTTGTGATAACAAATGTATAACACCATAACTTTAGTGACATAGTACATATCATAACCTTTAACTTGACATCAACTCACAATTATGATCTTTAATTTTGGTTGTGCTTAAATAGACACTTAAATTTGTATATAATTAAATAAATAGACACATTCATCTTATATGATGTCCTACATGGCAATTTTGTTTCCTAAGTGATATCCTATGCGTGTTATGATACGTAGGACATATGTGTCTACTTGTTTAATTTTATACAAGTTTAAGTCCTACTTGTACACATCAAAAATTAGAGGACATAGATATCAATTGAAGTCAAGCTAAATGACATATTTATATATTATGCATAATTTTAAGGAAAAATTATTGAAATATAAGTTATGTTTCCCGTTTTTCCAATATTCCCGTCTATTTTTAAATGTAACAACTAGGAAAATGATAGGCTGAACTAGAGCCTTGACATTTGGGTTAGTATGACTTTAGGGGGATGTGTGGACTATTTTAGAACTTAAATGGGGTGAGGAAGGAGAAGGGTTAAAGCTAAGACCTAAATTAGCAAGAAAGGGTGGTAGAAACATTGTTCTCAGAGGGGTTGTTTGGTGATGAGGTTGTTGATCGCGCATCTTCCTTTGAGATTGCCTAGTGTCTGCCCCATTTTGCCTAGCTACTGGACCAAAGGGCCAGCTAAAGGGTAGCTTGCAACCCAGCTTGGTATGTCTCCCATATTCCCTCCAATCGCCCAATTACTAGCCCTTTTAGTGAGCCACTAGAACAAAGGGTGAGCCAAGGGTGCGCTGGGCAAGTCACCTAGTGCACTTGGCGAGCCCAAGTGTCCAAAAGGCGAGCTCATACGGGCTAAGGGCAGAATTTTAAGTTGCAAGTTTTAGGGTCCTTAGTTCTTTCCCAAAATAAAATCCCTTTTATTCTATGCCTTCCCTAGAAACTGTAAGACCCCTTTTAGACCTAATTCCTTCATTTAAGTCACTCAAAATAGAATCAAGAAAACAAACCCACCTGCTGTTAAATATTTCTCTCTCTACAATCCTCCATTGAAGAAGGTCAAGAACTTGGAGCTAGGTTTATATTCAAGGTGGTTTTTTCATCAATTTCTTGGGGAATCTTAGCAAAGGTATGGTGATCCTTCATATACGGATAGCTTCCATCCCTAAAGTCAATTTCAAAATAGATTTCAAAGATTTCATGTTCATGAAAAACTTAGGGTTTTACTGAATCTCATGGGTTCATTCATCAGATATTTTCAAAAGGTTTCTAGTGACGAACTATGATTATATTGATGTTTAATTTATGATTTAAGATGATTTTACTCTATGAACCCATGATTTCTCTCATTTCCTAAATTTGTACATTTATGAAGTGGGTTTGATGATTGTGAAGGCTTAAGAATGGAACATGTCTAAATTGCTTTGGGATATTGAATTGTATTCTTATTCATGCTTAAGTATGGTAAATTGATGATGTAGTGATGACTTGTGAAATTGTACTTGAAGGGAAAGTTATGATCAATTACTTGACTTGTGAATTAGATGTTGATCCACTTGAAAGGTGGAGGTGTTTACTTACAATGCACATTGTGAAATTGTATTAATGGATATCTTCCTTGTACCCCTAATGTGAAGATTAATGTGTGATTAGTCTGTGACACCTATGTAAATTGAATGAAAGTCCTATTATCATGTTTAGAAGCTAATTTTGTAAGTATTGGATGTTATCTCTCAATTAACACTTAGTGATGATTATGTAAAGGCTATTCTCACGCACACTCACCACACTTGAATGAAGAATGAATGAAGTTCAATGATAATGTTAATAATGATGAAGTACTATTTTAAAGGTCATTCTCAATAATACTCTAATAAATGAATGTGGATTTGGGATGGATGCTCATCTCAGTTGAGGTGGGGTATCTAGTAGCAATCTCTTATCTCATAATACACTAATATAATGAATGTAAACTACTCCATATGGAATAATTCCAAACACTGTGTGGATATGGATTGGAATGGGTGCTCATCTGAGTTGAGGTGTGGCACCTAGTAGCAATCTATTGAGGCATATAGTAGCAATCTCTTTATCCCTGAAATTATGTTATCACATATGTATACCTAGTGGATCCACTTAAGGCTAAACAAACAATGGTCCTACGTTAGGCAAGTGGGAATTCCTTTATTCGGTGAGGTTGACACCAGGATTATGTGTCAAGCTCACGTGGTCTATGTCGATTAAGGTTTACCCCTATAAGAATGTTAATGAACTATGTCTTCTCAAGGATGTACTACTTAATATAGGTGGTGGAATGGAACGCCTTTCTATGTAATGCTAATGAAATTGTTGGGCTCTTATGATGATGTTTATGAGCATGTTGATCTAATAGATAATGAATAAAGGTTCTCTTAATGTAATGAAATCTAATGAAGAATTTTGACTCTTAAATGCTTATATGCTTAAATGCAAAGAGTGCATGATATACTTGGACTGTATTATAATGACTTGCTTCATTGTCATGTCCTATTGTATATGAATGTGCCTTGTCTATGGTGACTTTAAAGGAGCTTGAACATTGCAAAAGCATGACTTAGATTTGTCTTAGATGTTGGTCTAAATGTGATGATGTGATTTATGTGATGTTTATGTCTCCAAATGTTTTATTGTGTAAAGGTGAAAGGAGTTGGATGGTAAGTGCACTTTGGTGACCTTAGTGTGGTGTCTTAGTGTGGGTGGTGGTATCGAACGCTATTCATACACTGCACAAGATAGCATGAAGGGTTATTTGAAGTAGAGGCTCAAGGTAAAGGTAAAGATTTATATATGTGAATGAGTTTAAATTTTAAATGTGACTTATATGTTGGTTGTGACTTATATTATGTCTCTATTGTTCAATGTTCATGAAGTTTTACCAAATGACATAAAAGCACGACTTTCAATTAAATGCCCTCATTTAAAGTATGGTTTTGCATGGTCATCATACTTAGTATATTTCTGTGTGTTAACTCATATTCTTCATATTTTACAACAGGTGTATGTTCTGGCAAGTGATCGATCTCTCTACTGAAGCTTGGAATTTCAGTATGTCCTCATAGTTTGAGGACAGACCGTTTATGTTTCTTTTTATTCATGTAATAGACATATAGTAGTCATTTCGATTGCAAAGGGTCGTGTTCCTACTATGTTTTGAGACTGTGTCTAAGATGATCATGTGAGCCTTAGTCTTCCCTTGTGTCTTTTGAAAGATTGTTTGATGAATATTTTGAATCTTATGGTTTTAAATAAAAAGTTTGAATTCTTTACGATTTCTATTACATATATGATGAATGAATTTTATGAGGCTTGTATTAGACCTTTCGGGGTCGAGTACGTCATGTTACAATTAGGGAGTGCTCTCGGTCCGTGACATTTAAACCCTCTAAAATTCCTTATTTCTTTAATGTATATGAGCTACATATTAATATATCTTAGTCAGTTTTAATGTATCCGAGCTACATATTATATATCCAATTTATTTTATAATGTATTCGAGCTAGTTTTTAATGTATCCGAGCTAATTTTTATTGTATCCGAACTACATATTATGTATCCTATTTATGTTATAATGTGTCCGCGATACACTTTGATGTATTTGAGCTACATATTAATGTATTCGATTTATATTACTTTTTAAGAGATTAATGTGAATACGAACTAAAGAGGAATAGATTGCAATTTTATAATAAAACTATGTAATTTCTAAAATTTATCCTAATTTTAGTTATGTGTTCGAAAACATGTGTTTAGACTTTGGAAGAATCTCCATATATGCCTAAAATATAATTTAAATAGATGATCGATCTGGTTTTACATCTTACACAATAATATTGTCCTACTGCAATGGATTTCTTTTTTATATTTTACATTAATAATGAGGATAAAATGACAGGTTCCAATTTCTGACATATACAATTATTATATTGTTCTCTTATAGTAAAATAATAGTCCTCCAGCCAGACTATTTACTCGTTTAAAATGACACAAGTTGGTGTACACCTATCTATATAAGGAGTGTGTTAAAAGTATACACTAGTTGTCCTGCATCTCAAAATAATTTATAATGTTCTTTCTTGTTCCATCCCATTATTTTAAAGTTTCTAATTTTTGACAATCAACAAGCTACTTGTATTAATATATAATAAAGGTTTAAAGAGTTAAAAGATGTAATAACACTAATTACAATCCATCTAGGAAAAGTAAATGACAAACAATTTAATTATGTAACAATGAAATAGAAAACTTCGTTTAATTATATGTGATTATGTTCTAAGATATGAAAATATGATTTAATGGACCTCTTCAGAGAACCTTATAAGTTTCAAAATATCTTCACAAGTACTCTTTATATCGCATGAAACTATAGTTCTTTGTAGTACCATATCTATAACATTTTTTTTTCATCTGATAAGACTTGCACCTTTGTCCAAACCTTTTCCTAGCATTTTTCAGTGTCATGATTTACAATTGCTTCAACATTGTGTTAGGATCGAAAATAAGTAGCTGTAAATGCGGAAGCTAGCAATGCAAACCTCGAAAGACCACGAGTAAGAAGACAACGAGAAATATACCTAAAGACACAAAGATTTAACGTGGTTTGGTCAATCAACCTATGTCCACAAAGGAGATGAGCAATCCATTATAAATATGAAAGTACAAAATACAGAGAGAAACAACCTCAACCAATTCACTCGGAATACATAGGAGGTTCACACAAGTGATAACGTATCAACCTTGTGACCCATAAATTATCTCCCTAACCAAAACTCTCAAAGCCTTTAAGACTACATTGTGAATGTTGATTAAGTTAGAAGGAACGTTTCTCTATTTATAGAGTCCGAAACCTTGTCCTACAAGAAAATGATTAGTCAATCCATAACCTTTTCCTTAAAGGAAAACCTATTTATGGTAAGAAATTTAGGGCAAATAAAACCTAACAAATCTCCCCCTTGGCCTGAATTTCTGACAAAATAAATTTGTCCACCTTCTTGACTTAATTTGTGGGTCACAAGCTTGATACGTTATCATTTGTGTTAACCTCTCATGTATTCCGAGTAAATTGGTTGAGGTTGTTTCTCTCTGTATTTTGTACTCTCATATTTATAGTGGATTGCTCATCTCCTTTGTGGACGTAGATCGATTGTCCGAACCACGTTAAATCTTTGTGTCTTTTGGTATATTTCTCGTTGTCTTCTTACTCGTGGTCTTTCAGGTTTGCTTTGCTAGCTTTCGTATTTACACTTGCTTATTTTCGGTCCTAACAAGTGATATCAGAGCCAGATTCAATTATGGAGTCAGGTCCAATGGTTCGATAATCGATGATTGAACCAGGTTAGAAAAAGGTGTTCATCTTGGCAGGTGTAATTCTAACCGCAACCTTTTTGATGGTAATGAAGATTTTGTTAGAGAAATTATTTTAGAGAGGTTCTCTGTGTTGAGACATAAATTTTGCAAAGGAGATTATGGAGAGGAGAAGCAAGTTGTTGAAGATTAAGTGGAGAAGGTGAACAAATTTATTTTGTCAGAAATTCAGGTCAAGGGGGAGATTTGTTGGATTTTATTTGCCTTAAATTTCTTACCATAAATAGGTTTTCCTTTTAGGAAAAGGTTTTGGATTAACTAATCCTTTTTCTGGTAGGAAAAGGTTTAGGACTCTATAAATAGAGATATGTTCCTTCTAACTTAATCAGCATTCACAATGTAGTCATAATGACTTTGAGAGTTTTTGTTAGGGGGAGAATATGTAGGTCACAAGCTTGATACGTTATCACTTGTGTTAACCTCCCATGTATTTCGAGTGAATTGGTTGAGGTTGTTTATCTCTGTATTTTGTACTCTCATATTTATAGTGGAGTGTTCATCTCCTTTGTGGATGTAGGTAGATTGACCGAACCATGTTAAATCTTTGTGTCTTTTGGTATATTTCTCGCTGTCTTCTTACTCGTGGTCTTTCGAAGTTTGCTTTGCTAGCTTCCGCGTTTACACCTTCTTATTTTCGATCCTAACACATTGATGCTTTTTTTCACATATTGAATATTGGGGTACCGAAGGCTTGAAGCAGATTATCACAACTACTCATAGGCCATAGCCACCACCAATGCTTGACGTCTTCTTCTCCTTATGTACTCTAGTAGCTCCAAACAAAATAATATAAACATTTATACTTTTATCATTTTTACAAGCATATAATTGTTGGAGAAAGTGTAGGAAGCAAATTGTTTTCATACTCATGAAAATCAAAAAGAGCTTTGTCTACAATATCATTAGTTCATAATTTTTCCGTTGGAACTCTTCTAATTTCATGCCTTCCAAATTTGTCACATGATAGACATACTTAATTTTATAGTCGCAATAGAATCAATATGTTGTTTAGCATTGGTAAAACGATCATTCCACCATCTAGCGAAATTCATAGTATTTTCTAATTAGGCCAATTAATTGGAAAAAAATTTCAAACTAAATGAGCACTAAGACACCTGAAAAGCATGTTACCTATAGTTTCACTATGGAGTGCACAACCCTTACACGCTCCACAAAGGCACCTCATTCTTTTAGAAATGATGTCGTTGACCAATGAACATGTTTGGTCATGCGATATGGTATCATGATATGATATCATAATATGGAATTATGAGATGAAATTAAAATTTTGTTTGGATATATGATATGAAATTTTTGTGTTATATATTTTCTCATAAACATAAGAAACTCATAGGTTGTAAAACTATTGAAACAACCCCAATTGTTTCTTCAGTCTTACCAAATAAATCAAAAAATTATAAAATTGCATAATAAATTAGTACAAAGGTACTTGTTCTCCACTTAAGTAATTATTTCTTCTAATTTTAATACATCAAACTTTAATTCAATAAAAAAAATTGAACACTAATTGTAGTGTACTAGCTTTTGATATAATCATCCCACATTGTACAAACAATTTTCAATTTGAACTTGCATTTCTCCATCATGTAAGCGAGAAGACGAACCAACTATTGTTACTTTGAGTTGTATTAAATACAAAATAATAGAAGTAATAAATTAGGTGTTGAAGTATATAAAAAGAACAAACTTATTACTAAACAATCGGTTAGTGTGAGTTAAAGTGACTATATATTCGTGAGAATAACAAATTTTATGTCTGTGAGAATAATAAATTTTATAAAGTAAGGATGTGATTATAAATTTTAGAGAAAAGACATAAAGAGACCATCGAAGTTGTCCCATATTTTGCATAAAGACACCTAAACTTTTGAAGTGTCCCGTCACCCCACTAAGCAACTATATATCGTTGTAAATTAGCCATTTTTACGCATTAACTCATCTGGGTTGTTTACACGCACGTTAGGCGCGTCATGGGCCATTTTTCCTTTTTATTTACCAGTTTAAAACAGCCACATGTCATTTTCTTTCTTTAATATTAATTGTTTAATCAATTTTGTATCTTCCCCAATTTAAACTCAAAAATAACCTTTGGTAACCCTAAAATTTTGATTTCCATGGCAAGAACAATATTGGTTCTCTCTTTTTGACGACTTCATCATCTTTCTCAAGAAAATAAGGTAGGAATTCGTCTTTTCTCTTTTAATCTCCAGTATAAACGTTAATTTGAAGTTTTTTTATGGTTGAATTTCTTCTCAATTTTGTGGTTAGTTTTTGATTGAAAATGTCAAATGCAGTGTTGAATCGTATTTGTAACAATGGCAACTGTAGGAGGTCGATTCTAACACTTCTACACTATAATAATCCATAAAATCAGAATAATCGAAAAAAGTGAAGATTTTAGAACCCTAACATGTTAGACCTTCAATCTCCAAGAATCTTCACAAATACACATCAACAACGATCAACAATGATCAACAACGAGATTGTCAACAACAACACTATCGTCAACAACAACACTGTGTATTTCGTTTGATTTTTTAGGGAAAAGTTGAGAAATGAAATGAAAAGGAGTTCACGAATTTTCTTCAAAAAAAAAAAGTCGGGTCGGGTTACCTAGAGAGTGAGCAACACGCGCATTACATAGACGACGGAATGAGTAAAAATCGTCAATTTACAACGATATATAGTTGTTTAGTGGTGTGATAGGACACTTTAAAAGTTTAGGTGTCTTTATGCAAATATGGGACAACTTCGATGGTGTCTTTATGTCTTTTCTCTAAATTTTATTTACATATGAAATAAATTGTTAGTAGATATAAATGTGAAATAGTTTTAACAAAATATAAACTTGTGAATCAATTTTTATATGAAAAATATCTCAAATCATGATATGAAATTGCATATCATGATTTTTGGAGAATATGAAATTGCATCTCATGATATGGAATCATGAGGTGGAATCAGCCTAAAATTGCATGTCCAAACGCTGATTCCATCGCACAGTTTCATATCATGAAATCTTATTACATGGTCATACACCTACTTAAAATACATTTCGAATAAATTGCTAATACTTATTTTTGATAAATATTCATAAATCATAAAAAGTCCCAAAATTCTTTTGAAAAAGGTTGATTACAAGATTGGACTCTCTCGTTACTCACCTGTTCACATCTAATCGCTTCTCTAGCTAAAGGTTTCATCTAAAGAATGCTTAAAATTTCGCTATCCCATTAACTTTGGGTATATTCTTCTCGAACATTGATAATGTGTAACGACCTGTTTAGTCGTTTTGAACAGCAGATTTTATTTCTGGAAAAACTGGCTGAGACGACGGTCACCACGACGGACTGTCATGGGCACGACGGACCGTCGAGGGTGTATCGTCCCAGAACACTTAGAATTCTGAAAATTGTGTTCTAAAATCGACTCTCTGTAAATTGTGACGGACCTGGAGGACGGACCGTCACAGCTACGACGAACCATCGTGAGATTCCGTTGCAAAACATTTCAACTCTTGAGAATTTGGTACGGGGAACGAGTTTCTGAACGTCATGACGGAAGTGCAGGACGGACCGTCACATGCGTGACGGACCGTCACGGAATCCTTAGTGAAAAATGGAGTCTAATATGCTGCGACGACCTGTGTGACGGACCGTCGCAGGCACGACGGGCCGTCACAGGTTGCGTAATCCCAGCTGGAGTCGGATTTCTGGTTAAGTTTTAAGGGACGATTTGGACTATTCTTTCCTTAATTATAAAGTTAGAGCGTTAATATTAATAAGTCTAATTACTTGGGGGTTAAAAGAGGTAACCTTAAGTTAATTAGTAAGGTATTATTGCCATCTTTTATTCTTAATTATATACTAATTAGGGTAAAAGGAAGAGGGTTTGGAATAAGAAAAAGAGAAAGAATAGAGAGAGAGAGCAGTCGATCAAAGCGGGAGGAAATCAAAGCTTGGGAAATTGCTTGTTGATTCCAATTATTCGGTGGAGGTAGGTTATGGTTTCTATGCTATCTTATAGTAAACTCTTAATATCGAATGATATGTGTTGGTAGTATTGTAAACCTTCTATATGCTTAATTGTATGCTTGCATGAATATAATTATGTGATTGTGATAAAATAAGCATGATGAAGTTATTGAATCCAAAATCTTGAAAGAAACCCTAATTCACTTTGTTAATGATGATGCCTTAGTATAAAAGAAGGCTTGATAAATTATATAACGAGATTGATGATGCCTTAGTATAAAAGAAGGCTTGATAAATTAGATAATGAGATTGATGATGCCTTGGTATAAAAGAAGGCTTGATGAATTAGGAGATCGGGTGCCACGTTCCGGTACAAGGATAGAAATAGAGGATCGGGTGCCACGTTCCGGTACCAGGATAGAAATAGAGGATTGGGTGCCACCTTCCGTTACCAGGATAGAATGAGGATCGGAGTGTCACGTTCCGACACCAGGATAGTATATGGATCGGGTGCCACGTTCCGGTACCAGGATAGAATGAGG
>CM064971.1:59172757-59298757 GCA_032847665.1 Solanum chilense | reverse complement strand
ATTGTAAATAGTATTTGTAACTAAGTATGTTAAGATATAATTATTAAATTAAAACTAAAATTATAAATACAAGTAGTAATTAATACGATCTACCAGTTATTAGTAATAACTTTCTTTCACTTTAAACCTATAAGTTATTTAATTATCATTTATATTATATAAAATTTTCTTATTTATGTTTTCCTATGATTGTATTTTCTCGCTTCAAAATTATTATTTTTGTTGAATTTAATTAGATAAAGTTTTATTTGTCTAGACACAAAAAATTCATGATATGTTGAGTGATAGTTATTTATATTAAACATATAATCAAATATTTTCATGTTTCATTTTTTAAGAATTTAATCACAAGAACTTTAGCTAATATATTAAGATATATTTCGTCATAATATTAATATGAGATGATTTTATAGTTATTTTTTTTATAATTTATGAATATTAGAAATATATTTTTAATAATATATTTTTAATATTCAATTAATTTAATTAAATTTTAATTTAAAGAAAAATCAAATCGGAAAAGATCACCAAAAATTAGTGTAGTATCTTTGGTACTTCTTGTACAACATCGATGGAAGAGCATAAGAATCTAGCATATATAATTTTAACATTGGGAGCATTAAGCGATAATGTCTGGGGTGGGCACTGGGTATTAATATGGGTGGGGACAATGGTATTAAATATAGGTGTAATCAAGAAGAGGTATAATGTTTATAGGTTTGCAATGATATTAAATATAGTTAAACTAAATAATTTAATAAATAATTAGGAGATAATCATTAAATTAGCTTAAAAAAAATTTCCTAAAAAAATATTAGAATATTTTCATGCGACTTACATGTGAAAAAAAATGGTAAGAAAATTCCTTTTGTAATTTTTTATCAAAAAATTTAGGATATTTTAAATAATTTTTGCAAGAAAAATCGAAAGTAATTTACCTGAAAACTATAAATCCCTAAGTAAATTACTTGGGGATTTTAAAATCGTAGGAAATTATTATCTAGGAAAGTTTTTTCATCGGATTCTTTTTGGTAGAAAAATCAACAAGAAACTTTGTTTTCTGCGAATTTTCATATACAATTCCTAGGAAAATCTCTAAGTAATCTGCACTTTTCTTGTACTGTTTCAGCAATTACTATATCTATTTCAGTTGTTGCTGAATAACTTGTGACATTTTAATATATTTTTTTAATCAAATTTTAGTTCTAAGTTATAATATTTTAAGATGTCTTCAACATCTTCAATGTGAGATAGAATAACAGTTGGGGTCGATTGTTATGGTGAATGGTTGAGTCAATCAATAGATATATTTGATGTTGAAAGAGTAAAGAATTGACCTCGATAATTTTGTTGATTGTGCATGGAGATATCACATATGATTATTTTGCGAATAAATTGTAAATTAAACTGTAAGTCGAAAGAAATTCTCATCACTTACCCGCACAGTTTTGTAAAAAGTAGAAGACAACTTCTTTAGGATATATGATCAACTTCGTTTGAGTACTTATTTGGATGATGAACCTATAGCTATTTTAGGGATTCTACTTGGTAAGTAGATTGTTGGATGTAACATCTCGTAACTCGAAATAGCTAAGAAACTAAAATAATCACTTTTGGAAATAAAGGGAAAAATCTGGAAAATTTTCTATGTTCAAGAAGTGAGTTTCAGTCATTTTCAAACGGCTATAACTTCTAGCTCATGATGATTTAGAGATAGTTCTTGATATGGTTGGAAATCCCTTGGCGAGATCTTTCCAACCAAACCGAGTTTTCTCATTTTTGATATTGTATGAGAGAGAAATGCCTATCGAAAGTTGGGATGTTGAGGCAAGAAAAGCCCAATTCTGGATTTAAGAAAGGAAAAACTAGTCTTTTCACTCATTTATTTCCTCTTCGTTTTTAGAGATTTATTTGGGGTAAAAACAAGTTTTAGTCAGATTAGAAAATTAAATTTACGCTTAGAACTTGAAGAAAAGAGAAGAGAAGAAGGATAAGGGAGAAAGATCAAGCTTTCACCAAGAACACCAAGAAGTTCGAGTGAAATTCGTCGAGGGTGATCCTTATGAAGGCATGTTAGATCTTTCGTGTTGAATTAATTCATCCACATACCAAAACATGTTTCAATTCATTGGTTTTAGAATGTTTACATGAATAGAAGTGAATTCTTGATAAATCTTGTCAAATTCCTATTTGGTTGAATTGTTTGAATGCTAATTGATGCCGATTCGTAGTTTCCGATGTTGTTTTTGAGTTAGATCTGTTGGAGTATCGAATGTATTGATGATCCTAAGGTTTGGGAAAAGAACTATGCAGGTTTAGGGGATTTAGCGTCGAAAAATGAAGAGAAAAGTTCGTCAACCACACCTGGGCAGCACTAGGCGCGACGTGCCCTATCTGCGCAAGGGAGCCTGGGGCGGTGCACTTGCAATGTGCCAAAAAGGTGCCTCAAACCAAATAGTCTACCGCGACGCGATCCGAACGCACTCGAATCAACGTTTGTTTGCCTTGTTTTCATAGTTTAAACCTTTAAGTCCTTCCAAGGTACATTAACACCTTCCAATGATTTTAATCATTTCAAATGATTTCTAAACACCTAGAAATCATCAAAGTACACAAATCAAAACCTTGAATCCGTAACCCAATTAAAGAAAAGTTAAGATCAAAGTCAAAGAAGTTAAGAGTCAACTCTAAAGTTAAGAAGTAAGTCAAATCAAAGTTTTTAAAGGTTTTCAAGAGTCCTTATTAAACATTTTTAACTCTGTTTTAAGGCTCAAGCTTCAAGTTAAAGTGAAGAATAAAAGTTGAAGTCTTTCCTTCAAAGAAATATAAGGGAACCCTAAGAGTTGATTAACACTCAAGTTTTCAAATTAAGCAAGGAGTAAATAGTTGTGTTCATTTCTCAAAAGGTATAAAGGAACTAAGTATTCCCTTAAAGTTTATAAATGTTTTCACATTTAAGTTAGAGGAAACCAAGATTTCCAAAAGAGTCTGAACAAGAAAAGGGAACATTGATTCCAGTATAGCTTTTTAAAAGCTAAATTATTGAGTAAATTATCTCGACCCAAGGAAAGGAAGTTGCTTCTAAAAGCATGAGCTAAAGTATATTTTGGGAGTAGTATTGAGCATCGATGTGGGGATGAAAGTTCATATTAACTCAAGTCTCCATGTAAACCATGTAGTCATCATGGGTATTAATGGGCATACCTTTTAGATGATCATGTAAGTTAAGCTAGTGGATCCACTAAGTTTAGAAGTTCTATGCAACGACCAAGTATAGGACAGTTCTGGCGGCATGGACAAGACGATGTATCACCACTTAGGCTCATATTGTGGTTGTCGGTTAGAGAATCTCCCACAGAAACTATATTACTTTCATATATAAGTGAAATTGAGTTTGTTATTACATCTTCTTTAATGAACTAAGTTATTTTCACTGTTTTACAAAGCTATATATATATTGCATGTGTCATCATTTTTTTATGTTAAGTTCAGTATTTCATAAATTGAGGAGCCAAGGTAAGTGTTTCTTTTCATTCTTTCCGAGCTTAAGTTTATTAAGTTAGTATTTCATAAGTTGAGGAGTCAAGGTAAGTGTTTTTTCTCATTCTTCTCGAGCTTAAGTTGTTGTTTAGCATTCCAACTCGCATACCCGTACATTAAATGTACTGATGCTAGTTGATCTGTATCGTCTTATGATGTAGAAGCAGTTAACCAGGATCAACACCAAGTGTCTCGTTGATCCAATTTGAGCACTCAGAGTCAGTTGTGAGCCTCCTTGAATTCCCAAAGACTCTTTTATTCCTTTCTAGTCTTTACTTATAGGATGTTGTGAGTTCTGTCCCATCATCCATCTTAGTATGCTAGAGATTTCATAGACAGATAGTCAGTCAGATAGTTCAGTTCTGAGTATCTCTCTATCTTGCATTTCAGATATTCTATTTTGAGACATAAGTACCATTTTAGCCAAGACGTTTATTTTAAGTTATCCTTGTGAGAAGTATTCTTGCTTTATATTGAGTTAAGACTTCCGCTAAGTTGAGTAAGTCAGGCCAAGGATTCGCTCAA
The DNA here is from genome assembly GCA_032847665.1 of Solanum chilense. NCBI lineage: Eukaryota > Viridiplantae > Streptophyta > Magnoliopsida > Solanales > Solanaceae > Solanum > Solanum chilense. The sequence continues at coordinate 59,294,692 of CM064971.1, read as the reverse complement.
CGAAAACAATGGTCATTGGGTGTCGGTCACGTCCAGGGTGTAAGCTCGGGGCATGACATGGTGAATCATAATTTATGTGATTATTAACAAATATTGAATGATGAATGTGGTAGATAAATATAAATATTCCAAATGAAGCGTGTAAAGTTCAACATATTTTTTCTCCTGAAATTCGGAGATGTACCTTGAGAGCTGGATTGTCGATTATTGCTGAAGCTGTTGATAGACAAAAGCTATGAACTCATTAATCTTTTTATTGCTAAAATTTCATCCTCTTTGTATATTTGATTAATTTTTACTTTAGTTGAGTTTTTTTTTTTAACTTAGTACAATCATGCTCAAGATGATGGGATAACTTTTTATAAAGATATGTCGTCTAAGAATAAGCAAGAATTAGATATTGCATGAAAAATAGATTGTGCGAAAAAAATCTTAGATTGAAGAAGGTAATTAATTCATGTTTAGTGTATTGTATCAAATGTGAAAGTGCCAGTGGTAGCTAAGAGCGGTGAATGTAGAAAATATTGATACATTTTATTTTATAAAGTATGAAAGATACTTACATGTGGCTCAAAACATCTTACGAGTCATAATACACACGCCACAACATAAAATATTAAAGCATACTTCAAAGATAGATATCCCGAAGATAAAGGTACATTTAGAAAAGATTTGAAAAACTCTATCCATACTGAATTGGAATACAAGGTTAGTTATTGGAAGGTTATTTTGAAAATTCTTTAGTAAGTGAGACACATGAGCATGTATATGGAGTAATTGATGCATGTAGTCATATTCTTAGGATATCAAATTCGGAAAGTAAAATAATGTTGAAAATTAATGAAAATGGTAGGTTCTAGTACTTTTTTTTTGTGAAATATAGAGCTTCTATTATTCATTTTGCACAAATGAAAAAAATCATAATTGTTGATGAGACATTTTTGAAGAGAAACTATGGTGGTGTGTTGTTGTCTACTGTTGTACAGAATGCGGAAAATCATATTTTTTTTTGTCGGCAATTTGCGTAGTAGACTTTGAATGTGATGCTTCCTACAAATACTTTTTTGAGAAATTGAGAAGTTTTGTACTTGATACTTCTGAATTGTGCATAATCTCCGATACACATCAAAATATTAAAAAGATGCTTTCAATTGTACTTCCTTTTGCTCATTATGATTTTTGCATGAGATACCTTCGAAAAAATATTCAAAGTAATTTTCACAATGTCAGTTTGTCCACCACTTTCATAAGTTGGAAAAGGCATATAATGTTGATGTGTAGAGTCCTACTTTAACTATGCCTATTACTAGTATAATAATAATAATAATGATAATGCAATTATAAGTGATCTAAATGCTAATTGTACTATGATTCTAACAGTAATCCTAGTCATAATATAATGTTTATCATAATATAATTCCAGACGAAATATAATCCTAATTAATATAGGTAGTCTAATATTAGTGCAATTCTAATTCTTCAGTAGTGTTGTAATCTCGTCAGTCAGCTTCGTTGGACCTATTCCTTTGACATGTTCCAATTGTCAGCTTCCTTCTTCATCAACACTTGTTGTAAACACGTCGATCAGCTTCGTTGGACGTGTTCCTTTGACATGTTCCAATCGTCATCTTCCATCTTCTTCAACACTTTCCCTCAAACTAGTGAGTAGAGAAACGGTTCCTCCTAGCTTTCTTTGGATATCCAGCAAAAAAGAATCTTTGAATACCCAGGAAAAACTTGTTTTTTCAATGTTTCGGTATGTTGATGTTGTTGTTTTCGAATATCCAGCCAAAATAATGCCTTTTTTCTTAGAAAAGCCAAACTTTGAATACCTAGTAAAAACTTGTTTTGTCATTCCTTTGGTACGTTGATTTTGTTGTTTCCTCTTTCTCTGCTTTTTTGAGCAGATAATACCATGTTATGATTTTGTTGCTTGAATATAAACTATTTTTTCAAGAATTCCCACATCAGCAGTCCAAAATTAGGTACATGTTTTCTACGGTTAAGGTGCCTGAGATCCAAATCCTTAGGAACACATTTTTCTCCTTCCTATCATCAATTGTCACTATCTTTTGCATTCTTCTTAATCATTACAACTTCCCTAGCAGTATTTCAAGTGGAACAACTTCTTTTACTTGGTTCATTCTCTGTTATATGAATCAGTTGTGATATTTGTGTCCTCTTTATGAGGTAGTTTGTTGACTTAAAGTTTAATGGAGCAAGCTACAATAAGTTGGTGAAATGAAGAGGTAGACATATTTTTGGTAGAAGTGATCATTGCAACGTGTGGTTTATTTTAATCAATACTCAGGAATTTTTTTTTATGCTCTGATACCATATTGAAATTCATATAAGAAATCTCACATCTAGGATAAGAGAAATAAGGATTGTATCGATGAAAAATAATGTTGAGTTACAAGCTCATTATATTGGAGAGAATTGTAGAGTCCAAAGTTAACTATACTTAGAGTCCTACTACAATACCTATTACTACTATAATAATAATAATAATAATAATGCAATTATAAATGATCTATATCCTAATTGTGCTATAATTCTAATAGTAATCCTAATCATAATATAATTCTAAACAAAATATAATCCTAATTAACGTAGATAGTCTAATCCAGTGCGACTCTAATTCTACAGCAGTGTTGTAAACTCACCAGTAACTTCGTTGGACCTGTTCCTTTGACATGTTCGAATTGTCAGTTTCCTTCTTCATCAACACTTGCTGTAGACATGTCAGTTATCTTCGTTGGACATGTTCCAAAAGTCTACTTTCTTTTCTTCAACACTTGATACTTCTGAATTATGCATAATATCCTATACATATCAAAGTATTAAAAAGACGATTTCAATTGTATTTCCTTCAGCTCATTATGATTGTTACATGAGGCACCTTTGTGAAAATATTCGAAATAATTTTCACAGTGTCTGACCACCACTTTCATAAGGCGGAAAAGGCATATAATGTTAATTTGTTCAGTGATCATTTTAATCGGATAAAGGTTTGATTTCACAGGCTGCCACACATCTCAAACGCGTTGAATTTCACCGATGGAGCATGCCATTCTTTTTCGAAAATAGGTATAATTTGTTATTGTTATTTTTTATAGTTGACATAACTACTACCTTTTTTATAGCAATTACTAGCATTTTTTTTATTGTAATAGTTGTATTTATTTCAGCAACTGCTGAGAAATATGCAACAATTGCTCTAAATAACTAAAGATTTATATTTTTTAGTAGTAAAAGATGCAAAATATTACAATAGCTACGGCATTAATGTGAAGTAACTGAAATAAATTGAATTTGGTACAATTGTTGTAATATTTGGTAGCAATTATCGTATTTATTTCAACAATTGTTAAAAAATACATAACAGTTGATGTATATAACTGCATATGATAAATTCATACTTATAGTATATAATTGGATATTTATATGTCACACATATAATATTATGACAACAAATACTATTGATTTGATTAACTCAATGTTTCTTGATAAAAGAGAATGTTCTATTACTATTCTTTTGATGCAACAAAGAAGCGATTTGCAGAAAAAACTCTTAAGAGATGTATGAAATTCATTAATGCACTAATCATCTTTTTTCTTCAATAGAAAAAAGACATTGCAAAAAATATTATTCTGGAGAACAAGCTATTGGTCTATCAAATAATCAACAACAAATATTGTCATTGGTCATGATGAAGTTGCAACATTTAATTTTCTAGTCAAATTTTTACTTGTAAAGTCTTTGATATTGACAAAATATCTTGTTCACATGCTATTATAGCGCTTCGATGCCTTTGTGAGTACTCCTCTTCATATTACAAAGTAGATGTATACCTTATTGTATATGTGGAGAAAATTAATACAGTGCATTGAAGAAACTTGAGAAATTCCTATAGAGATTTTAGATAGAAAAATATCTTCTCAATTTATTAAGCCAGACAAGGTTGAAAAAAGAGCATCAAAAAGGCAAAAAGAAATCGGAGAATCATTACAACAAAGAAAAATAAATGTCCTTTATACGAAATAATTGGTCACAAGAAGATTACATGCTCAAAGTGAAAAATTGCATAAAACACATTTGTTAAACACAATTGATATTTATCTTCTTTTTTTTTTGTACTAATTGTTGCTTTTGTTATTATAATTTATGAACATGTTTGATGTTATCGATTTTGTACTAAATGTTGTTATTCTTATTGGAGAGCATATTTGATTTTATTGTTAAGTACAACAAAATTTTTACTTGTTGTACAGAATTTTAGCAATTGCTATGAAAAGTACATCAACTTTCGTACTTGTTGTAGAGAATTTCAGTAATTGCTATAAAAATATACAACTTGTTTAATGATAGTAGAAATTCAATAATTTATATAAAAAGTGCAATAACTTGCTTATTTGTTGCAAAAAAATCAAATAAAATGACTATTTAGTCTAGATTTTTTTTAATTAGCCAAAATATCCTATTTATCATTGAATATGATTAATATAATTAATCAATGATCAATTTATCAATTTAAGTTGATTACATGTGAAATTACTTAATTGATAGTTTGATATCTCAAATTACTTTCTCTTTGTGTAAGATTGCTATCATTTCACCTTTTATTTACAAGTTGGATCAAATTCACTCTATTTATAATTACATTTGAGTGTTATTACCGATAAACATTCATTTACTCATTACAAATTAATTACATATAAAATTGTTATGGAATTAGTTGTCCAATATCTCAAATAACTATCTCATTATACAAGATCACTATCTAATGTAAATTTTATTTTGAAATAAGATCAGCACTACTTATTTATCATTAAATATGAGTGTTACAATCAATTAACAGTCAATTAATCAATTAATTCACTTACTTATTAAAGAAATCAACAATTGCTACACAAAGTACAATGACATTCTTACTTGCTATAGAAAAAATCAACAACTGCTAAAAAAAGTACACTAACTTTCGCACTTATTGTACAGTTTTCTTATTTATTTTAGTAATTATTATGAATAATTCGATAATTTTTGTATTGATTGTATTGAATTCGACAATTACTTTAAAACAAAGTAAAAGTGGATCAAATCCTCTCCTTCGACTAGTTCACTGAAACATCACTATTCTATTTCGATAATCTCAACATCACAATCAATTCAACTACTATTCAAAATCCATGAATATCAAAGTCAATTAAAAGAAAGCAAAAATAGGTCAAATAATTTTTTTTCTAAAAATAAAATAAAATTAATTCATCAAATTCAAATAACCAAATTCACAAAAGTACAACAGAATTAAAAGCGTAGCAAAATAGCAAAACAATGCATATTCACTAGCAACCCCTTCATCACGCTTTCAACTTCTTTTTGAATTAGAATTAACCCACTTCATCCGTAATATAAAAAAAATCACATGTATAAATGAAATATATAACAAAAAGAAAAGGTTATAAAGATACTTAGAATATAATTTTATCTTTACTATGTATTTTCTCCGGACAGGACAATGCCTTTAAAATTTGTCTCTTTCTTCTTTTAATATGATCAGGAGTATATGGGTGAGAGATTTTTTAAGATGGTCTAATTTACATTTCTTGGACTTCATAGAGACCATAGTTTTCTCTAAAGACTCGACCTTAGTATTCATGATCATGTTAATTTTCTCTTAAAATTCTACTCAAGCATTTAATAAGTCTATTGACTCCTTCTTAGTGAATGAAATTTCTTGAGGATAAGGAACATTCTCATTGATTTCCTACTCCAAAATCACCACTAATATTCCCCAATCCTCTTCCCTTTGGATATCAGCACCATCAACACCATCAATATATCAATATTCAGAGTAAATTCTCCTTTTTCCTTTTCCATCAGCAACACAACTAAAAGCTCTCTCAACTATTGTAGAAGATCTTCCTCCACCTCCTACATCAAAATTATGCTCAATAACTATGATGTCTCTTTTTATAGCCACAACGACATTCAAATCTATTTCAAGTTTTTCAATCTTATCATCCTTAATTAATTTCTTCGGCGCAAATTTGACGGAAAATTCATCTTCATTTCATTAGGTGTAGGAGTTATCTATGGATGCACAACCTACAAGTAAAAATAAAATTTTAAAAGAAATGTAATAATACAAAATAAGTTCTTCTCCATTTAATAATAAAATGTGATAATACTAAGATTAGGTAATACAGTAACTTTTTATTATTAGTTACATAATGTTCCATGTAAAATGAGCTTGATCTAGAATCACAACCCCAAAATACACTTGGCGATAAATTTTTAAATTGAGATACTAATCCAATAGGCAATATAGTATTAGTCAATATTACAATAACGTGAGATCCAACAACATATTCAATGTGATTCTACAATTGAGATCTGAAGAAGATAGAGAATAGTAAATCTTACCCAATCTCATAGACAGTGACACGAGATTCATAAATCAATTTTTTAATTCACACATACACCTCATATCGGAAAAACTTAAGACTCAAGCAAACGAAAAAAATCATAACTCTAAGCAAAACTAACTCCCAAAATTTTAAAACCATAAATCTTTTTGGCAATTATGAGCTTTTACCTTATCAATTAGTCGATCAGAACCAATCTTATCTAAACAAATAAACTCAATTATGAACAAAACAAACAAAACAATAACTAACTCAGCTGAAGCAAAAACTTACCATCTTGTGTTATTAAAGAATAATCAGAGGCACTTAGATTAACAAACCAATCCAACCACATTCACATTCCCAAAAGCTTGAATTACTGCCAAATTTCACCAATATCCCACTTTTCCACCTTTCTTCTTCACTCCCATCAGTATCAGTATGTAACAAATACCTATTCCTAGAATGAACACAACTAACAAAAGTCCTAAAATTTCTATCACTTCATTCACCAATCATATACCATAAAAATAAAATGCTTCATGTAAAATGATACATAGCTAACAAAAGTTTAGAAATCCTACAAACTGCTATGACCAAGACACTGTTAAAATCTAGAGCAAATGAAACACTTGTTGAAAAGGCTACAACAAAAATAGGAAGGCGATAGCAATTTAACTTGTTGGGTTTTAAAATGTGTGAATGAAAAATGAAGAGTTGCGACTTTTATGAAAAACTATCATTTTTATGAAAAGTTGCGTCTTTTATAAAAAGTTGTGACTTTTATGAAATGTTGTGATTTTTTCGAAAGATTGTGACTTTTCCAAAGGTTTGTGACCTTTCTGGTAAGGCACATAAGAACTTTTTCACACTATCTTTTTTTTTTCTATAGGGATTTCCTCTCATTTTTAAAGAAGAACGAATTTCTGGACTTCCTCTCCTACTACTAAATCTAGTATTCTAAGTGTATTTATGCCGTCAAGTGGCTCGCTAACACTAGCATTTTGGGTATCAATACACTGGTGATTGAGATCATTTTTTTCCTGCAAATCAAACCTCGGATACTAGAGGGGAATAATTTCCTTAAGCGGACATTGTGCATTCAGTGGGCTTGAACTTCTTTCCAGATTCTCGTATGTGTTATAACTTTTAGATTTGTGTATTAATTTATGTACCTCTGTTCTTCACTGGTTCATTAAACTTTGATAACTTTGTGATTTTGCAAAGTTTTTTGAATCAGTAAGATTCTTTAAACACATATTGACAACAGTTTTTCTTTTAAAAAAATGTTTCATATATTTTTTCCAATGTGTTTTTTATTCTAGTTTCTCTGCTAGTTTTAATTTCTAGCTATGAAAATATTCTTAAACTTTGTTGTGTGTTACCAAGTTCTTCAAAATTTTGCTCTAAGTATCTTAAGAATACAAGATGAACAATATCACTTAAATTAAAAAATTTAAGTAAAAAAATGATTTTTACCAAATCTGGAGGGAGGGGGTGGAGGATCAAACAACTCATTAATGTCAATCGATTTATCATCAATCACCAAAAGTCATCAGAAAATTCTTGGTAAAGACACTTGTTTGGAGAAGACCTTAAATCTTTTCCGGAGGAGGGAACAACATCAAATGACCACCATTACATAAAATAATTACAAAAAGAGATAAAAAAATTGGATACACCTAACAATAATGAAAAATAAATAAATATGAACTAACTAAAATAAAATTTATCATAAAAGCACATGAAAATCCATAAAAATTGGTGACCTTCCTATCAGTAGGCTTCACTGCTTTCAATAATGCTTAATTGTAATATCATAGCTAATACGATCACGACCTCATGGATAAACAGAAAATGCTTATCTATCGGTTGAGAGAAAATTCACTTTCTTGGAATATTTGTATTAAAATATTTTTGACAAAGAATGTTATGAACAAAATAAAGAAAGCACAACGATTTTTTTTCACCTTTACTAAGATCTTTGGATTGCAGATGTTCAATCAACTTATTTCTCTTGCAACTCTTTCCCATCACTTCAAGAATTTTTTGCTGTCTACTTTTTGTCTCAGTTAACATTTTTCTTATCATCATATACATCTCCTTGTGGCAATTTAAGTCAGTGGTGATAGCAAGTTTTTTCATTCCAAAACAAATCGACGTCACTATAATTTATTCAAATTTTATCTTTTCAATGGCTATAAATTTGACGTTGAAGAAATTGGTAAATTAAATTCATTTGAAATCATAGATTAATATCTACAAGCTGTAAGTAACTTCCGAAAGTAGAAGATTGAAAGAACATTTTTAATTTCATTTTATTAAAATCTTTCTTAAGTTAGAAAACTTACATAATTCTAACATAACAGTAAATGAACCTCTTAACTTTCGATGCCTATCAACTATTGATTTCAAATTGTAATCGACGTCACAATGAAGTTATCGGGTGAATGACTGATCGGAGAAGACTGAAAAATAGGAGACGTCTCCTTTTTAGTAATGAATATATCATCTTGTTCCTCCTCAACTGCTCTGTCATCTCTTTCTACGTTCTTTGTTCTCCTTCTTCTTCCATAGAAATTTTCTAACTTGTGTATTCTACTTGTTCTTTTTCTTCTCTTTGCCTTTGTGTTATGATTCTCCTTTATACTTTTTAGCAGGAGTTGTTCATTTTTCCTTGAATTCATGGATGCCCAATTAACATTAAAATAATAAAATCAAAATATAATAATACAATATAAAAAAAGAATCATTATCCATTTAGATTATTTTGAAAGTTAGTTTCAAAATAACATAAAGAAATAGGGTAAACATTTATAAATATAACAACGGTTGCTTTTCAAAGTTATATTATAGCAATTGGTGAAAATATCACAACACTTGCTGTAAGTACAAAAATCATCTAGTGTGAACAATATAAATTCCAGCCTGGCTTCCTTCAGATTTTATGTATTATTACTTCTAACTGACTTAAGACCAAAAAGAAAAAAGATCTCCAAAAATAGCATTCTCCATAAAATGAGCCTGTAAGACATACAATATTTTGATCTATGTTGCTCAGATTTTTCAAATATACTATCGTACTTTTGGAGGATCGGTTATGTAACTTGGTACCATTTTTAAAGAGTTGGAGCAACATAGAACATATTCGTGAGCTTAAGCGTTTCTAATATAGCTACATCTATCGTAAAGTATTAAAAGAGTTAAGGAAATAGTAAAATCTTTCAACTAAAAAGAAAGAGTATACTTATGTTAAACAATTGTCAAAATCTGTTAAAGTTGCTAAAATTTATGTGATTGTATATGTCCTTTTGCAGAGTAAATTTACTTATAAGATGAAGAGCTATGTGGAATGGTGGTATCCTATCATTACTATGTTGGCCATAGACTTTGCTAGTAATATACTTCTCAAGAACCATTTTTGATTCTTTGCTTCAGCTGTTAGCTTTAGTTTTGATGATTGATTAATAACAAGAGTTTTCATTACCACAAAAGATTATAATTCAAAAACAGCAAAAAAAAAATTTAATATAAAAACAACTCAATCGATCTTTAAGCTTTACAATCTCAAAACTCTAACTATGAAAGAAAAGAAACAGAGTGTTAGGGGTAGATGACGACGAAGAAGAAAAAGACCAAGACGGAAAGTTGAAGTTGTCGCAACAATGGAGACATGGAGGAGCCACAGTCGCAACAATGAAGATGCACGTTTTTGAGAGAAAGGAGAAGAAAACTGAAATTTGGGTTGATTTAAACATTTTTCAAAATTTTAAAAGTTTTAAAACTTATATTTTAGACCTTAATTATCTTAATCACAAATTTTTTTTATTTTTTATTACTTGGTTCAGTCAAAATTGGCGCCACTTTTAATTTGAACACTTTTTTATCCCCTTACCCTCAATTTTCTCTTTTTTCTTTTTTTGTTTTGCGTTTTTCTTTTTCAAAAAGTTGGTATGAAGCTTTAGTATCATGATCCACTCGTTCGTATCATTTCAATAATATATGATAAGTGTAAATTAGTATTAAAATGAGTGAGATATAATTTTGTTAAAGTTGGCTGATCTTTTTGAGATTTTATTCCTAATTATTGAATTTCTATATATTATGCATTAAGATTTTTAAGTAGATAGCTCATATCTATATTTGAACATGAACCCTATGAATTGGGTATTTTTGAGATAAGAAGTATCGTTGAGTAATGAGTTTAGAGTCACTTAGTTCTGGGCATTGAGTTTTTATATTATTATTGATATCATTGAGTTGATTTTTTTCATGTCTATAATTTAGCATGAACCATATTTTGAGTTATAAATATTGATCGGAAGCTTTTTAAATTCAACACTTGAGTTATAAATTGAGTTTTTGAGGAAGTAAAAATGAGTTTTGAAAAAGAGTTTTTAAAATATGATTAGTATGACAATCGAGTATACCATCAATGATCATATTAAAATATAATTTTGCTATAGTTTTAAGAAAGAGTTTTCAGATTTGAATTGAGTAAAAATATAAGAAAACTAAGTATTCCCAAAGATATCCGTTTTTACATTGAGAAAAAAAAATTAATTTCTAAATGAGTTAATGAGTTTAGAGATATTTCAGTTACCCTTTTAAAGAGGTTATTTTGAGTAATTACCTCAAAAATAAAGAAAGAGTATGTTTTATACATTTGAGAATGAGTGTGTGTATACATATGTGTGTGTGTGTGTCTATATATATATATATATATATATATATATATATATATATATATATATATATATATATATATATATATATATATTGGGAGTAGTATTGAGCACTGATACAGAGATGCGTTTAGACAACTCAAAATTCTCATAAACATGGGTAAATAGTCATACTTTTTAGATGAATCCTTATTTCTTACTGGATCCACTTAGTAGAGGTGTCCTATATTCCGGCAATGTATAGGACAATTCTGACATCGTGGGCGAGACACTTTATCATGAAGTAACTCATAGTAATGGTTATCGGTTAGATAATCTCTAATTATAGTTAAAGTGTATTTTTATATATCACTTATTATGTAGTTTAGAAATAAGAAAGTATTTTATAAAGCTTTGGATGACTGAACTCTTTTAGTTCTTTATATTCATTTTGACTACATTGTTATCTATTGTAGTCCTTTTTTTCAATTATTTGTTATTCAACTATATTACATACTAGTACATTCAAAGTACCGATGTCATCCAACCTGCATCTGTTAATGATACAGATATAGGTTCTTAGGCTTTACAACAAGAGCATGTTGAGATCACTTCCATCTACTCGCCAGTTTTTGAGTAAAATCTTTTTGATTTCGGAGGACAACAATTTATGATTTGTTAGTATTATTAACATTTTGAGTAGTTATGAGTCTTGTCCCGACACTCAACCATACAAAGTAGAGAGTTCATAGATAGAAAATTTTGAAGAGTCTTTCAGTTTCAAATGTTTTATTTAAAACTTATATTTCATACTCAGTATATTTAGTCTAGTTTTGAAAGTTGGTAAACTTTTTTAGAAGTTTCTTTCAATTTGATGCTTTTGTATGCTTCAGTTAGTCTTCAGCTTGTAGCCAGTCAGGATGATGGTTCGCTAGGGGACCAACAACCGTTCTCGATTTTCGGACACGTCCAGGGTATAGACTCAAGGAGTGACGCCGAGCCTATAACTTAGAAGTAAGTGGCACTCAAGAACCATTTGTCACTCCTCGAGCCTACACCCCGAACGTGGATGACACTCGAAGACCTTCGCTGGTCCCGAACCCTTGGCATGACTTACTTAGCATCAGTGGAAGACTCTAAGCATTATTACCATGATCAAATATACTTACTCAAATAATTTAATAATAAAATCTGGAATGTTAAAAGAAACAACATTCAACTTAGTCAAAATGGCAACACAAGTCTTTAACATATAATGATAATGTAAAGACTAATGAACTACTAATTGTTTATCTATGAAACCTTTAGTATAAAGAGGGATGTTGGAACAAGACTACCAATCATCCTAATACTGAAAGAAAAATATAAGGGGTCCTCCAAAAAGTAAGGAGGCTCACCAATAGACTCTGAGTGCTCAAGCTGGATTAACGAGAAGCTGAATGTTGATCCTGGTTACCTGCTTCTGCATCATAAGATTATGTAGGTCAACTGACACCAGTATATTTAATGTACGAGTTTGCAAGTTGAACTGCTAACAAATATAGGTTTGACAGAGGTTCTAAAAGAAACACTTACCTAGGTTTTCTCAACTCATGAATACTGAACTAAACTCATTCATTATAAAGCAGTTTAAAGCAGACACAATATAAAGAGAAGCACATTTAAATACATGATGTTAACTCTGTGTATATAAAAGAATACAACATAACTCGGAATGTATGTAAAAATACAATAAACTAATGTATATAAATACAATAACTTCTGTGGGAGATTCTCTAACTGAAAACCATCACTGTGAACCTAAGTGATAGTACAAACATTTTACCTCACATTGCCAAGGACCATCCTATACCTTGCCATTGGTATAGGACCTGAACTCACTAAGTGGATCCACTAGTCTATGCTAAAAAGAACTAAGGAATCCTCTAAAAAGAATGATCCTTTTTTCTGCCAATGATGGCTAAATGATTTATGGGGGTTTGAGTTAATATGAACTCGTGTCCCTATATCGGTGCTCAAATACTACTCCCAAATAATACTTAACTCATGCGTTTAAGACATATTCTTCTTTGGTTTGAAATAATTGCTCAGACTCTTAAAATCTCTCTTGGAAATGATGGTTTCCTCTTTTATGAAAAATAGCTCAATGGCTTCTTTGGAAAACTCAGTTTGCTTTCTTGTTTAAATGTGAAAGCATTTACAAACTTCTTAGGGAATACTTAGTTCCATTATAAACTTTTGGGAAATGAACTCAACTCTTTAGTCTTTACTTAACTTGAAACTGAGGCCTTTAAAACAAAGCTAAGAGATTTGTAAAAGACCCTTCAAAACTTTGATGGACTTCCCTTGACTTGATTCTTAACTTTACTTGGATTGACTCTTAGCTTTACTTGGATTCACTCTTAACTTTCCTTGAATTTGAATTATGGATTTACAGATTATCATTTGTGATAGAAAAGGTCTCCCGATGTTTATGAATGATTTGGAATAGCTAAACTTGAGAACAACTGCGAAATTAACATCTTGGAATAAGTCCGTGACGGGGAGATATTCCAAAATAATTATTTGCAAAATTTAGTTTTGAGACAGTGGAGTCCGCATCCTCTCTGTGATGGGGAGGAAAATTTTATTCATTGGGAGAACAAGTCCTTGACGTGGACTTGTTTCATGGACCCTGCTCGACTTTGTCCTTCTTCATTTTTCAGCCCCAATCCACCTAAATTCGATTATCTTCCTCAATTTCGTTTTAAATCCCAATGTCCAACATGTATACTCAAGAAACTAACTCAAAGCAACCCTAAAACTCAATTTAAGGATCTCATAAACTTTTTAATTCATACTAATACAATTACAACATGCAAATTCAAGAATACATGTCAAGAACATCAATTTTCTAATTCTTTTATGACGAATTTCACTAAATTAAATATGCTTGATGCGTGAGTGAACAAACCCAATGCTATGAGAGACTCACATCCCTGGTGGAATCAAATCCTTGAAGAAATTTGATATCAAATTCTTTCGAAATGATGAATCTTGCTTTTTCCTCTTCTATTTTCTCTTGTGGTCTATCTCCAAAAATCCTAACTCTATTTTTTAAAAGCGTAAACTGAACCCAGTCAGTTAGCCCCTAACAACATTAACAAAAATGAATTAATTAAGTTGTGTAAGTAAAATACCAAACTTCCCTTTAAAATTTCGGATTGGACTTTCCTTACTACAACAATCCGACTTCCAACGGGCATAACTCACTCATCCAAACTCTGAATTGCGCAAACTCGCTGAGTTGAAAAGATTTTTCCATGGGCTTTCATACCAAATCTAGAAGCATACCTAACTTATCTTCACCGAAAAGTTATAGTTATTTGAAGTTGACCAAAAACTCATTTTTCCTAACTTAACTAAATTTTGAGATTTTCAATTATTTCCAAAAATGACTATTTCCTAATTTAAGCTTCTTACTAGTCATTTAAATTTGCGAGATGTTACACCATTTATGATCCCCAAGAGAATCCTTAACCTGACTACATGACTTAGATGACTTACATGCCATAAAACAATACGCAGAAGCTTAAAATAGGTAAACACTCAAACATTCAAGAAAGTCTGAATAAATTGTCTTACAAAATACTTAACATGAGTAATAAGTTGAATAAAACATCCTACGAAAACAATAGAAGCATTTAAGTTTGTCAGTCTATGAAGACTATGATAATATAAGATAGATGTTAGGACAAGACCTATGACACCTCCAATACTACTAAGCTAAAAGAAAATTGGAGTTTCCTGAAAGCAAGGAGGGCTCACCAAATACTGTCTGCGAGTGAATAATGATCTTAACGAAGCGCCCATTGATGATCCTGAGCAATTGTATTTGCATCATAAAATAGTGTATGTCGAATTACGTCAGTATATTGAATGTACTGGTATGCTATATAAGGCTAGAGTAAACAATAAAGTGGCTTGAATGACTAAAAGCAACACAACTGGATCGGAACATGTATATGAAGTGAAAATCATTTAAACTTTACAATAAGATATACAATGAAAGAAACATGAAATAATCTACTTTACTTGAGGGGAGTTTCTCTAACCGACAATCATTACCATGAGTCTAGCAATGACACAATATTTTTCGCCCATGTTGTAATTGTCATTCTATACTTTGTCGGGGTGTAAGATGATATCATGACTATGGATCCATCTAATTGTACTTCTCAGAGGTAGTGAAGAGTCACATGAAGAATCAATGATATTCTATCCTACGTTGAGGACGTAGTTTTATGGAACTTGCGAGTCATAAAATGCTCTAACTCAATTCGGTGCTTGATACTACTCTCAAAATACTTGATACATTATTTTATGCTCAATTCATCCATTCCAAAGAATGAAGTTCTTACCTTATTGAAATACTTTTCAAAACATTAGACTTCTTTATATTCTTAGTAACATACACTTATGAACTTATCTCTCAAGCCCAATAATCACGTCAATCTAGGTGTATATATATATATATATATATATATATATATATATATATATATATATATATATATATATATATATATATATAGATAGATAGATAGATAGATAGATAGATAGATATATATATATATTATGTATGTATAAATAACATTTGAAACTTTCAAGTATTTATGATATAGAACCTTTAAATTTTTCTCTTATCTTGCGGCAATTTGAAATGTAAATGAAGAAATGTGAGTAGGACATGTTGACTCTCTCAACGATTAAGGAAGAGTTTAAGTATTAAAATTAAGAAGAGAATGAAATTACGATTCAAAGGAACACATACGAGACAGAGAACATAGAAGAAAAGATCAAGCGATCCTAGCGCAATGCGGAGAGTGTCTTTAATTTTTTTTCATGAAAGACTTTCGAGAAAGAAGAATCTGTACCATCACCATGATGGGGAGAGAAGGTGTTCGACCGAAGATGGAAATTTCAAATGTCTTCGCTGATGCGGAACTGGATGCGAATATTTGGCCTTTTTTTCTCTTCCAAACTCACTTTAATTCATAAACCCAATGCAATTTCATAGAAATATCACTCAAATTCTATCAAAAAACACCCCTCATTTGTAAGACCCTCCGCCAAGAACTCAAAACCTCCATTGTTAAAGAATGAGGCTAAAACTCAAGAACTCTTCAAGAACCCTTACATAAACAATGTATTGGACAACTTAATGATAGAATTATAAGATTGTCGTGATGATGAAAATATATATCACTATGAGAAATCTCACATACCTGAAAAGAATGATTTGTTCTTGGCGAAATTCCTTAACCTTAACGCTTGGAAACCATTCTTTCATGTTCTTGAACCTTGCTCTAAATCCCTAATCGCTTTGGGAATGTCAAAATTAATTTAGAGTCTTATTAGACCCTTAAATTAGGTGGGTAAAATGTTTTTAGGCCTAGTTGGATAAGGAAAATATCAAAATGTACCTTAAAACGAATGTAATGTCTTAACTAGAGAGGCTGCACTCAAACAAACATAACTTCTTTATCCAAGCTTGAAATTTAGAAAATTTGGCAGCCTTAAAAAGAGGATTGAAACACCTTCGATTTGATAATCCATGAGCCTTTAATTCTTTATATGCTAAAAGATATGATTGTTTGTTGACCCAAAACTTAAAATTCAAAAGTAACTTGTATCAACTTCTAGTTAGCTCTTTCAAAGTACAAGCTGTTACAAATAAATACACCCTCTGGATGCTGGGATTGCATAGGAAGAGTGTTCACTCTCATTGAAGCAAGTGAGAGGCAACGAACATAAGAATAATCTTATGAATATTGGACACATGTCCTCTTTGATTGAACATTGTACAATTAGTTAGGACACACAATTATTAACATTAAAACTTATATATATTTATTTATTTTCCATTCTTTGTGAAATATTTATTCTACATCCTTATATTTAACTTTTATTCTCTTTTCTCTTTCATTAATTTCTTGTGTTTTCACTTTTAATTAGTTTGAAAAAATTACGTGTATTTTTGTTTAAAAAATAATAATTTTTTTATGAACCGTGTACTTCATTTTTAATGTCTTATTTGATTTCCTTAATTTTTTTATTTTTATACTAAATTAACTTATTTTAAGTAAAATATATTTGGAATAAATTTCAAAATCAAAGCAAACGCGTGACAACGTGTTTTTCCGCATCAGTACATAATTAAGGTGCAAAAAAATATTAAAAATATTGAGGGGTAATAGAACCCCCCAGAAATATAATGTGTCGCTGAACACTCGATGCTTACACTAAACATCTTGACTAATATTCATTTTTACTTGATCTTTTGTTGCTTGCTAGCTATATTTATTAAGCATAGCATCAAATGTTACACAAAAGACATATAAGATTTTAGTAGATAAATTTAATTTTAAATACTTCTTACGATATATATATATATATATATATATATATATATATATATATATATATATATATATATATATATATATATATATATATATATATATATATATATATATATATATATATATATATATATATATATTAAGCATGCAATGGTCAAATGTTACACAAAATATATATAAGATTTTACTGATAAATTTAATTTTAAATACTTCTTCTGAAACATGCAATTGTTACAAAAGTTATTAACATTATTCTCTAAGCAAGGAAAGGAAGTTAATTGTAAAAGCATGAGATAAAGTATATTTTGGGAGTAGTATTGAGCACCGATGTGGGGATGAGACTTCATATTAACTCAAGTCTCCATGTAAACCATGTAGTTATCATGGGTATTAACGGGTCATACTTTTTAGAGGATCACGTAAGTTAAGCTAGTGGATCCACTAAGTTGAGGAGTTATATGAGACGGCAAAGTATATGACAGTTCTGGCAGCGTGGGCGAGACGTTGTATCACCACTTAGACTCGTAGTGATAGTTGTTGGTTAGAGAATCTCCCACAAAAAATATATTACTTTCTTATATAGTAAAGTTGCGTTTGTTATTGTATTTTCTTTAACGAACTAAGCTCTTTTACTATTTTATAAAGATCTTTAAATATAACATGTGTATTATTGCTTTATATTGAGTTGAGTATCCATAGTCGAGTATCATATCTTCGAGTTCAGTATTTAATCTCTGGCTTGAGTAAGTTGAGTAGTTTGATTATTCTTGAGTATTCCTTGAGTTTCAATTTTGAGAAGAGGTAAGCATGTTTTCATTTTTATCAAGTATTAAGCTTATATTATGCTTTCGAATTCCCCTTACATGCTCGTAATTCAACGTACTGAACCAATTGGCTTGCATCTTCTCAACACATGTATTTAGGGTCTTCTAGAGGAGCTTCGTTGATACATCCGAGATTCGAATTAGATATGGTGAACCTCCTTGCTTTCATAAGATTTCATTTACTTTTCTATTTAGTTAGGAGGTCATGGGTCTTGTCCCGACTTCCATCTTATCAGTTAGAGGCTTCATAGATAGTTAGTTTAGTTAAGAAGTCTGTATTATTTAAAGTTGCCTATTTATGGCGAGTTGAATATATTAATTTGATTATTCAAAGTTTTCATTTGAGTTAAAGCATTGTAATTGAGATCCGTGATTTAAATCTTTTTTAAGCTTTTGCAATCTTAAGTTAGTCTTCTACTTGTAGTCAGCCAGGATGAGGGTTCGCTTGGGGACCAAAAATGGTATTCGAGCGTCAGCCACGTCAAGGGTGTAGACTCAGGTCGTGATAAACTTTGTATCAGAGCATAGAATTTAAGTGTCCTAGGGTATCTATGAAGTTGTGTCAATAGGATCTCATTTATGGTTGTGAGGGCTCCACTTCTATGAATAAGGTACTATAGGTATTTAAGAAAATTTTCCCTTCTTTCATACTCTTAATCGTGCAATAGAGCTATGTCATAGAGATTTATTCATACTCGTGCTTTTTATATATTCATCCAACTACCCATTATACCAGAAGTGGTTGAACAGAAAAGCTATTACTTAGTCGATAAATTGTTCGTAGTAAGAGTTTGAGGAAATCATGAGACTCCAGAGGGGTTAAGAGAAGTCCAACAGTAAGTTAAGTGTTCAGTTTTAGATGAATGCGTCCAAATTCATATGAATCGTACATTTGAGCTAAAAGTGAGTTGTACTCTTTCCTTTAAGCCTTGTTTCAGCTGAGATCCTTTTAAAGAAGTATGTTTAGAGCTTGAGTAAGATTTTCATCCGAAAAGGGTAGCATGAGTTATGAGACCATTAGTATTACTAGTGAAAAATCCATAGTTACTGGAAAATATGCATATGTTTAGTGATCTAAGTAAGGCAGATAGTGTTTTGACAAGATATGAGTCACGAACCTAATAAGTTGTTAATGAAGAGTTTCTGTTGTGGTAAACTAAGGAGGGAAAAGTTGTAAAGAGTACAGGATAAGAGGTAGAGTAAGTGTTGCAAGTCAATATGAGTTAGAACATATCTTAAATGTAAAGGGGTTATGATGATGTATCATCGTGTTAGTAATGATCAAGTGTGATTGGTGATATATATAGAAGATCCAGAGTATTCATAATGTTATAGATTGATCTAAGCTTATGAATTTTGAAATGAGAACCTCATGGTTTTCATAGGATAATAGAGTTATTTGAGAGGTAATGGCCAGTAAATGAGTAAGTAGTACTTAAGTTGTGAAGTGAAAATGTGATAGTAAATTGTAATATGAAAATCAAGAGGAGACGATTGACTATTTGTCATAAGGTCCTAGTGGATGAATGTTTTTGAGTTGATATAGTAGGCGAACAATCATATTGATATTCGGGTTTAGTTATGAACATTAAGCTTGAATTTGAGATGAGTGTCAAAATTTAAAAAATGGTAACATGAGGGTGATGACGTGAGTTATGATTTGCTCTAGAAGAGTTGTCATAGAGTAGATGAGAAATTTTGAGGTGATTAGTTGCAATATATATGAGTGATGCAATCGAGAGACCCTAACCTTTAGATAAGGACATCGAAGTGTGACTAAGTCACAAGAGTAGTACGAGCATAAACAAGTGTACCAAGAAGGGTATGTAATCAGAAGAGGTTAAGAGAAACCCCTTAGAAAGAGGTCTTAGTACCTGATTATAGAGAGTTCAGTAGCCATGAGATACACCTCTCCCAAGTGTTAGCGTAAAAGAGGATGTGCACAAGTTTAGAGATGTGGAATATGTCCAATAACATTCAAGTGTTAGATTTAGACCTAAGGGGGGATGATAAGATGATAAATCAAGTCAATTGTTGAGAATTTCTTAAGGAGCTGGTTAGTAGGAGTGCATAGAGTTATAGATTAATAAGCTTGAATGTGATGTTGCTAAACATTAAGTGGATTCTTGAGATGAGCAATGTGGTGGTAAAGAGTAATAGTGTTGGGATGAGATTCCAATAGAAAGGGATAGAACCCGAACCTAAGGATTTGCGTTAATCTTGAATATATTGAAAGTCTACAATTAAAATCTGATCTTGGTAAGAGTAACACCATTCTGTACCCGGTTCAATTGTCATTCGAGGACGAATGATTCCAAGGGGAAGATATTGTAACACCCAAAAAGCTTTTTGAACTAAGACTCGAACCATCAATCTAAGTGAGTGAGATTTTACCAAGGAATTAAAATTCTTGAGTTTTAAGGTCCATAGATGTATCACCTTGAGTCTTAAAAGGAACTAAATTGAAAATAACAAAGATCTGAAATTTGGAGAGTTAAGTTAAGTATGAGTTTGGGTCAACTTCAAATGACCATAAATCCTAGCACAGGATGAGTTAGGTGTGCTAAAAGATACCATAAGAAATACCTTTGAATTATCTTTTCAACTCCGCCAAGTTTTCTAATTTTCGAGTTTAGATGAGTGAGATATGATATTTTGAAGTTAGGCTGTCCAGTAAAGGAAAATTAGCCAAAAACAGTGAGGGGTATTTTTGTCCTTTCCTTACCCAATCAGATTTAATTCATTTTTAGTACTATTTTAAGGGTCTAATGCTTTAAATTTAAGTTTTATGATCCTAATATATGCCTATGGTTTTAGTTGAGACTTCAAGAAGAGAAAAGAAGAGAAAAAAAGGAGAAAAGAGGAAAGGGTGAAGGCGATCGTCGACGTTCTTGAGTTTAGTTGCAGATTTTCGCCACGGCTTTAGTACCTAAGAGGTATGTAAGCTTCCATATGTTGGTTTATTTCAACACACGTCAAACATGTTATTTTTAGCGTAATTTCATTCTTAAAATGTTGAAGGATTTAAGTTCTTGATAGGTGTTCTTGAGGTTCATTGTAGATCTTGTGTTGTTGGCGTTTTGATGATTTCTTGAGATGAAAGTTATTTTTTGGAGTATTTGTTTGAGTGTATTAGTGTTTACTTAGGTCGGGTAATTGAATATAAGGAAAACTTGAGAAAACAAATCGACTAAAAGTGATCTAGGGTCAAAAAACGAGAGGCGAAATTCGTCGAAAGGATGCCTGGGGGGATGCTGGCGCGGCGTGCCCCAGAAGCACCCAGGGGTATGGTTCGGAGCACCTGAAGTGAGCCCAAATTTACTCTCTGATGTTAGGGGCTGGCGCCCCACGCCCGGAACGCACCAGGATTGTCTGTCCCCTCTCATTTTCCGTCGGTTGTCCCGTTTTAGCTTATTTAAAAGTGTATTTTCACTCATTTTGATTCTAAACTACTTCTAAACACGTAGAAATCATTCATTACATGAATCATAACCTTGGAATAATGATTCAAATTCAAGGTCAAGTTAATATTAAGTTTTGAGAGTTCTTCCAAACCTTTTGAGGTGTCTTCTACAACTTCTAGTAACTTGTTTAAAGACTCAATTAAGTGAACATAAGAGTGAGGAGAATGTATTCATGATTCTACAATATCACCTAGATCCTTCATATCATGAACCATAACTCTTGAATTCATAATCCACATTCAAGAGAGAGTTAAGAGTAGAGTTCAAGAAAGTCTTTAAGTTCAATTGTGAATTCTTTGAGATCCATCATTGATTTGAACTATGTTTTGAGGAAGTAAATAAGATAATGTGAAGAGTCATATACATGAGTTTCAGCTAGTTACTTGGACCTTCGAGTCTAGTTGTTCATGCCCATAACTTCCGCATGATTTCCATAAATTGAGTATCATTGAGAGGAGTAGTATCTCCAAGTTCTAAGTCTTTATTATTGAGTTCTTTATTCCTTTTGAGATCATATTTCTAATCATTATACTAGTACATTTTACCCATGAAGTTCTTAAGTTGAATTGTTTATGCACATAATTCTGCATGAACCCTATAAGTCGAACAATCTTGAGTTGACAAGTATATTTGAGTTCTCGAGTATTTCATGTTCATAATTCTGCATGAGCCCTTCAAGTTGAAAATCATGAAATAATCCATAAACATGAGATCATGAACCTTGAATCCATACTTCAATTCAAGGAAAGTTAAGAGTCAAGTGTAGAAGTTAAGAGAAAGTCAAAGTAAAGTTTATAAAGCTTTCTAAAGTTTTCACACACGTTTTCACTTTGTTTTGAAGGCTTAAAGTTCCTGTCAAGTAAAAAGTAAAGAGTTGAAGATCTTCCTTCAAAAGTAATATAAGGGAACCAAGTATTCGCTATGAGTTGAGTTCATTTCTCAAGTAAGGGAACTAAGTATTCCCTAAAAGTTATAAGTATTTTCACATTTAAGTTAAGAGGACACTGTTGTAAAACTTAAGAACAATATAATGATGAAGCAAGAAGAATATAAGACAAGAGGAACAATATGAGATAACCCTTATGCCTCTATTTATAGTGTAACATAGAGGCATACAAAAGATCAGTCATAAACATGACATTAAAGATGACTATAAAGAAGGAGGTTATGGAGGTGAAAGGTTACAAGAATAATTATCATAAATGTGGAGGTTATCTTCATAATGGAGGAAAATAATGTAGTAACTTCTTGATATAGTGGATTATTTCCATAATGGAGGGAAGTAATGTAGTAACCTTTTGGTGTAGTGGACATCCACAATATATTATTTTGTAACACTCCCCCTTGGATATCCATAGATAATATTCCTCGTTAAAACCTTATTAGGAAAAAACCATGTGGAAAAAATCCTAGTGAGGTTAAAGAGTATACATATCTTTTAATACGCTTTGAATGTTGCCTCGTTAAAAACCTTACCAAGAAAAACCAACAGGGACCAAACCATGATTAAGTAAAAGTGTACAACACGTATTTTTCCCCCCTGATAAAAACTTCACTTGATATCTCAAAAACAATGCATTCCAATTTTGTATCACAACTTTCCAAATATTAATGTTGGCAATCTTTAGTAAATAAGTTTATAAGATTATCAGTTGAATGAACCTTTGAACCTCTATCTCACCATTTTGTTGAAGATCATGCGTGAACGACTTTTTGTGAACTATGTTTTGTCTGATCTCTTTTGATTGTATCCTCCCTTCAATTGAGCTATATATTATTGTCGTATATGGTGACCAGAAAATCACATATTTTCTGAATATGATAGATCATGATTCCAACCAAACACACCCCAACTTACTTCCTAGATCAATATTATTTCTACATGATTTGAATAAGTGGTTACCAATGTTTGTTGAATGCCAAGATATTGTTTTGTCTCCATATGTAAGCAAAAAGCTCATTTGTGATCGTGCTTTGTGTAGATCAAATAAATATTCTGCATCTACATAATCAAATCATTTTTGACTCATGAGAGATTGATCAATTTTATTGAAGCTCGTCTTTTCTTCTCAAAAAAAATCACGCATCTTCTAGAATTTGCATAACCAACAATCTGTAAGTTCGCCATTGCACTAATACATGACATTTTAAATCATTTTCATGAGTTTGAAAAGATTCTTTGTTTGTCTTAAGCAATCTCAAAATCATTGGGTACTCAATGCAATTGCTTTAAGACCTTTTAAATCCTTTAAAGATTTTCATATAACCTTTATTGTCTAGTTAGACGTAATAATAAATCATTATGCATATTCAAATATTTCATCTATTGCTAGACTGAAACAAGTCTTATTGCATCCACCACTAGAGAAGATATCACCATTAAATAATGTCAGGATTTTTGCGAACACTCTTTATGCCCCGAGGCACAAATCATACTTTATATGTTACGATTATTTATTCGCACAATGATTCATTTGTACCCCACTGACATATATTTTGATCTATGAACTATAAGTTCAAAAATATCACTTTTCTAAGTGAAACAAAATATACATATATAGTACATTTTATTTGGCTAATTATTTAGTTGTCCACAATATATGACAAGTTCAAATTTAAGATCCTCATAACCATTTATAACATTGAGTGAACTTCATGTCAAATATACTGTCGACGACCATTTTGATATTGATTTCAATACGATAGAGCTTATCGAGATCTCTTCACTATTCATCATTTCTAGGTACCTGAACCTTTACCAAGGTTTTGTAAAATGTTATGTCATAGTGCTTTTTCAAAGCACTTGCCTTATTAGCAATGACCATTTTGATAATTTTATCCTCTCCTTTCTCAAGGAGTCTTACATTTGGAATTGACTAGTGTACTAGCGTACCATAGACTCTATCCTTCAAGGACTATTTATTGTAGCATTTGGAGCTTAATTAAAATATTGGGTCAGCAAAAACATCTGGAAAATTATTTACAATATTTTGCAAATGAATTATCTCTTGAACTTTAAGTTTACTTTTTTTTAACGAGGATCTAGATAATTCATCCTACACATAATCTCAGCAACTAAACATATATCCCCCTAATGTTAGGATATCTAACATTTACCCCCAACCTCATTTAGGGATGCATCTTCGTGTGTGGTGTAGTAATAAAATAATATGTGCACACATCAAATTTTTAGATGGAAATTATTTGGTTCCCGACCCTGAACTAATTGTTTTGGGAGAAGCTTGTTGGCTTGATGCATACATCTTAAATAAACTCGTATCATATCAAATTTTATTTGAGAGATTTGTTTTCATGATCAATGGCCAAGCTATAATTGGAGGCATACAATTTCTGCTAAATCAACCAGCATTATCAACATGACTTTATAGTTTGGAACACTGCTCTTAATAATATAATTCGAGAAAACAACCTTACAAAAACCAACTTGTAAGTTGTTACAAATGCACATGTGATCATACTATAGATGCATCTATCAAATCATAATAGTAAACGGTCCAGATGGCAGGTGAACAGACCCATATTAACCTTTTTATATGTTTCAAATAATTTTAGGGGATACAATCTCAACCTTAGCTGGTACATGGTCATTTTATCTCGAGAACAAGCTACAAAAGAGAATTCTTGAAGAATCATTTATTTCTTCAATATATAGCCACGTTAATTCTCAATTTCTTTTGCATCACATTTGAATTAGAATTTTCAACCGATTATGACAACTGATATTTATTCAAGTAAACTTCTAATTTAATTTTGCATGTGATTCTATCACCATGCCCATATTTGTATGCAACAAATAACGAAAAAAGGATAATCTTATACGTTTTTATTACCTACTTTGATTTTAGTAGTTTGAAAATATTAAATCTTCCCATAATTTATAGTCTCAATATAATATTTGTTTTCAATTCTTTCGAAACTTAAAAAGTTTATTTTGAGACATACTACAATCCCAATATTATGAATAATTTAATTCCTCCAGATAGTAACAAATTAGCTCTTTCGGAACTATCAATTAATTTTGTGTACTACCACAATTTTCACAACGTCATCTTTATGATGACCATCTCCTTCAAGGAGAAAATAATTATTATTTTCATGGCTAAAATTACTACATTAAGACTGATTTCTTGATAACCAATGACAAACTGTGTTGCACCACAATAACATTTATTCTGTCCATACCACAACCTTTACAGAAAAGATTTATTTCTTTCTTTTGTACTTCAATAGTTCATTATAAAACATACCACAATATTTGTGTAGTACCAAAGTATATATATGACCAAAATGATCATTTATGTCAAAATATTTTCTTTCGAGCTCTCAAACCTCCCGTAGAGGTGAGATGTGACATTCATCCAACAATACATGAACATGTTCTTATCCATACGAACACAAGTCACATTTTCTTCAAGAAATGAATCATAACCCTTTGTACATGTTCCACAAGTTTTTATCAGAAACTAATTGTAATGCTTTGGTAACTCGCCTAAACATCACTTTAAGAGGTCAAATGGATCAAGTGCACTACCACTTTGTATTCCTTTATTTTGACGGAGGATTTAAAGAACTTTTAAAATTGGGTTGCACCTACAACAATGTGCCCAACTTCTCATACCCCTTTGATGGATAAAAGTTACTTTTAACAATTACCTTCACATTTGAAAGACCATCTTAAGAAACAATTTGTCCAATAACCTTTTATACAATTTTAATGGACAAAATTACCTTCACATTTGAAGGAACATCTTAAGAACTCGTAATGTTCTTCCTTTTAATTGTGACATGATGACCATTAACATTTTACAATACCCATGTTCATACATTCAAGCACTTGTTATTTTTCAGACAAATTAGTACACTGCTACCACATTAACATAAGAGAATGAAGCAAATTAATTGGGTAAATTTCATGACTTTCAGTCAAAAGTATAAACCTTTATGTTAGTCATCATCATATCATCACTATTGTGCATTAAGACTTAAACTCAATGTCTTACCTATATAAAAATACATTTGGTATAAATCAATGGGACTTGACCCAACTTCTTATTATCATGGTGCACCAAGACTTTAAGTCGATTTCTTACCCACTTGGTGTGATATAACTTGAATTCACCGTCTTACCCTTAAGTAATGCCGTAATAAACCAAGTGCATTACCAAAAATAACCAATTACCAAATTCATAAATATAATCTGAACTTGACTTAATATATGGGAAAAATGAACAAAATAAATTAATTAGAACAACATGTTAGAATCATATAAAAGCCCCAAGTTAAAGTAAATTCAAACATTTTACTAGTCCCTCTCAACATTGGTATGAAGATTATTATTGTTTACTAACCATTTTAGAATAACTACAAAAACAAGTTTTTTAGTACAAATAATATATAGGATATGAAGTATATGTTAGGATCGAATTCAGGACACACACTTGATGAATGAAGAACACACAAACATCCAAGAGAAAGAGATGAGAGATCTAGAGAGAGAAAGAGAAAGCCCAATATTTCGTGGTAACACCCCGTGAGTAAACTTCCACGGCGGTGAGGTATATTTATATTAATATATCAGAGTATTTTTTGTTACAGAGAATAAATAGATAATAAATATTAATCAGGCTCCACAACCAAACAGTATATCATGCAACCAAAAAGTTACTAGGATAATTCATTAAAATCACCTACCATTGATTCTTGACGGAGAATGAGAAACTTGTGTTGATAACGTGTTGTAAATCTTAAGAACATAAGAATAATATAAAGATGAAGACAAGAAAAATATAAGACAAGAGGAAAAATATTAGATAACTTTCTTTCTTTCAAGTATTCACTCAATCTTCAAGTGTAGTGTAACATTGAGGCATACAAACATTAGTCATAAACATGACATTAAACATGGATATAAAGAAGGAGGTTATGGATATGAAAGGTTACAAGAATAATTATCAAAAAGGTAGAGGTTATCTTCATAATGGAGGGAAGTAACGTAGTAACTTCTTGGTGTAGTGGATTATCTCCATAATGGAGGAAAGTAATGTAGTAACCTTTTGATGTAGTAGACACCCACAATGTATTAATTTATAACAGAAACTAAGAGTTCGAAAAGAGTTTTTAATAAGAAAAAAGGAAACATTGATTCCAAAAGATCTTTTTTAAAGCTAAAGTGTTGAGCAAATTATCTCAACCTAAGGAAAGAAAGTTATTTTTAAAAGCATGAGCTAAAGTATATTTTGGGAGTAGTAGTATTGAGCATCGATGTGGGGATGCGAGTTCATATTAACTCAAGTCTCAATGTAAATCATATAGTCATCATAGGTATTAACGAGTCATATGTTTTGGATAATCACGTAAGTTAAGTTAGTGGATCCACTAAGTTGAGGAGTTCTATCGACGGCAATGTATAGGACAGTTTTGGCAGCGTGGGAGAGATGTTGTATCACCACTTAAGCTCATTGTAGTGGTTTTCGGTTAGAAAATCTTCAACAGAAACTATATTACTTTCTTATATAAGTAAAATTGAGTTTGTTATTGCATTTTCTTTAACGAAATAAGTTCTTTTTACTGTTTCATAGAGCTTTTTACATATAGCATGTGTATTATTGTTTTATATTGAGTTAAGTATCATAGTTTATTATCATATCTTTGAATATAGTATTTAATCTCTGAGTTGAGTATCTTATCCTTGAATATGATGAATTGAGTAAGTTGAGTAGTTTGAGTATTTTTTAGTATTCCTTGAGTTACACGTTCGAGAAGAGGTAAGTATGTTTCCATTTTTATCAAGTATCAAGCTTATGTTATGCTTTTGAATTGCTCGTACATTCCATGTACTGAGCCAATTGGCTTGCATCTTCTCATGATGCAAACATAGGTATTCAGGGTCTTCAACAGGAGAGTCGTTGATACATCTGAGATTCGAGTTAGCTATGGTAAGGCTCCTTGCTTCCGGAGGATTTCATTTACTTTTCAGTTTAGTTAGGAGGTCGTGGGTCTTGTCCCGACTTCCACCTTTATTAGTTAAAGGCTTCATAGATAGCCAGTTTAATTTGATTATTCAAAGTTTTCATTTGATTTAAAGCATTGTAATTGAGTTTTACGTTTTAAATCTGTTTTAAGCTTTTGCATGCTTAAGTTAGTCTTCCGCTTGAAGTCAGCCAGGATGAGGGTTCCCTTGGGGACTAGCAATGGTCTTCGAGTGTCGACCTCATCCAGGGTGTAGACTCGGATCGTGACATCCCTAACATGTCTTCATCTTCACTACACACCCTCACTGTTTTCCCTTCCTCCTTCTCCAACCTCCACAAATCCAAAAATCCTAAGAGTTGCACCACCACTCCAGTCTTCGAATCTCTTCGCTGTCATGACTAGTTTATTATGAAAAAATATCAATTAATCTTATCACTTAAGAGAAATCGACTTTCTGAATTAACAGAGTCGCCACTTGATTTTTTAGTAAAATCAGGAAAAATCTTATAATTATTTTCAAAAGATTTAAACAGATAAAATCAATTGAATAAGGGTTCGAAGTTCAACTGTATATTCCGAGAAGGTTTTGGGCCCTCGGAATGTCCGCTTACTTGCGTTTGACCAGCAATTTGACTAAAAATAACTTTTCAACTAAATTTTCGAATTTTTAATCAAGTAAAGAAAATTCATATTTTTTTAATTACTTATTCCTATTATTTTCTAATTAATTATTTCAATTGGAAATAAACTAAAGGTGAATTTTATAAG
Source organism: Solanum chilense (assembly GCA_032847665.1). Lineage (NCBI taxonomy): Eukaryota > Viridiplantae > Streptophyta > Magnoliopsida > Solanales > Solanaceae > Solanum > Solanum chilense. The sequence continues at coordinate 59,265,167 of CM064971.1, read as the reverse complement.
AAAAGTAATTCAAATATTGACAAAAGTAAGTAAAAATAAAACTATGTAATAAATATATATATTTTGACAAGAGTAATAGTGAAAATAAAGCTAAGTAATAAATATATATATATTAGAAATAAAAGAGAAATGATTATCTTTGGGGATTTAATTAAGCTAAGCCAAAATTTTAAGAAACATAATAACAAATAAATAAATAAATAAATAGAATAACGGAGAGTTTGAATTTGGGCCCTTTGTACCAATTTTCAATCTCATGGGCTTTTGTCCCAAAACTTGCCCTGCAAATGAATGAGTTTGACTCCTTTTCACTCTCAAACACCTATGTATACAACAAATGTACATTGTTGTATATAGACCATATTTTGACTGATTTTCATTTACATCGGACTGTATACCAAGTGTATGCAACGCTCTTCAACTCCTGCGACCTATATTTCAATTTTCAGTCTTGTATTCGCTGCACCTAAGTCAGTATATCATGTAGACATTATTTGTACACCACTGTATATAGCAGATATGTAGCATTTTCTCAAACTTTTCGGGGCTTGGAATCGATGTTTCACCCCTGATCATCGGTTCCCATGACTCGAAAAACAAAGTAGCCGACTCAAAGAAATCCAACTCGATGATACGCTAAGCAGGGAGTCCGAAGGGACTCGGATGGAGTTTCACATGCAAAATGGAAGGAGAATTAACAAAGTACCTTTTCACTTGAGTAAAATTTAATAGAGCGAACAAGAATTATTTTACACAAATAATTGATATCTAGGTGCTCAAAACAAAAAAAAAATAAAAAAAAATGCATAGTGTATAAACAAATGATCATGAGTAAGTTTTCTATTTGCAGTAACTGACGGGATAACCCTGTAGTAACATATACATTACTAGAAACCATAAGCATATCCTTGTATATAACACTTAGTCACAACCATAATATCAAATCAATCTTGAATACATAGAACTTAATACTAATGACTCAAATAAAATCCTATAACTTTGCTAATATCAAAAGGAAACGCCAATACCTTTCTTGAGCCAACAAAATGAGACCAAACGAGTAGGGACGGGCTCTTCCACGACACAAGTTTGAATCTCGAGCAATTGACCACGAAATGCAAACCAGACTCGAACAAAGGTTGTCTCACAACTTAGGATTAAAGAAAACGTATAAAAGTTCTTGAATATAAATGTGACTTTTCAAAAGAAATCCCGACTCTAAACTTCCATACTTTTTCCCCCCAACTCACTGTAACTATCTCCAACCCTTTTTCCTCAACTTTTTACCAAATTTTTGGTGCTTTTTTCTCCGACTAAACAATGAAGAATGAGAGGATATTTATAAGGGGAGATGTAGGGCAGAAAGAGGGGGAAACCGATTGAATTTGAATTTCAAATTCGAATTCTCTTTAAGGAAAAGGTTACCATCTCGAAAAATTGTACACCTCTTCAACAAACTAATAATCGCAGTCATTCAATTTCTGAAGAGAGGACAAAGGCGATGGGAGATCTCCACACCTGGATTCCGTGCAAACGGATAAGGAGAGAGGGAGGGGACGACGCCCTAGGATGCTAGACTCACGCTCTGGACTGCATTTGGAGTTGAACGCGATTTTGCTGGTTTTGGGTCTGTAGTTCAAGTGGAGAAGAAGATGAAGGTGCAGGGGTCGGGTTACGTTAGTTAAACTGATGGGGTTCTTTGGGTTCCTTTTTGTAAATGAAAATTGGGCTGAAATTAGGAATGCTTTTTTTTTGAATTGTATTGTATGCTAGGCCTGGGAATTGTATTGGAATGGGCTGCAGCTAAGTGAAATGGAGATAAGTATGCTATCAAAAAATGAATTGGATTTTCGCCCAAAATTGGTCTCATAATTGAGTTAAGTTGAAAGTCAAAGATGGATTAAATTTAAGAAGTAGCCAAATTGAGTTAAAATAACAAATTCGGCTAAACCTTTGTAACAACCCTAAAAATGAATAGGATAAATACTTAAGGTGAGTTATTTTATTATTTAAAATCCAAAATGTTAAGGGAAAAATGGTCCTTTCACGTGTAATTAATTAAATCAGATTTTAAGTATTAAGGAGAGTCCTAAATTGACTAAGTCATTATCTAAGCCTAAACAACTTCAGACGTTTCACTCTCTGACGTCTATCACATTCTCACGTTCAAGATCTATTGTTTTCTCTCTACCAATTAACGTGAAGAACGGAAAATATAAAAAAGGTTCTTCACACTTGAAGAATCATGGAAAAAATATAAGAAAGCAAGCTAATAAAAAACGTTAAGGCAAGGGAGATTTCCGTCGAGTTGTTGATGAAACTTTAGGTGAGTTGGACGTAGTTTTGGAGGAAGGTTTTGGCAGCAACTTCAATGTTTTAACATCAATTAAGGTATGAGTTTATTACTTCTTGGTTCCTTTGGCAAGAGACCCCTTAAGATTCAAGATATTCAATCCGAAAACTAGGATTTTCCCCTCTTGCATGTCCCTGTCACTAGCTCCCATTGAACTTTAGGTTGGGTATGTTTGCTGGTACAAAGTAGGATGAAATATGTTTTCGTGATGTTTATGTTTAAGTATGCATGTTCAAAATTTTGTGAATAATGATTATGTTGTTCGAAATCATGTGAAAAGTGATGTGGGTGTGTATGTGTGGCAGTGAAGTTGGTTACTGTTTGAAGGTGTGCAAAGGAATGTTAATTCTTGTATTTTATGTGCTAAAATTGTGCACAATGTGATCTTCATATGGTGTGTGAAGTTACAAATTTTGAATGAAAATGCTTGACTAATGTAACTACTAAACTACACCTAACAATGCAATAAATTCTCGGTGAAATACCCTAAGAAACTTATATGAAAAGGTTGATGAAAGAAAGATAAAAATTATGAATAAATTTCCAGCGAAATTTACTTTAAATTTCGTTCACAAAAGGGGTTGAAATCTGGAAATTTAATACATTTAAAAGAGGTGAGGCCACCAAGGTTTGAACCTGTGACCTCACCCTTTAACTACTGGAATTTGCGAGTACGGAAAAAGAAAAGGGGGCAGGGTGGAATCGAAATGGGGTCTGTTGGATTTGTATGAAGAGAATAAGAATTAAAAAAAAATGGGAGGTGTGGGAATCGAACCCACGACCTCCAGGCAGCGAGTAAAAGAAGAGAAAATAAAGAAAGGAAAATGTGAGGCGTGGCAATCGAACCCACGACCTCAAGGCTGGAAAGGAGAAGAGATTTAAATAAAAAAAAGAGAGGTGAGGCTATGGGGGCTCGATCCCACAACCTTCATCCAAACACCTAGCCTAGTGAGTTTTAGTTAAAAATTTAAATAATGAGGTTGTGGGGGTTCAAACCCACAACCTCCCAATGCTCTAGCGAAATCAAAAACAAAAATAAGGAGGTTGTGGGGGTTCGAACCCACAATATCCCAATGCCCTGATGAAAAACTAAAGAATAGAATGGAAGAGGTTGTGGTGGCTCGAACCCACAACCCTTCAGCCAAATTAAGAGGAAACCAAGTAGAAAATTTAAGGTATAATGTGAATGTTGGAGTTTGATCTAGAGATTCAATGTTATGGAAATTAAAAATAAAATCAATAAAAAATGTAAATGTTATCCAAGTGATTCGAATTTGGTTCCCTTGCCCAAATTTTCGTATTGATAAATAAGTCATACGTGAACAAAATATCCAAGAATAATGCCACATATTAAGATCGAAATCAAGATCTTGGCATATATACAAGATACATAAGTCTTATCCTACATAATCTTAGGAATGTATAAATAAATTAATGAACTATGAATAAATCCCTATGACTTGTTTGTATAGACTCATAAGTCTAGCATACGTTCAAAAGTAAGTGAACCTAAGAGGTATGTAATGAATTGATGGACCCTAGAAGGGTTAAGAATGAGTGTAAGATACACGAAATGTCCAAGTACATTGGCATAATATGAGATGACCAATTAAATGAGTAAATGAACAATGAAATGATGAAACCCTAGAAGGGTTAAGTAAGGGTATGAAACACACTAAATGACCAAGTGCATTGGCATATAATGAAATGAACATTCATTTAATAAGAGGTGAGTAACTATGAAAAGCAAAGGTGCTAATGATAAGTAATGTGGTGACAACATGATATGAGGCTAATGTAAAAGATGAGAGAAATCTCAAATGAGCCTAAGTAAATGTTATCAAAACGTACTCACCAATGAGAGTGTAAAGTTAATGAAGAGACCAGTCTCAATGAACACTCTAATGAAAGTATTGAGCTTAACACCCTTAATACTAATGATGAGATGATAAATCATCTAATGAGCTATGATGTCCTGATACTAGAAGTCAACATCAATGAAGTATGAGATGAATGAATTGGAACTTTATACTGAGAACCGATAGGCTAGCTATGAGCGGTGATGCCTTCTTTTGGGAAGGGCGTAGGTTCACGTAACTCTCATGAGACGAGACAGTCCGGCTTGCCGGGTATGGGTCTCCTTACATCTCCTAGTCTTCTAACATATACAACCAATATAGGGATCTGGTGGGGTTAAATTCCCATGTATGCTAGCATGATATGGGTCACTTTGGCCGGTGATTCCACCTCTTTTCGGTGTGGGGGAGACACTGGATTTCATGATGCTCACATGATCTATGTCGGTTAAAGTTAAAGTTTCCAATGAACGAACGAGGGCAGCCTCAAATGATGCACATAATGAAATGAATGATACCAAATGTGTTAGGCTAGGATAATCAAAAGGTGAGTTAGATTCAAGAAATGACATTAGGTCATTCTTGGTCGTTGCACAAAAAACCTAATGAAAGTCTTAAACTACATCCTAGGTGTAGCTGGTGTTTACACTGGCCTATGAATGAAATCAAATAGAGTACGTATGAATGAACGAAACAGACTCTGTTTTGCTAATGAAGACTCCCTAGTTGAGGTCCCATCTATTGAGACCTCATTTCTAGGATGTCTTGATGTTAAGTCCATGATTCCAAGGTCTCATGGCATACGAATGAATGATATTAAAGAAGTTATGTGCTACATGCAAAATGTGTTGTATGCTATATGATATGTGCTATGTGTAAATGTTATGTTTTGTGTGCAAAAATGAAAAGTATGATTATGTATGTTATTCTCATGGCATAACTTTCCTATTCCAAATCTGGAAAGCTCACTGACTTTCCTAATCCAATTTTGGAAACCTTCCTAATCTCGAATTGGCAAGTCCACTGACTTGACTTCCAAAAATCATGTTGTTAGGAAAGGGCTATTCTTTCTCATGCATGTCCTTGGTGTGTACTTACATATACCCATACTTAGTACAAGTGTGTACTAACCCTATACAAACTCTACTATTTTAGGTGCAGGCACAGGTGGACGATAGAGCTACAAGATCTTCGCTGCAGTTATCCGGACGTTCAGCATTCATCTGGCTTTGGTAGATCCTTATACTTTCGAGTATAATGTTGTTATATATTCCAGCTTAGTTTTATAGTTGAGCTAGTGGAGCATGTTCCACTAGCGTTTTTTTCTTGTTTTTATCCAGACAATGTATTGGTGCCATTTTGGCAATTACAAACTTAATAAGAATTGAACTATTTCTTCCAGTTACGTATCTCTTAATGTTAGATGGTTGATGGTGAACAATTATGTATTGATGAGAATGTTTTGTAGGTATGTTAAGAAAAAAAATTAATTTTCCGCTAAAATTAACCTATGTAAAGTAAGAATGACGTAACTAGGCTTGTCTACGACCTCTAAGAGGTCGTGACGCCGGTCTCGTCTGCGGTCTAAATTTCGATCGTGACAACCTTAAATAACGAATTAATATTAAATAATTAACGAGCTTCTTAATTTTAATAAAAATAAAATAATTAATTTAAGAATAAACTAATTAACCTAAAAATATAAAATATTACTTAAACCACACTAGTTATCAAAATATTTTACTAAAACTGAAATCTTTTTAGATGATTTTTAATAATCATAAATTATACTAATTATATACATAATTATGTAAAATATATATATTATTTAATGATTATAAAAAATAACAAAACTATTCAAAATAACGAAACTTTATATTTTTTTCTTAAAATTTTATAAAACTAATTATTTTAAATTGTTTGAAAATTAAGAAGCTCGTGAATGCTATTGGAGAGGGTAAAAATTGGGTGTCAACAACTATCCCTCATTTTACTTGGATTTATGCAAGAAATTCGAGGAAATGAAATTGACCAAGACAATTTTGACCGACCAGATATTTATCTTTAGGGAAGGATTTAGTACAAACTTTAGCAATTACAACGGACACTTGTAGTTCGACCACATATTTATCATACTCACGTTTTATGAGAATTTAAGTCACTTGTAGTTCAATATACTTGATTAAACGCACAATTTGAAAGAGTTCGAAAGTCACTCCGGTACCGAGTTACGAGGGGTCCAGAATGCTCAAGAATAGGATTTAAGAGCGCGTGTTGGAATGCAGCCGAGTTTTCAACACTGAGCACGCCTACGTATCCTTATTCCTTAGGAATCAGGCTGCTTGTAGTTCAACTTGATCGATTGAAAAGGAAATATCTTATGTTAGATAACCTTTGGTTCTAGAGGAGTGACAAATAAAACAAGTATGAAAAGGAGGCTTACAACCTCTTATGCATGAAGGTGGAGCTATTTACATCCATAAGTAAGAATTTACACTAACATAATTTCCAAAGCTCTTGGTGTATGTCACTTTTAGATTGGAAACTTTCTCCCGGTAGATACAAAAATTTCTGGAGGTGAAATCGAAACTGAGAAATTTAAGGAAAAACCCACATATCTGATAAGGGCATGGTTTGATTGTGGTGGAAATTGTTCCTCTGCTCTCGTCCTAAGAGTTTGACACTCATCTTTGGACTATTTTCCAGTTCGCTGCTAAGAAAAAGTTCCACATTGTGTTGCATCCTTGTTGATGTCATTTGCGCATATGGTTTGATTTGAGAATTCATCCTCTTGGATGCTCTCGACAAGGACTGAAACAAATTGTTAGTAAAAAATGTAACTGGAAAAGTTATAGTATATCTTACGATGTTTTCCAGTTACTCTTGATGTGAAAGATGTCACATGACTATGTTCAGTGTGTATCGCTTTCGAACACAGTATGTTCATTAAAACTCTTTATTTGCTGAGGGTTCGGACAGTCATTGCTTGTTTTCTGAATGGCAAACTCTGGTGATCTCTGCAACGAGCTAGCTAGCTCAATAATTATCCAACTGTAATGAGGTGGATGTCTCGATGATTATCCAACTGTAACGAGTTGAATGACTCGATAATTATCCAATTTTAATGAGGTGGATGGCTCCAGATTATCCAACTGTAAAGAGATGGATGGCTCGATAATATTCCAACTGTAATGAGGTGAATGACTCGATAATGTTCCAATAGTAACGTGGTGGATGGCTTGATATTTTTCCAAATATAACGAGTTGGATGGCTCGACAATGGTCCAACTGTTACTAGGTGGATGACTCGATAATTATTCAACTGTAACGAGGTGGATGGCTCAATAATAGTCCAATTGTAACGAGGTATATGCCTTGATGATTATCCAACTGTAACGAGGAGGATGGCTCGATAATATTTGCTTCTAAAAAAGTTTTACGTCGTGCTGCATCTTTTTTTAGTGTCATCTGCACTCTGCAGATGTTCTAACGTTAGCCTCTGTCGATTTTGATGCAGTAGATGATGGATTGATATGATATGAAAAATGATGTTTCATTGATTGAAAGACGATGATCCATTAGTAGGATAATGTTACTACATGATAGGATGATGATGTTGATGCTCCATTGATAGGATAATGATTGATGATCTATCGGCAGGATGATGTTGACGCTCCATTAAAAGATGATAATACTTCATTTATGATCTATTGGTAGGATGATATTGATGCTTCATTGATAGGGTGATGATTCTTCATTGATGATCCATTGGTAGGATGATGTTGATGCTCCATTGATAGGATGATGATGTTCCATTGATGATCCATTGATAGGATGACGTTGATTCGTTGGCATGATGATGATATTCCATCAATAAAGTAATGGTGATATCCTTCTGTATGGTGGTTCTCATTTGACAATTCTGTAGAAATGTCCCTCTAGGAGGGTCTCACATTACCACGCATGTTGAGAGTGATGCTTTCACTTGTACCTATTTGAACATTTGCACTCAATTTTTGCTCATGATTTGCTAGGAATCTGAATGAGGTGTTGTTGTTTGTATTCTGAGTTGTTTCTCTTTTTTTTGTTGTTGAATTCAATGACTTTCGTGCATACACAGAAAAATTATTAGTTTTTGTAAAACAAACTGATATGTGTCGAATTCTTCAATCGCTTGCTCCTTGTCTTGCTATCTTCGGTTGATCACTCTAATCTCTTGCTTCTCGATAGACAAGACAAAACATTTATGAAAAATATTTGAAATAAATAGATAATTTTCTTAAGAAAAAGAGGTTCAAAAAGTTGTAATTGGAAAAGGTCACTCCCAAGTATCGTGTCACCTCAAGCTTGATGAACGCATTTGAGGTTGATATGTCGAGATCAATCAGACAATTTGTCGAAAATATTATGAAGATTGTTGTAGTTTTGACGATATGAATCTTGAAATTACAAAGATTGTTAAAGTTTACTTCTCATATTTAAAAACAACGTTTGAGGATCACTTGAAATTACTTCTGAACTTCTGACCATGCTGCAGTTATTCACACCTATCTGAAACCTCTAATGCAGCCAAGATGAAATTTCTTGAGGTCATCCACAAAAATTTTTGTCCCAATTAATTGTCTTTGTGTATCTTGAACTGTTGGTGAGAAAAAATCATGAAATTTTTGAAATCCTCTAAAAAAGTTTGTCCCGGTTACGATTCTCAAAGTAACTTCAGTCTTGACTTGTTGGGAGATCTTCTTCTTGAAAATTTTTGAGTCCCTCTCAAAAATTCTGTCCAGTTTCTATCATAAAGAAAAATAGAAATCTTACGGGAGATATGACGAGCCGTCGTGGCGCCTACGTATCACGTTGAGGAAGGAATTAGGTCAAACGCAGTTCCTCTCTTGGGGTATCAACATTAAGAAATTTACAAAGAAGCTGACCGAGGTCGACATAGACCGCCTACGTATCTCATTCTTGAGATCTCAGGTCGAACGTAGTTCAAAATACAAAGAGAATATTGAAAGTATATAAAGGGGTGACTAAAGTCGAAATAGTTTGCCTACGTATCTCATTCTTGAGAATTCAGATCAGACGTAGTTCATTACAAGAAAAAATTTTCCAACTACAAAACATAAGATGATTACAAACAAATGATGTGATTACAGGGAAAGAAAAAGAAAACTCTGAATCTTCAAATATCATAACTCTTGATAGCATCAACATTGATCGGCAACTTGAGATGAAGTGTATATTCAATCACGATTTGGGATCAAACAAATGCATTGATGCATTGCTAAGCAAACTGATGAGTACTCTTTTTTAGCTTCTCTCCGACGGACCCTGATTCTAACTTCTTTGATACATTCATACTTTTCTAGATTTTTTGTTTTTGTATCATCCAGATTCGACTTACCCTGAGACACAAATTTTTTCAAAACTTTGACAAGTCATTTAAATATCATGACCTCATCGTCACACTCTTATAGCTTAATTTTATCTATCCCATTTTGTTCATCAAGCTTGTGACATTACATGATATTGGCTGGTTATATAAAAAAATATTTTTACTGAAACCAAAAACAAAGATTGTTAGATAGAAAAAATTAAATCAAGCAAAATAAATTCTCAAAATATAAGTGGCTTTCGATGAAAACAAGGAAGTACAAACTTTGGAAGTTACCATGAGCCATTTTGCGTTTTTCAAGACATTATGAGGGAACTTAAAACATAAATGAGTAAAATTGCATAAAAGTGGGTCCCGAGCCTTAATCGAGCTACCACCCATTTTAGAAAATAGCATAAAATTCATTTTTTGTCTGTCAAATTGAGTGAGAGACAAAGAGCGAGTGGAAGTCCAATTAAGAACTTGCTCCATCGGCTTAGCGTCTCGTATGCCTGGTGTCTCAATCATCTTCATGGGCACAACATCACCTTCTTCCAAAATATTCCATATTCCTTCTCTAAGACCGTCATCATTGGCATATTCCTCTGACATAAATGAGGTATGGTGGAACATGATTGATTAAATTCTTGTGTTGATCCTCTTTCGACAAAAAAGCAAAAGCTTGATGGTGTGTCATGCTCGTAAAATTGAGTTTCTCACTCATGCTCAGAGAAGCTAAAACTTTCTCAAGATTGTCAGCACCAGCCGGAACTAACACCTTTACCATGCACAACTCATCCTTCATCTCTATCATATTGATACTGGTGCCTCCATATTACTGAGGATTACTGTGGACGTTTGGTGGAACAGTCTTGAAAACATTTTGATCGATCAAGTCTTGGATCTTGTGCTTTAAATTGATACAATCTTCAGTATCATGCCCAAATCTGTTGGAATGATATGCACACATTCGATCGGTTCGATAAAATTGGGAGCTAGTATCAACAGGCTTAGGCCCCACTGGGGTGAATAATACCTGCCGCACTCAATTCCTCAAACAACTTCGTCAGACTTTTAATGAGTGGCGTAAAAATATGATCATGTTTCTTCTCAAATCTCGGAAAGAAGGATGATAATGTCCTTGTTGATGTGGAGGCATTTTGACGATAATTTAGGGTGTTTTGACGAAGAGGTGCTTGAGACTTTGGGTCAATCATGTTAATAGTGACTCCTCCACGATTTGACAGTGAATCACCATTTTCATTGGAGGCGACAGTTTGAAGAGTGACAATTCTTTCATCAATCAAGTCATAAATTTTATGCTTCAAGTTGATGCAATCTTCCGTAGTATGTCCAGCACCTCTTGAATGGTAAGCGCAATGAAGATCGGGCCTGTAAAGTATGGATTTACATTGATAATTTTTTGATCAATTGGTTGTATCAGACCAGCCACCTTAAATCTCTCAAAGAGTTGAGTTTGACTTTCAACCAAAAGGAGTAAATACTCGAGAATTCTTCTTCAAAAATTTCTGCAAGAAAGATTGTAATTATTTGTGAAGATGGAGGTACTTGGCGGTAACTTGGAGGATTTTGGTAAGTAATTGTTGGTGTTTGAAAACTTTGGTATTGTAGATCTTGATAGCTATGAGGGACATTTGGGTAATTTTTAATGCAGCTCGGTAATTTGATAGAGTATTTGGGTAATTTGACGATGGATCCTAGTAATTGGATGATGTAGTGGTGTATATTGTAATTTGGTTGGACGGGGTAAGGATATTGTAGAGCTAAAGGGTAGGCTCTCCTCGCAGCCTCTATCTCTCGGCGCTCCTTCTTCCTTGCTCGCGCCTCATCCTCTCCTCGACCCCTACGCCTCTTGGCACTCTCTGGAGGGGGAGGTGGTGAAATTTCATAAGTATTAAACAGTGCCGCCAATACTGTGTCCTCAGCAGGGTCGACAGAAGGGGCCTCAGAATCCGGCACCCTCGCCGCTAGTATCGTGGCGATGTCTGCACGAAGACTGTCGACTGCAGCCTAAAGAGTCGACACATCTACCGGAGGGGCTGGTCGAGCTAACACTCTCAACTCTAAGGCATCTAGGCGCTGGTTAACCTCAGCAATCTTCCGCTGCATCTTCCTCTCTGTACGCGCTTCAGACTCAGTAATAGACTTCTGCATCCACGGCTGGATATGATGCAGAAGAGTGGCCATTTGTGCCTCCAGTTTTCGGACCCTAGCAAGCGGGGCTAGTAACGGTAGAGGGGCTGTGTGAGAGGAGCTCGGGGTTGTGCTACTACCCGGGATAGACTCGACCGGGGTAGTGTCAGTGGATGCCTGTGTAGCTGTGCGGGCCTGGGCAACCGTATCCACAAGATCATCAGCAAGAGGGGGCAGCTTTGGACGGGGCCCTCTGCATGGCGCCAACTCATTGGCCTCGTCTCTGATGAGGCCGACGTCAACGGTGCCCTGCGGGGTCTTCAACTGATCTATGTGCCATATGGGCACACCTGCAGACCTGCAAAGGGCAAAGATCATACACGGGAAGGGGTAGGTAGTAGTGACCTTGAATGCCCTCTCGTGCATGACTGCCTGGAGAAGTCATGCGAAGTCCACCTCGAAGCCGGCTATCATCGCCGCCATCAACACTGCTCGATCCTAGGTGACGATGTTATCAGCAGCTGTGGGGGAAATGCAGTGACGGACGAGCAGCCACAAGAACTTTGCGACGAACGTGAGGTTGGCCTTCTTGATGGCCCCCTTCGGCTCAGTAACCCAATCGGCACCCTCTCCGTCGACTGATAGGTGCAGGGCCATCCACCTCTTGGTGGTCTCTCTCAGTGCCTGCTCGCGCAAGAACTGTCCATCCTTTACTATCTGCCAGCGGTAGTCAAACTCGGCAGTGATGGGGGTCCGCGTAGCATCTGCACTCTCGTCGTATAGGAACCGGCGGATAGCTGGCAGGGAAATGTCAACCTGCACACCCCGGACTCAAACCTGCTCCAGTGGGGCCTGTTTAGCGGGAGCAGCCCGCCTATCGATCTGTGATCGGAGAGTCGCTACGTAGGATGCATAGAACTCTCGGACAACTTCCTCGCTGTATCATCCCAACGGACGGGCTGTCCACTCTAAGCGATGCCTGGTGAATAGGTTGTGGATCTCCGGCATCGATGGGAGACTCCCTGTAGGTACCCGCCGCTCCAAGGTGAGTGTCCGAGTCATTACTCCTTTATTAGTCAGGAATTTGGCGTCGGAGTAAACTTGAAACTGGCCTTCGACACACCACCGGTTTGGCTGGTCAGAGGCTGGGGTGGGGACCTGGGCTGGTGCGCCGGATGTAGAGACTGAACTGTCAGCCTCATCAGACGAGGCCGACGCTGCAGCAGTGGCGGGTGCGGGAACCTCAGCAGAGCCTGAAGCTTCCTCGGACCATGATACTCCTAAGGAGACAGACGCTCCTTCCTCATTTGTGGCTGACCCAGAGGGTGTGCCGATCAGTGTGCGCTCCTCATCAGACTGGGAGGCAGTGACTACGCCGGACGCCACCGTCTTGGGTGTGGCTCTGGGGCACGTACAGCACGGGAAGGTGCGGAAGTGCCTGGGGGCATATATTCAGGGTCCCGCTCATCATCAGAGCTGATGATCAAGCGTGCAGACGGAGCGACAGACTTAGATCACCAGCGTGCGTAGGTGCGGTCTTGCTTGGGTGCCATAGTAGATAGTATCTGTAAAGGATCAATATTAGTATGAGTAGTGGCAAACAAGACAGGCAAGCCCATACGACATAAAACATTGAAAATAGTGTGTTAGTGATATTGAAACTGTAACACACGACGGGCCAGATGACGGCTCGTTGTGACTATGACGGACCGTCATGAGGTCCGTCGTGTTGTACTTGGTCTATGTATATATAAAGAACCCTGAAAGAGGGGTCTCTGACCATCATGACGGTCGAGCAGGACGGACCGTCGTTGGTACGACGGTCCGCCGTAAGAGTCCGTCGTAGGACACTTAGAAAATGTTGAGAGACCCTTATCAGAAGGGTCTCTGACCATCATGACGGTCAAGCAGGACGGACCGTCGTCGGTACGACGGTCCGTCGTAGGACACTTAGAAAATGTTGGGAGACCCTTAGCAGAGGGGTCTCTAACCATCATGACGGTCGTGCAGGACGGACTGTCGAGGGGACGACGGTCCGTCGTAAGTGTCCGTCGTAGGACACTTAGAAAATGTTGGGAGACCCTTAGCAGAGGGGTCTCTGACCGGTATGACGGTCATGCAGGTTGGACCGTCATAGGTACAATGGTCCGTCACAAGTGTCTGTTGAAGGACACCTGGGGAAAAAAATGGAGACCCTTAGGAGAGGGGTCTCTGACCGGTACGACGGTCATGCAGGACGGACCGTCGTGGGTACGACGGTCCGTCACAAGTGTCCGTTGGAGGACACTTGGAAAAAAATAGAGACCCTTAGGAGAGGGGTCTCTGACCGGTATGACGGTCATGCAGGACGGACCGTCGCGAGGACGACGATCCGTCACATGTGTCCAGTAGGACAGGGGTGCTAGGGCTTGTGCAACGGACCCTACGACGGTCCGTCGTGGCTACGACGGACCGTCATCGGGGTCTCGTTCTAAATGACAGAGACAGAACTGTAGGTACCCTAAGCAACCCCGATGAACCCACATGGTCTTGTAGTGTTGTGGACCTATATGTGTCTATCCCAACTACCTAGGAAACTATTAATACGAAATCACCTATGTCTAGGGTTGTTAACATGGCAAATTCAAACATTTTGAGCCTAGGTTTAGACATTATCATATAAAGGAAACAAGATACGACTAAGAACTAAGCTAATACTAACTAATAAACAAAAATACAAGATAAATGAGTATAAATTTAGAGACACATACCTTGGAAATGTAGAAAAAGCAAATGGAGAATGATTCAGTTGGCAAGGTAGACACCTACAGCAGCAGCACCGACTAGTAGATGATAATTATAAGGCTTAGGAGGATTTTGGGGGCAATGATCAGTGGGGGGAAGGGAAGTTGAAAAGAGAGGGGAGATGAGAGGAATAAGGAAGTAATGGGGTGAAATATGGAGGGGTGGGGAGTATAAACAGTCAGATTTTGAAAAGGGTCCAGCCGGGTCGGATCGGGTAGAATTCATTAATCACGTGACGGTTCCCCGACGACGGTCCGTCGCAGATGTGACGACCCGTCGTAGGTTCCGTCGTGTGTGCCCTAATTTCAACATAGCAGAAAAACGTACCTGGACAACGGATGCATACGACGGTCCGTCGCATGCGCAACGATCCGTCGATGTATCCGTCAGTGGCTGCTGCGGAGTAGTTTTCTGCAGAATTTCCTGGTGATGTGCCTGCAAATTTAAAACCCATTAATAGAAAAATGCTACCATTATTAAAAAGACGATAAGTATTGGGTTGCCTCCCAACAAGCGCCTGATTTAATGTCGTGGCACGACTGGGGCCACTTATATTACTCAGACTTCATCAAGATGGTATGCCTCGATTACTTCATTCGCCGATTCAGCATGCCCAAGATAGATTTTTATGCGCTGTCCATTCACTTTGAACCGCACACCCTCCTTAGTTTCCAACTCAACTGCTCCATGAGGGAATAGTTGGGTAACCGTATAAGGACCAGTCCATTTGGACTTGAGTTTGCCTGGAAACAAGCGCAATCTGGAATTGAATAAAAGCACCAAATCCCCGACCATGAACTCTCGTTTTTCAATTTTGTTGTCATGATACTTCTTCATCTTTTCTTTGTATAGGGCTGAGCTTTCATAGGCTTTCAAGCGAAATTCATCAAGTTCATTCAACCCATTTAACCGTTGCTCTGCAGCTTCGCTCCAATCCATTTTTAACTTCTTCATAGCCCACATGGCTTTATGCTCTAACTCAACCGGAAGATGACAAGCTTTCCCATATACAAGTTGGTATGGAGACATACCTATGGGAGTCTTATATGTTGTCCGGTAGGCCCAAAGAGCATCATCAAGCCTCCTTGACCAATCCGTTCTACTAGAATTCACTGTTTTGGACAATATCTGTTTGATCTCCCGATTCGATACTTCAACTTGCCCACTAGTTTGAGGGTGGTAAGGAGTGGCCACATTATGGCGAACCCAGTATTTCTCCAATAACCCCTTGAACAATCTGTTGCAGAAGTGGGAGCCCCCATCACTAATAATGGCCCTTGGGGTGCCAAAACGGGAGAATATATTCTTTTTCAAGAACACAGTGACACTCTTCCCTTCATTATTTGCGAGGGCTATGGCTTCAACCCATTTAGATACATAATCAACTACTACTAGAATGTACTTCATCCCATGAGAACTCACGAAAGGGCCCATAAAGTCAATACCCCAAACATCAAATAACTCAATCACAAGAATGGGGTTTAGAGGGAGCTCTTGCTTTCTTGAAATACCACCATCTCGTTGACATTTGTCACATGCTTTAGCAAACCCATGAGCATCTTGATGAAGAGTTGGCCAATAGTAACCACATTGCAATATCTTGTGAGCGGTTCGGATACCACTGTGATGTCCGCCAACAGGTGAAGAATGGCATGCCTCCAACACACTCAACATTTCACATTCTGGCACACAACGCCGAATAAGCCCGTCGGCACAACTCCTATACAAGTATGGTTCATCCCAAAAGAACTTCTTCACATCGTACATGAACTTTTTCCTTTGATGAAAGGACAAGTCTGATGGAACAATATCACTAGCCAGATAGTTCGCAAAATCTGCGAACCATGGAATCAAGTCTTGTGAAGCAGCCAATACATGTTCATCGGGGAAAGTATCATCAATGTCAGTCTTATCCCCTAATTCTCTCATAGCTTCATCCTCTAGACGAAACAAATGATCAGCAACTTGATTTTCAGTCCCTTTTCTATCCAGCACTTCAAAGTCAAATTCTTGCAGCAGTAATACCCAACGAATCAGACTTGGTTTCGCATCCTTCTTTGCCATCAAATATCTCAATGCTGAATGGTCAGTATGCACTATAACTCTAGTACCTAGCAAATAGGAGCGATATTTCTCAAAAGCAAAGACTACTGCAAGGAGTTCTTGCTCAGTCACTGTGTAGTTTGAGCTTCATTTAGGGCTTTACTAGCATAGTAAATTGGGTGAAGGATTTTGTTTCTTCTCTGTCCCAATACTACACCAAGAGCCACCCCACTAGCATCGCACATTACCTCAAATGGACTGTTCCAATCCGGAGAAATAATGATAGGTGCAGACACTAACTTTTCTTTTAGCTCACCGAATGCTTTAAGACAGGATTCATCAAAACAAAATTTACATTCTTTCTCCAGCAATTTACACAATGGGTGTGCAATCTTTGAAAAGTCTTTGATGAATCTCCGGTAAAAACCTGCATGCCCAAGAAAGCTTCTCACACCTTTCACAGAGATCGGCGGGGGAAGTCTCTCGATTACCTCGACTTTAGCTCGATCAACCTCTATGCCCTTTTCTGAAATGCGATGACCCAACACAATACCCTCTTTCACCATGAAATGACACTTTTCCCAGTTTAGTACTAAATTGCAGTCTTCACATCTCTTAAGGACCTCAGATAAATTGGCCAAACACCGCTCGAATGAATCACCAACCACAGAAAAATCATCCATAAAAACTTCTATAGTATCCTCCACCATGTCAGAAAATATTGACATCATACATCTCTGAAAGGTTGCGGGTGCATTGCACAACCCAAACGGCATTCTTCTGAACGCAAAGGTCCCATATGGACAAGTGAAAGTGGTTTTCTCTTGATCTTCTGGTGCAATAGAAATCTGATTATACCCCGAATACCCATCAAGAAAACAATACCACCCTTTTCCGGCAAGTCTATCCAACATCTGATCCATGAAGGGCATAGGAAAATGGTCTTTTTCAGTCCATGAGTTCAGTTTACGGTAATCCATACACACCCTCCATCCAGTAACCGGTCTCATTGGAACAAGTTCATTCTTTTCGTTGGGGACCACAGTCATTCCCCCTTTCTTAGGTACACACTGAACCGGGCATACCCAACTACTATCAGCGATTGGATATATTACTCCGGCATCCAACCACTTGATGATTTCCTTCTTCACAACCTCTTGCATAGGAGGGTTCAAGCGTCTCTGGTGCTCAACACTCGGCTTATGATCAGGCATGAGTTGGATTTTATGAGAGCAAATACCGGGAGGGATCCCAATAATGTCCGCAATAGTCCACCCAATAGCTCATTTGAACCTTTTTAGTACCGTCACCAAACTCTGAACCTGTTGTGCATCCAAGTCTGATGCAATGATTACCGGCAAAGTGTCACCCTTTCCTAAGAATTCATACCTGAGATGAGGTGGGAGAGCTTTTAGTTCTAATTTTGGAGCTTCCTCTATAGATGGTTTCGCGGGTGGGGACTCGCGATTCTTCATATCAAGCTCAAATTTCTTTGGTTTAAACCGAACATCACCTCGGTCAAGAGCAGCGACTAATGACTCATACTCTTCAATGCAATCGCTATCAAAGTTCATTATCACTGCCGCTAATGCTTCGACACCTAGACGTTCTTCTATTTGTGTCTCAAATGTCTCACCCATGTTGTAGGATATAGCAGATGCCGATTGGAGCTCACCACTCTGCCTCATGGACCTACAAATATTAAAGGTCACTTCCTCATTGTTCAACCGAAATTTCATCTGCCCCTTTTCCATGTCTACTAAGGCTCTTCCCGTAGCAAGGAATGGCCTCCCAAGAATAATGGGCACTTCAAAATCGACTTCGCAATCAAGAATAACAAAATCTGCTGGAAATATGAACGACTCCACTTTTACTAACACATCGTGGAGTATCCCTATAGGCCGTTTTACTGTTCGATCGGCCATCAGTAGCCGCATCGCAGTGGGTTTTGGGTCACCCAAACCCAACTTCTTGTAAATCGAGAGGGGCATGAGATTTATGCTTGCCCCCAGATCACATAATGCTTTCGCAAAATGTAATAGCCCGATTGTACAAGGAATAGTGAACGCACCCGGATCTTCTTTCTTTTGGACCAGAGATCTTGTAGCAATAGCACTACAATGCTGCATTCTATCATCATCCTCAAAAGTAACCGATCTTTTCTTTGTGACCAGATCATTCATAAACTTGGCGTAACCGGGCATTTGTTCTAAAGCTTCTACCAAAGGGACATTGATAGAAAGTTGCTTCAACATTGTTATAAAACATCGATATTTTCCATCCTCGATCTTTTTCACTAATCTTTGAGGAAATGGGGGTGGTGGCCTAGGCATAGGAATTACCTTTTTGGGCACTTCAGCATCTTTCTCAATCTCATTCTCTAATTCAGCATCAACATCTACCACTTTATCAGTATCTTTTGTCACCTTATTCTCATTAGATGGCATAGGTGGGTCAATGGTTTGCTTGCCACCGCGAGTAGTAATTGTCATACAATGTCCATCATTTTTTGGATTTTGGACAGTGTTGCTAGGAAGAGTGCCCGGTTGCCGTGTGTTCACAGTTGCAGATAATTGGGCCAATTGTAACTCAAGTTGCTTAATCGATATTGCATGTGTATCAACTTTTTGCCCAATACCCGCTAAATCATTCCTCAACTCTTTATTGTGCTCATCACTAGCATCGAACCTCCTCATCATTTTATGCAACATATCCTCAACTCGCGACATACTACCTCCACCATCCCTAAGAGTAACTTCACGATTTTGAGGAGGAACATAGGGTCCATTCCTGTCGTTTCTGTTACCATAGCTACCCCTGTTGAAGTTGTTGTCGCGATTGTAGTTTCCATCTCGGACATAATGACCCTCACGATTGTAGTTACCATAGTTCCGACCTTGGTTCCCTTGACCTTGGCGCCAATTTTCCTGATTAGAGCCTTGGGCACTTGGTCGGAAACCCCCCATCTGTTCATTTACTGCATAGGAATCCTCCTCATAATAACACTCATCGTTTGGAGGTGGTGGTTTAGCCAAGTAGTTGACTGCATTNCATAAAAAGGGGGGTTTGTATTTCCTAATGAGTAAAAATAACTAACGAACTTGATAGCTTTTAATGTTGGGTTTTAATCAATTAATCAAAGTAACTAGGATTTACGTGTTCCCCACAGGTTCATAACATGATAACTCTAACTATAACAATTCTTTCCTAGTATCTTGCATGCAAAGTGATAAGTTATGTATTTCTAAATCCTTGGTCCGGCATCTAGAAAATCTAACTCCGCACCTTGGTCCGGCTACGTGTGTTGCTTTCCTAACCCTTATCCTTACCTCATATTAAGCATCGTATTCGATATTTGACTAAGTTATTACCTCGTACCAATCAATACTAGCCTATTAGATAGTATACACTAAATCTATGTTAATAATTCTTTTCCTATTATCTACCTCCTTGGTCCGGCAAGTAGCATTAAGGCGAGTTCTAACGTTGATCATCCGTTAAAAAGACTTCTAAGCGAAAGAATTATTAATACATACAAGACACTATTCTAGAATTGTTATTTTAGCTAGGGTTTATCTCATTATTTGCCTATGGTTCCCACAACCCTAGTTATGGAGTTTAGTTACTCATAGCCATAAACACAATATTCAAATATGTTAAATCAGAATTCATGTACTTACATCAATGAGAACGAATAAAGTCCGAAAATTTGCTTGATTAATCACCAAAAATCACTTGTAAAAATCTCCAAAAATCAAACACTAATACACAAAGTCTAATAATATGATGTCTAATCTCGCAGAGTCTAACCTCAAAAATGAGATTTTTCGAACTATTTATAAAAAAATAAAAACCTAATTAAACAAGGATTCTAATTACTGGAAATCTGCCAAAACGCGGCTGGGTTGACGGACCTCGCGACGGACCGTCATGGACTCCATCGTCCCATACTTAGCAATTTCTTCTGCTGCTCTCTTATTCCCCTCGACGGCAAGTGTGACGGACCGTCATAGGCACGACGGTCCGTCGAGGGTCTTCGTATCAAAATACTTCAACTCTTGAAATCTGGGTACTGGGATAACTTCTATGATCTTCACGACGGACCTGCAGGACGGACCGTCATATCCATGACGGACCGTCACAAGCTTCGTAATCCCACACTTGGTCAGACTTCCCCATCTTCCTTCAGTAGCTGCACTACGCTGCCACCTACGGACCGTCACAGGCACGACGGACCGTCATAAGCTCCGTAGGTGGTCTCTTCTGCATTTTTTCGCTCAAAATCTCCGCATTCAGCTTTGGACAGATTTCCTGCAAAACAAAGAGAAACTTATATCAAAATTAGCACAAAAAGGCTTTCGGACACACTAAACTTAAGGAAAAAAGTATTAATTATACCGTGAAACCACGGTAATATCACCAGCATGCCTCTTTGACCTTTGGCTCAATTCAAACGAGATAGAAGAAACATCTTTCCTTTTTCTCCTCAATGGTCCTGGGGATTCATCTTAGGGAGTCATTCAGATGATTTTTCCTGTCCTAAGACCATCTTCAATAGCTTCACAAATTTTGACTATCTCGCTGAACTTTCCTCCTAGAATGAGCAACATCCTACTATAGTACTCCGGCTGTTGAATGCGCAAAATTACTTCAATAATTTCTTTCTCAGTCATGGGAGCCCTAACCTTTGCAGCCTCTCTTCTCCAACGATAGGCATACTCGCGATAGGTTTCACTAGAATTTTGTTCGATTCTCTACAAAGAGTATCGATCAGGAATGAGTTCTTTATTGTAACCAAACCTTTCAATGAAGTCTTTGGCCAAAGTGTTCCAACTTGGCCACTGCTTGATTTTCTTAGAAATAAACCATTCTAATGCTTCTCCTTTTAGACTTTGACTAAAGAGTCGCATCAACAAAGCCTCATCTTTCCCAACTCCAATGAGTTTATCACAATAATCCCTCAAATGAGTCAAAGGATTCTCAACTCTACTAAATGTATCAAACTTTGGTACTTGAAAACCTTCTGGAAGCTCCAAATGTGGATGGCGACACAAATCTTCATAATTAAGTCCTACGGTGTCTGAAGTGTATTGCACATCCTTCACTACATTCATAACTTCCTCTCTAATGCTTTTCTCAACCTTTCCTTTTATGACCTTCCACTCCTTCTCATTATTTTCATAATGATTGGGTTCAAAATGTGTAGCAGATGAAGGGTGTGATTCTAACGATATTGGAAGATGAAATGTGGTTTCTTGAGGTATGAATTGAGTAGTAGGTGATTTTGGGCAATTTGAGTAAGAATTTGATGAGTGAGAGGAAAATTTTGGAGAATATTGGTATCTGGATATTGAGAAGTAGGTGACTTTTGGAGTGAGGAGCTAGCATGATGTGGGTTAGGGGTGGTTAAGTCAATGATGGAAGGTTTTGGAATTGTAGAAGTGGTTGAATAGTTTGGGAAATGTTTGGACGTTGGATATGAATTAGGAAAATGGAGTGGAGGACTCTCGTTGTCTAGAGTAGGAGTGTTGGCAATAATAGCTAGATTTGTCAAATCTCGAGTTTTATCCATTTCTGCCCTTATTTCAGCAATCTCTTGGAATAACTGTACAATCAACTTGTTTTGTTCAGCAATGATAGGGTCATTCACAGTAACTTCATTTAAATCAGTATTCTCAACATTTTCAACCATTTTTGCCTTTCCTTTTGACGAACATTTGTCGGAGAAGGAATCTTTGGGGTCTTTGGACCTCGTGAAGTAAGGATGTTCAGCCATTTTCTAAACACAAATCAGATTTGAGTACCTAGCAAAGAAAAATAACTCAAAAGCAAATATGTTAGCTTGTGTAGATGATGAATAATACAAAATATCACACACAATATTGTAAACACATAAAAATTATTTTACTTGAAGATAAACTAGCCCATGTATATAGAAAGATGACTTAATAGATAGAAATTTTTCTATTGATTTAGGATTAATGAATGAGAATTATCGACTTGAGTCGGGACAAAGTCGATTGTATCTTTCATTGTTTTACTTTCGGTTTTTTATTGAGATGTAACTCTAATTTCTTTGTAAGAGTTGGAAAAGATAAAATTTCTCAAAAAAGGGACCGAACCTTGAAAGGCTTCCTGCATATCTCACAAAAGAGAATTTAGGTCCTACGTAGTTCAACCCTCTTGAACCTTCTCAATTTGAGATAACGAATCTCTTTTGATATGAGAGACTAATATTTGAAAAATGAAGTTCGATTTTTTTTCTTGGGAAACAAAAGACTCGAAGAGTATTTAGACGTACTTTTGATAGTGACCTGATATTTGTGCTTAGGGTTTCTAAAAAATTTCGAACAAGAGTGAGCTAGAATATCTCCAAATAAAGCAACATATTCACATAAGCAGTTATAACATATCAACAGTTATTGCGCGGCATAAGCTAATATGTGACCCTTTTGTGCCAAGGGTAGGTCTAGCGATTTGAGAGATATATACGTCATTTTAAACATTTAATTGCCCTCAAAACCCAAATTTATGCAAACTTTATGAATAAAGGTATGGGATACATAATAGGGAAAATGGGATACAAAATATTCAGTCCCACGCAGGGTTACAGTCCTATATGATGCTTCCATGTAAGGACCTTCATTCTTTCTTAATTTCTTATCATCTCAGGGTGCCAACGTCTTTGGATGGACTAGTAGTTTGTGAAGGTCTTTCTTCAACTAGAGTAAACTATAATATATTCTTTAGCCCACGAGACAATGATTTTTCAAACAACGTATACATCCTTCAAATTTAAACACATAAGTATGACCGTCCTTTTAGGCCATGGGCCATTTTGGACTCAAGGTGGTCTCTTTAATGGGACCAACATGCCTTGGGTGTTGGGTCATCTTAGTTCAAAATGCTCTAAATTCATGATTTGGTTTAGCTCTATCCTAGTTGACTAAGAGTGGCTTTGAAAGACCGGGAACCCAAGTGGACAACTTAATCTGAAATTCACGACAACCATTAGACGCATGACTAACCAATATATTGCTGCTTATTCCAAAAAAAGGTTGAGTATAAAAATTCAGATTGCGGTTTCGTAAACCATTCTTTAATATACTATACATATATATCAAAAGATGTCAGGAAATGCAATGACAATTTTTGAAAATTTAAACATATTCGGCACAAACATCATTTTGACAATTAATAAAGATTGTGAAACAGTCAAATCTCATGGTTAGAACTAAATTAGTTCTCCACCGGAGTCGTCATTTCTGTTTTACGAAAAATATTGTAAAAGAAAAAATAACTAAGTTTCGAAAAAGCAATTAATCTTATGACTTAAGAGAAATCGACTTTCCGAATTAACAGAGTCGCCACTTGATTTTTTAGTAAAAATCAAGAAAAAATCTTATAATTATTTTCAAAAGATTTAAACAGATAAAATCAATTGAAAAAGGGTTCGAAGTTCAACTGGACATTCCGAGAAGGTGTCAGACCCTCGAAATGCCCGTTTACTTGCGGTTGACCAATGATTTAACTAAAAATAACTTTTCAACTAATTTATCAAATTTTTAATGAAGTAATAAAAATTCATATTTTTTTAATTACTTATTCCTATTATTTTCTAATTAATTATTTCAATTGAAAATAAACTAAAGGTGAATTTTCTAAGAAAAATAATTCAAATATTGACAAAACTAATAGTGAAAATAAAACTAACTAATAAATATATATTTTGACAAGACTAATAGTGAAAATAAAACTAAGTAATAAATAGGCAAAAGTATTCATTACCCCCCTGTACTTGAAGCTTTTTATTCAGTGTACACCTAAACTTTATTTGTTTCAATTACCCCCCTGAACTTGCTTATTCATCGAACACGTACACCTTTTCGTCCACTCACTACGATCGTGTCCACACGCGCACGACACCTAGATAAATATTTTTGCCACCTAGTTAAATATTCTGCCACCTAGATAAATATTGTCACCTAGATAATACCAACCTTCACAATTCACAAATCAAACTCTCTCTTAACAGGTGAAAATCCATGTAGGTATTCACCAAAAACTGAATCTTTCAATGAAATTCTCGATATTCTTGGTCGTATGAGACGTTTGATGAACTCAACCAAGTGCTTGACGAAATGTCTAAGAGAGAAAATTTGGTTAATGAAAAAACTTATGGTATTTGATTAAGAGATATGCTGCAGCTCATAGAGTTGAAGATACAAAAGAGTTTTTCTATAAGAGGAAAAATTTTGATTTGGAACTTGATGGATTGTGTTTCAAGAAGAGGATTCCCGAAGCCCTTGAGAAAAATCTGAAATTTGAAAAGGGAGAAGAGATAAAGAAGAATAAAATGAAAAACATAAAAGATTATTTGGATCATTGTTCCAATGTATCTCAGCCTTTTTGCTGGAACCAGCAACTGGGCAGAAGCAAAGGCCATGCTTTTTGGCCTTAAATGGTGCATTGAATAGCTAGAGAATAGAGAGAGAGAAATTCTTAAAATAAGCCAAATATTAAAGAAAAATAAGATTTTTTACGTATATTACCGTTGTAACTTTATGATGTGGCAAAAAATTGTTGTCTCACGCGCTTTGTAGAGTTTAATTTCAGTTTCTATGCCAGGTGGACAGAAAAGGTGTACGTGTTCAATGAATAAGCAAGTTCAGGGGGATAATTGAAACAAAATAAAGTTTAGGTGTACACTGAATAAAAAGCTTCAAGTACAGGGGGGTAATGAATACTTTTGCCTAATAAATATATATTTTGACAAGACTAATAGTGAAAATAAAACTAAGTAATAAATATATATTTTGACAAGACTAATAGTAAAAATAAAGCTAAGTAATAAATATATATTTTGACAAGACTAAAAGAGAAATGATTATCTGTGGGGAATTAATTAAGTTAAGCCAAAGTGTTAGCAACATAATAACAAATAAATAAATAAATAGAATGAGGGAGAAATTTGAATTTGGACCCTTTGTCCCAATTTTAAATTTGATGGGCTTTTGGCCCAAAACATGTCCTGCAAATGGATGAGTTTGGCCCCTTTTCACTCTCAAACTCTTGTGTATACAACAAATGTATATTGTTGTATATAGGTCATATTTTGACCGATTTTCATGTACATCGGACTTTATACCAAGTGAATGCAACCCTCTTCAGCTCCTGCGACCTATATTTCAATTTTCAGTCTTGTATTCACTGCACCTAAGCCTGTATATCATGTAGACATTATCTGTATACCATTGTATATACCAAATATGTAGCATGTTTTCAAAATTTCAGGGGCTTGGAATCGATGTTTAAGCCCTGATAGTCGGTTCCCTTGACTCGAACAACAAAGAAGCCGACTCGAAGAAATTCAACTCGATGATATGCTAAGAGGGGAGTCCGAAGGGACTCGGATGGAGCTTCACATGCAAAATGGAAGGAAAAGAATTCACAAAGAACCTTTTCACTTGAGTTAAATTTAATAGAGGGAACAAGAATTATTTTGACACAAATAATTGATATCTAGGTGCTCAAAACGAAAAATAAAACAAAATGCATAGTGTATAAATAAATGATCATGACTAAGTTTCTATTTGCAGTAATTGACGGCATAACTCAGTAGTAACATATACATTACTAGAAACCATAAGCATATCCTTGTATATAACACATAGTCACAACCATAATATCAAATCAATCTTGAATACATAGAAGTTAATACTAATGACTCAAATAAAATCTTATAACTTAGATAATAGCTATTACTTTCAAATAAGACATATCGAAATGAAGGAGGGATTTGTATAACTTTTTCTTGTTTTAGAAATAAAATAAAGCCATATCCAGAAATGTGGTCAAATCTTACAGATGCAGCAAACTTGAGTTGGAAGAATGAAACAAGAAACACAGCAAATGCCATCAGGACAGAGTAAAACAAAGCATACATTCCAAAGTAGACTCAACGAAGAAACCAACTAAAAGAAATTGAGACGGTTAGTTCAGACACAATATAAGAACTTGAAATGTTAACATCTTAATTCATTTTTCATACTCAAGGCGAAAGAATAAAGCATATGACATCGTAAATCAAACAATATTATGTATTCATGGCGATTAGAAAATATAAGGAGTAAAACAAATAGAAGAGCTTGACAACTAGACTATAAAGGAAGGTAAGAACATAAAGAAATCGTAAAGGGGACAGAACAATATAGCCAATATATTTAAAATGTAAATCACATAAATGTAAATAGCACGACCAACATGAATCAAAGCAAACTTTATTGATTTCGGATTAAAGCTTGTTGTTCGAAAACTCACAAGAAAAACAAATATCGAATGCACACAATATGCTACATTGAAACGAAATACAAAAGGAAACGACAATACCTTTCTCAGGCCAGCGAAATGAGACAACGAATAGGGACGAACTCTTCCACCACACGAGTTCGAATCTTGAGCAGCTGACCACGAAATGCAAACCAGACTCGAACAAAGGTTCTCTCACAACTTAGGATTAAAGAAAACGTATAAAAGTTCTTGAATATAAATATGACTGTTCAAAAGAAATCCCAACTGTAAACTTCAACACTTTTTTCCCCCAACTCACTGTAACTATCCCCAATGCTTTTTCCTCAACCTTTTCCCAAAATTCTCTGTTCTTTTCTCCAACTAAACAATGAAGAATAAGCCGATATTTATAAGTGGAGATTTAGGGTAGAAAGAGGGGGAACCCGATTAAATTTTGAATTTCAAATTCGAATTCTCTTCAAGGGATTAGGTTGCCAGCTTACAAAAATTGTACACCTCTCCAACAAATTGATAATCGCAGTCATTCGATTGCTGAAGAGAGGACAAAGGCGATGGGAGATCTCGACACCTGGATTCCGTGCAAACGGATAAGGAGAGAGGGAGGGGACGATGCGCTAGGCTGCTGTACTCACACTCTGGTTTGCGTCTAGAGTTG
Source organism: Solanum chilense (assembly GCA_032847665.1). NCBI lineage: Eukaryota > Viridiplantae > Streptophyta > Magnoliopsida > Solanales > Solanaceae > Solanum > Solanum chilense. The sequence goes on along the minus strand of CM064971.1, from coordinate 59,237,640 downwards.
GACGCGATTTTGCTAGTTTTGTGTTTGTAGTTCACGCGGAGAATAAGATGAAGGTGCTAGGGGTCTGGTCACATTAGCCGAACTGATGGGTTCTTTGGGTTCCTTTTTGGAATGGAAATTAGGCTGAACATTGGGAATGTTTTTTTTTTGAATTGTATTGTATGCTGGGCCTGGAAATTGTATTGGAATGGGCTGCAGCTGAGTGAACTGGAGATAAGTGGGCCATCGAAAAATGAATTGAATTTTGATCCAAAATTGGTCTCATAATTGAGTTAAGTTGGAAGTCAAAGATGGATTAAATTTAAGAAGTAGCCAAATTGAGTTAAAATAACAAATTTGGCTAAACCTTAAATAAGATGAATTAATATTAATCCATTAAAGAGCTTCTTAATTTTAACAAAAATAAAATAATTAATTTAATTATAAACTAATTAACCTAAAAATATAAATTATTACTTAAACTACACTAGTTCTCGAAATATTTTACTAAAACTAAAAAAAAATTGAGATTATTTTTTAATAATCATAAAATATACCAATTATATACATAATTATATAAAAATATATATATATATATATTATTTAAAAATTATAAAAAATGACAAAACTATTCAAAATAACGTAAACTTTATATTTTTTCTTAAATATTATAAAACTAATTATTATAAATTGTTCGGAAATTAAGAAGCTCGTGAATTAATTTCTATCGGGGAGGGTCAAAATTGGGTGTCAACAACTAGTTTCTCCCTCCTCACATGCCTCGTTCTCCTCTCCATTGTCTTTCTTTTTTTTGCACCACCGACAACCTCCTAAGGACCACCAGGTACCGCTTATCCTCTCCATCTTCTCCATCATACCAACAATATGCCTAGATATTGCCACCTCCAGCATACCAGACCGCCTAAAGAAATGAAAGAAAGAAAAAAAGTGTTGGGCAGGGACGGGGATGGCGGAAAATGTAGGTGGGGAGACCGAAAAAGAAGTTCTTTTTTTAATTTTTTTAATTATTTTATTCTTGTATACTTTTGATACTTTTTATATTTAAATATGGTGTTTACTTGCCATAATACGCGTGTAGTCACACTCTCTCGCCAATTTGGTATTATTTTAATGTCACATAACTATAATCATATGAGTTTGATATTTTGTGTTTTATTGTTTTTTATAAGGAATCCAATTGATAAAAAACTAAGTAGAAGATTCATAATACAAACTCGTATAAATATAAAAATGCATCCGACCATTTCGCCATTCTTTCAGGTGTAGTCAGATCTTTAGTTCTCTTCACCCAAAAAAAGATACATCCTCTAACTCTATGACTTGTATTACCTAGCACATGCAATCTATTACTCTAACTTTGACTTACCTTTATTTGATCTGTCCTAGTTAACTATATTTTTTAATTATTATTTAGATATCCTTAAATGTAAGATTGTGTACAAGTTGTTCTTTTTATATTTCAATTGACATATTACTGAATATATTAATATTACTATTACTTATTGTTTATATTTTTGTCCTCCTTTTATATAACTAGAACTTCAATTCTTACTTGTAACAATTGTACTAAGCAAAATGAGTACTACTGCACATAGAAGTACTAATGTAGACAGAAACTAGCATACAAACTTTTGAATCGAAAGATAATTTTTGCAACAATAACCGCATAAGCAAAAATCAAATAAATAGCACCCCCAAATTAGCATTTATTGTATATGAAATGGATAAGATTACAACTAGTCTTTAAGGACAAAAAGAGAAAAGTTGTGATAACAAATGTATAACACCATAACTTTAGTGACATAGTACATATCATAACCTTTAACTTGACATCAACTCACAATTATGATCTTTAATTTTGGTTGTGCTTAAATAGACACTTAAATTTGTATATAATTAAATAAATAGACACATTCATCTTATATGATGTCCTACATGGCAATTTTGTGTCCTAAGTGATATCCTATGCGTGTTATGATACGTAGGACATATGTGTCTACTTGTTTAATTTTATACAAGTTTAAGTCCTACTTGTACACATCAAAAATTAGAGGACATAGGTATCAATTGAAGTCAAGCTAAATGACATATTTATATATTATGCATAATTTTAAGGAAAAATTATTGAAATATAAATTATGTTTCCCATTTTTCCAATATTCCGGTCTATTTTTAAATGTAACAACTAGGAAAATGATAGGCTGAACTAGAGCCTTGACATTTGGGTTAGTATGACTTTAGGGGGATGTGTGGACTATTTTAGAACTTAAATGGGGTGAGGAAGGAGAAGGGTTAAAGCTAAGACCTAAATTAGCAAGAAAGGGTGGTAGAAACATTGTTCTCAGAGGGGTTGTTTGGTGATGAGGTTGTTGATCGCCCATCTTCCTTTGAGATTGCCTAGTGTCTGCCCCATTTTGCCTAGCTACTGAACCAAAGGGCCAGCTAAAGGGTAGCTTGCAACCCAGCTTGGTATGTCTCCCATATTCCCTCCAATCGCCCAATTACTAGCCCTTTTAGTGAGCCACTAGAACAAAGGGCGAGCCAAGGGTGCGTTGGGCGAGTCACCTAGTGCACTTGGCGAGCCGAAGTGTCCAAAAGGCGAGCTCATACGGGCTAAGGGCAGAATTTTAAGTTGCAAGTTTTAGGGTCCTTAGTTCTTTCCCAAAATAAAATCCCTTTTATTCTATGCCTTCCCTAGAAACTGTAAGACCCCTTTTAGACCTAATTCCTTCATTTAAGTCACTCAAAATAGAATCAAGAAAGCTGTTAAATATTTCTCTCTCTACAATCCTCCATTGAAGAAGGTCAAGAACTTGGAGCTAGGTTTATATTCAAGTCGGTTTTTTCATCAATTTCTTGGGGAATCTTAGCAAAGGTATGGTGATCCTTCATATACGGATAGCTTCCATCCCTAAAGTCAATTTCAAAATAGATTTCATGTTCATGAAAAACTTAGGGTTTTACTGAATCTCATGGGTTCATTCATCAGATATTTTCAAAAGGTTTCTAGTGACGAACTATGATTATATTGATGTTTAATTGATGATTTAAGATGATTTTACTCTATGAACCCATGATTTCTCTCATTTCCTAAATTTGTACATTTATGAAGTGGGTTTGATGATTGTGAAGGCTTAAGAATGGAACATGTCTAAATTGCTTTGGGATATTGAATTGTATTCTTATTCATGCTTAAGTATGGTAAATTGATGATGTAGTGATGACTTGTGAAATTGTACTTGAAGGGAAAGTTATGATCAATTACTTGACTTGTGAATTAGATGTTGATCCACTTGAAAGGTGGAGGTGTTTACTTACAATGCACATTGTGAAATTGTATTAATGGATATCTTCCTTGTACCCCTAATGTGAAGATTAATGTGTGATTAGTCTGTGACACCTATGTAAATTGAATGAAAGTCCTATTATCATGTTTAGAAGCTAATTTTGTAAGTATTGGATGTTATCTCTCAATTAACACTTAGTGATGATTATGTAAAGGCTATTCTCACGCACACTCACCACACTTGAATGAAGAATGAATGAAGTTCAATGATAATGTTAATAATGATGAAGTACTATTTTAAAGGTCATTCTCAATAATACTCTAATAAATGAATGTGGATTTGGGATGGATGCTCATCTCAGTTGAGGTGGGGTATCTAGTAGCAATCTATTGAGGCATATAGTAGCAATCTCTGTATCCCTGAAACTATGTTATCACATATGTATACCTAGTGGATCCACTTAAGGCTAAACAAACGATGGTCCTACGTTAGGCAAGTGGGAATTCCTTTATTCGGTGAGGTTGACACCAGGATTATGTGTCAAGCTCACATGGTCTATGTCGATTAAGGTTTACCCCTATAAGAATGTTAATGAACTATGTCTTCTCAAGGATGTACTACTTAATATAGGTGGTGGAATGGAACGCCTTTCTATGTAATGCTAATGAAATTGTTGGGCTCTTATGATGATGTTTATGAGCATGTTGATCTAATAGATAATGAATAAAAGTTCTCTTAATGTAATGAAATCTAATGAAGAATTTTGACTCTTAAATGCTTATATGCTTAAATGCAAAGAATGCATGATATACTTGGACTGTATTATAATGACTTGCTTCATTGTCATGTCCTATTGTATATGAATGTGCCTTGTCTATGGTGTCTTCAAAGGAGCTTGAACATTGCAAAAGCATGACTTAGAGTTGTCTTAGATGTTGGTCTAAATGTGATGATGTGATTTATGTGATGTTTATGTCTCCAAATATTTTATTGTGTAAAGGTGAAAGGAGTTGGATGGTAAGTGCACTTTGGTGACCATAGTATGGTGTCTTAGTGTGGATGGTGGTATGGAACGCTATTCATACACTGCACAAGATAGCATGAAGGGTTATTTGAAGTAGAGGCTCAAGGTAAAGGTAAAGATTTATATATGTGAATGAGTTTAGATTTTAAATGTGACTTATATGTTGGTTGTGACTTATATTATGTTTCTATTGTTCAATGTTCATGAAGTTTTACCAAATGACATAAAAGCACGACTTTCAATTAAATGTCCTCATTTAAAGTATGGTTTTGCATGGTCATCATACTTAGTATATTTCTGTGTGTTAACTCATATTCTTCATATTTTACAACAGGTGTATGTTCTGGCAAGTGATCGATCTCTCTACTGAAGCTTGGAATTTCAGTATGTCCTCATAGTTTGAGGACAGACCGTTTATGTTTCTTTTTATTCACATATAGTAGTCATTTCGATTGCAAAGGGTCGTGTTCCTACTATGTTTTGAGACTGTGTCTAAGATGATCATGTGAGCCTTAGTCTTCCCTTGTGTCTTTTGAAAGATTGTTTGATGAATATTTTGAATCTTATGGTTTTAAATAAAAAGTTTGAATTCTTTACGATTTCTATTACATATATGATGAATGAATTTTATGAGGCTTGTATTAGACCTTTCGGGGTCGAGTACGTCGTGTTACAATTAGGGAGTGCTCTCGGGACGTGACATTTAAACCCTCTAAAATTCCTTATTTCTTTAATGTATATGAGCTACATATTAATATATCTTAGTCAGTTTTAATGTATCCGAGCTACATATTATATATCCAATTTATTTTCTAATGTATTCAAGCTAGTTTTTAATGTATCCGAGCTAATTTTTATTGTATCCGAACTACATATTATGTATCCTATTTATGTTATAATGTGTCCGAGATACACTTTGATGTATTTGAGCTACATATTTTTGTATTCGATTTATATTACTTTTTAAGAGATTAATGTGAATACAAACTAAAGAGGAATAAATTGCAATTTTATAATAAAACTATGTAATTTCTAAAATTTATCCTAATTTTAGTTATGTGTTCGAAAACATGTGTTTAGACTTTGGAAGAATCTCCATATATGCCTAAAATATAATTTAAATAGATGATCGATCTGGTTTTACATCTTACACAATAATATTTTCCTACTGCAATGGATTTCTTTTTTATATTTTACATTAATAATGAGGATAAAATGGCAGGTTCCAATTTCTGACATATACAATTATTATATTGTTCTCTTATAATAAAATAATAGTCCTCCAGCCAGACTATTTACTCGTTTAAAATGACACAAGTTGGTGTACACCTATCTATATAAGGAGTGTGTTAAAAGTATACACTAGTTGTCCTGCATCTATTGTATAAGAATCTCAAAATAATTTATAATGTTCTTTCTTGTTCCATCCCATTATTTTAAAGTTTCTAATTTCAATTTTCTTTTGACTATCAACAAGCTACTTATATTAATATAATATAATAAAGGTTTAAAGAGTTAAAAGATGTGATAACACTAATTACAATCCATCTAGAAAAAGTAAGAAGACAAACAATTTAATTATGTAACAACGAAATAGAAAACTTCGTTTAATTATATGTGATTATGTTCTAAGATATGAAAATATGATTTAATGGACCTCTTCAGAGAACCTTATAAGTTTCAAAATATCTTCACAAGTAGTCTTTATATCGCATGAAACTATAGTTCTTTGTAGTACCATATCTATAACATTTTTTTTCAGCTGATAAGACTTGCACCTTTGTCCAAACTTTTTCCTAGCATTTTTCAGTGTCATGATTTACAATTGCTTCAACATTGTGTTAGGATCGAAAATAAGTAGCTGTAAATGCGGAAGCTAGCAATGCAAACCTCGAAAGACCACGAGTAAGAAGACAACGAGAAATATACCTAAAGACACAAAGATTTAACGTGGTTTGGTCAATCAACCTACGTCCACAAAGGAGATGAGCAATCCATTATAAATATGAAAGTACAAAATACAGAGAGAAACAACTTCAACCAATTCACTCGGAATACATAGGAGGTTCACACAAGTGATAACGTATCAAGCTTGTGACCCATATATTATCTCCCTAACCAAAACTCTCAAAGCCTTTAAGACTACATTGTGAATGTTGATTAAGTTAGAAGGAACATTTCTCTATTTATAGAGTCCGAAACCTTGTCCTACAAGAAAAGGATTAGTCAATCCAAAACCTTTTCCTTAAAGGAAAACCTATTTATGGTAAGAAATTTAGGGCAAATAAAACCCAACAAATCTTCCCCTTGGCCTGAATTTCTGACAAAATAAATTTGTCCACCTTCTTGACTTAATTTGTGGGTCACAAGCTTGATACGTTATCATTTGTGTTAACCTCTCATGTATTCCGAGTAAATTGGTTGAGGTTGTTTCTCTCTGTATTTTGTACTCTCATATTTATAGTGGATTGCTCATCTCCTTTGTGGACGTAGATCGATTGTCCGGACCACGTTAAATCTTTGTGTCTTTTGGTATATTTCTCGTTGTCTTCTTACTCGTGGTCTTTCAGGTTTGCTTTGCTAGCTTTCGTATTTACACCTGCTTATTTTCGGTCCTAACAAGTGATATCAGAGCGAGATCCAATTATGGAGTCAGGTTCAATGGTTCGATAATCGACGATTGAACCAGGTTAGAAAAAGGTGTTCATCTTGGCAGGTGTAATTCTAACCGCAAACGTTTTTATGGTAATGAAGATTTTGTTAGAGAAATTGTTTTAGAGAGGTTCTCTGTGTTGAGACATAAATTTTGCAAAGGAGATTATGGAGAGGAGAAGCAAGTTGTTGAAGATTAAGTGGAGAAGGTGAACAAATTTATTTTGTCAGAAATTCAGGCCAAGGGGGAGATTTGTTGGATTTTATTTGCCTTAAATTTCTTACCATAAATAGGTTTTCCTTTTAGGAAAAGGTTTTGGATTAACTAATCCTTTTTCTGGTAGGAAAAGGTTTAGGACTCTATAAATAGAGGTATGTTCCTTCTAACTTAATCAGCATTCACAATGTAGTCATAATGACTTTGAGAGTTTTTGTTAGGGGGAGAATATGTAGGTCACAAGCTTGATACATTATCACTTGTGTTAACCTCCCATGTATTTCGAGTGAATTGGTTGAGGTTGTTTATCTCTGTATTTTGTACTCATATTTATAGTGGAGTGTTCATCTCCTTTGTGGACGTAGGTAGATTGACCGAACCATGTTAAATCTTTGTGTCTTTTGGTATATTTCTCGCTGTCTTCTTACTCGTGGTCTTTCGAAGTTTGCTTTGCTTATTTTCGATCCTAACACATTGATGCTTTTTTTCACATATTGAATATTGGGGTACCGAAGGCTTGAAGCAGATTATCACAACTACTCATAGGCCATAGCCACCACCAATGCTTGACGTCTTCTTCTCCTTATGTACACTAGTAGCTCCAAACAAAATAATATCAACATTCATACTTTTATCATTTTTACAAGCAGATAATTGTTGGAGAAAGTGTAGGAAGCAAATTGTTTTCATACTCATGAAAATCAAAAAGAGTTTTGTCTACAATATCATTAGTTCATAATTTTTCCGTTGGAACTCTTCTAATTTCATGCCTTCCAAATTTGTCACATGATAGACATACTTAATTTTATAGTCGCAATAGAATCAATATGTTGTTTAGCATTGGTAAAACGATCATTCCACCATCTAGCGAAATTCATAGTATTCTCTAATTAGGCCAATTAATTGGGAAAAAATTTCAAACTAAATGAGCACTAAGACACCTGAAAAGCATGTTACCTATAGTTTCACTATGGAGTACACAACCCTTACACGCTCCACAAAGGCACCTCATTCTTTTAGAAATGATGTCGTTGACCAATGAACATGTTTGGTCATGCGATATGGTATCATGATATGATATCACAATATGGAATTATGAGATGAAATTAAAATTTTATTCGGATATATGATATGAAATTTTTGTGTTATATATTTTCTCATAAACATAAGAAACTCATAGGTTGTAAAACTATTGAAACAACCCCAATTGTTTATTCAGTCTTACCAAATAAATCAAAAAATTATAAAATTGCATAATAAATTAGTACAAAGGTACTTGTTCTCCACTTAAGTAATTGTTTCTTCTAATTTTAATACATCAAACTTTAATTCAATAAAAAAAATTGAACATTAATTGTAGTGTACTAGCCTTTGATATAATCATCCCACATTGTACAGACAATTTTCAATTTGAACTTGTATTTCTCCATCATGTAAGCGAGAAGACGAACTAACTATTGTTACTTTGAGTTGTATTAAATACAAAATGATAGAAGTAATAATTAGGTGTTGAAGTATATGAAAAGAACAAACTTATTACTAAACAATCGGTTAGTGTGAGTTAAAGTGACTATATATTCGTGAGAATAATAATTTTATGTCTGTGAGAATCATAATTTTTATAAAGTAAGGATGCAATTATAAATTTTAGAGAAAAGACATAAAGAGACCATCGAAGTTGTCCCATATTTGCATAAAGACACCTAAACTTTTGAAGTGTCCCATCACCCCACTAAACAACTATATATCGTTGTAAATTAGCCATTTTTACGCATTAACTCATCTGGGTTGTTTACACGCACGTTAGGCGCGTCATGGGCCATTTTTCCTTTTTATTTACCAGTTTAAAACAGCCACATGTCATTTTCTTTCTTTAATATTAATTGTTTAATCAATTTTTATATCTTCCCCAATTTAAACTCAAAAATAGCCTTTGGTAGCCCTAAAATTTTGATTTCCATGGCAAGAACAATATTGGTTCTCTCTTTTTGACGACTTCATCATCTTCCTCATGAAAATAAGGTAGGAATTCGTCTTTTCTCTTTTAATCTCCCGTATAAACGTTAATTTGAAGTTTTTTTATGGTCTAATTTCTTCTCAATTTTGTGGTTAGTTTTTTATTGAAAATGTCAAATGCAATGTTGAATCGTATTTGTAACAATGGCAACTGTAGGAGGTCGATTCTAACACTTCTACACTAATAATCCATAAAATCAGAATAATCGAAAAAAGTGAAGATTTTATAACCCTAACATGTTAGACCTTCAATCTCCAAGAATCTTCACAAATACACATCAACAACGATCAACAATGATCAACAACGAGATTGTCAACAACAACACTATCGTCAACAACAACACTGTGTATTTCGTTTGATTTTTTAGGGAAAAGTTGAGAAATGAAATGAAAAGGAGTTCACGAATTTTCTTCAAAAAAAAAAAGTCGGGTCGGGTTACCTAGAGAGTGAGCAACACGCGCATTACATAGACGACGGAATGAGTAAAAATGGTCAATTTACAACGATATATAGTTGTTTAGTGGTGTGATAGGACACTTTAAAAGTTTAGGTGTCTTTATGCAAATATGGGACAACTTCGATGGTGTCTTTATGTCTTTTCTCTAAATTTTATTTACATATGAAATAAATTGTTAGTAAATATAAATGTGAAATTGTTTTAACAAAATATAAACTTGTGAATCAATTTTTGTATGAAAAATATCTCAAATCATGATATGAAATTGCATATTATGATTTTTGGAGAATATGAAATTGCATCTCATGATATGGAATCATGAGGTGGAATCAGCGTAAAATTGCATGTCCAAACGCTGATTCCATCGCACAATTTTCATATCATGAAATCTTATTACATGGTCAAACACCTACTTAAAATATATTTCAAATAAATTGCTAATACTTATTTTTGATAAATATTCATAAATCATAAAAAGTCCAAAAATTCTTTTGAAAAAGGTTGATTACAAGATTGGACTCTCTCATTACTCACCTGTTCACATCTAATCGCTTCTCTAGCTAAAGGTTTCATCTAAAGAATGCTTAAAATTTCGCTATCCCATTAACTTTGGGTATATTCTTCTCGAACATTGATAATGTTTGCCAGAAAAATGGGAAATTAAATTTGTGAAATAGGATTTTAAGGCAAGAGAATAGGTTCAATTAAGACCTTTTTTTTTTCGAGTCAAGAAAATAAGAATATATAGATAAAGTATTTAAATAAGCAAAAATAAGAAACTTAAATAGTAGTAAAACGTAAGCAACATTTGAAATACTCAGAGGCATTCTCAAATATGGATGAATTAAAGTGAAAACATTAATTAAATAACTCATTACTTTGTGTTTATGATTTTTATTATGTTTATCATTATATAATTAAATACTGATGGGTGAATTAAAATGAAAACTGTAAACTCCATTTTTAGGATTCTTATAAACTCATGATTAATTTTGTGATTCTAAATTACTTTATATGATAATTGGTCTAACTATACTATTTTTCAATGATTAGATTTGTATTATCCGGAAAATGAAGATCCAAAGGACAAAAGAGATTTGTTGTAGCAACTGTTTGTGTAATCGTTTATTTTTTCACTTCTAGATTATCGATTGAGCTGTTAAAGTTATAATTTATATATTTTTTTTTAGAATAAATTTTATTTTATTTGAAAATAAATATTTGATCGTGAAAATTTAAATTTTTTAAAAAATATATTTTTTACTTTTACTTCTCACTTTTAGCCTATTAGTTTTTTTTCCACATATACCTTCAATATTAATTACTTATTCCTTAAATCTTTTTTCAAAATGTAAAATTGTATATCAATCAATATGAATATTATGATAAAACACTCACATAAATCATTAATTTATAAGACATGCAAAATTCAAATAAACGAATTAAAAAAATTATAAAATATAGTTAAAGTCCACAATTTTTTATAAGTATAGCCAAATAATATGGAAAAATGTCTTTATCAAAAGGGCCCGTTTGGATGGGCTTAATAAAAGCAGCTTTAAAAAAGTACTTTTGAAAGTGCTGAAACTTATTTTTAAAATAAGCAGTTATGTGTTTGGATAAAAGTGCTGAAGTTGAAAAAAAAAGTTGTTGATGTGTTTGGCAAATAAGTGCTGATAAATAGCTTTTTAAATCAAAATGTCTGAAATACCCTTAAAAACTGTTAACATAATAAAAGTTAATTAATTTATATTTTACAGTCATAAATAATTATATTTTGCTATCATTCACAATTTCTTTCTAATCACAAATTATTTATAAGAGGAATATAAACTTATTATAGATTTTAAAGATATTTAATTTGAATAGATCAAAGAACGATTTAAGATTTATTTTAGTTTCATCCATATGTAATAATAATTATCTATCATTCACATATTTTTTTATTATCACAAATTATTTATAAGAGGAATATAAATTTTTATTTAAGTTATATGTGCCAAGCGTGAGAAGGAAAAATGGAAAAATGGAAGAAAATGTGAGGATAAGGATGGGTAATTTGGGGATTATATAAAAATATTAAGGGCAAAAGGGTAAAAGTAAAGTCAACTTAAAACAGCTTATAAGCTAAAAAAAAAAAGCACCCCTACCCCAGCTTTTAACTTTTGGCTTAAAATAAGTTTTTTTTAGCTTAAAATAAGCTGTTTTGAGTATTGCCAAACAGTCAAATAAGTCAAAAACCAGCTTTTAAGTCAATTTGACCAGCTTAAAAGCTGAGCCAAACAGGCCCTTAAACAGGTAGACTCGTGCCTATTTAAGATTATTCAATCTTCTTAGTAACTAAAAGTAATACAAGGGATATGAACATATTGATTGTATTAATATCGTGAAATTATTTTATTTTTAATTATAAATTTTGAGTTTTAATTATAAATATCAAAAATAATTATATTAAAATATTATTTTTAATAAATTTTATAATACATAATTTAAATTTAATTGGACATCCGATAATTTTGGTTGTGGAGACGTTATCTTTTAAGAAGCTTAAAATGACAGGCCGTCTATCCAATCATACTCCTCCTCGTCGGTGCTATTTCTTTAAATAATATAATTATATACTATAGTTTATATTTCCTCTTCTTTTTTCTTTTTCATTTTTCTGTTGGACGTTGCTACCATACCAACTAATAACGCCCTATTAATAATATTTGACATTTCCTACTTTGCCCTATTGCATAAAATCTCAAATTCCATATCTGCCCTTTCTACACTCAACAACTAGAAAATAATTAACTCCTCTTTATATTCGTTTTGGTTATTTCTTTTCATTTTTTAAAAATTACTTTTATTGATATAAAAATAAATTAATTTGCTCTTTCCATTACCAATACGTTGTTTCATTTGATTAGTTTTGAATACATCTTTTTTCAAATAAGTTGCCTGGTTATGTAGATATTCACTTTTTTTAGTCTCATCACCACTTTAAGTAAATGTCCTTGTCTATAATCTCAAAAAGTTAATTATTGTAATTATTTCAAGCCAATGCATGAAAATTTGCACCTCCAATAATGGAAATGATTTCAAATGGATATTGCCCTTCTAAAACATTTGTCTTAAAAATTTAGGTTTAAGTTATCTTAAGAGTTGATCAAATCTATTTTAATGTTAATTTAAATTATTGTAGTTTGTTTTATGTATGTGGCATGGCTTTTTGCTAATTAATTAGAAAAAATCGATAATTCTATTTTTGAATTATAAATTATTATTTTTTTAAATGATGTTTGGTATTTATATTGAAATCTAATTATATCTGAATATAAAGTTAACTTTGAATTAAAGGAAACTTGCACTTGAAATCCTTAATTAAGGAATGATAGAGTATTTACCGATCCCAAAGCTTTGTTGGTAAGCTATAGATTTGTTGTCTTGGAAATACATTTGCTCCTCTTAAACTCGTGGCCAAAACTAAAAAGTATTTGGTGTTTGAATGATATTGTATGCTTCAAATCTTCTCCGAAGATTTATTGAAAATAATCTTTTTAAGAAGGATTTATTGAAAATAATTTTTTTATTTCTTAAGAATAGAAATAAAATATATGTGTATTTCACCTTTTTCAAACTCTATTTATGATATTTCAAAAGAATTGAATTATGTTGTTGTTATTACGGTAAGCGAGTAAAAAAAATCTTTTTATGGTGTATAGGGTTCTTCTACATGTCATTGGTTAATTTTGAAATAATATTATTAATTAGATAAAAGAGCATATTAATAGGACTAATTATTCAAAAAGTATTTTTTGATATTAATAATAAATGTATTTTAAAAATTGCTACAGACAATTTAATATAAGACAACTAATTAGCGTAATATGTATAATTAAAATTTTCTATAACAACGTCCTTATATATTACCTCTATATTCACAATTTTTCACATAACAACAACAGTCTAATGCTCTTTGTAAAACTACAATTATCTTCTCTTTTTTTCATATTATAAATACAATAGTTAACCATTTTTATAAAAATAAAATTATTAAGACAATTGATAATAGGGCTAAGAGATTTTGTCCAAAATATCTTGATACTTTAGTACACAATATGATAAATAATATTATGTGAATATTATTTCCATCATTAAAGTGTTTTCTTTATTTATGTAAAATATTATTAAATTTAAAATTTGACATTAAAGTATTTACGTTCAAAGTATTCAAAAATATGTATATATAAAGTTTAACCTTATATATTCATTTTTTTTAATTATAACAATCAAATATTATTTATCACTGTGTAAAAATCAATCGCTATAAGAGTCGAAAAAGAAAACGAACTATATGCTATTGCAACAAGATTTGACATTACTATATAATTGGGTGTAAATCTTTACAAAGGAAAATGTATTGGTTACCAAATTTGAAAATTTTTGTAGACAGTAATGCCCACCAACATCAACTCTAGAGCTATTCATATTTTGAATTCCTGCTCTCTTCATTTATTACATACATAACATATAATATAATATAATATAATATAATATAATTCACTTGGATGTTGACTTAGGATTGAGCCTTCAATTCACTCAAAAGTCCTCGTATAGTACCATTAAGGGCCCGTTTGGATGAGCTTAATAAAAGCAGCTTTGAAAAAGTATTTTTGAAAGTGCTGAAACTTATTTTTAAAATAAGCAGTTATGTGTTTGGATAAAAGTGCTGAAGTTGCTACGCCAAACGTGAAAAGAGAAAAATGGAAGAAAGAGATATTAGGGTTATGTGTGTAATTTGGAGATTGTATAAAAACATTAAGTGCAAAAAGATAAAAATGTTGTCAACTTAAAATAGCTTATAAACTAAAAAAAAAAACACCCCTACCCCAGCTTTTAACTTTTGGCTTAAAATAAGTTTTTTTTAACTTAAAATAAGTTATTTTGAGTATTGTCAAACAGCTAAATTAGTCAAAAACCAGCTTTTAAGTCAGTTTGACCAGCTTTTAAGCTGAGCCAAACAGGCTCTAAATCTTTATTTATTTATCTTTTAACTACTATGGATTCAGAATCTGTTATCTTTTTAAATTTAGTTTGGGCAGCCAGAATTCATTATCTCACTATTGTTTTTGTTACATTGTTCACTTAGCAAAAGTCTCATTTTCTCGGAAACGTTGAGTATATAATGATAGAGGTGCTCAAAAATAGCTTTATAAATAAATGGATAAAAATTAACTAGAAAGATAAAAAGATTCATTCAAAGTAATATATTTCGCCATATATAGAGAAGCAGAATCATGACTAATAGTTTAGGATTATATATTTAACTAGAAAATTTGTGCGATCATTAAAAATTAATATTTTCACTTCGATCAACCTTATATTTACTCTATTGTCTAAGTGTAACATTGTTACTATTTTAATTATATTATGAAAATTCTTTGATTATTTTTTATATATTTCGAGTGTGTTTGGTATGAAGGAAAACATTTTCTGGAAAATGTTTTTCAATTTTCTCATGTTTGGTTGGGACAAAAGTTTCGGAAAATGTTTTTCAAATCAACTCATTTTCCTCAAAATTAAGGAAAATGACTTCCCTTCAAAAATTAAGGAAAACATTTTCCATAACTCTCCTCCAATTTCAAATTACTTTTTTTTGGGGAAAAACATGAATTTAAATAAATATTTTCAATTTCAAAATTTTATTTTTTCACCTGATCCTTGACCCTACCCCCACCGGCCAGCCCCCCCCCCAACCCCAACCCCTCCCCAAAAAATTAATTTTGCTTTTTAAAAATATTTTCAACTTCAAATTTTTATTTTTAAACTCCTACCCTTCCCCCCCTCCCGGCCAGCCCCCCTACCAGCCCCTACCCACCTCAATCCCCAAAAAAAATAGTTTTGTTTTTTAAAAATACTATCAACTTCAAATTTTTATTTTTTCAGTCCTATCCCTTCCCCTCCCCTCCCCCGCCCCCACCACCACCCAAAAAAATAATAATTTTGATTTTGAAAATATTTTCAATGTCATAAATTATTTTTTATTCTAGTAAAAATAAAAGATGTCTCTCAAAAACATTTTTCATTCATAAATCAAACACTAAAAATCATTTCCAGAAAATATTTTCTACTCACCAACCAAATATGAGAAAATAAGTCAAAAATCTACTTGTTTTCCAGGAAAACATTTTCTAGGAAAACATTTTCCTCCATACCAAACACACCCTTCTATTAAAATAGACTCAAAGTTAATTTATTCTCTTATATCCCCCACCCATTTTTAAATTGATTATACATACAAAATTTACAGTCATTATACCGTTAAAATCAAACATTTTCAATAATGAAAATCCTACGTAAATAACTTTTAACTAGATATATTTAAGATATCCTTAAAGCAAATAAATAAATAAACAAAATTTCTGCATAATAAGCATTTCAAAAAATTTCATTATATAATCAAAAATAAAAATATCCACACGAATCAATCACAATTTAACCTGGGATAATGTGTGTGCATATATGTACAACACAAGTAATATAAAAGAAGATAAAATAAAATAAAATAAAGCAAGGTCCCCATTATCAAGCTACTCTCTTTTAACCTTCTGATTTTCCTTACTTATCATCTCATTACATTTCTAAATACAACTTTAAGAAAAAAGAAGATTCAACAATGAAATAATAATCTAACGTGAAATATTAAATAACAATTACTGAAAGATGAAGAGAAGACGATTGAAAAAACACATTGTCTATTGTAGTTTTTGTATTCTCAAACTGTTTATTAAGTGCATTGGCCAAGAGCATAGCCATTGTTCCTATTTATCTGACGATCATGTTGGGAAAACGCGGACAAACACAAAAGTATATATGGTAAAAGTAATGGAAATAAAATGGGAAAATAACGACACCAAGAATTTTACGTGGAAACCCTTCTGAATAAGGGAGAAAACCACGGACCAAGAGGAGCAATTGATATTACTATAGTAAGGAATTTTACACTGTGTAGTCACGAATACAATACTCAAAGTGACTACTACACACTCAAAAGGAACAACACTCTTTTGGTTTCCGTCTTACTAAAATATCGCTCACACTCTATTTTTCTTCACAGACTATTTTCTTATATAGTCTATGGAATACCTCACTTTGCTCTCAAAATGGTTTTTCTCTCTAACTTGGTGTGTTCTACAAATGAGCAAGAATGCTCTATTTATAGAAGGATAAAACCATGTCTATGTCACTAATGACATATGTAAACATAGCAAAGTCAAGAATGGTTGCAAATCTTACCAATTTGCCAACTACCAAATCTTTTCTTTTCAACTCCAATTACTATTCCTTTTTAACAATTGCTTGTACCAATTGAATAGCTAAAGTTGACTAAAACAATGGGATGGATTCAACAAATCTCCCCCTCCAGTCCCATTTACTGGAAGAAGGTATCTTCAACTTCTTTAGAGAGAGCTCATACCCACAAGTTCTTTGCATAACTCGAACTTGTCTTTTGGTATCATCTTGGTCAGCATATCTGCAGGATTTTCACTTGTGTGAATCTTTTTGACGTGAAATGATTCATTCTCCACTTTCTCACGAATCCAATGATATCTGACGTCAATGTGTTTTGTTCTTGCATGGTACATGGAGTTCTTGCTCAAGTCTATTGCACTCTGACTGTCACAATAGACAATATACTCCATCTGATTCAAACCAAGCTCTTGAAGAAATCGCTTTAGCCATATCATCTCCTTGCCGGCTTCAGTAGCCGCAATATACTCAGCTTCAGTTGTAGATAGTGCAACACACTTCTGCAACTTTGACTGCCATGATATAGCTCCCCCTGAAAAAGTAAACAAATATCCAGTAGTGGATTTTCTGTTATCAAGGTCACCTGCCATATCAGAATCTGTATAGCCTTTCAAGATTGGATTTGATGCTCCAAAACACAAGCATTCATCTGAGCTTCCTCTAAGATACCTGAGTATCCATTTCACAGCTTCCCAATGCTCTTTTCCCGGATTTTCAAGAAATCTACTGACAACACCAACTGCGTGAGCAATATCAGGTCTAGTGCACACCATTGCATACATTAGACTTCCAACAACGGAGGAATATGGAACTTTGACCATGTTCTCTTTTTCCTCTCTAGCTGTAGGACACATCTTCTTGCTCAACTTCATATGACCAGCAAGAGGTATACTCACAGGCTTCGCATTCTTCATATTGAAGCGCTCCAGTACGCGTTCAATGTACTTCTTCTGGGATAAATAAATCTTCCTTTCATCTCTAAGACGAGTAATTCTCATGCCCAAAATTTGTTTGGCATGACCCAAGTCTTTCATAGAAAAAGACTTACACAACTCTTTCTTCAGCTCGTCAATCTTGGAAGTATTCTTGCCCACAATCAACATATCATCCACATACAACAAAAGGATGATAAAATCTTTGTCAGAAAATTTTTGTACAAATACGCAATGATCTGAAGAAGTCTTCTTATAGACTTGCTCCCCCATGACAGATTCAAACTTTTTGTACCACTGTCTGGGAGCTTGTTTTAGACCATAGAGACTCTTTTTGAGTTTGCATACAAAATTTTCTTTACCATCTACTTTGAAGCCCTCAGGTTGTTCCATATAAATCTCTTCTTCTAGGTCACCGTGAAGGAAAGCCGTCTTCACATCCATCTGCTCAATCTCTAAATTAAGACTAGCAGCCAAACCTAGAACTGTGCGAATCGAGGACATTTTCACAACAGGAGAAAATATTTCGTCAAAGTCAATACCTTTCCTTTGACCGAATCCCTTAACAACCAATCTAGCTTTGTACCTGGGCTTCAAGTTGTGTTCTTCAACTTTAAGTTTGAACACCCACTTGTTCTTCAAAGATCTCATGCCCTTGGGCAATTTTACCAACTCATAAGTGTGGTTCTCATGCAAAGACTTCATCTCGTCTTGCATGGCTTCAATCCATTGATTCTTGTGCTCATCTTCCATGGCCTCCTCATAACATTCTGGTTCTCCCCCGTCAGTGAGTAACACATACTCATTGTGTGAATAACGGGAGGAAGGAAACCGCTGTCTTGTGGACCTCCGAAGCGGAATATTTGATTCGTCCACAACTTCATGAGCAACAGGATTATCAATAACAATATCATTGTTATTATCAACATCAACATGTTGATTTGATACATGATTCTGGGCGTCACCATGATTATCAAACCCAATAACATCATGCACACTTGTGTGAGGAACTTCATCATGATGAACTATACCATCAAAACTTGAAGATTCTACCTTCTCCGCTTTGTCAATATCTTCAATTGTTTGATTCTCCATGAAAATAATATCACGGCTTCTCACAAGTTTCTTTTCAATTGGATCATATAGCCTGTAACCAAATTCATCTAGGCCATATCCAATGAAGATGCATTGCCTTGTCTTGGCATCTAACTTTGACCTCTCATCTTTCGGCACATGTACAAAAGCTTTGCAACCAAATACTCTCAAATGGTCATAGGAAACATCCTTTCCATACCAAACACTATTTGGTACATCACTTTGCAAAGCAACAGCAGGAGATAGATTAATAACATGTGCAGCGGTCAATAAAGCCTCACCCCAAAATGAGTTTGGCAACTTTGCTTCAGAAAGCAAACATCTAACTCTTTCCATCAAGGTCCTATTCATCCTCTCAGCCAAACCATTAAGCTGAGGAGTCTTGGGAGGAGTCTTCTGGTGTCTAATACCTTGATGCTTGCAGTATTCGTCAAATGGTCCACAATATTCACCACCATTATCAGTACGAATACATTTCAATTTCTTTCCAGTTTCTCTTTCAACTGAAGCCTGAAATTGCTTAAAGACACCTAACACTTGGTCTTTAGTCTTCAAGACATAGATCCACAGTTTTCTCGAGCAATCATCAATGAAAGTGACAAAGTAAAGTGCACCACCCAATGTCTTTGTCTTCATTGGACCACATAAATCAGAGTGCACTAACTCAAGCAACTCTGTCTTTCTCGAAGGAGGGTAGGACTTAAAGGAAACTCTATTTTGTTTACCAGCCAAGCAGTGCTCACATTTTTCTAATTTAGCACTTTGGAAATTTGACAATAATTTCTTCTTGGCTAGAACATTAAGTCCTTTCTCGCTAATGTGGCTAAGCCTCTTGTGCCATAATGTTGAAGAGCTATCGCTCTCAACCGCATTCACCATATCAACACAAGCAGAGGCCGTAGTCCAGTATAGACCACGACGTTTGTTACCACGAGCCACAACCAAGGAACCCTTAATGAGCTTCCATTTTCCATCACCGTTGGTACTAACATATCCTTCATCATCTAAAACACCAACAGAAATTAGGTGCAGACGAACATCAGGAGCATGTTTCACATTGTTCAAAACTAGTTTAGTTCCAACACTAGTTTCCAAACAAATTGTACCAATACCAACCACCCTAGAAACAGTCTCATTACCCATACTCAAGGTTCCAAAATCACCAGGAGTGTAGGAAGAGAAAAAATCCTTCCTTGATGTCACATGAGATGCGGCACCAGTGTCCACAACCCAGCTTGACTCATCACAAGCAATATTTATCATGTTTGCATCAAGAACGGTAACAAGATCTTCGGTGGTGACGGTGGCTAGGCAATTTTCATTGCCATCTTGTTTAGTTTCCTCTTTGTTATTGTTCTCCCTCTTCAACTTCCTGCAGAACTTCTTTGTGTGCCCTTTCATGCCACAATGATAGCACTCAATATCCTTAAGTCTGCCTTTGGATTTGCTCCTATTTTGTTCTCTATGCTGAGAACCACGAGTTTTATTTCTCCCCCTGGGGCCAGTTATCAGGACATCCGACGAAGAGGAACCTTGAGTTTTTCTTCTCATCTCTTCGTTCAAGACACTACTCTTGGCGAAATCCATAGAGATCACAACATCCGGAGCAGAATTTTACAATGACGTTCTAAATGTTTCCCAAGAATCTGGTAGGGAACCAAGTAGAAGCAAACCTTGAATTTCTTCATCAAATTTGATGCCCATAGCAGATAATTGGTTCATAATCCCCTGAAAATTATTCAGATGGTCTGTCATTGGAGAACCATCATGATACTTCAACTCAACATCTGCTTTATTAAGAACATTTTGTTGTTGCCAGTCTTTCGAGCATACAAACTTTCAAGATGCTCCCATAGGGTTCGAGCATGTGTTTCCCCAGAAATATGGTTCAACACATTATCGTCGACCCATTGCCTAATGAATCCACAAACCTGTCTATGCAACAGATTCCACTCTTCATCTGTTATATTATCAGGCTTTACAGTGGTAAATACTGGTTTATAAAAATTCTTGACATAAAGCAGATCTTCCATTTTCCCCTTCCAAATGGCATAATTAACACCATTCAAAGTAACCATTCTACTTGTGTTGGCTTCCATTGTTTTCCCCAAAAAATATAGTTATCGCAAATCAAAGTAAATCTTTTCTGATGTGGAAGTTCAGACTGTGCTGCAACCACAGAGCATACTCAGATAAAACCTTGGCTCTGATACCAGTTTGTTGGGAAAACGCGGACAAACACAAAAGTATATATGGTAAAAGTAATGGAAATAAAATGGGAAAATAACGACACCAAGAATTTTACGTGGAAACCCTTCTGAATAAGGGAGAAAACCACGGACCAAGAGGAGCAATTGATATTACTATAGTAAGGAATTTTACACTGTGTAGTCACGAATACAATACTCAAAGTGACTACTACACACTCAAAAGGAACAACACTCTTTTGGTTTCCGTCTTACTAAAATATCGCTCACACTCTATTTTTCTTCACAGACTATTTTCTTATATAGTCTATGGAATACCTCACTTTGCTCTCAAAATGGTTTTTCTCTCTAACATGGTGTGTTCTACAAATGAGCAAGAATGCTCTATTTATAGAAGGATAAAACCATGTCTATGTCACTAATGGCATATGTAAACATAGCAAAGTCAAGAATGGTTGCAAATCTTACCAATTTGCCAACTACCAAATCTTTTCTTTTCAACTCCAATTACTATTCCTTTTTAACAATTGCTTGTACCAATTGAATAGCTAAAGTTGACTAAAACAATGGGATGGATTCAACAGATCAAACCTAAATCTTTTGATGAAAATTAAAAAGGATATTATAAATATGTTAGGACATCTTCATATTTACCGTTTCATAGCCTCTCCATGTTTCTACATTATTTGATATACTAATTATAGACGAAGACGTGAAAAACTGTTACAAATAAGTAGTATAATTATCCTTGGGAAAAAAGAAACTGATTTAGACTTTAGTACAAATAAATTTAATGTATTTAACTATGTAGGATAAAGAATAATTGAGATTTATTTGAATAATTAAACCAAGAAAATGAATAAAAATAAACGGAAGCCAAAAAATTAAATAAAGAATATGGTATAGAAAGGTGTGACATAACTCTCAACTTAAAATAAATAGGGAAAGAAAAAGTGAAAAACATTAATTTACTACAATAATAATTTTATTATAAGCCAAGACTTCACGTTATTTTCTTCTACCTTTGTTTCACTTTCTCAATTTTTTTTAAAAAATCTTCCTCAAACTTTTTACTTTATACCTAAAGCATAAATCAACGAAATTGTTGGTTACTCTCCAGAGTTTATATGATTTTTCAACCTTAAACACTTAGATAATATTTTCTAACTTTTATGTGACAAAAAAAGAAGAAACAAAAAAAATATATTTTTACAGTTAAGTAATCATACCTTAATTTAATTTGACTTTGTAACTTTATTGATTCTTGAGTTTATCTAAATAATTGAAAAAATTATAAATGCAAAACAAATATAATAATTCAAGTTGATAAAAAATTTCAAAATTTTCATGTTTTCCATATCATGGAGTAAGAAAAGAACATTTGAGTTTGAGATCAAAATACTTACTAAATAGAGAAATTAAATAGAGAAATTAAAAAGTTAACATGATAATTTATTTCTTTAACCTTTGTTGATTTTTTCATTTATTTTGTTTTCAATGTTGTAAATTATAACAGAACAACAAAGATCAAATACAAGTTATGTATTACAATATGTGAAAGGTTAGAATTCATTGGATGAATCAATATTAGACTTGTCATTCATAATATTAGGAAGAAAATTTACTACTATAGTTCTTTTAAGGATTTTTTATATAAAATTATTTGATGAAAAATTTCATTTTGCTAATCCTTTTTTACTTGAGGTTAGAATTCGTAAATAATTGGATAAATCAATATTAGACTTGTCATTCATAATATTAGGAAGAGAATTTACTACTATAGTTCTTTTAAGGATTTTCATATAAACTATTATTGATGAAAATTTATCATTTTGCTAGTTCTTTTACAGTTGGAGAAGTAAAGTAAAAATTAAATTAGATTAATTTTGAGCTTTAGTCTTTTATGTTAATGAATTCTAAATTAGTTATATGTATTTATTCAATAAAAGAGATTAAAGTTATTTGATTGACCGTACACACTACTATGTCCCTATTTACACATAAACAAAGAATATGAAATAGACATAAGTATTAATCAATATCAATAATAATAATAACGTCATGAAAGTATACATAATGTATAAATATGAGAGGGACATATCTTTTAGCAAAAGAAATAATTTAAAATTTTAAAATGACAAATGATTAGTTCATAGGAATAAACAAATAAAATATAATATAAAGAATAAAAAAAAAGTAGTTTGACGGAATAATATAATATTAATATTGAGATTTGAAGGAAGGAAGCTAAATAAATTAATAGCATTGATGATGAATGAAGTTAAATATGATCATCATGATATTTTTTATTTTTTTTAAAAAAACAGTCTTTTTGTTACTTTCTTAAAAAATTTCAGCAAATAAAATAAAATTTGAAGCATAAAAGAAATCAATAACATTGATGATAGTAGGAATTAAATGTGGTCATTATTATATATTCTTTTACTTTTTCTAAAAAGATCCGTCTTTAGTAAATAAAAATAGAACCTTAAAAAAAAAAAATTAAAAAAATTGAGATATATTTTATTTTGGAAGAATAATTTTATTCAAGTGAAAATTTTGTAAATATTTAAATTTAATTAAAAATATATAAAATTTTAATAGAAAATATAAAGAGAAAAAGCGATTTAAGGAAACATTATAAATAAAATTAATATTGATGAGATTAAGGGAAGGAAATAAATTAAGTTAATAGCATTGATGATGATAGGAATTAAATATTGTCATGTTTGATATTCTTTTTCTTTTTCTTTTTTTTTTTTAAAATTAGTCTTTGAAATTCTAACAAAAAACTCCAACAAATAATATAAAAGTGTGAGGCATAATTTCTTTTGAAAGAATAACTTAATATCTAAGAAATTATTTTAATAAAAATAAATAAAAGAAGAAAGAAATTAGTAGAATAAATAAGTTTAAATAAATAATGTCAGCAATAAAGTTTAATCAATAATATATATAAAAAAAATTTAAGTAAAGAAACATAAAAAAAAGAAGGGAAAAGAAATAAATTCTCCTTTCAACTTATATCGAAAAGTCAGTTACACACTTTAACTATAATGACGAACTATTACACACCTATTCTGTTCAAAGTGTAATTAATACCATACCAAACTGATGTGAAAATTAAATTAAAAATAAAAATATATTAGGCGTGTTTGTTTTGAAATAAAGTAAAAAAGTATTTTCTTTTCCAACCCTACCCCTGTTTTCTTCTTTCTCATCTTCTTCTTCTCTTATTTCCTTCAGAAATTCTCTTCTTCATTTTCGCATGATTTGACCCATCTTTCTTTCCTCCATGAGAAAACACTGCTCAGTGAGACAATGTAGTCAAGTCAATAGCAGCCAGAGCAAAAGACTGATATATAATGAGAGTTTGCCTTCTTGTGCCAACATCTCCATAATAAATAGATTTGGAAATTCTGTCGCACGCTCTTCTCGGGTAATGTATAGCTTAAGTTGAGCTCGCACCAAACAAAAAAGGAATAAGTTTCTAATTTCCGAAATCGTCTTAGCTAAACCTATAGAATTCCACTTCTTTTTTTTTTCATTTTTCCTTGCAATTTATAATACATTAAGGGGACAAAGACCAGAAACTCTTTGTTCTTAGCACATTTTTACAAATTGTCAATCAATTTCATTTCTTCTTATCATATTCTTATTATTTTTAATTCAATTACATGATTATACTTAGAAAAAATCTTTTTAAATTTAAAATTTACAATGATTTTAGGATTTGAGACTTTGCTATCTTAATCTTTGCACTTTCTCCTTCAATTTTTTGTACAATGTTATTTGTCAATGATTAATTTAAATTTTACAACAATTTTAGGATTTGAGACTTTGCTATCCTAATCTTTCCACTTTCTCTTCAAATTTTTGTACAATGTTGTTTGTCAATGATTAATTTAGTGTTTTGGGTGGTTGTTTGTGGTGCTGAGATAGTTGTTTGGTGGTTGTTCTTTGCCAGAGATGGGTTGGCTGTTGGGATAAAAAAGGGGATGACGTTGCGGAGGTACGTTTGTAGTAGTGGTGGGTGGGTTGTTCTTCGCTGGAGAAGCAAAGAGAATTGTGATATAGATAAAAGTGGATAGAATTTAGATCGAAAGAAGATATGAGTAGTAGAGAATTTTAATAATTAGTTAGGAATCAATTAGTGTAAAATAAAGTTAGTAAGTGAAGAAAATATAAAAAATTACAATTTCTTATGTGGTGCTGATGTGACAGCGAGTGTAACACACCACATACTATGAGAGTGATGCTATGCATCTCAAGATGATATTAAATTCACTTTTAAATAGTAAAAGTATGTAATAGGTCATCAGAATAATTGAAGTGTGAAATTGACTTTTCAATATAAGTTTGAGGAGAAATTTATGTCTTTTCCCAATAAAAAAAATTAAGATAAAATTTAAAAAGAGAAGAACTTGTAGAATACTTATTCTCACCTAAGAGATAAAAGATCTATTAGCGAAAGAAATGATCTAAAAATTAAGGAAAACAAAATTCTGTAATTTTTTTTGCAAATTTTATGAAGTTATAATTATAAAAGAAGAAGAAGAAGAAGTGATTTAAGGAAATAATATAAATAACATTAATGATGAGATTAAGGAAAGAAGTAAAAAAACAACATATTCTCTTGCTTTTTTTTTTTTTTTAACAAATCAGTCTTTAGAAATTAAAAAATTCCATTAAACAAAATAAAAATTCGAAGCATGTTTTATTGGGAGTATAATTTTATTTTAAGGGAAAAGTTCGTAAGTGTTAATAAAATTTAATTAAAAAAACATGAAAACTTTAATTGAAAATATAAAGAAAAAAAAGTGATTTAAGGAAATACTATAGTTAAAATTAATATTGATGAGATAAAGGGAAGGAAGTAAATTAAATTAATAGCATTGATGGTGATAGTAATTAAATATTATCATCTCTGATATTTTTTTCTTAATATTTTTTAAAAAATCAGTCTTTTGAAAATTTTAACTAAAAAATTCCAACAAATAAAATAAAAATGTCAGGCATAATTTCTTTTGAATGAATAACTTTATTTCGGAGAAATTATTTTAATAAAAATATAAGTGAAAATGTCGATAAAATTTAATTAAAGAAATATAAAATAAAATATACTTTAATTAAAGACAAAAAAAGAAGACAAAATAAAAGAAGAAAGAAATTAGTAAAATAAAGAAGTAGAACGAAATAATGTCAATAATAAATTTAATTAAATTTTATTATTATTGAAAAAAAGGTGATTTAAGGAAATAATATAAATAACATTAATGATGAGATTTAGGAAAGAAGTAAAAGAAAGCAGTAGCATTGATGATAATAGAAATTAAATCCTGATACATTTTCTTACTTTTTTTTTTGAAAAAAAAAAGAGTCTTTAGAGAAACTTAAAAAGAACTCCATAAAATAAAAAAAATTGAGGTAAATTTATTTTTGGAAGAATAATTTTAGAAAGAATATGAATATTACATATTCATTAGATTACTTTTAGCTTGTTAAGGTACTTTATATTTTTCCATTTTAAATTATGTAATTTTTTTATTTTAACTTGGCTATAAAAATCTCTTTATGCTCATAGAATTATTAAGATACATTTTCAATATATACTTTCAATCCCTTTTAGTGAACCATCTATTTAAAAACCAATAGTGATGTTGTAACACCTCAGATTCGAGAAAGGCTTCAAGGGGGTCAACGGGGAAACTCACAAGCCAAAATTAGACCATGAAACCCTCCACGGAGCCCTATAAGGGTTGTGAAGGGGATTGCGGGCCGTGGGATAGCTCATGGTAAGTCCATATGACATGTTGTTCAGGTATCCCTCCTTCGGAGGCCTAGACGGCCCGTGGAGAGGTTGAAGGGTCATCAAGCAGGTCGTCAAGTGGTCGTCAAAAGCGGGTCTTCTCCCCTAGCCACTAGTCAAGGACCACCGACCGTTAGACGATCCATGGTGCCAATAAAGAGTCGTGAAGTCCACCATCAAGTGTGTCTGTCAACTTTTAAGTCATGACTTTTGGGTCTTTTCCTAATTATTTTAATTCAATACTATATTGTATTACCTTTTACCCAAAATCGTATATAATAATTTTTTTACCCCCAAAATCACCAAATTCACGTCATTCTCTCAATTTTCCAAAAGAAGTACAAGTTTATGCTCTCCAATATTTATCTGTCTAAAAGTTTGAAGATGAAGATACAGGTTTCAAGCCAAGTCTCCAATTTCACATTGATTGTAAGATCTTGGGATCGAGGTATTATAGTATGCATCTATGGAGCCCTTTTATATGTAGAGTTCCAAAATTATCCAATTTTGAAGTTAGAAATCTCCATTTGAAGTTAGGGTTTTCTTCTATGAGTTCCTTTTAATATTGATACAATTAATTGCTTTATGAAGTATTATGCTTGAATTGAGATGGTTCCATATTTAAAAGATGAATCCCCATGAACTATGCTTAATCCATCTTTTCTAGATTTTCATGATTGAATGTGGGTTTTGAGCTATGAAAGGTGAACTATGAAAATCTCCACGTTTGAAATGTGATATAAGTTGCTTTGAGAGTAAAGCATAAATAATTTTGTTGTTGATTGTTGTTAAAGGATTTCTCACATAATTACTCAATACATGAATGTGAATAATTTTCTCACATAAAGGATTCTAAGGTTGAAAGGTTTTCTCACCTAAAATCAACCTAAAATTAAGGAGTTATTCTAATGGTAAGACAAGAGGTGATTACCCATGTCCCTTAAAGATAAAAAGAATATGGTTGATGACTATTCCTTAGGAATTAAGCTTAGTACTGAGTTGACAAGTAACGATTACCCGTGTCTCATAAACTACATGCCATCTTAGGTTGTCTATATTGACATTAGCTACTAGATCCACTTAAACCAGAAGTTCATGGTTCTTACTTTGGCAAGTGAGAACACCTTTTTTTGGTGTGGAGTAAACACTGAATTCCATGTAATAGCTCACATGGTCTCTATGTCAGTTAAGGCTAATTTCCAATAACAAGTATAATGATGAACTAAGGTTACTTCAAGAAGTATTTCACAAACATTCAAAGAGGAGTTTTACTTGCATTTGACCATGATTATTATGATTTTTTTAACCTTTTACTTATGGTTTTAACTTGGTCCTTGCATGACATGAAAATTACTTTTTAGTATGATTTTATATCTCTATGCATTTCTATTATACTTGTTACATCTTTGTACTAATGCATACTCATACCTACATTGTTTCCCAAATGTAGGGTTTTTCTGACGATCCAGTTTCTCATCCCCGTGGTTAGAAGTCACTACCGCTTTAATTAGTAGTGGTGATTCCTAAAGTTTATAGGATCGAACCTTTTATTGCTTTCAGTTTTTACCTTTCAGATATTGTACGTGATGCCAAGGTTATGTCCCGATTACTCTTGATGCAATAGATAACTTTTCAGACTCTATAGACTTTCTGCTTTGGTTTTTTCAAAATATTTATGATATGAATTGTGTTTTAAATATCTTGACTTTTTATTATCTTGTTTCTGCATCATAAGTGGCTTGTGTAAGGCTTGTCGAGGTCCCATACACCATGTTACACCTAAAGTGTACCTTGGGTTGTTACAAACACCACATGTTGGCCCTCACATCACTTATCAAATAACTCATTTAAATTTTGTAAGTAAATTTTTATTCAATGTTTGCAATGACATTACTTACTTCAATTATCATGAGTAACTAAACCCCACAATCAATATTTGTGGAATAACAGATGACTTTATCTAAATAAAGAGTATTTGCGAAATAAAATTTGCATTATGATTGTACATTTTATTTGTTCTTTCATCTTCCCTACAAAAGAGCTGAATCATGAGAATTTAAGATTTAGAACTCGTCTAATGGTTGATGTTGTAGCAAGATTAAATAATTCTGAGTAAATGTCATTTATTTGAGATTAACATTTTTTGTTCAAGAGAATATGAGTGACATGAACTTAATTTAGTTGAGAAATGATTAAATATAGTACAAGATTGATAAACTGATAACTAGCATTATAGGTGGAATTTTGTATAAACTAGAAATAATTAATACAATCTCAGCGAACACAATCCTAAGTTCTCTCTCTATTAACTCTCAGTTAAACTCAACATTGTTATAAAACAAGTTACTAATCGATACTACAAACATTTAAATCCCTCCAAAATTTTCCTTTTCTTTGGAATTAAATAGGTAATAGTAGATAATCATATTTCGCTTAGTTTTTGCCTTATTTGTTATGAGATTCGACA
Source organism: Solanum chilense (assembly GCA_032847665.1). Lineage (NCBI taxonomy): Eukaryota > Viridiplantae > Streptophyta > Magnoliopsida > Solanales > Solanaceae > Solanum > Solanum chilense. The sequence goes on along the minus strand of CM064971.1, from coordinate 59,208,180 downwards.
CCGACCTTGTAAGTTTTGATATTTGATAAACACCATGTTATACTTCTGTTTTATCGGAAATAAAAAAATATTTATTTTCAAAGAATTCTCGATTTTTAGAAGAGTCGCCACTTACTTTTTAGCAAAAATTAAGAAAACAGTCGTTTTCAAATAATTAACAGAGGAAATTATTTGCAAACCTTCAGAGGGGTTCGAGGATTCCCATTAATATTCTAGGAAGGTGTTAAGCACCTAAAATATCCGCCTAATTGCGGTTTTCCGACAACTGCCTATTTGGCTAATATTTGTTTGACTTGGAAAATATTTAACTTTATATTATAAGTTAAACGCTCTATTAGGTATTAAAGGTGACACTGATCTATACTATTTAAACCGCGAAACTTACTTAATTTTTTAAGTCTTCTAAATTGACCGATTTAGACCGTTAAAACATAGTGGCGCCTTGCGAGGATTTGTGAGTTTACGACCTTAAAGCTAGCGGCAATCGAACATATAATTATTCTAGAAATTAAAGAGAGAGACAGAGGGGGAGAGAGGGGACTGGGTCCAAATCCGATTTATCTGTTCGCCTGGACCAGTTTTGTACCCACCTGCTTTAGGCTTTTCCCCACTTGACTTTTGGGTTTTCAACCCATTTCCTTTCGTACCTGTTCTAGACTAAACAAATAACAAATACAAAATAATATAAAAGGAAGACAAGGCTTATGCCCGAAATGAATACAACATAATAAATTAAATTGGATCTTCTAATCGACTTTCGGCCTTTTCAATCTTCATGAAACTCCGAACTTGTACGCCTGCTTTGATGGGTTGACTAGATGTAAGGAAAAATGAGTCTCTTCGACTTTTCGAAATGCAAAGGATAACGTGACTTCTTGGCGAGCTCGGGCCATTTTACATGCAACAAAATGATGATAACGAGCAGCATTAGATAAAAATAAGAGAGACAGCGCCTTTTAAGACAAATTATTATGGCAGCCCCTAAACTGATGCATAGCAACTAAAAATCAAAGTCATACAAAATGAAAGCCACTAAATGAACAAATAACAATTAAATACATGCTAACAAGTGACACCAACTGTAGCCACATTTCGCAATATTAAGCTAAGCTTAATCCTTTTAAAACATCAATGAACGATATTAATTATTAGAGAAGGACACCATAGAATATTGAATAAACTCCTAATGATTTTAGCAAGGATTAAGGCAACAAGACAAATGGAGCATACGAAAGTCAAATTATTACTTCCCTTTTAGCTAGCATGCTAAGAAGAGAAAGAACAAGACCTCTAGCAAAATAAAGAAACTACTGGCTAAAATAAGAACAAATGGAGCTTATCACCAGAGCTATTCTTCATGAACAAGGGAAAAATATGCTAATAGTCATCCCTTATACAATATATATGAACTTTAGTGTTAAACCAAGGACATACACAAAGAACTGGGCAGGTTGAGACTTAAGAAAAATACGAACGACATGAGTTAAATGACTTACTGTCTACAATAAGGAAACAAAGCTAGTAATACTAACCCACTTGAAACGAGGGTAAAACATTAGCTTATAACAAAAGCAAACAAATTTAGTTCAATAATGAAAACAATAAGGTGAGTTTCAACGCAAGACAAGAACTGAAATAAAACAAAACAGAGGAAAAAAATCAACCCCCTTCGCACGACATAACCATCTAAATGCACTATCTAAATAACAGCAAGATATGCTAAAATCTGATTTGTAAGTTCACCTAGACTTGAATGCCAACGAAGGGCGTATTTAGCATGCCAAGGTAGGAACAAGCCACAACCAAGAAGAAATTAAGATTCAAACTAAAACGGGCGAAACAAGCTTAAAAAAAACCAAGACAAATATCTCTAAAGCTACTGCCATAAGTTACCATTTGATACTCTTATTATCTATGCCTGCTTACTCATATTAAAATTAGAATCAGTTATATTTCATTCTCTCTCTCTCTCTCTCTCTATATATATATATATATATATATATATATATATATATATATATATATATATATATATATATATATATATATATATATATATATATATATATATATATATATATATATATATATATATATAGCATACGACTAGACCAAAATTATTTGAATTTATACAACAGGACACTGATAACAAATGATGCTACACGTCAGCTGCTCTTAGAAACACAACATTATCCTAAAAAACACATCCATACTAACAGTAGTCATCCCACATGTAACTTGCAGAACCCTTTAACACGGAAAGGAATGGGGAATGTACATTCCCCCCTTTTTTGACACTAAGCAATATAGATAAGCAGGGATAGCAAACATGATTCGCAAGCAATCCAGAAACAAACACGAAAAAATGGACCTACGATAGTCAACGAATCTATAAGAGAGGAAAAGGGACAACACCACGAACTCAAAATAGAAAATCAATAAGCTGCAACTGCTGAATATATGGCAAAATGAAAATCTCGAGCAAGCCATTCGATAAGGAAGCACACGGAGGATTTAAACTAACAACAAATAGCTAAACAAATTGATATTTGGGAACAAAGATGAGAAGAACAGGACATTTATGAAGCAAGCTCCATTAGATAAGAAACTACATAACTTCGGAACAAACGAAAATGTTGAGCTCTTCTGCCAAGGATTAGAATAGAGCTACATTACAGGAAAGAATAAGAAGGATCAATACCTTCTCCGATGCAGCGAATAAGACAAGACGGGGCAGGGATGACCACCGCAAGAACCCAACACGAGCAACCAGCAAGACTTCAGTGAGGTATCGAATTCAACACTAAGACACTAGGTTCCTCCCCCACTCTTCTTAAAATGTATTTTTGCACGTTTAGGCTATTTCCCTGAATATATATATATATTTGTATTTTTGTTTTCTAAAGATTCGATTCAAATATTTGAAATTTTTTTTCCTTCCTTTCCAAAACTCTTCCTCTCTAGAAAAAATCCCCCCTTTAGAAACTCAACAGAACCTTATATAGGACGGGAGCTAGTTTTTTTCGAAATTGGGGAAAGGGCAGGATCGTCTTGGAACCTCAACACAAAATCAAATCTTATCCCCTCAATTTCAAAGAATATTCCGAAACCATTCTTTGTTCCCAACGGATTGGGAAAAGCTGGACGACTGAGATCGACCCGTCGTCCTTGAAGCTTAATGTGGTATTCATCCGCGCGAGCCAAGGACGAGAGCCAGCTGCGGAAAAAGTCCCAGCGCTGGCGATGAAGAAAAGACAAAAAGGCGCAAGGTACTCGATTTTGAGACGTTAGAGGAAGGCGACAAGGTACGGGGTCGCGTCTGATCCGGTAGCAGGTGAGGAACACACGCAGGGTCGATGCTGTATGCTTGGAGCTACTAGTGAGGAAGAAAGCAAATGTGGGCCGGGTCGGGTGGATTTGGACTTGGGCTAGCTTGAATTGTTGGAAATGTTGAGAAAAAAGGATTTGGGCTTGGGGGTTTGAATTTGGAGTTGGAAAAGGGACACTTGAAAATGTTTCAAGGGCCCAAAACCTTTAATATAAAATCCTTGAATTGGCAATTTGATTTAAAACGTAACTATGTTGACTTTGATAGCACATTTGTTCTAGACACGAGCAAAATTGAATCAAAATTAGGTAACTAACGAGCTTCCTAAATTTAACGAGACAAATCAGTTAGCTTAATTAAAATATAAACAACTAATTAATTAAACTAATTGACAAAGTTTTGAATTAATAAAAATACCTTCCGATGATTTTCAAAATATTTAAGATAAGCTAAACATGAAGGGCATACATTATTTTACGATTATGAAACTTGCTAAATTTATTTTGCAATGACTGGAAGAACATTTGAATTTTATAAAGATAATCATTTTAAGTCGTTCAAAATTTAAGAAACTCGCGAACTAATTTAACGAGGAGGGTCGAAATCGGGTGTCAACAACTGTCCCTCATTTAACTTGGATTGATGCAAGGAACTCGAGGAAAATGAAATTGACCAAGCCAATTTTGACCGACCAAAGATTCATCTTTAGGAAAGGGTTTAGGAATTATGGTTGAACCCCGGAAAATGGTTTCAATGAGAGTTCAGGCCACTTGCAGTTCAACAAGCTTGATTTAACGCACGATTTTGGATGAATTCACAAGCCATTCGATACCGAGTTATGAAGGTACCAAAATGATCGAGAATAAGATTCGAGAGCGAAACAAACGAAACTCAAAGGAAAACCCACATGCCTTCCGATAGGGGTGTGGTTTGATTGCGGTGGAAGTCGCTCCTCTGCTCGCTTCCTAAGAGTTTGACATTCCTCTTTGGACTGTGTCTCAGTTCGCTGCTAAGAAAAAGTTCCACGTTGTGCTGCATTCTTTTTGATGTCGTCCGCACCTGTGGCTTTTGGAGAATTCATCCTTTCGGATGCTCTCGACAAAGACATGTCTACACACCATTGTTCCCCTCGATATTCGGCGTCAACTCGATTGGTCTGACGTAAAGAAAATAAAGCTTATGCCTTGTGTTTGCAATATAATCTTCAATGTATCCTTCATTTGATGTCAACATAAAGGAAAGTTGATGCAGTGTGCTAGTATTTCTCTTGATGTCGTCTTCGATGCTCTTCTTGATGTTTGCTTTTATCAAAATAAAATAATGCAGTTGATGCCGATGGATAAATATTTCTCTTGGGGTGTACTATTTCCTTTTTGGTAGTGCATGCTTTCTAGTGAGGCATGACTATCTTCCCGCAATGCGTGATTTATTGCGGGGTATGAGTATCTTCCCGCGATGCATGAATATTGATTCGCGATGCATGATTTCCGCGATGCATGGATGTTGACTCGCGATGCATTATCTTCTGCGATGCATGTATATTGACTCGCGACGCATGATATTGACTCGCGATGCATAATATTGACTCGCGATGCATGAATATTCATATCGTCTCAAATGGTGATAATGGTAAAATGACCTCCAGATAACACATCGCCTTGATCGACAATAACTGTCCCCTCTGGGTAATGCATCGTCTTGATCGATAATAAAAAAAATGACCCCCTCTAGGTAATGGCATCGTCTTGATCGATAATAAAATAAATGACCCCTCCGAGTAATGGCACTATCTTGTTTGATAGAGTGATGCAGATAGTGTCCTTTACGGAAACCGTAACTTTCCTTTAAGATTTCCGCTTGATTCCCCTTTGAATCTAGCTAGACGTTCTTTATAAATTTCATGTTGTTGGAAATTGATTGAAATAAACAATTCATACTCCCAAGTATTCGACATAAATGATATAAAATGCCTCTTGCTTCTAGGAAAAACTATTGATTTTGGGTCAATTTTCTCCTCCTTTAACTTCTCCATATTCATCCACCGGAAGAGTTTGCTGATTTCAGAACAAAGCTATTAACCTGCGTCCACAGAAAATTTGTTAGTTTTAAAGACGAACTAATCTGTGTCGATTTCTTCAGTTGTCTGCTTCTTGTCCCACTATTTCCGGTTGATTTTCCGATCTCCCGACTCTTGATAGATGAGACAAAATATTTTATGCCAAAACAAATGAAACATAAAAAGGAAAATTTAAGATAAATAATTTTTTTGAGAAATAGTATCTAAAAAAGGTCTTCGCCAAGTCATGCCATATCGGGATTAACAAACTTCTTTGAGTTTGATGCTTGAAGGCCTATTTTATTATTCACTGGGGAGTTTTCAGGGTCGCTCATGACTGGTAGATAAACCAATGCTGAAATTTTGAGGTCATCCTCAAAATTTCTGTCCCAGTTGTAAATCTCGAAATATCTTCTACCTTGACTTGGTGAGGAAGAATCTCTTTCCGAGAATTTTTGAGTCCCTCTCAAAAATTCTATCCCAGTTTCTATTGTACAGAGAAATAGAAATCTTACGGGAGACAAGACCGAACCCTGGTGGCGCCTACGTATCCCGTTGAGGCAGGAATCAGGTCAAACGTAGTTCCCCCTCAAAGGTAATGAAATAAGAGAAATTACAAAGCAATCGACCGAGGCCGACATAGGCCGCCTACATATCTCATTCTTGAGAATTCAGGTCAAACATTGTTCAGATACAAAGAAATAATAAAGGGGGTAAACGGGGTGACCGAAGCCGACATAGGCTGCCTACGTATCTCATTCTTGAGAATTCGGGTCAAACGTAGTTCATTACAGTAGGGATAAGGATTTAAGCAAACGAATACAAGCAAACAAAATGATTACATGCAAAAACAGAAATGCAAAATGAAACTTCACACGTAGTATCTCTTGACAACATCTGAGTTGATAGGTTTAGGCCATACAGTGTCGTCCATCTCTGATAGGACCAAAGCACCTCCAGGCAATACTTTGCGAACCATGTAAGGACCTTGCCAATTTGGTGCGAGTTTTCCTTTGTATTCATCCTGATGAGGAAAAATACGCTTAAGAACCAACTGACCAACTTCAAAATTCTTGGCTTTTACTCTCTTGTGAAAGGCACAAGTCATTCTTTGTCTATACAACTGGCCATGGATGACGGCAACCATTCTCTTCTCATCAATCAAAGTTAGTTGATCAATCCGCTTGCTAACCCATTCAGCGTTACTTAATTCTGCTTCTTGGATGATTCTCAAAGACGGTATCTCGACTTCAGTAGGTATGACTGCTTCTGTTCCTTATACTAGCAAATATGGAGTGGCTCCAATTGATGTTCTGACAGTCGTGCGGTACCCCAATAAAGCATATGGTAAAATCTCATGCCAACCTCGATGCTTGTCAATCATTTTCCTCAAAATCTTTTTGATATTCTTATTGGCGGCCTCTACAGCTCTGTTCATTTGGGGACGATAAGCAGTAGAATTTCGATGAGTAATCTTAAATTGTTCACATATCTCTTTCATCAAGTGATTGTTAAGATTTGCCCCATTATCAGTAATAATGGATTCTGGCACTCCAAATCTACATATTAGATTGTTGCGAACAAAATCAACCACCACTTTCTTGGTTACCGACTTGTAAGAAGCTGCTTCCACCCACTTGGTGAAATAATCAATGGCAACCAAGATGAATCTGTGTCCATTAGAAGCGGCTGGCTCTACGGACCGATGACATCCATTCCCCAAGCTACAAATGGCCAAGGTGAGCTCATAGCATTAAGCTCGTGAGGTGGTACTCTGATCAAATCACTGTGCACTTGAAATTTGTGGCATTTTTGCACGAATTTGCAACAATCATTCTCCATAGTCATCCAGAAATACTCGGCCCGTAGGATCTTTCTTGACAAAGTGAACTCGTTCATATGCGTACCACAGACTCCAGCATGTATCTGTTCAATAAGTTTCGTAGCTTCAACGGCATCGACACATTTAAGAAGACCTATGTCTGGAGTCCTCCTATACAGGACTTCTCCACTTAGAAAGAAATTGAGAGTCATACGGCGTATCGACTTCTTCTGATTGGACATAGCATCTTCAGGATAAGTTCCAAACTCAAAATACTTCTTTATATCAAAATACCAAGGCAAACCGTCTGGTTCTGCTTCAACATGGGAACAATGGACCGGATGTTCTTTCAACTCTATATTTAGAGGATCAATATAATTAGTATCCGGATGTTTAATCATCGAAGCAATGGTGGCAAGATCATCAGCCAGTTCATTCTGTATTCTGGGACTATGTCTGAACTTGATCTAACAGAATCTTTTGCACAACTTCGGCACGTATTGTACGTAAGGTATAATCTTCGGGTTTTTCACAGTCCATTATCCTTGAACTTGATGAATCAAAAGATCTGAATCTCCAATAACACATAACTCATAGAAATTCATGTCAACAGCCATTTTCAAACCAAGAATACAAGCTTCGTAGTCGGCCATATTGTTGGTGCAATTAAACCAGAGCTTAGCCGCCATGGATAGTGCTGACCAGATTCTGACACAAAGACTGCTCCAATACCTTTACCTTGATGATATGCCGCTCCATTAAAAAATAATCTCCAACCTGGATATGTCTCAGAAATATCTTAACCCACAAATGACACTTCTTCATCGTGAAAATAAGTCTTAAGTGGTTCATACTCTTCATCAACGGGATTTTCTACAAGATGATCAGCCAAAGCCTGTGCCTTTATCGCTTTCTGAGTCACATACACAATATCAAATTCACTCAACAGCATTTGCCACTTAGCCAACTTTCTGATCGGCATCTCCTTCTGGAAGATATACTTCAGTGGATCCATTCTGGAAATGAGGTATGTAGTATAGGAAGACAAATAATGTCTCAGCTTCTGGGCGAGCCACGTCAATGCACAACACGTTCTCTCCAACAAAGTGTTACGATACTCGTATGGAGTAAATTTCTTGCTTATATAATAGATAGCTCTTTCCTTCTTTCCTGTCTCGTCGTGTTGACCAAGTACGCATCCAAATTCACTATCCGAGATAGACAAGTACAGCAACAAAGGTCTCCCTTCTCGCGGAGGAACCAATACCGGTGGATTGGACAAATAGTTCTTGGTAGGGTCACACACTATAGTTGACTGAGCTATAAATCGACTGATATAATTTAACCTCCCTAAGAAACTCATCACCTCTTTTCTCATATTTGGCGGAGGTAACTCTTGAATTGCTTTAATCTTAGAAGGGTCGAGCTCAATACCCCTTCTGCTGACTATGAATCCCAACAACTTTCCGGCTGGAACTCCAAAAGCACATTTGGCAGGATTCAACTTCAAGTTGTAACGACGCAGACGGTCAAAGAATTTCTTTAGATGTGTCAAGTGATCCGAACTCTCACGTGATTTTATTATGACGTCATCCACGTACACTTCAATCTCCTTATGAATCATGTCATGAAAAATGGTTGTCATAGCTCTCATGTAGGTGGCACCCGCATTATTGAGGCCGAACGACATAACCCTATAGTGATATACCCCCCACAGTGTAATGAAAGCCGTCTTTTCTGCGTCTTCCTCATCCATCAGAATTTGGTGATAGCCTGCGTAATAGTCCACAAACGACTGCATCTCATGCCTAGCACAGTTGTCAATCAAAATATGAATATTCGGCAACGTAAAATTATCCTTCGGGATAGCTTTTTTGAGATCTCTATAGTCAACACAAATCCTGATTTTCCCGTCTTTCTTGGCAACCGGAACAACGTTGGCCAGCCAGGTTGGATATTGTGTCACCTCCACCAATTGGAACTCTATTTTCTTGGAGATCTCTTCCTAAATCTTCAAACTCAGTTCAGGCTTGAATTTTTGAGTTTTTTGCTTCACCGGATCGAAACCTGGGTTAATCGACAGCCCTTGCATGTCACCGACTTCCCAAACGAACACATCACTATATTCAGCAAGCAAACAAACTAGGACCTCTTTCTGAGCTTCATTTAAGTGGGTGTTGACCTTAACCTCTTTACCACATTTCGAATCTCCCAAATTCACCGTTTTCATTTCCTCTAGATTTGGTTTATCCTGATTCTTGAACTGCCGAAATTCCTCGGCGACATGATCTGGTTCCTCACTTTCTTATCCATGATCGTTAGCTTCATCGTCACCTACCTCATTTTGTTCATTTAGCTCGTGACATGACATGACATTGGCAGGTCTGTAACTTATGTTACTGAAATCATAAACAGACAAAATTAGGAAAGTAAGGTATAGCAAATGATTAAATAAATAAAGTTAAAACAAAGAGTCTTTTCATTTAAAAACAATGCGAACTTTGGCCATGGCATGGGGACATATTGCCTTTTTGAACATCATAACGAAAATTCGAAAATTTGAACGATTAAAAAGATGCAAAATGGTGGGTCTCGGGCCTCTTCCGGACTACCACCGGGTTTAATGTTCATGAAATGACGCCTTTCTACCGAAGAGTTTGGGGTATCAGGATCGGCGTGAAGGTCCATTTCCGCAGCACCTCCCCTGCTTCGGCATCACGAATACTAGCTAACTCAACCTCCTTCTTGACAGCAACATCGATCTCCTTGAAGAGGTCACATATTCCTTCCTTAACGTCTTCATGCTCCGCATACTCCCGAATTGGAAAGGATTGATACAGATGTGGAATCGGCCTAGTCAAGGCTTGATCATTTTTCTTCTTCACTTTCATATCATCATCTGTGGGGATGTACTCCAAACCATATCTGGATCCTTTGACGAGGACCGGAACAGGCTCAATAATTTCTTGAGAATCTCTTCCCAATCCAAAACCCGGCTCAAAACCGTTCTGGATCATCACAGTGGCTATCATCTTGTATGCGGCAGGCATGGGGGTCTGTGGGGCCAAGTCATCCCCGGTGGCATTCACCAGCTCCACCGTGTAAAATTCTGTACCTCGCGAAATCTCATCAATGATCGGCACCTGCCTGCCGAGGTGACTCTTCTCACCATGAATAACCAACTCTTCATTCTTCCACACAAGCTTCATCATTTGAGGGAGAGTAGAGGGGACGACTCCCTCCATATGGATGAACGGCCTTCCCAAAAGAAGGTTGTAACTGGTATCTATATCCAATAGTTGAAATTGCGCGCTGAAGAAGGGTCAAATTCACAGCCCCCAACGTTTCCCTTTGAACCCCATCAAAATCTCTCACATTGACCTGGTTTTTCTCTAGTTTCCCAAGGTTGAACCTTAGCTGCCTCAATATCGACAACGGGCAAATATTCAGACCAGATCCATCATCTACTAAGACGTGGTTGACAACCTTCTCACGGCATATCACAGTAATGTGCAGCGCCTTGTTATGTGATCTTCCTTCGACAGGCAGCTCATCGTCACAAAAGCTGATTCGGTGCCCTCGGATAACCTGATGAATCATGGCAGCCACGTTATCATTACTTGTACCTGAGGGTACATATGTATCATCGAGAGCTTTCATTAAGGACTGCCTGTGGGACTGAGAGCTCATCAGCAGGGCCCATACGGAGATTTAAGCCGGAGTCTTCTCTAAATGTTTGACGATGGAATAATCCTTTGGTTGTATCCTTCTCCAGAATTCTTCCGCTTCTCCTTCGCTTATCGGCCTTTTATCCTGGTCCTTCTTTTGTCCTATGAGAGCAAGCTCGTCAGGAGTGTAGCAACTTCTAGTCCTAGTCATGCCTTGAGCCGCAACAGTTTCAATGAAAAATTTAGGCTTGACGATATTTTCTGATGGCACCAAGGAAACAACCTTTGTAGGTGTCAAAATAACAAACTCTCTCTTTTCTTTGATGCTTAAAGAAGTGTCAGCCCTTTCCAAATCTTCGTGAATGATGGGGGTAATCATCTTCGTTCCGCACCACTCTTCATTTGTTTTGATCATATTAACATTGCCACCTCCATGATTCGGCAACGAGTTTGTGTTGACATTAGGCGCCGCCGGTTGTAGAGAAACTACCTCCTGATCGATCAGATCCTAAATTTTGTGCTTGAGGATGATACAATCTTCTGTATCATGTGCAACACTGTTGGAATGATAAGCACATCTCTGATCGGTCTTGTAGAACTTTGAATTGACATCCACGGGCTTGGGCCCCACAGGGTGGATGTATCCAGCCGCAGCCAGTCTCTCATAAGTTTGGTCCGGCTTTCAGCAAGTGCAGTAATGTTCCTTGAGGGCCTCTTCTCAAATCTGGGTCGGGAAGGGTCATAACCACTTTGTTGAGGGGGAGGCACCTGCTGATAATTTCGGGTATTCGAACGGGGAGATTGTTTTCTAGGATATGGGTTTTTTTGGTAATTTGGTGATGGAGCTTGGTAATTCAGAAGGGGATTTTGGTATAATGAAGCCTGGACTTGATAAATGGGCGGGGGTGCTTGGTAGCTCGACTGTACATTGGCACAGTTGGGAGCAATATTCTGATAGGAAGATGGAATTTGGTAAGATTGAGGGTAATTTGGGTACATCAGAGAAAGATTTTTGAGATTAAGGGGTGGACTGTGGTATAACGGAACTTGAGCGTTTGGATAAGTGGGGGCAGTATTTTAGTTATTGGGATGACTGGATTACGGGTAGTAAGCTTGGTGGGACTTTGGGGAAGGCTTGGATTGACCTTGGGAATACAAAACAGCAGCAACTTCTTCTCTATTCTTCTTCAGCAACCATGAAAATCCAGGTGCGCGGCTACCCGGTCTATCTTCCCCGATTTCAAACATCCTCGATACTCTCACCAATATTGAATATCTCGGCAAATTTTGCTCCAACGAGCAACATGATTCTATCATACTATTCCGGCTCTTGCACCCACACAAACAGTTCAACGATCTCTTTTTCGTTCATGGGCGGCCTTACCCTCGCCGCTTCTTTCCTCCACCTATAGGCCAACTCCCAATAGCTTTCAGTTGGCTTTTGCTTCATTTTCTCTAGAGAATACTGATAGGGGACTATTTCGACGTTGTAGGCAAATCGGTCGATGAAATCTTTGGCTAACGCATTCCAACTGGGCCATTGCCTGGTTTCATGTGAGGTAAACCACTCTAGGGCCTCCCTACACAGGCTTCGGCTGAAAAGCCGCATCAACAAGGCCTCATCCTTGCCATATCCCACGAGCTCGTCACAATAGGCTCTCAAATGAGCCATGGGGTTTCCCACTCCTCCGAAGGTTTTAAACTTTGGAATCTTGAACCCTTTTGAAAGGTCCAAATCTGGGTGGATGCACAAGTCCTCGTAACTGAGTCCAGCGACGTCGGGGATGCACTATAGCTCTTTCATAGCCTTTTTGATTTCCTCTTTTATATCGATCTTTGCATCCTCCTTTGCCTTCCATTCCTTTTCCTATTCTTCATAGTGGTCCAACTCAAAACCGTGCACATGGTGATCGACATGAACGGGAATTTGGAAGGTGGCTTTCTTTGGCAGGGGTGGAGCTATAGAGGTACTTGGAACGTTTTGGGCAGTTTGGTAGTTCTATGGGTAGGCCTGAGGATTGGTGTTCTGATTTAAATGGTGATGAGGTGTTTGGAGGTTGAAAGCATTTTGGTTTTGGTTTTGGTTTTGATTTTATGGCGGTGGAGCGGTTTGATGGTAAATATTTTGAGGATGGGGTAGCATTTGGGGATGGTTGCTTTGAAGGGGAGATGGAGTTTGGTAGGATACAGAAGCATATTGGGGATTTTGGGTAGTTAGATCTATGATCGATGGATTATGAACAGGTGTAGAAGGCTGATTCTGGGTTGGATCCATATTTGAGAAAGAGAAGTAGATTGGAGGCCTTCCATCAGCAGCATTAGGATCAAATCCAGGTAGAGACAGATCTTGTCTCTGTTGCATTTCCACTCTCATTTCTGCAACCTTTTGCATCAGCTGCATAATCAACTCATTCTGTTATGATACGGTGGGTTGGGCCACCACAACATCATTAAGACTCACTTCTTCATTATTATATCCCATAATTGTCTTTTCTCTGTCTGAGCTTTGTCTAGGGAAGGAATCTGCAGGAACTTTTGATCTGGTGAAATAAGGATGATCTACCAGCTTTTAATCAACACAAATCAGTTTCAAAGTACCTGAGAAGGAAAATAACTCAAAGGCAGATTTGTCAGTGCAGATTCAGAGTAAAAATATGCATAATATCACACAGAGAGCAGATAAACACACAAGTTGCTTTGTTTTAGGATATCTTTAAACCACGAGTGAGGACGGAAACACATCTTTTAACAAACAGGAGTTTGCTTGTTTTAGTTTTGACGCTTGTCTTAGGAAAGGCTAAATCGTGTTGAGCTACGGTCTTCTTGCAGCTGCTCTTTGACGTCTGTTGATATGGTCTTCGTATCTTCTCGTAACGTGAAGGGGAGAACGAAAATTTTTTAAAGATAGGGGCTGGGCCTGGGAAGGCTGCCTACGCATCTCGCAAGGAGAATTCAGGCCCAATGTAGTTCGAGTTCAGGATAAAATATTTTGATTCATTCATTCATTACGATTACTAAGAAATTGAAAGACAATAGTAGAATTCTTAAAAGATAACATGAAGATGATACGTTAGTAATTTCTCTTCTTGTTGCAGCATTATTCTCCTCCTTTTAGACGACCTAGGAATGGAGGTCTGTAGACGATTTCCTCGCCGTCATCCTCCTCAGTCACTTTAGGGTGAGCGTTGTCGGGACCACTATTGGCTGCTCCTTGCTCATATGCGGGGTCTTTTCCGCCTGTCAGGTTGCTATGGACTGTCAGTTCCTTGTCAAGTAACACACTTTTAGCTAACAGAGCGGTGGTCTCTAAATCTATCATCGCCCTCTCTAGCTTTCATTTCTTGAACTTTCATCCGAAGCGTGTCCAACTTCTCTCTCAAGCCCGATGTCTCCATCTCAACATATTTCTTTCTTTTCATCTGTGATGCCTGATCTTCATCCAACGTCACGGTTGCTGCTTTGTAAATCGCGTGGCTATGTCGACTCGGAGCCCTTCCTCCTTGGCTTTTTGAATTTCCCGAGTGATTCATTCGATCTTTCTCTGTAGCTTTTCTTCGGTGAGTTACACCTAGGTGTTCTTACCTTTCTCCATAGCAGTGATTTTGCCTTTCTTGAGACGGTAGAACAGTATTTTAGGATTTGTGGTATAGGAGGTGTCCTTTGAGTGGGAAACTTGAGACTCGAAAATTTTGGTCGGACATTTTGTGACAGTGGCTTCTGTATATTCTTTGGAAATTTCTGGATAGGAGTGAGTTTATGATATCCTCATTCATAGCAACATAACACATAAGCAGTTAAACACACATATATCGCGTTCTAATCATGCATGTGACCCTTTGTGCCAAGGGTAGGCCTAGCGATCTGAAGGATGTATTGCATCATTTAAACAAATAGTTGTATCCCCCAAAATAAATTTCACTAAATATCATAGCGTTTATTACATTTAAAATCAAACGGGGTACATTTAGGGAGGGGGATGTAATGCGAATACATATAGAAAAACAATCCCACGCAGAGGAGTCAAAAGGTTGATGGTTCAGCTCCTCTTCTGGCCTTCTCTACTCCTTCGCAGATGATGCACTTGCTGATGAACACGTACGGCTCAGCGAACATAGCTTTGGAAGATGTTGGTACAACTCGTAAAATGTTTATGTGCTCGTCCAGAATCGTGTCCAAACTCATTAGACAAGCCCTTGTGTCGGCTAACTCTTGTGACGTCTCAGCTAAAACCCTTTGACTTTCTACCTCTCGAAATTGGTACTCTCGCTCCCTTTGTTGAAATTCTCTCTCTCTTCTGGAATTTTTGCTCCCTCTGTTAAAACTCTTGCTCCCTTCAGTCCCATTCTTGCTGAAAGTGGTATGCATGGATCTGAAGCCTTGTCTGTACGTTTTTAATTTCTCGACCTGTACGTAGTATCGAATTCATTACACCATGCAGATCATTCTGCAACCATATCTTGTATTCATTGACATACCCCGCTTCATATATGTTCTCGGCCATATCCACCTTCATGTTGACACGTCTGGCCCATTCTTGGAGGATGATCTTAGCGAAAGGTATTTTGCCGTTCTCGTTGTAATCAACAACAAAAGAGCTATCATCCCCTTGGCGGGTATGATCTGTGTTCTACCAAGTTGTCGCATCATTCTTGTCGGGTTGTAGGGCCGCAATCCTCTGATGCCAGGAAGGACTAAAAATGGAAGTTTGACCCCTTGTGCTGCTATCCTCTCGAACTTGAAGTTTGGTAACATCCACTGTATGTCCCCATCTTTTAGATCATAAAATACCCTTGCCCACGCATCCCTGGTGGTATGAATTGGAAATCTACGGACATTTAGATAAAATTCGTAATTATCAAAAGGACTTATCTGGCTCGGTTTGGCCAACTCCTGTGGCTGGGCGTCGTCCCTTTTACAGAGATGCTCAATCAACCACCATTGAAGTAGAATATTGCAACCTTGGAAAAATGGGAACCCATTTTTGCACACACTTAAGGATCGATAAATGTCGGCCAAAATGATTGGGGCCAAACAGCAGTACTTTTTTTCTTCTTGTTTTCTACCAATCCCTCTGAACATGGCCTCCACTACCATCATGATCCGGGTATCGATTTCCTTTCCTTCGTCTTTAGGGATCACCATAGTTCCTAAAAGGCATGCAGAGAAAGCGATAATCTGAGTTTGCCTCCAGGTACTGTGATCGTGGAATTCATTCGGGAATAGTCTGAAATAGCTGTCATGCCCCCATCTCTCAAAAAATCTCATTAGTGGTATATCGTGGGTCTCCAACCAGTTTGCATTTACTAGAAACAATATGTCCTTCAATTCTTTGATAGTTGGCCTATTTGGAAGAAGGATGTGATGATTCAGACATTTTTTCCGTTTGCCACACGTCCCAATAGAGTCCAGACAATCCTTAATTTCCTCTAGCATGGGCATTATTTCGACATCTCCAAATTGAAAAACCATCTTTTCATCGTCCCAGAATCGAGTGATAACCTCGATAAACTTGGGCCATACTTTGAAGTCCATTATTGAAGGATAGTGACCCAAGTGAATCGAGATTTCTCTCTTTTGACAATCTTTGAGGTTGTTCCACCATACGCGGAGAATGTCTGCCGTCTTGGTGACCATGTTGAAATGGAGGATTTGATTCGACATCAACAAAAACATACAATTAGTTAATTGCCACCCCCACAATACAACAAACATTTAAACACGCAATACATCCTTCAGAACACCCAAATATGATCCGCCTATCGAGTCGTGGGCTCTTTGGACTCAAGACGATCTTTCTAATGGGCCCAACACTCCTTGGGTGTTGGGTCATCTTAGACCAATGCGCTACTTTCGGGATTGGGTTTTGCTCTATCTTAGTTTAACTAAGAGTGGTTGTATTTACAGTTGAAAGGGTTACCCAAGCGGACTACTCGGGCTGGGACAATTAACAATCATGGACTATCAAGTAGCCAACTACACTCGTCAGGGTGTCCCGAGAAAGTTTTGGTTATCGAACGACTGCGAACCCGCATAATCGTCCTTTAGTGGAAATAAAAATAATTTTCGTTTGACGGAAAATGTTATGTCATGAATGCAACAATTCAATAAAGCAATAAATAAACAGATAACCAGTTAACTCACAAAGCCAAAATACGTTTGTTTCAAGGTTAGAATCCTCCTTTCTCTCCCCAGTGGAGTCGCCATTTCTGTTTTATCCAAAATCAAAAAATATTTATTTTTGAAGAATTCTCGATTTTTAGAAGAGTCGCCACTTAATTTTTATCAAAAATTAAGAAAACAGTCGTTTTCAAAAAATTAACAGAGGAAATTATTTGAAAACCTTCAGAGGGGTTCGGGGATTTCCATTAATATTCTAAGAAGGTGTTAAGCACCTAAAATATCCGCCTAATTGCGGTTTTCCGAAAACTGACTATTTGGCTAATACTTGTTTGACTTGGAATTTATATTATAAGTTGAACGCTCTATTAGGTATTAAAGGTGATGTTGATCTATACTATTTAAACTGCAAAACTTACTTAATTTTTTAAGTCTTTTAAATTGACCAATGTAGACCGTTAAAACATAGTGGCGCCTTGCGAGGATTTGCGAGTTTCCGACCTTAAAGCTAGCGGCAATCGAACAAATAATTATTCTAGAAAGTAAACAGAGAGAGAGGGAGAGAGACGGGATTGGGTCCAAATCCGATTTATCTGTTCGCCTGGACCGGTTTTAGACCCACCTGCTTTGGGCTTTGCCCCACTTGACTTTTGGTTTTCAACCCATTTCCTTTCGTACCTGTCCTAGACTAAACAATAATAAATACAAAATAATATAAAAGGGCGACAAGGTTTATGCCCGAAATGAATACAACATAGTAAATTAAATTAGATCTTCTAATCGACTTTCGACCATTTCAATCTTCATGAAACTCCGAACTTGTACGTCTTCATTGATGGGTTGACTAGATGTAAGGAAAAATGAGTCTCTCCGACTTTTTGAAATTCAAAGGGTAACGTGAGTTCTTGGCGAGCTTGGGCCATTTTACATGCAACAAAATGACGATAACGAGCAGCATTAGATAAAAATAAGAAAGACAGCGCCTTTTAAGACAAATTATTATGGCAGCCCCTAAACTGATGCATAGCAACTAAAAATCAAAGTCATACAAAATCAAAGCAACCTAATGAACAAATAACAATTAAATACATGCTAACAAGTGATTGTATGCTAACAAGTGACGCCAACTGTAGCCACATTTCGCAATATTAAGCTAAGATTAATCCTTTTAAAGCATCAACGAGTGATATTAATTATTAGAGAAGGACACCAAAGAATATTGAATAAACTTCTAACGATTTTAGCAAAGATTGAGGCAACAAGACAAATGGAGCATATGAAAGTCAAATTATTACCTCCCTTTTAGCTAGCATGCTAAGAAGAGAAAGAACAAGACCTCTAGCAAAATAAAGAAACTACTGGCTAAAATAAGAACAAATAGAGCTTATTAACATAGCTATTCTTCATGAACAAGGGAAAAATATGCTAATAGTCATCCCTTATACAAAATATATGAACATTAGTGTTAAACCAAGGACATACACAAAGAACTGGGCAGGTTGAGACTTCAGAAAAATACAAATGACATGAGTTAAACGACTTACTATCTACAATAAGGAAACAAAGCTAGTAATACTAACCCACTTGAAACGAGGTCAAAACATTAGCTTATAACAAAAGCAAACAAATTTAGTTCAATGATGAAAACAATAAGGTGAGTTTCAACGCAAGACAAGGATTGAAATAAAACAAAATAGAGGAAAAAAATCAACTCCCTTCACACGACACACCCATCTAAATGCACTGTCTAAATAACAGTAAGATATGCTAAAATCTGATTTGTAAGTTCACCTAGACTTGAATGCCAATGAAGGGCGTATTTAGCATGCCAAGGTAGGAACAAGCTACAACCAAGACTAAAGTAAGATTCAAACTAAAACGGGCGAACCAAGCTTAAATAAAAACCAAGACAAATATCTCTAAAGCTACTGCCATAAGTGACCATTTAATACTCTTATTATCTTTGCCTGCTTACTCATATTAAAATTAGAATCAGATATATTTCATTCTTATTATATATATATATATATATATATATATATATATATATATATATATATATATATATATATAGCATACGACCAGACCAAAATTATTTGAATTTATACAACTGGACACAGATAACAAATGATGGCTACACGTCAGCTGCTCTTAGAAACAAAACATTATCCTAAAAAACACATCCATACTAACAGTAGTCATCCCACATGACTTGCATAACCCTTTAACATGGAAAGGAATGGGGAATATACATTCCCCACTTTTTTGACACTAAGAAATATAGATAAGCAGGGATAGCAAACATGATTCGCAAGCAATCCAGAAACAAACACGAGAAAATGAACCTACGATATTCAAAAAATCTGTAAGAGAGGAAAAGGGACAACACCACGAACTCAAAATAGAAAATCAATAAGCAAGCCATTCGATAAGAAAGCACACAGAGGATTTAAACTAAAAATAAATAGCTAAACATATTGATATTTGGGAACAAAGATGAGAAAAATAGGACATTTATGAAGCAAGCTCCATTAGACAAGGAATTACATAACTTCGAAACAAACAGAAATGTTAAGCTCTTCTGCCAAGGATTAGAACATATCTACATTACAGGAAAGAATAAGATTGATCAATACCTTCTCCCATGCAGCGAATAAGACAAGATGGGTAGGGATGACCACCAGAAGAACCCAACAGGAGCAACAGCAAGACTTCAGCGAGGTATACAATTCAACACTAACACGCTAGGTTCCTTCCCCACTTTTCTTAAAATGTATTTTTGCACCTTTATGCTATTTCCCTGAATATATATATATATATATATATATATATATATATATATATATATATATATATATTTGTATTTTTTTTCTAAGGATTCGATTCAAAAATTTGGAAATTTTTTCCTCCCTTTCCAAAACTCTTCCTCTCTAAAAAAAATCCACCCATTAAGAAACTCAACAGACCCTTATATAGGACAGGAGCTAGGTTTTTTCGAAATTGGGGAAAGGGCAGAATCGTCTTGGAACCTCAGCACAAAATCAAATCTTATCCCCTCAAATTCAAGGAATATTCCGAAACGATTCTTTGTTCCCAACGGATTGGGAAGAGTTGGACGAAAGGGATCGACCCATCGTCCTTGAAGCTTGATGTGACATTCATCCGCGCGAGCCAAGGACGAGAGCCAGCTGCAGAAAAAGTACCAGCGCTGGCGATGAAAAAAGACAAAAAGGCACAGGGTACTCGATTTGGAGACGTTAGAGGAAGGCGACAAGGTACGGGGTCGCGTCTGATCCGGTAGCGGTTGAGGAACACACACAGGATCGATGCGTATGCTTGGAGCTACTTGTGAGGAACAAAGCAAATGTGGGCCGGTTCGGGTGGATTTGGACTTGGGCTGGCTGGAATTGTTGGATATTTTGAGAAAAAACTAATAGGGCCTGGGGGTTTGGATTTGGAGTTGAAAAAGGGACACTTGAAAATGTTTCAAGGGCCCAAAACCTTTAATATAAAATCCTTGAATTGGAAATTTGATTTAAAACGTAACTATGTTGACTTTGATAGCACATTTTTTCTATGCACGAGCATAATTGAATCGAAATTAGGTAACTAACGAGCTTCCTAAATTTAACGAGACAAATTAGTTAGCTTAATTAAAATATAAACAACTAACTAATTAAACTAATTGACAAAGTTTTGAATTAATAAAAATACCTTCCGATGATTTTCAAAATATTTAAGATAAGCTAAACATGAAGGGCATACATTATTTTACGATTATGAAACTTGCTACATTTATTTTGCAATGACTGGAAGAACATTTGAATTTTATAAAGCTAATCATTTTAACTTGTTCAAAATTTAAGAAACTCGCGAACTAATTTGACGGGGATGGTCGAAATTGGGTGTCAACAACTTCTTAATTGAAGGTGTAATTAGAGCATATCAATATCTCACCTGATTTTATTTATGAATGAGATTTATAAACATTTGATTTGTAATTTAATTACTTGTATTTTATGTGAAAATTTTAGTTCATATTTGTATACTTACAAAAGTTATACAATTTTAGATTGATTTGTATATTTTAAGTGATTTTATGCAATTACTTGTTTGTATTTAAGTTTAGCGCCCCTTAAATCAGACCTTGAAAAAATTAATTGGACTAGTTCATGGAAGAAATGTACAGCTCGTAGAAGTATCTAGAGACCATAGGTGTAATCATAAAACCATGCTCTAAAATATTGCTCTCAGGTCCAAGTTTCAAGGACTAGACTACAGATAGCAGAAACTTCTACAATTCGTAAAAAGGACTCATGGAACCCAAGTCCTAAAACAACCCCAATAAACATTCTAGGATTGAGCAGGATGGAGTTCCTACGTGCCATAGAAAGGATCCACATACCCCTACTTCGCATATTCAAAACTGAAGTTTCTAGAGCATTCCAAAAACAATAGTTATGTCACAACTGTTACACTTCACCTTTAGACCTCTACCATTTACTTCATCCAGTGGCTTTAAGGCACTTGCCTTTTTCTTCCCTTTTGGAACCAATTCAATGTATGGGTCGGGGGGAGGAAGGGTTGGTGAAAACCTCAAACTTGAGGAATCTCATAGTGTTCCATACCTTTGGATGAATGTCCACCATACCATCGATAAACAATCTCTTTTCTTCTAATATGGTCCTCAATCCCTCGGCGTTAAATCAATTGAGTGATTTGAGAGGAGGATTGCACTATTGTTTGTGCTATAGGAGGAGCTAAAGTTGGAGGGGTAGGTATCTGAGGATCTGGACCCCTATATGGATCATGTAGTAATTTGGAGCGTAGCTCCTCTCTTTAGGCCGGTAACAATTGGTCATCCTCCGGCTTAGAGATGGAAGCAGAAGAATCATTATGAAAGTCCCCCGCACTGTCAGATATGGTGAGGTGTGTTTTATAAACACCCTTCACAATCTGATCATGCCTCTGCATGTGTCGTAACCACGGGCGCCTTGCCTTACCTCCCTTTAGAGGCAGTTTTGTAGACTTAGCCCGGGAAGCAGTTGCTTCATCATCGTTTATAACTCCACATGCCCACTTTCAGGGTGGCATGTCTCTACCAACGACTTTGGGTTTATCCATTCATGGAAAATAATGTAGAAAACCTTAGAAAAACTAAAAATTACCAAAAATCAAAGATGGTCGACGATGTCCAAACCATTCAGCGGATTGCCGACACCAATCAGCGAACTAGAAGTAGCTCGCCGAAAGTTATAGTGAAATAAATGCACAGAAGGGCGATCAGAAGAGACTTTAAACAAATTGTTGAGTGAACTCAGAGAGCATAAGCATATTGCCAAAAGTTACACCACTTAAAGTCTTAAAAGGAGAAAAAAACAACGATCTAAGGAGACTTAGGCGAGCTTGACCCGCCTTCGCCAGTAGTCCAACGTGCCAATTTTCACCCCAAATTTCAAAATCAAGCCCTCAACCCACAAAAACAAAATCAAACACTAAAAAAAGGCAATTGATACCAGACGCATATGACCCATTCCTTTGGGGGAAAATTAACCATTTGACTTCTTTTACCCTTAAGAATGACATCAACCACTCCATTATCGGGAAAATTACACAATTAGAACAATGTGGGGTTACTCAGACTTCACCCGACCTGACCCACAATATATTCAAGACAACCCAATAATTTCATCATTTATACACACATAAAATTAACCATTTTACAACTAATTAATTATGAATTCGTTCAAAGACAAGCAAATCAATAAACATACAATGATCAAAACGGCATTACCCACAAATATCAACAAAAAAACATCAAAAGCATTTGATTTCAACCAATAATTAAGTTAGAGGTTCGAAAAACCAACCTTATGTGCTAAAACTTGTAAAGCTAGCAAGTAAAGTAATTTAAATATCCTCTCATAGCATAGATTCCAAGAAAAATGAGAGTAAAAATGCAAGAATATTAAAAGTCAAATACCGGTGTGAGATTACAGGAGTTGAAAAAGTGAGGAAGTGAAAGATTTTTTAATATAAAACCGTTTGGCCATTTTTAAAACTTTTCAGTTCGTGCACCAGTTGGCAAAGTTATTTGTGTTCACTGACCCACTCAGTGATGCACCGATTGGAACTCCAGTCCGTCAAATTTTATAGAACCTTAATTAATCCAGATGGTTTCAACGGCATTCCAAGTTGGGCTCACCGAACTATTCAATGAGTCGGCGACTGGACTTTTGGCTTGCCGAGGTTTCATTCTCCAAAAATTTCAACTTTTCAACCAGCACATTAAAGATCCAATATTTAAACAACATAATCAAAAGCATTAAACCTTGGGTTTTCTCCCAAGAAAAACCTTATTTAACTTCGTGGCACGATGTGAATACGCTTTCAAGGTTCATTTTTTGGGTTGTCCAAGGTATCACTTAGTGGTCCCGCTTTGTCCTTAGGCTCAAATGAGATGAAATTTGACTCATTTACATTTCTAATTGTTTGATGGACACTGAGTGTGAGGTGACCCTCTGATTTAGTTTAAAGATATCCTCTTTCATTTTTTCAAAACATTGTCCGACCCTTTTGCCTTATTGAGAATGCGTGAAAGCATGTCTTCTATACGGACGTTCTCCTACTGGGTCCTTTGTTCCATAGTCTTTTGACGTTCATGAGGCGGGATATATTTGTCCTTCTCACTGTCCCTTTCCTTCCAAGTAGCATTACAGTCATGTCATTCTCTATCAAAATCTATCCATCCGTCATCTCTATTCCAACCTGGATTTTCACCCGGCTTTGGGTACTTTGAATGAAAACATCCTTCTTAATTTGCAAGGAAGTTAACTTTCTCATTGTCCAACGCCTCTAATTATGCTTTATCCAGATTCGATCCATCAATACCAACAATATTTACACTCTTCGACCCACTACCTATCACATATTTCGCCAAGATATCAAGTTGGGTTATCATTTTGGCCATATTTTGTTCTCTCTCTTGATCCTTCTCGATCTTCTCTTTTGTCATTCTAAAGTGAGAGAAGACATTTGGTCCTCACGAGGGTACCATGATATTAATCTTGGTCATACCATCGAGGAGTTGAGTTGCTACTTCATAAGGTTATACCCTTTGGAACAAATTGATCAGCAACACTTTGGTTCATCGAGTCAAGACTCCTATAGAAGTACTGTAACACCACGTTGTTTGGATATCCATGAGCCAAACATTGAAGTGCCAACTTTTGAAATCTCAGTCACATCTCGTGTATTGGTTCGCCTTCCAAGTGTTTGAACCCCTGAATACTATCTCTTAAAGTCATCATCCTTGACGAGGGAAAGAACCTTACAAAGAAGCCATTGTTAGTTCATCCAAGTAGTAATGGAATTCCTTGGGAGATCATATAACCACTTGGTAGCATCTACCATCAAAGCAAATGGAAATAACTGGAAACAGAATGATTCTTCGAAGATATTATTGAATGAGAACGGTCTACAAACATCGACGATATTCCAAATGTGCTCATGGAGATCCTCGTGAGCCAGCCCTCCATACAATATTTTCATTTGTAATAGCTGAAGCATGGTGCTAGTGACATGAAAAATAGCATTGCCTTGAACATGGGGTAGACGTATATCACTAACACCACCCAATTGGGTCGGGTCATTAACATCATTCAAGTTTCCGATATCATATTGGTGGCCAACTTGGCTACCATTACTCTTGTTCATGCTCATTTCTTCCTTTTTCAAATACAGCCAACACAAACAAAAAACAAAGTAAGTCAATTCAACTATAACACAAGAATATCACAATTCAAACTTCAGTAATGGAATTCTAAAAAACACCACTCCCCAACAGCGGTGCCATTTTTTTATAAACGCTCAACTACATCTTATCTAATATTAGGTTTAGACGATCGTAATCTAGTATCAAACCTGATGAAGAGTTGGGGTTGAACTCACGGGTACGGTACAAGTTTGAATTTAGTTATGAAGTTACAAGCGTAATCTAATTGGTCACATGAATAGAAATTATCATACATATAGATAAATCTAAGGTTTGAAAATGAATGTCAGATGGAGGGTTTGGTTTGTCAATAAATCATCTAAAATAAATACGAAAATAAGGGGAACAGCAACGTAAAAAGGAATTCTCAGGATATGATCAATTATATGCTAATTTTGCTATATGGGTAACTAAAATTACTAACGAATTGCTACATCTCAATGGGTAGGCTAGACTATAAGTGTAATAACTTTGTCTCAAATAAACTACTAAGATTGAAGTGAGTTATCTAGAACCTCAACAAGAATATCAATATAAACAACCCAAAACCTAAATTCATCTACTCTCTCAAGCTAGATAGGTAGAATCAAGTTTAGTACTCACTCTTTCAAGATGAACCCAGACCAACCCAATAACTACAATCACTAATCAAAAACCTTGGTTTTAAAACCTCTTTCTCAAGCAAACCCAAAACTCTAAGCTAGAATTGCATTTGCAACTACAATTCATAGATTAAAACACATATAATGATTAAGCCCACTTAAATGAAGAATTTAAATAATTAAATAACAAAGCCCATATTCTAATTATGTCAATTATCACATGATCACACCCCAAGAATTGGGGTTTTAGATACACGTCATAAAAAAGATAAAAACAATACCAACTAGATTAGCCATCATCTGTGTAAAAGTTTCCAAGTCTTGACAATGCTCCAGAATGATTTGGTTCAAATACCCACTTGCAAATCCTCAAATTTAAGCTTTAAAATCATCATACTCTACGATGAAAACTAAGATAAAACTAAAACTCTCAAACTTAGGGAATCATACCTACTCTCTCCTCATTTTAAATTTTAATATATAGTTGCTCATAATTTGGTCTGAAAAGCCATTGGGTAAAGTAAGTTGGGCCTCGCCAACCCGGTCGGTGATCTGTCGTTCTCTCTAATCCATCACCGGTTTGAATTTGTCATTTGTCCTCTAGATCATCTAACTTTAGGCGATCAAGGTTGTCGTGACTGAGTTGTTCGATGATCCGTCGACTGCCCAATCCTGTCGCTAAATCTATTCTTTCCTGGGGCTGGCACGCTGGGACTATCGGCCAGCTAAAGATCTACTCGACAATTCACCTAGTGGTCTTGGGAATCACCAGGATAACTTTTTTTCACTTCTTTAGCTTATTTGTTCATTTTTGCCCGGTAGTATTCTTGTGTTGCTTTTTAGCCTTCATAGGTACAAATCGACACTTTAACATCAGTTTACAACATAAATTAGGCCTCTTTAGGACACTTACACTATCAAAACAAAATCCTAAATGAGTCAAAATCCCAGACTCATCAGTTCCTAAATCCTTGAGTAATATTTTCAAGTATAAAATTTCAATTTCAAACCTTTATTTTGGAATTGGGTATTGTGTTGATTAACCCATCTTCCAAGGAATTTGTATGGGTGTTGTTATTTCCAGAAAGTGAAGGTGAATACATTCTTGTGCATAGATTGTGTGGCTTTGAAAATGGTTTGAAAGGGAAATACTCAATTTTTGGAGTGGTTGTTGATTGATTTAAGGCAAGTGATTTTCAAAATCTTGTATTCTAGTAGAATTTGTATGCTTCCCTCGTAGCTTGTGTGTTGGGAGTAATGAATATGAAGAAAAGGGTTTAATTGTGCACTAGATACATTTAAATGAATAAAAATAGGTTCAATTAAAAAGTCTATGTAATGAACATGATTATATGAATTGCCTTATTATGACCCTTAATTGATTTATTGATGAAATGCTCGAAATCATGAATGTATTGTGTGAATTATTGTCTTTTCCATGTGGTGTGATATTACTTGTATGTATTTATTGTAAACTTTGTGATGATACATGTGATTATTTATGATGTCGAGGTCTTTGTCGACGAGTGATTTGATACTGAGGTCTTTGTCAGCATGTGTTTATAAAGCCGATGAGAAATGGTCCTGGCTAGTAATTTAGCATAGCGACAAAGGGAAATTGTTTTGCTAATGATTAATATAAATTTGATTGGAAATTATTTCATGTAGTGATGTGATATAAAGACAATAGGAAATGGCTAGTGATATTGTGTCGATGGAAAATAGTTCCGACAAGAGATTGCTCACTTTGACTTGATGCATTTGATTCTTATGTGTAACTTACTTGTTGATTGTGATTGATGTACTTGTTGCATGTAACTTAACTACTTGACATTGAGATTGACTTATTTGATTTGTTGAATGTTCAATTGTTAAGATAGAAATGTGTATATTTGGCCTTATGAGTCGCGTAATGTAGAATTGCTAGGTTGGGTTGTGTAGGTTTTAATTTGAGGAGGTTCGGTTGGATTGTGAAGGGTATTTGATGTCTAGCTAGTTATTTTGTTTAGTAGGTTGCTTGTTGGGTACTGTTTATTGGTACTCACCTCTTGCTTCTACATTTGTGTAGGTTCTGAGCCCAGACCCGTGTGATCTTCTTCTTTTCCTGACAATCGAGGCTCTTTGAAGGATATGAGTGGTAGTTACTTGTAATCCTAGTGGACCCTCTTTCCATTTTTTTTCTTAAAGCTTTGATATTTCAGAAACAAAGATTAAGACTTGTATTTATCTTTCAAACTTCGTAACCAGGTTTTGGAATATTGTTTAGAATGAATAAGTTTTTGCCTTTTTCTTATTCTTGCTTTACTATTTTCCACATTTTATTTCATTATCATTGGGTTGAAACTCACCTATTTTGTTGGAAAACAACATGTGTCATCATGTTCATTTTTGGATAGTAACACAAATACACAAAGTGTAAGCATATCCATGTTTTATTCTTCCATATATATTAATTACTAGTGGTTGCAAATATTAGAACATGTCCTAGTTTTATTTTGTTTGAGTAAAAAGGTATAAATCGGGAAAAAGAATTAATTACAAGGATTCGGGGTGCCTAACCCCCATATGATAGTTGATGTTGTAGAAAACTAACTTAGATCAATTTTCCATAGTCTTATTGTCATCAATTTTAGTTCGAAAGAATGATAGTAGCATTTGTTTAATTAGGTCGAAAAATGACTACTCGATAAGCTTTCACATCTAGCACTAGAAAGATTTATCATGGAATTCATCTTAAATTAGTCAATAGGTCATGATTATACAACCCTAGTTTATCTGTTAATCAACTTCTCTATTTGTTGAAACATCATTCGTATTAAGTAATTAAAATTGATGTCAAATGATAGGAAATTTCCACAACTCTTTTTCTTTTTTACAGACATAAGTCACTAGTAAGAATAATTCCATATGACCTGATTTTTGCCTTATTTCATCTGGAATTCAATATCAACTTAATTAAGTTTTATATTTGACAACGACTGTGTGATAGTTCTTAACCATAGGTATAATTAGGACGTGATAGTTAGATCTCAGGATCAATGTTAGGTCCAACAGTTGAGGTTGGGTAATTCGGTCATGTTATTATTTGGGTCAAATGTATGGAGCGAGTCTCAATGTTGGGGTCGAGGTCATAATCGAATCTCGAGGTTAAATCTTTAGGTCAGTGTTACGGTCGGATCTCAAGATCAGGGTCGTATCTCACAGATAAGGTTTAGGTAGAGAAGGGTTTTAGGGATCAGTTATGGTTAAGGTTAGAGTTGGATCTCAAGATCAAGATTAGTGTTGGGTTTTGGGCTATGGATTTTGGTCAAGTTTCAAGTCTACATTATAGGTTTAGGTCAAGTCATAGGTTTGATGTTATGATTTGGGGTCTGATTTGAGGTTGAGGTTGGGCCTCGAGGTCGATTCTCGGGGTTGGGGTCTAATTCAAAGTCAAGTTTGGGTCTTGAGGTCGAGTTCGGGGTTCGAGATAGGGTTGGGGGTCAAATTTGAGTCTTGAGGTTAGGGCCGGGTTGAGATTGGATCTTGGGTTGGAGTCGAGTTAGGCTTAGATCTTAGGATCAATTTTTGGGGTTAGATTCACACTTTGGTGTCAATGACGAGGTTGGATTTTTGGGTCGGGGCAAGGATTGATTCTTCTGATCAGGCTTCAGAGTTAGTGTTGAGTTGAGAGTTGGTTCCTTGTTGGGTTAAGACATAGGTCTGTAGTCATGTTATTTGCCTATTTTATATCTAATTATCTTTGAAAAATATTTTGTCCTTACTTAGCACCATAAAATAAGTAAGAAAAATATTTATTTTCTAGAAAACATTTCTTTAGGAAAATATTTTTCTTTATAGCAAACACACCCTCAATGTCTAAAGGAGTTATAAGGCTAGTACCAAAAAGATACTGCTCTCTTCAACACAATTTATGTGACGCTCTGATTTTCTAGAGTTGCTTTACTTAATTTTAAGATCAAACTGGGGCTATATCAACTTGCAATTCGTTGCAAGTCAATTTGATGAGTTAGTACATTCAAATTATTTGTCATAGTTAACATAATTTGAATCTCAAAAATAAAAATGTCACATAAATTAGGATGAAATAATTAATACTTATGTGTTATCCATATAAATCATCTAACTTTTATAATTGGGGTATAGTTAATTAATGATTGAAATGTGAATACTCCTTTCGTTAATATTTACTAGTCTCTTTTGAAGTTTGCACATCCTTTCAAATAATGAATGAGATGATATTTTTTCACAATATTCATATTATTTATGTATAATAATAGATCTGAAAACTAAGTAATTAATGATAATGATAAAACACAAAATAAAAATTATTTTTTATACATTAAAAAGTGATACGTAAAAAGGAACATGCATGGAAAAAAACCAAATTCCTCCTCTGTTTAGAAACTATTCTATCTCTATTAGACCGGCATACTATATACTAGATACAGGACCTCATGCCAACATGGGGTCCAATATATGTTATTTTTTTGTCTAAACTTATGTGATATCATGGAACTTGAGAAGTTATCCAAATCTATGTATGATTCAAAAAGTATTTTAAGTGATTAATTATGATAATTTATAATTTTTAATTAATTTTAAAAATAATATATATTACTCTCTTTGCTTTAAATTTAGGTGGCATATATAGAATTTCAAAAATTGGCCATTCTTTTACGTCTTTTAAATATATTAAATTGTTAATGATTGTAATTCATGTTACCCTTTTTAATGTATATTCAAATAATACATGTCACTTCCCATGTCTCAAATTATGTGGTATTAATAATTTTTTTGGAGTCAAATGATTTCTTTTTATATGTATTTTTATTTTTTTTAAAATTGTTAATTATTCTGATCTATAGTACTTTTTACTTCAATTTCAAATAATAGTGTGTATCATCTAATCCATTTTATGTGGTACCAATAGAATGTCAAGAATTAATCGAATTTTTTATATAACTTTTAAATATTCAGGTCAATTTTAAATAATATATGTTTATCATCTAACCCATTTTGTATGGTACAAATAGAACGTCAAGAGTCAATCGAACTTTTTATATATAACTTTTAAATATTCATGTCAATTGCAAATAATATATGTTTATCATCTAACTCATTTTATTTGATACCAATAGAATATTAAGAGTGAAACGAAATTTTTCTATATAACTTTTAAATATTTTGGTCAATTTCAAATAATATATGTTTATTGGTAGTACCAATAGAATGTCAAGAAAAGTGCGCCCATGAGTTAGGCCCACAGAATTCAACAAAATAGTAGTATTTTATACTGGATATATGAGTCATTGTGTAAATGTTAATTGTTTTTTTTTGTCTAATGAAGAAAGGGTACACCTTTAAAACAAGAGATTACAAAGGCTTCACGAAGGAAAAAGTAGAAAATTTCAAAAATACTTTTGCCATACAAACAGACATGTTGACGGAAGAGATTACAAAGGCTTCATGAAGGAAAACATAGAAAATTTTAGAAATACCCTTGTCATACAAGTAAGCATGTTGACGAAGACATGCCTGCTTGTAGACTCTTCTACTATGTAGTAATTTTCTTTAAGTTTTGCTACTTGAGAAAAAAAATTGAAGACTTGTATTTATCTTCAAATTTTATAACTTTATTATTGACTTGTACACGTGACAATCAGTTTTGAAATTTTGTTTAGAATGAATAAATTTTATGCCTTTTTCTTAGTCTTGTTTTACTATTTTTTGCATTTTCTTTCATGATCATTAGGTTGAGACTAACTTTTCTTGGTGGGAAAAAATAAGTGTCATCATGTGCCTTTTTGGATCATGACACAAATACATATAGTGTAAGCATATGTGCATTTTATTCTTCCGTATAAATTAATTTGTAATGATTGCAAATATTAGAACATGTCCTAATTTTATTTTATTCGAGTAAAAAGGTATAAATCAAGAAAAAAAATTAACGACAAGGATTCGGGGTTCCTAATCCTCATCTGATGGTCGATGTTGTATAAAGGTTAACCAACTTAGAGCAATTTTCCATAGACTTACTGCCATCAATTTTAGTTCGAAAGAATAAGAGTAGCATTCGTTTAATTAGGTTGAAAAATGACTAATCGATATGCTTGCGCATCGAGCACTAAAAATATTTATTACTGGAAGTCATCTGAAATTAGTTTAAAGGTCATGGTTACGCAATCCTAGTATCTCTCTTAATTAACTTTTATTTTTTGTTGAAACATCATTAGTGTTAAGTAGTTGAAATTGATATCAAATGATAGGCAATTTCCACAACTCTATTTCTATTTTTTTTTTTACAGACATAAGTAACTAGTAAGAATAATTGCATGCGACTTGGTCTTTTGTATTATTTCATCTGAAATTCAATATCAACCTAATTGAGTTTTATTTTTTACAACGATTGTGTTATAGTTCTTAACCATAAGTGTAATTAGGACGTATTAGTTAGATATCAGGATCAACATTAGGTCTCACGGTCGGGGTTGGGTCTTTAGGTCATGTTAGAATAAGGTTTAGTATCGGGGTTAAGTATATGGGCCGAGTCTCCATATTGAGGTCTAGGTCAGGATCAGATCGAATCTCGAGGTCAAATCTTCATGTCAGGGTAGTGTCGGATATCAAGGTCAGACTTGTTCTCAAGATTGGGCTCGTATCTCAAGGATAAGGTTTAAGTAGAGAAGGGTGTCAGGGATAAGTTGAGGTTAAGGTCAGAGTTGGATCTAAAAATCAAGATTAGTTTTGGGCCTTAGATTATGGGTCTGGTTCAAGTCTCAGGTCTAGGTTATAGGTTGAGGTCTAGTCATGGGTTTGATATTATGTTTTGAGGTCTGGTTTGAGGTTGAGGTTGGGCCTCGAGGTTGAGTCTCGGGATTGGGGTCTAATTCGAAGTCGAGATTGGGTCTTGAGGTCGATTCTTGGGGTTGGTTTAGGGTTTGGGTCAGATAAGAGTCTCGAGGTTTGGGTCGGGTTGAGATTGTATCTTGGGGTTTGAGTCGAGGTTAGGATTAGATCTTAGGATCTTTTTGGGGATTAGAGTCAGATTTTGGTGCAAATGTTGAGGTTAGATTTTTCGATCAGGGCAAGGGTTGATTCTTGTGATCAGGCCTCAGAGTCAGTGTCTAAGTTGAGAGTTGCTTCATGTGCTGGGTTAGGACACAAGTCTTTAGTCATGCTAATATCCTTGAAAAATGTTTTGTCTTTACTTAACACCATAAAATAAGTAAAAACCCACTTATTTTCTAAAACCATCTCTTTAGAAAAATATTTTCCTTTATACCAAACACACTCTCAATGTCTAAAGAGTTATAAGGCTAGTACCAAACAGATACTACTCTCTTCAACACAGTTTATGTGACGTTTTTGATTTTCTAGAGTTAATTTACTTAATTTTAGATTAAACTGGGACCATATCAACTTGCAATTTCTTGTATGTCAATTTGATGAGATAGTACATTTAAATTATTTATCATAGTTAACATAATTTAAATCTCAAAAATGAAAAGTTCACAAAATTAGAATAAAAATAATGAATACTCATGTATTATCTCATATAAATCATCTAACTTTTATAATTGGGGTATAGTAAATTAATAATTGAAATGTGAATACTCCTTTAGTTTATATTTGTTTGTCCATTATGAAGTTTACACATCCTTTAAAAAATAATGAATGAGATGAGTATTTTTATAAAAAAATATTCATATTAATTGATGTATAATAAAAGATTTAAAAAAATAAGTAATTAATAATAATGATAAAACATATGACTGAAAAATAATTATTTTTTGTATGTTAAAAAGTAATACGTAAAAGGAACATGGAGGGAAAAAAACAAATTCCTCCTATGTTTAGAAACTATTCTATCTCTATTAGAAGATTATAGCCAAAAGACGCCCTAATCTATTACTCTCTCCGTCTGGTATTATTTGTCATGATATCTATTTTTAGAGTCAAACTATAAAAACTTTGACTAACATTTTAAGATGTATTTATCATCATATTAATATGCAAAAAATAATAATTTATAGTACTTTATATATAATTTTAGAATATCTAATTTTTTTTTGTTTAAAATATCGAATTAGTGTGATCTAATTTAACTATGAAAATTAGTCAAATTGATTTTCAAAAAGCGCAACATGACAAACAATTCTGAACGGATGGAGTACCTAATTCTCAACTACACACTTATACTTTACGGGAGTCCTACTACCCCTTAAACTATTTTAAAATGGAATTATTTGCTCCCTTGTCACGACCCAAATCGGGTCGCGAGTGGCACCCACACTTACCCTCCTATGTGAGCGAACCAACCGATACAAAACCCAACATTTCAATATAATATCAACAGAAAGTAATGCGGAAGACTTAAACTCATAAATGGAAATCAATTCAATAATTTCTAAAAACTCAAACATCTATTATTCCCCCGAAATCTGGAAGTCATCATCACAAGAACATCTATCCTCAAATTACTAAAACTAAGAGTATCTAAGAAAGCTAAAATAAGTAAAAGCTAGTCCATGCCGGAAATTCAAGGCATCAAGACTTGAGGAAGAAGATCCAGTCCAAGCTAGAAGCATTAGCTCACCCTGAATTCCGGTGTAATGAAGACTGGCTAGAGTTGCGGTTGAATTGAAGACGACGGTACGTTTGCTGCACTCCACAAATACAAAGAAAGAAATATACAAGTAGGGGTCAGTACAAAACACGAGTACTGAGTAGGTATCATCGGCCAACTCAAAATAGAAAATAGTATATATCATTTAATATCATAAATCAACTACAATACTCAACATGTATCAACAACAAGTACTATAATCATCAATAAGTACCACCAAGTTCATCCATGAGGACTCAAGCCTCAATACCATACTCATTTGGGAATTAGGTTCATTACATTGAGTATATTAACATCTTTCAAGATTCATTATCTTTAGTCCTCATGTGTCGGTACGTGACACTCCGCTCCCTTACTACTATGTGTCAGTACGTGACACTCCGATCCCCTAATACTATGTGTCGGAACGTGACACTCTGATCCCCTAATTCTACGTGTCGGTTCGTGACACCCGATCCCCTAATTCTATGTGTCGGAACGTGACACTCCAATCCCCTAATTCTACGTGTCGGTTCGTGACCCCCGATCCCCTAATTCTATGTGTCGGAACGTGATACTTCGATCCTATAATTCTATGTGTCGGTTCGTGACACCCGATCCCTTAATACTATGTGTCGGAACGTGACACTCCGATCCACTAATCTCATTCTATCAATTTGTCAAGCCTTCTCTTATACCAAGGCATCATCAATCTCATTACTTTAGTTCATCAAGCCTTCTTTTATACCAAGACATCATCAAAAACAAGGTGAATTAGGGTTTCTTCAAGTTTTAGGATTCAATAGCTTCATTATGCTTATTTTATCACAATCACATAATCACATTCATGCAAGCATACAATTAAGCATATAGAAGGGTTTACAATACTACCAATACATATCATTCGCTATTAAGAGTTTACTACGAATAGTATCAAAACCATAACCTACCTCCACCGAAGATTCGTGATCAAGCAAACAATTTTCCAAAGCTTTTGTGTTTCCCCTTTGTTTCTCCTCTCTCGATCGTTTCTCTTCCCCTCTCTTTGTTCTTTCTATTTTTCTTATTCAAACCCTCTTTCTTTTACCCTAATTAGCATATAATTAATTATAAAAGATGAGGAATTAACCCACTAATTAACTCAAGGTTATCTCTTTTAAATCCCAAGAATTTGAATTATTAATATTAACCCACGAAATTTATAATTATAGCAGAAATAGTCCAAAACGCCCCTTTAAAACTTAAACAGAAATCCAACCTAGCCTGGGATTACGCAATCTGTGACGGTCCGTCATAGCTGTGATGGTCCGTCCTGCAGGTCCATCGCAAAGTTCAGAGACTCAATTTCCTTGAAGAGTCTGTGACGGTCCGTCGTACCTACGACGGTCCGTCCTGCACTTCCGTCACGAAGTTCAGAGAATTGTTCCCAGTACCCAATTCTCAAG
>CM064971.1:59109253-59171557 GCA_032847665.1 Solanum chilense | reverse complement strand
ACTTGTATGGTGCTCATAAGGATATATTTACTGATCATAAGAGCGTCCAATATATGTTCACTCATAAAGATCTCAACCTCAAACAGAGAAGGTGGTTGGAATTACTCAATGATTATGACATGAGTATTCTTTACCACCCAGGTAAGGCTAATGTGGTTGCTAATGCCTTAAGCAGGTTGTCCATGGAAAGTAATTCCCATGTCGAAGAAGAAAAGAGGGAGTTAGCAAGATATGTGCACAGACTTGCAAGTTTGGGAGTCAGGCTGATGGACTCAAAAGAAGGAGGCATAGTGGTAACCGATTGGGCTGAATCATCCTTTGTGTCAGAAGTTAAAGAGAAGAAGACCAAGACTCTATTCTACTTTATTTGAAGGCAATTGTCCATATCCAAAGAGTATTGGATTTTGAACAAGGGGGAGATGGTGTGCTGAAATACCAAGGCAGATTATGTGTACCTAATGTGGATGGACTTCAAGAGAGAATCTTGGAGGAGGCTCATAGCTCCAAATATTCCATTTATCCAGTTTCCACCAAAATGTTCCGTGATTTGAGAGAGGTATATTGGTGTGAAGGCATGAAAAAGGACATTGTTGAATTTGTTTCCAAATGTTCAAATGGTCAGCAAGTGAATGTAGAGCACCAAAGACCAGGAGGTTTAGCTCAAAATATAGAAATTCCATAGTGGATGTGGGAGATGATTAATATTGACTTCATCACAGGCTTGCCAAGATCACAAAGGCAGTATGATTCCATTTGGGTGATTATCAATAGAATGATAAAGTCAGCCCATTTCTTGCCAGTCAAGGCAATCTATTCGGTTGAGGATTATGCTAAGTTGTACCTTCAGGAAGTGGTAAGACTTCATAGGGTTCTGATATCC
Organism: Solanum chilense; assembly: GCA_032847665.1. NCBI lineage: Eukaryota > Viridiplantae > Streptophyta > Magnoliopsida > Solanales > Solanaceae > Solanum > Solanum chilense. The sequence goes on along the minus strand of CM064971.1, from coordinate 59,170,677 downwards.
ATTATTTCAGATAAAGGTGTGCAATTTACCTCACAGTTCTGGAAATCTTTCTAGAAAGGTTTAGGCTCCAAGGTGAATTTGAGCACTGCTTATCATCCTCAAACAGATGGACAAGTAGAGCGCACCATCCATACCTTAGAAGATATGTTGAGAGCTTGTGTGATCGACTTCAAGGGAAATTGGGATGATCACCTACCTCTCATTGAGTTCGCTTACAATAATAGTTATCATTCGAGCATCCAAATGGCTCCATATAAAGCTCTTGGAAGAAGATGTAGATCTCCTATTGGGGTTTTAAAAGTTGGCGAAGCAGGGTTAATAGGACCATATTTAGTTCACCAAGCTATGGATAAGGTGAAAGTGATTCAGGAAAGGTCGAAGACCAAAGTCGCCAAAAGTCCTTCACAGATGTTAGAAGAAGGCCATTAGAGTTTGAGGTAGATGATTGGGTGTATCTTAAGGTGTCACCTATGGAAGGATTTATGAGGTTTGGTAAAAAGGGGAAACTTAGTCCCTCGTATATTGGACCTTATAGAATCTCTAAAAGAGTGGGTAATGTGGCTTATGAGTTGGAGCTACCCCAAGAGTTAGAAGAGGTTCATCCGGTATTCCATATTTCTATGTTGAAGAAGTGTCCGGGTGATCCTTCATTTATAATACCAACAGAGAATGTTGGGATTAAGGAGGTTCCGATTAAGATTTTCGATTATCAGGTTCGCAAGTTAAGGAAAAATGAAGTTGCTTCGGTCAAGGTCCTTTGGAGGAACCAATTTGTTGAAGAATCGACTTGGGAAGCTGAGGAGGATATGAACAAGAGGCATCCACATCTCTTTGAATCCGGGGATAATGCAGATCAAGGTACTAAACTCTCTTCTTATCACTTTATAAGATTATGTATAAGCATGATATAACTTGCTTTTGTGGTTGAGTGTTGAAATGATATTACTATCCTTAGATTAGAAAAAGAATTCTCATTCGAGGACAAATTTTCCCAAGGAGGATATATTGAAACATCTTGGATTCTATATAAACTAAGGTTAAGCTAAGAAAAACAAGAAAGAACAAATTTTGAAATAAGTAAGGAAATCTGAAAAATTTCCAAATTTCAAAAGTGAGTTTTGTCCATTTTCAAACGGTTATAGCTTCCAGCTCAAGAGGATATTGATTGACATATTTATATGAATGGAAATCACATTGGAATATATTTCCAACGACGCCAAGTTTGCGAATTTCTGAGGTTGTATGATGAGATATGACCTTCGGAAAATGGACAGTTGAGCAGTGAAAGTTCCAAAACCGGATTTAGTAGGGCTTTTTATTCTTTTCCTTAAGTCAATTAATTATTTCTTTTTGGAGTAATATGTTAGGGTCTAAACTGATCCTATTCAGCTTAGACACTTAGAAAAATAGACTAGGGCTTTGAAAGAAAGGAGAAAAGAGGAGAAGGAAGAAGAAAAAGCAAGAACACCAAGATTTCACTTCGTGGATTTCACCCACCCTCACACTTTATTCATTACATAAATCGAGTTAAATTGAAATGAAATCTTGAAACTTTTGATGAAACGTCTAAAGTTTTTGTTGATTGAATTATTGTTGATCACTGTTAGTTGTAATCCATGTTTTAGGACTGGTTTTGGGCCTAAATCATTGGATAATAAGTTAATTAAGCATCCTATATGTTTGGGGGTGGAATCACCCCTGGAATCCATGGGAGTTTGGGAAGGTCTAGAGATGAAAAACGAGGAAGAAAGTCGGAAAACCCGTTGGAGGGATGCTAGGGCGCCGCTCTTCCAAATCCCCACAGGACAGATTCTGTCCGTCAAGCTCTGGATCGCTGTGCATCTTAGATCTCCTGAGGAGAACCTCTGTCAGTCAAGCTATGGCGCTCTGTGCCTCTTAGAGTGCCAAGCCCCCTGGAGACCCCGTTTTTTCCCTATGCTTTCATACTATTTCGTAAGTGACGTACCCTTCATTCCTAGTTGATTCCAATACTCTAGAGTACATCTAAACATCATGAAATCATCCATAAACATGAGATCATGATCCTTGAATCCATAATTCAATTCAAGGAAAGTTAAGATCAAAGTCAAAGAAGTTAAGAGCTAAGTTTAGAGGTTAAGAAGCGAGTTAAAGTAAAGTTATAAGTTTTCTAAAGTCTTTCACAAATGTTTTCACATTGTTTTAAAGACTTACAGTTCAAGTCAACAAAGAGTAAGGAGTTGAGTTCATTTCTCAAAATCTATAAGGGAACTAAGTATTCCCTAAGAGTTAAAGTTTCAAGTAAGCAAAAAGTATCAAGTTGAGTTCACTTCCATGAGTATAAGGGAACTAAGTTATCCTTATGGTTTTAAACGAAAATGGGTTTTTTATTCAAACTTTTGAGAAGGAAGGGAAGCTAGACTTCTACAGAGCCTATGGCTAATTTAGTAAAAGAAAGAGGAAATTATGATTTCCAAGAGAGATTTTTAAAAGCTAACTTTTAAGAACTAATTTCAAACCATAGAATCGGTATGTTTTAAAACATAAGAGCCACGATATTTTTGGTGGTAGTATTGAGCACCGATAAGGGGGAGAGTTCAAATATCTTACAGCCCCTATAAACCATGTTATCCACCATAGGTAGAAAAGGATCATACTTTTTAGATGATTCCTTTTAACTGTTTACTAGTGGATCCATTAGGCAGTTCAGGCCTTATACCTTTGGCCGGGTATATGATGCGCTGACAGCGTGTAGACCACTGTATCATCACTCTATAGCTCTTAATTGATGATTGGCGATTAGAGAATCTCCTTCACGTAAATGTATTTTTATATACATCAGTCATTGTGTTTTTATACACAACAGTATTGTATTTTCCATATAGATCAGTATTGTATTTTATATACATCTCAGATATTATTGTGTACTTGTATGTATATACGTAGAGGTTAAGCATGTTCTCAGTAAGTGTTTCTTTATATTGCATTTTTTTTAACTGCGTATATTGAATAAGAGTTAGTGGATCATGAGTGGAACAGAGCCAAGATAAGTATTCATTCTTCCTCCCTTTCAAGACTAAGTTTTGTATAGCTTCCAACTCGCATACTCGTACATTCAACGTATTGATTCCAGTTATCCTGCATCACTTTATAATGTAGACGCAGGTAACCAGGATCAGCACGCGGCGCTTTGTTAGTCCATATTGAGCTTCTGTGTTTGTGGTGAGCCTCCTTGCATCTTGAAGGACATCTTTTTTCATTTCTATATTTTCTTAGCTCTTAGGATGTTGTGCGGTCTGTCCCAACATCACTCTCTAGACAGTTTAGAGGCTTCATAGACTATAGTATTTCAGTTTAAAGTTGTTTTCACTTATTAAGACTCAAGTGCCATTTTGGCCAAAGTTATGACATGACGTATTTACCTTTATTATGTTTTACTCATGCAAAGTAGAGGTTTGTCTTCCGCTAATATAAGTAGCCAGGCCAGGGGTTCGCTTGAGGGCCAGCAATGTTCTTCGAGTGTCTGTCCCCCCATGTTGTAGGCTCGAGGCGTGACACAACAAAAGGATGATAAAATCATTGTGAGAAGCTTTTTATATAAATACACAATGATCTGATGAAGTCTTATTATAGACTTGCTCCCCCATAAAAAATTCAAACTTCTTGTACCACTCTCTAGGAGTTTGTTTTAGGCCATAGAGACTCTTTTTGTGTTTGCGCACAAAATTTTATTTACCTTCTACTTTGAAGCCCTTATGTTGTTCCATATAAATCTCCTCTTTTAGGTCACCATGAAGGAAAGTCATCTTCACATCCATCTACTCAATCTCTAAATTAAGACTAGCAGCCAAACCTAGAACTGTGCGAATCGAGGAAATTTTAACAATAGGAGAAAATACTTAATCAAAGTTAATACCCCTTCTTTGACCAAATCCCTTAACAACCAATCTATCTTTGTACCTGGCTTCATGTTGTGTTCTTCAACTTTAACTTTGAACACTCACTTATTCTTTAATGCTCTCATGCCCTTGAGAAATTTACCAACTCATAAGTGTTGTTCTCTTCCAGAGACTTCATCTAATCTTGTATGGTTTCAATCCATTGATCCTTATGCTAATCTTCCACTACCTTCTCATAACATTCAGGTTCTCGCCCATCAGTGAGTTATACATACTCATTGGGTCAATAACGAGAGGAAGGAACCCGCTATCTTGTGGACCTCCTAAGTGGAATATTTAATTCGTTCACCACTTCATGAGTAAGAGGGTCATCAATAACAATATCATTTTCATTATCAACATCAACATGTTGATCCGATTCATGATTATAGACGCCACCATGGACATCAAGCCTAATAACGTCATGCATACTTATGTGAGGAACTTCATCAAGATGAACTATACCATAAAAACTTGAAGATTCTAGCTTCTCCACTTTTTCAATATCTTCAATTGGTTGATTCTTCATAAAAATAATATCACAGCTTCTCACAAGTTTCTTCTTAATTGGATCATATAGCCTGTAACCAAATTCATTAAGGCCATATCGAATGAAGATGCACTGCCTTGTCTTGGCATCTAACTTTGACCTTTCATCTTTTGGCACATGTACAAAATCTCTCTAACCAAATACTCTAAAATGGTCAAAGGAAACATCATTTCCATAACAAACACTATTTGGTACAACACTTTGCAAAGCAATGATATGAGATAGATTAGTGCAGCGGTTAATCGACAACCTTGCTTGAGAAAGCAAACATCTAACCCTTTCTATCAAGGTCTTGTTCATCCTCTCAGCCTAACCATTAAGTCGAGGAGTCTTGGGAAGAGTTTTATGGTGTCTAATACCTTAATGCTTGTAGTATTCATCAAATGGTCCAAAATATTTCCCACCATTATCAGTTCGAATACATTTTAGTTTCTTTCCAATCTCTATTTCAACTGAAGCCTAAATCTGCTTGAAACACTCAACACTTGGTGTTTAGTCTTCAAGACATAGACCCAAAGTTTTATCGAGCAGTCATCAATGAAAGTGATAAAGTAGAGTGCACCATTGAATGTCTTTATCTTCATTGGACCACATAAATTAGAGTGCACCAACTCAAGCAACTCTGTCTTTCTCGAAAGAAGGTAGGATTTAAAGGAAACTCTAATTTGTTTACCAGTCGAACAATTCTCAAACTTTTCTAACTTAGCACTTTTGAAATTTGACAATAATTCTTTTTGACTAGAACATTAAGTCCTTTCTCGCTGATGTGGTTAAGTCTCTTGTTCCATAACGTTGAAGAGTTATTGCTCTCAACCACATTCACCATATCAAAACAAGCAAATGCTATAGTCCTGTATAGACCACGACGTTTGTTACCACGAGACACAACCAAGGAACCCTTAATGAGCTTCTCTTTTCTATCACCTTTGGTACTAAGATATCCTTAATCATTTAAAACACCAATAGAAATCACGTGCAAATGAAAATCGATAGCATGTTTCACATTGTTCAAAACTAGTTTAGTTCCACACTAGTTTCCGAACAAATTTTATCAATATCAACCACCCTAGAAATAGTTTCATTATCCATACTCAAATTTTCAAAATCATTAGGAATATAGGAAGAAAATTTTTTCCTTGATGTCACATGAGATGCGACACCAGTGTCCACAACCCAAATTGACTCATGACAAGAAATATTTATCATGTATACATCAAGGACGGTAACAAGATCTTCAGTGGTGATGGTGGCTAGGACATTTTCATTGCCATCTTCTTTAGTTTCCTCTTTGTTTTTGTTCTCCCTCTTCAGCTTCCTGTAGAACTTCTTTGTGTGCCCTTTCATTCTATAATGATAACACTCAATATCCTCAAGTCATTCTTTGGATTTGCTCCTATTTTGTTCTCTATACTAATAACTATGAGTTTTGTTTCTCCCATTGGGGCCAATTATCAGGACATTCGACAAAGAAGAACCCTGAGTTTTTCTTCTTATTTCTTCGTTCAATACACTACTCATGGTTGAATCCATAGAGTTCACACCATTTAGAGACAATGAAGTTTTAAATGTTTGCCAAGAATTTGGTAGGGAACAAAGTAGAAGCAAGCCTTGAATTTCTTCATCAAATTTGATGCCCGTAGCAGATTATTGGCTCATGATCCCTTGAAAATTATTCAGATGGTCTGTCATCGGAGAACAATCATGATACTTTAAACTCAATAACTGCTTTATTAAGAACATTTTGTTATTTTTAGTCTTCTGAGAAAACAAACTTTCAAGATGCTCTCATAGGTTTCGAGCATATGTCTCCCCAAAAATATGATTCAACACATTATCATCGACCCATTGCCTAATGAATCCATAAACATGCCTGTGCAAAAAATTTCACTCTTCATCTGTTTTATATCAGGCTTTACAATGTTAAATATTGATTTATACAAGTTCTTGACATAAATCAGATCTTTCATTTCCTTTTCCAAATGGCATAATTAACACCATTCAAAAAATCATTCTACTTGTGTTGGCTTCCATCGTTTTCTCCAAAAATATAGTTATCGCAAATCAAAGTAAATCTTTTCTGATGTGAAAGTCAGACTATGCGTCACCATAGATCATACTCACATAAAACCTCAGCTTTGATACTAGTTTGTTGCGAAAACGCGAACAAGCACAAAAATATATATGATAAAAGTAATGGAAATAAAATGGAAAAATAATGACACCAATAATTTTACGTGGAAACCCTTCTAAATAAGAAAAAAAATCACGGGCCAAGAAAAGCAACTGATATCAATATAGTAAGAAATTTTACATTGTGTAGTCACGATTACAATACTCAAAGTGACTATTACACACTCGAAATGAACAACACTCTTTTGGTTTCCACCTTATTAAAATATCGCTCACACTCTATTTCTCTTGACATACTATTTTTTCTTGTATAGTCTATGGAATACCTCACTTTACTCTTCAAAATGATTTTTCCTCTCTAAATTAGTGTATTTTAAAAATGAGCTCCTTTTATAGAAGAAATTTGCAGTTGCAAGTTTTACCACCATCCACAATATGTCAAAGTTGTGCCACCGAAAGTTTTTAATTGTTGTGTTTCTCAACATTTGTTGTCACTGCAATTTTCCAACCTTGCCAATCATTGACAATTGCATGCAGCAATTGTTGAAGTCAATAGTGAAATAATGGGTCTTGACCCCACAGTATGTAGAATATTTACGCTTTAGTCCTACTCTAGAATTCTCTGCAAGTTCTAGGAAATTCTAAAAGTTTCTTGAAAATATCTAGGGAGTTCTAGAATGTTCTACTAACCTGTCCACAACTTTAGATTCTGCTCTTATATCTAGATGTAGAATTTAAATAGCGAAGTGATGGAACATGACACTCTCCCCCACCTGTTGAAGCAACGACTGCGACACATTATTGTTTTTGTTAGAACTTCCAAATTTAGTCCTTAAATTTCCACAAGTCTTTATATCTCTCCCATGTGTCCTTCTCTGTAGTTGGTCCCTCCCAGTGAAATTATATGTAAAATAATATGTTAATTAGAAATTAATGAAAATAATAATAAAATATTAAAAGAGTGAAATACAGAATTTGGAAAATGACTATTCAACTCTCTAGATTTGAAGAATAGAGAGTGAATTGGAGGTGGGTTGGAGTGTCCTTTCTCTATTTTACACTCCAAATGTAGAGAATAGAGAGTATAATAGTGGTGGGTTGGAGATGGTCTTGGAGAGTGGTTGGAGTAGTTCAGAACCTAAATAAGCCACAAAAAAATAAAAGTGACCAAAATAAGCCACTATTTGAGAAAGGAACTAAATAGGCTTAGTGGAAGAAAAAAATCCACTTTATCTAATATTCTAAATGTTTTTCATTAGTCCCATAACGTCTATATTTTAATATATAATGGAACAATTTCTTACACTTTATAAAGTGCAAGTTTTTCTTACACTTTGAAAAGTGGAACTTTTTCTTACATTTTATAAAGTGGAAGAAAAACTTACACTTTACAGATAGGAATATTTTTCATGATTTGCTCTCTTTATGAAGCTTTCGCAATGTTTTTCATACAATTGAGATATTTTTCCTATATATGTAAAAAAATATTTTTCACAACAATTAACTTACTTAAATAAAAAAATCAAGTGTTGGACATACTGATAATCATTTGCATAAGAAATAGGCGAGATATGGAAATTTGAGAATGTCCTTATATTTTTCGTCATTTCAAACTATGAGGACTGACCAAAATAATTATCTTGTCCATAACTTGGAGCAATATTCCTACCTTGTTGAAGTAAATCGCTAATAAATATATAATTAATAATAATAATAATGGAGTAATAATAATAAAAAAATAAAATCATATAAATTAATAAATAGACAAAATGAACAAATAATAATCAAAATATAATTATTGAGCATTGCCAGTAACTTACATTGATAGTTTCGTTCAAATCAAAATCATTGTTGATCGGTAAGAATATTTTGATAATGAATCATGTTAGAAAAATCAGTAGATTGAGTTATCGGAAATCCATCAACGCTATTATGACTTTCTAATTGGGGATGAACATCGACCGATAAAGGAGAACGTTGTTGGCCAGTCTTAGGCACCTTTCTAACATAGATTTCAAGTATAGTTAACTTGATTTGATCTATGTATTCATTTGGAGCCCTCAAAAGGTTGGTCAACGATTCGTCATTATAGATAATCCACTTTCCAAAATAAATTTGTCCTTGTGATAAAAATGAAGTAGTATTTTTCGATAATCAAATTATAATTAATACTATTTATGCCCCCATTATTTTATAAATTGATGAAAGAAATATGTGATATCAGATATTAATTGAATATTTAGCATTGTATTTGGGAGGACAATTATAATAAACAGTATTTTCATCATGTATAATTTCTTCATCCCAATAAATTGAAACTCTAACTTTTGATTTAGAACACATTATTTTGTGATTAAAATGAATAATAGTAGAAGACTAAAGATATTGAATATGCTACGTTTGAATTTCCTTAAATAGAATTTGGAGGAGCTGTCAGAAACAAAAAAAAAAGGGGCCTGATTTATCCCTGAACTTTATGATTTGGAACTGATATATCCACCGTTTGAAAAATAGCTCGTATATGCCTTTGCTATTATAGAAATGACTCATATATGCCTTTTACTTAACAGACTAATATTTAAGAAAATTAAAAATTCATTTTTTTGTCTTTAATTTGAGAAAATGCCATGTGGCGTTTTAGAATACCTACTCAAAAACTTTTCATCATGCGCACCCGATCCAATTAGAAACAAAAGCCTCACTCATTAAAATAAACCAAACCTATTTCATTCCATTTTTTGATGAAAATCTCAAGAAGACCAGCAAGCTTGACAGTTGGCAGTATCATGAGCTCCATTGACAAGGCAAGTTCCAGTTTTTTCATCAAATTTTTGTAGTGTCAGATGTTACCTTTTGCTAAAGCTTTGGCACTACCTATACAAAGCATCATCACGATTGGCGAGTTCAACATTCTGCAAAACTCATTTTTTATTCAATAAAGTTTACTAAAGGTGAATCTATGTCATATGACACACACCAATAGGAATGACAAAGATCATACACATTATAATGCATTTCAGTTCAATTTGAACAATTAAAATAATTTATCGCCATTAAAAACTAGTTTAGTAGAAGCATGCTTGTTCACCAATTTCTCTGAAACGATTAACAAAATTGAGCAATTTATAAGATAAAGGTACCAATTTCTTCAAAAACTTTAGAAAGCTAATAGATCAAAATACTATATATTGTAATCTTTAAATGGGTGGGGTTGTTGTTTCCAATTGGGGAGACAATGGAATGAAATGGGTTTGGTTTATAATGGGTGGGGGTTTTGTTTTCAATTGGATCGGGGTGGGCATGGTGAAAAATCATTAAGTGGGTATTTAAAATGACACATGACATTTTCTCAAAATTAAGACAAAAAATTGAATTTTTAATTTTATTAAATATTGGTCTGTTAAGTAAAAGGGCATATATGAGCCATTTTTACAACGATAAGAGCATATATGAGCCACTTTTTAAGCGGAGGGTATATCAACTCCAAATCATAAAGTTCAGGGGTAAATCAGACCCTTATAAGAATACATGGTGTAATATTTTTTTTTTTTTTTTTTATAATATGTCAAATCAATTTAATTGTATGACAAACACTACAAAAGCATCATACGGAGAGAAAAACTTGAAAAATATTCCTCGTTGTAAAATGTAAGTTTTTCTTCCACTTTATAAAGTGTAAGAAAAAGTTCCGCTTTACAAAGTATAAGAAAAGCATACATTTTATAAAGTGTAAGAAATAGTTCCTTTATATAATAAACGGAAAAGGGTCAAAAATACCCTTAAACTATCTGAAATAGCTCATATATACACTTAAACTATATGTTGGCTCAAAACTATCCTTTCCGTCAAACAATTGAGTCAAAAATGCCCTTCTAATTAACGAAAATTGTTAAATGCCATCTGGATGTCACATGAATGCCATATGGCACCCCAATAGATTTCCACTGCCACATAGAATAAAAGGAAAGGGTCAAAAGTACCCTTAAACTATCCAAAATAGCTTATATTTACCCTTAAACTATATTTCGGCTCAAAACTACCCTTCCCGTCAAACTATTGGGTCAAAAGTGACCTTCTTATTAGCGGAAGTTGGTAAATTCCACATGTGTCATATTGACTAAATCCCTAAATCTTAATTACTCATTTTCCCCTCATTTTATTATTTTTCACAAACGATTTCACCCCTTCTCCCTCATTTCGCGGCTAAGATTTCATAGTTTTCTTCGTCGTTGGGTTTCAAAGTGGATATTCGTGGTTATAGGTTAGTAATTTTTTTTTTATTTTATTGTGTTTACACCACGAAAATTCACTTTGAAACTCATCACTGAAGAAAGTTATGAATCCTTGGCCGCAAAATGACGGGATAGTTATGAAATTCTATCTATCATACTTTGAAATCGTAACTGTAATAAAATAAGAAAAAATATTTACTAACCTACAACCATTAATGTCTACTTTGAAACTCAACCCGAAGAAAGCTACGAAGCCATAGTTGCGAAATTAGGGGAAAATTGTGAAATCCTAACTATCATACTTTGAAATCTTAAACATAAAAAAATAAGAAAAAATATTTACTAACCTACAAGTGTGAATATCCACTGTGAAACTCAACCACGAAGAAAACTATGAAACCCTAGCCGCGAAATGATGGAGAACGGGTGAATATATCATTTCAGAAATAATGAAATGAGGGGAGAAGTAATTAGGATTTAGGAATTTAGTCTATGTGGCAGTAGAACCTAATTGGCATGCAATGTGGCATCCACATGACATTTAACAACTTCTGTTAAAAAGAAGGTACTTTTGATCCAATAGTTTGACGGAAAGGGTAGTTTTGAGCCAAAATATAGTTTAAGGGTATATATGAGCTTTTTTTTTTTTATATAGTTTAAGGATATTTTTGACCCTTTATATTTAGTCTACGTGGCAGTGGCATCCTATTGGCATTCAATGTGGCATCCATATGGCATCCACGTGGCATTTAACAACTTCAGTTAATAAGAAGGGTATTTTTGACCCAATAATATGACGGGAAGGGTTGTTTTGAGCCGAAATAAAGTTTAAGGGTATATTTGAGCTATTTTGAATAGTTCAAGGATATTTTTGAGTCTTTTCTAGTATAATAAAAAATATCCGTTATGGACTAAAGAAAAATGTTTGGAATATTGGATAAAGTGAAATTTTTTCTTCCTCTAAATCTTTTTTTTAGTTACTTCCTAAAATAATGACTTATTTTGATCACTTTTATTTTTTTGGCTTAGTTAGGTTCCGAACTTTGATTGAAGCACATTCATTATTTTATTCTCCAAATTTAAAATAGAGTGAGATTGAAGATACTCTTAATATATTTTATGAAAGAAAAAGGACCGTGTATATTTTTCTTCTTCTTTTGGCTTGTGAATTAATTAATGTCTGTTTGTTTTGATTTTCAAGATACAGTAGGTACATCAGGTCGCATCAATCAAAACAGGTCAGAACAATACAATTTTACCCATGCCATTGAATTATCCACATCAAGTGTTTGTTTAAACAAAGTAAAGAGAATCAAACATAATTTATTGACCAAATGAAAGACAGCACTTTAGTCCATAGAGCATCATAACAAATTATCTAGGCATGTGAGGTTGTTATATCCTCATCAGCTTAATATCCTCAATTAATCGGTCCAAATCTTGGTATGAAGAGCCACCTTCACCAACACTTGCTATTGCCAAATCGCTCATATATTTTGCCCTCTCCAAAAATTCAATTTTCTTCACATCCATCACTTCTCTCACCATCCTCTCAATTGTGATTCTATCACATACATCTTTCATGTCTAGTCCAAGCTTCCACACCTCCCCAACATACCTACTATTTACTTGTTGATCAACAAAATAGGGCCAACAAATCATTGGCACTCCTTCTACTATACTTTCCAAAGTTGAATTCCACCCACTATGCGTTAAAAACGCACCAATTGATGGGTGAGCTAGCACTTCTTGTTGTGGCGCCCAACTAATAATACACCCCCTCTCTTTTGTACTTTCCACCAATTCCATAGGAACATTATTGTTGTCGTCTTCAAGTCCAATAATTGAACCGGGCCTTTGGACCCACAAGAACCGAGTGTTACTATTGACCAAACCATACCAAAATTCGAAGAATTGTGCCTTGCTCATTGTGGCAAGGCTTCCAATGCTGACAAATAGAACTGATTTATTGGGTTGTTTGTCGAGCCAATCTATACAAGTCATATCCTCTTTCCATATGCTGTTGGATGTTGGTGTGTTTGGCAAACGTTGGGAAGATAATTTTGCCTTCATTTGAGTGTGAAGAGGCCCAATGGCATAGATATTTGGACATAGAGCTCGAAATTGTGAGAGAATAGGCCCTTCAAGGGCTTCAAATGTGTTGAATATTAGACCTTGGGCTTGTACAATGTGTTTGCCCTCCTTGATTACAAGTTTGATAATTGGGATATCAACGTCAGGTGTTCGGCAGAAACTAGGAAGATCTCGGCGCCTCATCACACCTTCCATTCCTGGCATACCATTTACTAATACATCCAAGTCATTTCCTGTTATGTATCAAAGCAAAAACAAATTACTAATACATCCAACCATATTTAATACTACATGAAGATTAAAGAACATTTTCATAAATTTGATATAACTTTAATATAGGATCACACCATAATTAAAAAGTCTTACGTATTTATTTTCTTAAACTCCTATCTCCGTGTCAAGTCAAACTAAATTATTCTTTTGAAAGGAAGAGAGTATCTTACATGTATCATATAACTATAGTTTATAATCAAGAAAATATATACTGAGATAACAATAAAGATATGCGTATAATTTATTTTGTAATGTTGCGTCTACGAAATAGGAAAACGACAACAATAGCAGAGTATCAAAACCTAAAACATATACTATGTAATTTATATACGAGTCATAAAAATGTCATCTTAAGTAAATGTATCGACTAACGCATTAACTTTTGTCATCACAATAACCCGACCCGGCCGTCTTCATGAAAAATTATCTTATCAGATAGCCTTGCTTATCACCTAATTATTTGAATATTAATTTGTCTTTGTTCTTTACATGGACAAGAAAATAAAAGGACAAGGTAGTTCTAGAGCTAATTTAGCTAATACAGACATTAAACAATTTTTTTATTGTTTAAAAACTCTGTTAAAGAAATAAAATAATGTAACATGGACATGGTGTCTCTGTATATTTTGAGAAAAAACATGAACAAATTAGGCGATATTGTGGTGTTAAAAAGAAATTAAAAATGTTATTATAATCTATTGAGTAAGTTTTCAACCATGAGTGACGTAAGCAAAAAATCCAAAACTAATTTCTTGAAGTACAAAAGACTAACCTTTGAAAGGAATTTCTCCATCTTCAATAAGTTTAGGAAGAGCCAAATAAGTCCAGAGAGAACAAGGACTTATAGTATCAAAATAAAGAAGTGGGATTTTAGCCTCTTTTGCTATAGGAAGAGCAAATGTAAATATACCATCAACTATGAGACAAGTTGGAGCACAATTAGTAGTCATAACCATCTCTTTGAAAAGTGGGCTACTCACTTTCTCTACACCTTCAATAATCAACCTTATTTGGTCTCCAATTCTTGGATTATCTTCTGGAAGTCCATCTGGAACTGTCACAAATTTGAAGTTGGGATATTTCGTAAAACGGACTACAACGTCCGTATATTTCATCAGGCGTTGATGGATATATTCAGTGTTGATGAAAGTGATATGAATTTCTTTGTGAAGGCATAAGAGTTCAGCTAGTTTTAGCATGCAATTTACTGGACCTTGAAGAGGCAACGGAAAAATAAGTACGTGAGGAACTGCCATGTTTTAATTTCCTTGGACACTGCCAAATTAAAATTTATGTATGCTGGTTATTAATAGTAGGAGAAATTAAAGAGCTTTCTTGTTGGTTTAGTTTGATGGAGTAATGGAGATTTTAATGTTTGGCTGGGTCCGGTGTGAAAATTAATTTATTCTATATAAAAAATATATATATATTTGTTTGACGGAATTGATTATAAAATATAATTTATATATGACTAATGTATGTATTGTTTGATAGTCGATATATATTGCTTGTGGTAAATATTATAAGAAATTATTTATTTATGTGAAATAAAATAATTAACAAAATGGGGACTTAATATTTTAAAAACAAGAAATTATTATATCATTCATGGCATAACGTTACTACGCCACACAAAAGTAGAAATTTATCATGAATTTCATCAGTTCGTAACTAATCTGTTAAATAGGATCGGGACCGGGGCAACTTTTTACCGTTTTAATGATAGAAATTGCCATCGCTGTTTCCTACCATAAATATAATATTAATCGATTTGATTAACTTATTTATTTAACACATAACCAATGAAAACCGATGCACTAAGAAGCCAAAAGATTATAATAATCAAATTGAGTGGAAACATCAAGATAGGGGTCATATTGTATAAAATATTGTTTCAAAGTAGAATTGGACCGCATTGCTGATGATAAAAGCCGCTGGAAAGTTTGGTAAATACTTGACCTGGTCTGTGGGTTTTGTTAAAGTGACGGATTATAGATTTTTATCGAATAATTTAAAAATAAAAAATTTAACAAAAGAATATATCTTACAAATTTAATATTTATAATGCATATTTATACAATAAAATAATAATTTTAATTATTTATAAATAATAATATAATTTTTTAATCAAGATATCCTATCTGACTCCGTACTTGATTTTATTGGATTGTCATAATGAAAGATAAGATTTTGCTTTTTTGTTAATGTTTTTTATTTAACAAAATCAGGAAAAATTTGGATTTACTCGGCGGGAGATGATATTGTTTCTGACTTTACAGGATCTGCAAATGATTCTATAATAAAAACCCCCTAAAGAAACTATAGGTCATCTTTCGACTTAATATATTTTATGGAAAGAAAAAGGACTGTATACTTTTTTCTTCTTCTTTTGGCATAATGATTAATTAATGTTTCTGTGTTTTACTTTTCAAAAATATAGTAGGTAAAATTGACATTTGTTCTTAGCAAAACAATTTTTTCAACAACGATAATGATGTTCTACTGAATACGCTGCTACTTCTTTTTTTTTTCTTATAATCATCTAGTCTTCGGATCAGCTAATGAAAAATATTTTCTATAAGAATCTTTTAATTTAAAAATAAAAAATTAAAATTCATAATTAAAAATCAGTGGTAGAGTTAGAAATCTAGTTAAGAGATCACCAATTAAATTAAACATTTAATTCATTATAGACCCTTAAAACTGGCACAATATTTTAATTTAGAGATCTTAATTAAGTAATGTTTATTTTAAACACCTTGAACTAAAATTAAACACTTAGGACCCGTTTGGTAGGAAGTATTAATCAAAACAATCCATGGATTAAAATATAGTCCAACAAAAACATTGTTTGGTTACTTTTTTTAACCTAATCCATAGATTAGTTATACCTCATACAAGGTCTTATTTTATCCTAAGGAAAGGGAGGGATAGCTAATCCAATGTTTCACAATCCTTGGATAAGACCCCTTAAATGACTAAATTATCCCCAAATCTTTTTTCCTATTTTTTTTTTGGTGATTCATGTTCTTTTTTTTTTATTTATATGAGAATATTTATAAATGTTCGTTTAATTCTCCAAATTTATTCCATGTAATTTAATGATTTCACAAATTAATCTTTTTTCTCCATGTTTGAGTTGTTATATTGGGTTGATTTTTTATTCTTTTTTATTTTTAAATGTAGTTCGTCAATTGACCACGTGAACTATTTTTTTTATTTTTAAAATAAGCTAAGCATATTTGAACAATTTAAGTAGCCTTAAATTCATGTTAAGTTCAAGGTATATTTGACCAACAAAAAAAGTAGAAATATACCATGTGACATATCACACCTCAAAATTAATAATATTTTTATATTTTTTTTAATATTTAACTTGACAAGTTAAATGAAACATAATCTCACAATAACTAAAGGGTATAATAGGAAATAAACTTTTTCTAAAGTTTTAAACCAAATATGAGACTAGGTAGGAAATAATGAACCACACACTTGCTAAAAAATAAACTCTGCACTACTAAACCCTGCATTACTAATCCATGCATTACTAATCCCTGCATTATGCATCTTTGTACCAAACGACCCCTTAGAACTAAGACTAAGCAGTAACTAGTAACTGCTGTTTTGGAAAAGATTCTCATTGATTGATCTCAAAAGGTTTATGAATACAAGTAATGAAAGTGGTATTATAGACCACATTCTGTAATTAACTGAGCATAGTTTGTTACAACTAACAATACACAATGACTAATCTACCCTCATCATTTAATGAATTTTAACTAACTACTTAACTACTTCTTCACATATTTTATCACCCTCCTTCATATTAGGCGGGATAAAAATACTTAACACACCTAACTTGGATAAGAGATATTCATGTTGATGTCCGGACAACCCTTTCGTCAAGGTTGTTCTTGTGTAGAAATGTTTAATCAACCCTTGTGTTATCCTTTCATTTAGGAAATGACAGTCAATTTCAATGTGTTTTGTCCTCGTGATAAATTGGATTTGTAGCGATTTATATTGCCACCTTAATGTCACTAAACACATGTAGGTACTTGAACTTTAGCCTCCACTTCTTTAAGCATACAAGTAATCATATTAATTTTGAGACTGTTGAAGTAAGACTTTTATACTCAGCCTCACGAAGGATTTTCCCATTTTGACGATATAGCCTGAGACAGATCTCCTGGTAATAGCACATGAAGCCCAGTCTGAATCAAAGAATGCACTGACTTCTTCATTAGAGGAAGTAGAAAATAGCTAGCCTTCTTTAGTTGCTGAAAACTGACTTAAGCTTTGAGTGCTGAAAGTTATGTCTGGTCTTGTCATATTAAGATACAAGAGTTCTCCAATTAACTTTTGATATGCTTTCTGATCTACTAGAGGATCCTCATATGCTTCTTTGACTTTCATATGACCATCATATTATCTTGATGTTTAGTTTAATGTTAGCATCAATAGGATTTTTTGCAGGCTTGGCTGCTGACATGTCAACCTGAGCTGTAAATTCTAGGACATACTTCATCTGATGCATTAATATACCCTCTGTTGACCTAGTGAACTCAAAACCTGGAAAGTATTTTAGTTCACCTAGGTCTTTCATCTTGAAGGGCTATTGTACTTCATGATTTAACTTTTCTATTAATTCCAAACTGCTGCCAGTGATCAACATGTCATCCACAGATACTAACACCACAATGATCCCTACTTCTGAATTGTTAACAAATATTGAATGATCATATTGGCTTTGTTTGAATTTGAGATTGGTGAGAGCTTCAGTTAACTTTTGATTCCACTGCCTTGGAGCTTGCTTCAACCCATATAATGACTTTGCCAGTCTGCACGCCTTCTCTCCTTGAATGGCAAATCCTTGAGGCAACTCTATATATATCTCGTATGAAAGATCACCCGGTAAACATGCATTAAATGCATCCATTTGATGAATGTGCCAATGCCTTGAAGTAGCAAGTGACATAATATCTCTTATAGTGACCAATTTTACAACTGAAAAAAGTCTCTTGATAGTCAATATCGTCTTGTTGACTATACCCCTTAACAACCAACCTAGCTTTAAATCTCTCTTCTTCACCTGTAAACTTGTATTTGACTTTAAAAAATTTACCTACAGCCTGTAGGCTTCTTCCCTGGTGGCACATCAGTGACCACCCAAGTATGATTGCTTTCTAGTGCTTGAACCTTAGCCTACAAAGCATCTACCCATCTTTGGTCCTGAACTGCCTCTAAGTATGTAGCAGGTTCCTTGACAGATGAAGTAGCATCCAGACACTGGTAAGTAGGAGACAAATGGCTATAACTTATGTAGTTGCTTACTGGATACTTGACCTCAGTATAAATATTCAAGGAAACAGACTCCTTAAGCCATGTAGGAGTATGTTTTGTCATTGTAGACTTTCTAGGATTAGCTGGTAGCACAACTTCTTGAACCTCCATCACTACACCTTTAACACCATCAGAAACTTGAGAGACAATCTCAGTAGGTGAATTTGTATAGTGTGAATGAGTAGACTCAGCATTTTGCAACTTATTAGAAACCTCAACCCGTGTAGTTTTGGGAACTAGAACATGTGAATGTTGTAACAGCTCAGTGGAGTCTAATAGGCAGTCTTTAAACAAAGGTTGCTTGTCATATAACCTGTCTTGCGAAAAAAAGGAATACATCTTCTCTAAATAACACAACCCTGCTGACAAAGAATGTGCTTGTAGTGAGATCAAACAATATGTACCCCTTCTGTATTTCTGAGTACCCCAAATAGACTGCTAACTTAGACCTTGTCATTAGTTTATCATTCTCAACTAGAATCTTGACAAAACACAAACAACCAATAGTTCTTAAGTGTGACAACATAAGTTTACATCCATAAAATCTTTCATAAGGAGTTTGATAGTTATTAAAACTACTTGGAACTCTGTGAGTTATGCAACAACAAGTACACAATGCCCCTAGAATTTTAATTAAAATTTTTCCCTGATACCTCAAAGCCCTTGAGATATCAAATAAATGTATATGTTTCTTTGCAGCTACTTCATTTTTCTGAGGTGAATAAGGACAAGATCTTTGATGACTAATTACCAAAGCATTGAACATAGTAGTACACACTGAATTCACAAACTCAGTGCCATTATCACTTTTGATCACTTTAACCTATCCATCAAACTGAGTATGGACATACTGCAGAAACATTTTCAAGGATGCACATACATTGTACTTGTATTTGAGTAGAAAGAGCCAAGTCATTCTAGAAAAGTCATACACTTTTGTAAGGAAATATTTTATTCTATATAAAAAAATAAGAGTACTATAAGGACCCTGTAGATCAACATGAATCAAGTCAAAACAATTACAAATTTTGATGCTATTAGAAGGAAATGTGAGTCTAGTCTGTTTCGCATAGGGACAAACTAAACATTTGGACACTTTACACATGCTTTGATTATTCATATCAAAGATTTTTGAAAGTACTATAGATTATACATGCCCTAGTCTTTGATGCCACAACTCCATATTTGAGGAAACTTGATTTACTGTCAATACAATCTCTTTTTCAATTTTGTTATGACTTTGAGTATACAAACAACTTGCTTCCTTACAAACTTCCTTCACCTTTCTACTATAAAGATTCTGAAAAATATAAAAGCTAGGGAAGAAAGTGATTGAGCAATATAGATCCTTTGTTTGTTTACTTAAAGAAATCAGGTTATACTTGAATTTAGGCAGGTAGAATACATTAGAAATGATGCTTTTATCAGACAAAGCACAAGATCCAACATGAGTGACTTGGGTAGTGTCTCCATTAGGTAGATACACCATCTTAAGAACAACTAGCTTGGACACAATGCCTTTTATGAACATGTCTAAATGGGAAACCATGTTGTTTGTTAATCCAGTATCAACAATCCATAGTTTGTTATTCTCAGAAACAAACAAGGATTTACTTACAGTTTGAACAGAACTGTTATGACTGTAATCAATTGTGCTAGTGTTATTGTCTGACTATTGCTGAAGCCATTTAAGAATGTGATCATACTGATCCTTTGTGAATGTGCAACCCTTTAATAAGTGTTTGACATTCATTTCAGCTTGAATCAATGTCTTAGAATGATTTGCACTCTCCATCACACCATGATTAGTCTGCAAGCTGACAGGTTTTCTATTCGACTCTGGTGCACAAATATTGGTGTTCAAACCATAAGAAAAATGATCTTGAGTTGACTGATATTGCCTAGTGTTATTGACGTTTGAAGAAGAACCTTGCACCTTTCTTTTGGACTTGAAATCAGCTGGAAAACCAACTACTCTATAACAAAATCTCCTTATTGTGACCTTTACATTTGCAGACCTCACATATTAGGAAGGGATTTTTCTTAAATCTCTTACGTACTCCTTGTGTAGCACCTACCTTTGAGTATATAGCCATAGAGTCTAGACTAACTGAATTCAATCCCATGTTGCTAATATGTGATACTACAACTCTTTGACTTTCATCTCCAATTATCATAGCATAAGCATGGTTAATAATAAACAAGGGATTAATCATTAGATTTGACTAATACCCTGATGATAAGATTCATTTAACCCCATTAAGAAATGATACAATTTTTGTCTATTTAGAAGAACGACAAATTCCTTCGATTTAGCACAATTACAGCAAGGTGTGGTTAATACCATCTCAAACTTATCCCACAAGGTTTTGAGTTTAATGTAATACTCAGAATTAGATATAGTACCCTGCTGCAATGAAGCAATATCCTTATGAAGGTTGTAGGTTCTAGAACCATCTACTCTATTAAATCTCTTTTTCAAATCATTCCAAACCTGAATAGCAGTGGATGCAAATGCAATTTCCATTAAGCAAACTTTTTGATACTGAATTCATTAGCTATGTTAAGACCATGTCATTAGCTCTTTCCCATTGACCCCACAGTTCTTTAAAAAAAAAAATGCTTTGTTGCATGATCCATTAATCAAACCTAATTTATTTCGACCTAACAAGGCTAGTGTGATTGATCTACTCCATAGAGTGTATTTTCAACACTAAGTAATTGAAACAAGGAGTTTAACTCTACTTACATTTGATGCACTAAGAAACAGAGAATGGTAATAATCAATATCTTGGCTAGTCATAAAACTAGCTAAAGTAGTTGATGCACCTCCTTGTTCTCCATTGCTGCAATTGTTGAAACCTTTAATTGGATCTACTTATACTATTGCATCATTCATCTCTGAACGAAATGTTGAACAATACTTGTTATGGAAGAGAATCAATGCTTAATTGCTTTTCGATCACCACTCACTTCAGCTGAAGAACTGCCAATTTGGTGAATATGCACAATTGATATGATGATTCCAAATCGATCATCTCTTACAGTAAACACAATGTATGGTTCTGATACCATAAACTGAAACTAAATAATCAGAATTAAGACTAGGTAGTAACTTCTCTTTTAGAAAAGCTTCTCATTGATTGAGCTCAAAAGGCTAATAGATACAAGTAATTGAAGTGATATTTATAAACTACATTCTATAACTAACTCCTTCTAACTAACTGATAATAGTTTGTTACAACTAACAATACACAATGACTAATCTAGCCTTCATTAGTTTAATGACTTTTAACTAACTACTTCACTACTTCTTCACATATCTCATCACACCTCATGTAGAATTTCATTGTGTCATTTTGATACCTTTTTTAATATCAGCAACAACATATAATGTGTTTGAATTACACTACCAATGATGTGTAAAGTGAACAATTAAATGACGACATTTATCAGTTGTGTCAAAAATATTTTTTAAATAATTAATATCGAGTAAAAATAAAATTGTCCAATGAACTAATGACACGTGATACTTTTCTCCAAATAAAAGTAAAACAAAAATTAATTCAACTAAGAAAAGCCCCCCCCCACCCCCCCACCCCCACCCCAGACCGACTTCTCCAAAGACCCCCACCCCGATCGTTTTCTCCAAAGCTTCCCCCCGGAATAGTCTTCTCCAAACCACCCTGACCCACAAACCCTGATTACCTTCTCCAAAAACAGTTCCTCCCTATCCCCGATAACCTTCTTCAAAATCCAACAACCAAACAAATCCCCTTTCTCATTTGAATTTCTTTTTTTGGGGTCAGCAAAATAGCCCCTCGCTCCCCTACTTATCTTTCTCCAAATTTCTTTCCCTTTTTACAGAAGTTATCCCCACCAACACCTGCATGTTGCGCTTCGCTGAATTCACTCCCAGTAATTTAACGAAATAAGCTCTTATTGATTTTTCTTAAATTTCATTTTGTCTTAAATATTAAATTTTTCATGAAAGAATTTTACAAGTGAATTTATTCTTAAATTTTAAAAATATTTTCTTTATTTTTGTCGGAAAATCTTCATTCACATTGAGGAAAATTTGATTTGGTCAAAATGGTGGCTAAAAAACTAGAGAAGTAGATGAAAAAAATTTAAAATTAATTAATAACTATTTCACGCGTCTATCAATGAGTGTGTCACACTCATTATGTTATGTAAGCAAAAATTGTTAAAATGACACAACAAAAGTTTACATTAGGTGTCTACAATGAGCATCTCTCAGTTAAAGTGTATAAATGAAATAGCGTGCCAACTTTAGGAGCTACCGATAGATTAAGACTAAATTAAACTACATTAGTATTTGTCATGCCATTTTCCTTCACAATGTGTCCTTGGAAAATATCAAATATTTAATATTGTGCAATAGATGTGATTGCTTCTTCTATGATCAATTCATTTTAAATTTGAGTTTTAGGTATTAAAAATATCTTTGATAGGAGAGCTTCTTCCGGAATGAGATCATACGCAGTAATGATTTGAATTAATCTAATTTTAATATAAGTACTAAACATCGAATGAGAAAAAAATAAATGCAACAACCGATTTATTCAAAAAATTGTTTTAGCGAGTGAGACTTCAAACTTGTAGCGTACTACCGGTCTGAACACCATTAACCGCTAAATTGTGTATACAATTATTTTAAGTGTGTTAATTATTTTTATATAAACCTAGATGATGAAATTTCATGTATATACCCCATATAATTTTTAGGTGAATAATATTCCGCTAACCGTCCTTCAAATATTGCCATTTGAATAGAGAGATTTTATTTATTTACTGTATTATTTCTTGATATCTATCCATGTAAATTGTATAGATAACGCAGTAGTTGATTTCAAGTGGAGGTTACCTTTTTATTATGGAGCCTACTTTTTAATTGAAGGTTTACTTTTCATTTTCTTTTATTTGTTGGTATTTGAGTGGTCTTTGAATTTGGTTTTGATTTATACTAGTATAATTTATTTTCTATATATATACACTCACGTTGTTTCTTATTTTGCACAACATGATTTATCAATCAAGTTGTATTGAGTGGTTACACCGTTTGATCTAAAATTTTAAGATTTATCCATCTCTAATTTTGTCCACCAAAATTTTGGTAGATAAAAAGAAGGTATAATTTCAGAGACCTTCTCCAGATTTCGTATTATTATATTCACTTTTTCTATGATTTATGATAATATATTTATCTTTCTTATTTTTATTTACTTGTAATCATTTTTTAAACTTAATTAAAATAAATAAAAATTAATTTTGTATTTGACAATTTTACCCTTATAATGCAAATTTAGATCTATTTTTCATGTTTCCTTCTTCGCTCGTGAAAATGTTTAACTAAAACAAAATTTAATCGTTCTTATCGAATTCCTCTCTTGAGGAGTTTATTTTTATCTTCTATTTGAAGAAATTGTTGCTAGAAAATGATGGGTTATTGTGTGGGGTTGGGGGGGGGATCTACGTAAGTTGATAAAGGTAAAATAAATATGAAGAGTTAATATTTGGTGAAAATAATGAATCTGCTTAAATGAAGATTTTGATCTTTGTTTGATTAAAAAATTTGTGCTGATTTATTTTCAAAATATTTATTAAATAAGTTATATATTTATAAGTATTTATTAGTATGAACAAATTAATATAAAAAAAATAAAATTGTCAAATTTAGA
The DNA here is from genome assembly GCA_032847665.1 of Solanum chilense. NCBI lineage: Eukaryota > Viridiplantae > Streptophyta > Magnoliopsida > Solanales > Solanaceae > Solanum > Solanum chilense. The sequence goes on along the minus strand of CM064971.1, from coordinate 59,146,436 downwards.
TTAATTTATATTTATTATAAATAGATTCAAAAAATGGTTACTAGTAAATGAAAATAACGGAGGTGGACGTAATATCATAAACCTTAGTAAAGATGAGTGTTATAGAGTGAAACCTGAAGGGAGGTTTCTGAAATTATCTATTGCGAAGATCTAAACCTTATTTTCAATTTTGTACCATTACTTTATTTTTGAAATAATTAAAACTTCGTAATAACAACAACAACAATGATAATAATAATAATAATAATAATAATAATAATAATAATAATAATAATAATAATAGCTTTATTATTTAGCAGAAAAGTAATGTTAAAAGTAAGATAAGATTACTATAATGATATATAATAACAGTACATAAAATCAATACTTGAGTCGTATTGGACACTGTTCTAAAAAATTATTTCAGTGATATAATTTATTTTTCCAAAATTAAACAAACGCTCTCCTATCTTAAATAGAAATTACAGAAATCAACAAAAATGAACATCAACAAACTATTAGGAGATATAAAATAAAACATTAACTAAAGTAAACCTAATTAAAAAAGAGGAAAAAAAGAGTGAGGACCAATAGCAAAATGTATTTATCTGCTCTTTTCTAAGGATGAACCAATAGTATTTATAGAAGGGGAAATGGCACCATGACAAGTGGTCATGCTACTTGTCCAAAATCATACATGCAAAGTGACATGTGGATGAGTAGGTGTAAGATGAAAAAAACTTGTCTTAATAAAAATAATTGCCATCTTTCATAGTATAATAATTTCAAAAGAATTTAATTATTTGGCTTACAAATTTCACTTATTTCAAATGATTTTTACAAAGAGGAAAAGTATAAGTATTCCTTTAATCTATATATGAAATATCAGAGACAGACTTATATTATATTAAGGTTCTATTATCTTTTAGATTTATTTTATTAATAATCTTCTATTCTTTTTCGGCCTACGTGGCACTATCTTGTGGGGTCAATGCTAGTTGACTTTTTTTTTAAACTAATGTCACGTAGGCCGAAAGGCGTAGAAAATTACTTATCAAAATAAGTTCAAGGGGAGTAATAGGTAATTAGTATAGTATAAGTGTGTCTCTGGAATTTCGGGCATAAGTTGAGGGGGTACTTGTGCATTTTCCCTTTATAAAATCATAACTTGCTCCATTTTCAAAACAAAACGCAATAGGTTTGGTGTCTTTCAGACTGTGAACCAAACTTAGATCGATAAAATTTAATTTACAGAATTACTGGTGATATATAATGTTTTTATGAATCAAAAATTCTAGTTGTAAGTCAGAGACTTTACCAATCACATTTTGATCAATATAATTTTGATGTTCAACACGATTTTGTGGCAATAGACCATGCACATGTTTAGTATTCATGAGAGCCCTAGACTAGGCCAAAGTCTCATAGGAGCGGTCACACTCCACTTCTTAAGTAGGTGAATTCATCAAGTGTATACAGTTTTAAATACACCATCCTCAATTAAGGACTATGAATTCATCAAGAGTCAGTAATTCATCCCTCATTTTTAGTAGCAGTTTCAAACACTCTCAGCTAATGCGCACAACCAATATCGACTTGTTATTACCCATATGAACCTACTTCATGGGATTTCGAATCACATATGTTGAATTTCATCTCTATTGACTAGAAATTGACCTTAAACTCATTTCTATTGAGGTCTGAAAAATTAATTTTCATCCCGGGAGTTCCATTAGTGAATCGGCCGAATTCGATTCTGACTTCACATAATCAATTGTAATTATTTCATCTTTTAGCAGCTGCATAATAACATCATGACAACTTATAAAATCTTCTTCACAATAGCAATTGCGGCTTGACAATCACAATGTATAAAAACTAGAGGCACTTCAATCTTTATTAAAGGGAGATTTGCTAGGAAATTTCTTAGCCACTCAATCTCATAATCAGCTAGCTCCAGAGCTACAAATTCTGACTCCATAATCGATCTAGCAATGATCGTCTGTTTAGCTGATACTGCACCACCACCTAAAGTGAACACGTATCCACTAGTGAATTTTGTCTCATCTGAATCAGAGATCCAGACTGTATCAAAATACCTTCTAAAGTAGAAAGAAATCTAGATACCATAATTCATGGTTCTTCTCAAATATTTCATCAGTCTATTCAACGCAAATCAATGCTCATTATTTGGATTATGAGTATATACATTCAATTTACAAATGACATAAGCAATACCAGGCCTAGTAAAATTCATCAAATGCAATTAACTTTCAATAATCTGAACATATTTAGACTGAGCAACCTGGTCGCCATAATTCTTTTTTAATTTAGAGTTAGCATCATAAGTAGTGGCTACATGTGTCACCTCAAGACACTCAAACTTTTTAAGAAGTCTTTCCACATAATGTTCTTGTGACAACATTACACTATCTTCACTCCTTATTATCTTAACTTTCAAAATCATATTTACTTCACCCAGATCTTTCATATTAAAATTAGTAGACAAAAATAATTTGGTAATATTTAAAATATTTAAACTTGTACCAAATATAAGCATGTCATCAACGTATAAACATATTATCACATAATCATTATCTACAATGTTGGTATAAACACAATTATCCACTTCAACAGAGATAAAATTGTCTTTCAATTAGATTTGATATAATTTTTCAAGACACTTTGTTAGGAGCTTGTTTTAGGCTACAAAGAGATTTAATTAATTTACATACTTTATTTTCTTGTTCATAATGATACATCCTTCAAGTTGAACCTTATAAATCTCTTCTTCTAAATCACCATTTAAGAAAGTTGTTTTACATCCATTTAGTGAATAAAAAACTTGTAAATTCATTCTAAAGCAATTAAAATTCGAATATAAGAAATTCTAGATACTGGTGCAAATGTATCAAAATAATCAATGTTTTTTTTTTTTTGAGAAATCCCTTTGCTACTAACCGAGCTTTATATTTATCTAAAGATTCATCAGGATTAAGTTTTCTTTTGAAAATTCATTTACAGCTAGGGTTTGCACCATGAGGTAAATCAATCAAAATTCATATTTTATTTTTTTATAATAGAATCAATTTCAATTTTTATTGTCTCTTTTCAAAATTTAAAATCCAATGAAGATATACCATCAAAAAAATTTAATGGTTCATTGTCAACAAGAAAAATTTAAAAACTATTTTCATAAGAAAAATATTAATTTTTTTGCCTTTTGCTCCTTCGCAATTCCTTAATGTTAGAGGCATTCTCATGATTTCTTTTCAACATGTGCATGAAATTTTTGTCACACTGTGGAAAATATGTTTAAACAAATTCAGTATTATTTGTCTCAATAATAGTATTGCAATCAAGCGCATCACTTTTCAACACGAGAAATCTATATGCAGCACTATGTTCAGCATATCCTATAAGAATATAATTAACGGTTTTAGGACCTATTTTTCTCTTCTTATGTTCATGCAACAAAACTTTAGCAACGCGCCCTCACACTTTTAAATATTTTAAATTAGGTTTATAACCTTTCCACAATTCATAAAGACTTCTACCAGTTCTTTTATAAGGAATTCTATTTTATAAATGACATGCAGATAATATTGCTTCACCCCATAAGCTATCACGAGCATTAGAATTAATTAACATATAATTCATCATTTCTTTTTAAGTTCTATTTTTCCTTTCAACTACTCCACTAGACTTAGATGAATAAGGGGGTTTACTTCATGAATAATTCTTTCTTTTCACATAAATCATTTAAAGATACATATTCACCACCTCTAATAGATCTAATTCTCTTGATTTTCCTACCAAGTTGATTTTAAACCTCAGACTTATAAGCAATAAAAGTATTAAATACATCATCTTTATTTCAAAGCAAACAAAATTTAGAAAATCATAAAAAAAATCATCAATAAAAGTCACATAATATCTTTTACCGCCTCTAGTCATAAATTGTTTCAAATCACCCGAATCAGTGTGGATCAATGATAATAATTTAGTTTATCTATTTACTGAAAATATGACCTTTTAGTAATTTTAGGTTCAACACATATTTCATATTTATTGAAATTATTCGAGTATAAATCAGATATTAAACCAAGAGACTGCATGTTCTTAATATATGAGACATAAATATGTTCTAATCTAGCATGCCACGAGGAAATAAACTTAACCATGTAAGCAAAAGTAGATGCATCGGTATTGAAAACATTAAATACAAAGAGTCCCTGATTACAATATCTGAAGGAATATTGATTGTATTGAAGTGTTAACCTAATAAAGGAATACATGGGAGATATATATAGGAGATATAGGAAGGAGTACTAATCCTAATAGGACTAGGATTAAGGAGTACTAATCCTAATAGGACTAGGATTAGTACACAGTAAATACTAATATTATTTAATACTATTATTTAATACTATCTGTTATTATCCCCCCTCAAGCTGAGCTGAGCGGAAGCGAATGGAAGCTTGGAACTGAGGTAATCGTGCTGTCGGCTCGGGAGAGGCTTGGTGAGAATATCAGCCGGTTGTTCTTCAGTGGTTACATACTGCACAGTCATGGTGCCGGCCTGAACTTCATCGCGAACAAAGAGACAATCGATATCAACATGCTTCATTCTGGTGTGTAGGACGGAATTCTTGGCCACACAGATGGTTGATTTGTTGTCACAATAGACAGCAGGAACAGTGTGAGTGGCGCGGAGTTCGCGAAGAATATATGTGACCCACATGGTCTCAGCAGCAAGAAGAGCAAGGGCGCGGTATTCAGCTTCAGTCGAGGACCGAGAGACCTTGGGTTGTTTTTTTGTACACCAGGAGATCAGGTTCGGCCCCAAAAAAACGAGAAACCCCGATGTAGATTTTCTGTCATTTTTATCATTCGCCCAATCTGAATCTGAGAAACCCCGAAGCTCCAAGTCCCCGGGTCGAATGAGTAAACCACGACCAAGAGTTCCAAAAATGTACCTGAGAATGCGTATTAGACAATGGTAATCATGTTCACTTGGTTGATGCATGCGCTGAGCAACTCGGTTGACAGCAAACTGGATGTCAGGACGGGTAATGGCTAGCTACTGTAGAACCCCAATGAGGCTGCGGAAGTGGGTGATATCGGCAAAGGGGGTGTCGGCTCCATTTGTAGACGAAGAGACTGCCATCGGTGTTGGTTGACTGGTGCATTTTTCCAGTCCAGCTTTCTGCAACAGATCTCGAGCATATTTTGACTGATGAAGAAACAAGCCGCTGCCTGTCCGAGAAACCTCTATTCCCAAAAAATAATGTAACGGGCCAAGGTCCTTCATTTTGAAGGTAGTATGCATAGTTCGAGTGACATCCTGAATGAGAGCTGCAGTAGAGCCTGTAATAATCATATCATCTACATAGACAAGATGAATAACTGTACCGTGTGCTGAATGTCGAGTAAACAGACTCGTGTCGTGTACGCAACACGTGAAGCCGAGTCCCTGGAGGAACGTTTTCAGACGTGTGTACCAAGTACGGGGGGCTTGCTTGAGCCTATACAGAGACTTCTGGAGTTTGCAAACATGTTGAGGGAAGCGGGGATCAACATAGCTCGGTGGTTGCGTCATGTAGATAGTTTCATCAAGCATGCCATGAAGAAAAGCATTGGAAACATCCAACTGATTGATGAGCCAATTGTTGCGAACGGCGAGTGACACTACCAGGCGAATGGTTTCCTGCCGAATAACAGGACCGAATGTCTCGGAGTAATCAAGCCCATATTTCTGATTGTAGCCTTTAGCAACCAAATGAGCCTTGTACCTGGAAATACTGCCATCCGCATTGTGTTTAATTTTGTACACCCATTTACAGCCCACTGGGTGCCGCCCATGGGGCTTAGGTACAAGAACCCAAGTTTTCTGATCAGTCAAAGCCTTAAACTCGTCATCCATAGCATGACGCCAATAAGCATTTTTTGAGGCAACACGGTAGGTTGTTGGTTCACTATCGGGAAGGGGTGTATTTGGTAGTATGGTAACCTGAAAGGTTTTGGGTTTAAAGATACCGGCTTTGCCACGGGTTAACATGGGATGAGTATTGGGGAGTGGCACGGGCGGTGGTGATTCGAGGGTGGGCGGGAAGGACCCAAAACGGATCGGGCTGGAGATGTTGTGGGTATGGGGTGGTACGGGTTGGTTGTGGGTGTGGGTGGTGGTTGCGGGTGTATTGTGGGTGACGGTCGAAGGGGTGATGAGGGGTGATTGGGTAGTGGGTGGAGGTGTGGGGGAAGGTGGTGAGGGACCCTGTGAGTATGTTGGAAAAAGGGGAAGGACGCCAATAAATGATGTATTTGTGGAGGAGGAAATAGACTCGTAGGGAAACTCATTTTCGACAAATTTGACATGACGAGATGTGTAGACTTGATGAGTTTGTGGGTCAAGACAGCGATAACCCTTGGAGGTAGGATGATAGCCCAAAAAAATACAAGGACGAGATCGGGGTTGTAATTTGTGAGTAATATGAGGGCGTAGCCAAGGGTAGGTAAGACACCCAAAGACGCGGAGGTTGGTATAATTGGGAAGTTCTTGGTAAAGGAGTTGATAGGGCGATTTGTTGGAGAGAGTGTGACTGGGCATTCTGTTAATGAGGTAGTTTGCGGTGGCTAGAGCTTCTACCCAAAAGGAGATAGGGAGATGAGATTGATGTAGAAGAGTAACCACCGTTTCAATGAGATGGCGATGCTTACGTTCAGCCACCCCATTCTGTTCTGGAGTGTATGGACAGGAGGTTTGATGTATAATTCCCAGGGATTGCAGAAACTGGCCAAAGATGTTATTGACATATTCCTTTCCATTGTCACTTCGAAAAAGTTTAACATGAGAATTGAATTGTGTTTTGACCATTTTTTCAAAAGTGACAAAGGTGGTGTATGCCTGTGATTTGTGTTTTAGTGGGTACAACCAAGTGTATTTTGTAAAATCATCCACAAAACAAATATAATAGCGAAAACCAGCAAATGAAGGAACAGCAGTAGGACCCCATAGGTCAGAATGAATAAGTTGAAAAGGTGCAGTTGTACGCTTCTCAGATAAAGTAAAAGGTAATTTATGAGATTTAACAATTGAACAGGAGTCACAATTGTTTACATGAATGGAAGAAAAACCTAATTGAGACATTAAAGAATTTATTATTTGAGTAGACGGGTGACCCAGACGACTGTGCCACAACAGACTGTGGCCATCAGCCGAAAGAGCCACCGGAGCCACAAGAACGCTTTCTGAAACTGGGTGGACAGACGAACTTGTGCCAGGAAGAACGTACAGACCATGCTCACAGGGGCCCTGAAAAATCACCCTCTTGGTAGTATTGTCTAGGATCTGAAAATCATTAGAGGTGAACAAGAGTGAGCAATTATTGTCTTTTATGAATTGGTGAACTGAAGGAGATTGGATTTAATAGAAGGGACGTGGGTAAGGTTACCTAGGTGAAAGATAGTGGTGGGGGTTTTAATGGTACCCGTGCCAGTGTGAGAAATATTAAGGGACTCACCGTTGCCAACAGTAATACCATTGGAGCCATGATATGGATTTGGAGCGTTAAGCTTGGATAGATCAGAAGTAACGTGCATGTTGGCCCCAGTATCCAACAGCCATTCAGAGGAAGGGTCGGCTTGAGATGCATAATTGGCACGGTTATCACTATTTCGACTCTCCTCATACCGAAACCAGCAACGAGTAGCGGTGTGTCCTGTTTTCTGACAGATTTGACAAGTTGGACGATCCCGCTCGTAAGTGCCCTGCCTGCCGCTGGAAGATGACTGCCCGCCGCTGCCGAAGGAGTGCAGGCTGTTGTTGCTGCCGTGCTGCTGACCGTCGTACGGCGGACGACTGCCCTGTCGACCGCCGCACCCGCGGCCTCCGTTGTTTCTGCCGTAGCCGCCGCGGCTCCACTGCCGGCCGCCACTGCGCCCCCCGCGATAGTTCTAGGTTGCGTGAGGGCTGTGGCCGGTTCCATAACAGCGGCTTCTCGGAGAAGAAGTTTGCTCTCCAGATCCACGCTGATTTCTTCACTTTTTAGCCACGAGAAGAGAGTAGCCAGGTCAACGGGCATTGTACTGATGCGAACCGCCTGTTTAATGGAGGAGTAAGCTGATGGGAGCCCCCGAACGACGCACATGACGAGATGTTTTTCGGGAATGATTTCGTTCACGGTGTCGAGGGCTGTGATGATGGTGGAGACCTCGTCTAAATACTTCGCCATAGTTTTCGTGCCTTTGGTAATTGTGTGGAGACGATCACGCAATTGAAAAATATGAGAGTGGGAAATTGATGCATAGCGTCTTGCGAGGGCCGTCCACAGGGCTGAAGCAGTTGTGTAGGATCGGACAAGTTTCTGAACCGTGGGAGAGATGACCGCAATCAAACATGATCGGATCTGGCCATCCACGGCTTCCAGGCGGCATGAGCCGGATTGGTTTTTTCTGATTTGTCTGTGGTGGTGATGACTGCCGGCGGCGGTTCTGTGCTTCCATCGACGTATTTTAGAAGGTAATTGGCCTCAAGGGCTGTAAGAACGGTGATTTTCCATGTAGGGTAATTTATGTCTGATAATTTTTCGGGAATCAGGGCATGAAGATGCCTGAGAAGGAGTTTAACGCCAGAAAGAAGTGAATCGAGAGGATCCACCTCAGTTGTCATGGTTGCCGCCTCCCAAGAGAAGAGAGGGAACGATCAGTGCCCTAAAGAGAGAAAAAAAAAACCTAGAGAAAAGAAGATCTAGGTGTTCTGGATCTTGATACCATGAAGGAATATTGATTGTATTGAAGTGTTAACCTAATAAGGGAATACATGGGAGATATATATAGGAGATATAGGAAGGAGTACTAATCCTAATAGGACTAGGATTAAGGAGTACTAATCCTAATAGGACTAGGATTAGTACACAGTAAATACTAATATTATTTAATACTATTATTTAATACTATCTGTTATTAATAGCTAGCACAATATTTTTTATTAATATAATCTTATCAGATTCTAATATCACTTTGATTCGAGCTTTATTTAGCAAAACTACATAAATCGTATTTTCTCGTATTGTAGGAACATGTAGCACATCCATAAGGGTTAAAGCATTTCCCGAAGTGAGATTTTGAAGCACTTTATCCTTACCCAAGACATTAAAAGTTGTTGACCTTCCAGGGTAGACTACTTCACTGTCATCTCATGTTGGTATAAAGGAGACATATGCTTCTCGATTTGCACATATGTCCCGAGTAGACCTAGATTCTACTGTCAATTCTTTTCCATGTGCTACAACATTCACCTAAGAAATGACAGCTGCAATAATTTCATCTTCTTCAGCTAAATTAGCTTTATAAGGATAACCTTTTTCATTTTCATTTGTAAATTTTCTTCTATGTTGAGCTATGTGATGACCTGATTTTCCAAAAGTGAAACAACAACTTTTTCTTCTGTTAAAGTTGGAATTATTAGGCATGTAACCTTTAGACTTATTCATACCTGTTATTTTTGCTGCTTTGTCCTTGCACTAAATTTGTCTTGAGAAATAGTTATTTAGCCTTAAATGACTCTTTCTTGTTAGTATCTTCAATTAAAATATGAGTCACTATCTCCTTAGTAGTATAATTTGTTTGCTTATGTTGTAAGTTAATGTTATAATCATTTCATGATTCAGGAAATTTTTCGATCAACACTCCATTAGAAAATTTTTCCGGTAGAGAAATTTCAAGTCTTTGAGTAACTTTTTATATTCATTAATTTGAATTTTCATCTCTTTAACGTCACTCATATACCATTGATAATATCTGTCAGGCCCTGAGACTACACCCTGGATAGGATTTGCACTCGAAGTTCATTGCTGGCCTCGAGTAGACCCTTGGTATAGGTTACTTACTCAGCGAAAGACTTAAACACAGGAGATACAGCTCATGAAAAGATATCTTAAAGAAATAACTTAGCCAAAATGACAAATCATGTTTAACCGTTTACAATTAAAATGAACAAGACTAAAGAACTAATGTTATATGTCTATGAAGCCTCTAAAACAAAGAGGGATGTTCTGACAGGATCTTTAATCATCCTTACTTCGTCGTCACATAGAACTACTTAACTTAATGGATCCACTAGCTCAACTTAAGTGATCATCTAAAATGTATGATCATTTAACACCTATGATGACTATATGGTTTACGGAGACTTGATTTAATATGAACTCGCATCCCCATATTGGTTCTCAACTTCTTTCTTTGCTTTCAGATAATTACTCAAATCTTAGCTCAAAATCTCTCTTGGAATCAATGTTCTCTTTCTTTCTTAAATGTGTAAACATTTATAAACTCTTAGATAATATTCATTTCCTTTATAAGTTTTTGAGAATGAATTCAACTCTTTACTTAACTTGAAACTTGAGTCTTACAAACAAAGTTAAAACATTGCTAAACACTCTTCAAAACTTTTAAGAACTTTGCTTTGACTTGCTTCTTAACTTTTAGGCTTGACTCTTAAATTCTTTGACTTTGATATTAACTTTCCTTGAATTGAATTATAGATTCAAGGTTGATGATCTCATTTTTCTTGATGATTTAATGATACCTAGATGTACCTTAGATTGTTGAAATCAACTAACAAATGTAGGTGCATCACTAAGGAACTAGTATGAAAAAGTGGGAAGGGATGGGGAGAACTAGCGTCCCAGGCGCTCTGAGAGGCATGGGGCGCCAGCCCTCAAACTTCAGAGAGATGGGTGGCGCACTCTAGCTGGCGCAGCGGCCCAAAGGACAAACTTCATAGACTTATTTTTGGGGCTCTGAGAGGCGCAACGCTCAAGGCCTTTCCCAGGCGTTTTCCGACTTTTTTCTTTCGTTTTTCATCTCTAAAACCTCGAAAATTTCATGGTTCTTTTCCGAAACACTTAGGATCATTAGTACTATAAATATACAATAGATTCAACTCGAAATTACACCTGAAAACATGAATCAAACCATTAAGAACTCAACGAAACTTTCAACAATGTTCTTCAAAAACTCAATTTCTTAACATTCACAACTCAAACTCACTGAATTCAAACATGGTTGGCGCGTGGGTAAACTAACCCAATGCTATGTGATTTCACATACCTTTTAGAGATCACCTCGACAAATTCCCCACGCAAAGCTTGAATGTTCTTAGAATTTTCTTGATTTCTCCTCTTTTCTCTTATGTTCTCTCTTCTCAAGCGACCAAGCCCTAGCGTAAATTCTAATTTTTCTCTAAATTGAAAAAAGTCTTATTTTACCTCAATTAATCCCTAAGATGAATTAATATAATTAGGTAAGTAAAAGACAAATTTTACCTTCCCAAATCCGATTTGGAGCTTTCCTTAATCCAATTTGGACTTTCCTTAATCCAACAATTCAACTTTTAAAAGGCGTAACTCACTCATACAAACTCGGAATCATGCAAAATTGGCTGTGTTTGAAAGATAATTCAAAGGTCTTTCCAACCATATCTAGAACTACACCTAACTCATCCTGAGCTAGGAGTTATGGTCGTTTAAAGTTGGCCAAAAACTCACTTAAAAAATTATAGATTTTCCTTTACTTTCCAAAAGTAACTATTCCTGATTTTTAACTATTTTCTAGTTCTTTTTAGTTGCGAGATGTTATAGTAGTATCTTTCAACTACAAATTTTTGTTTGGTAGTATTTTCAGTCGTGAATTTCTTAATTAAGCCTTCCCAAATAATTTTTGCCTCCTTGCAACTGTAATAAACATCAAACGATTCGTTAGAAATACTCTGCAATATAATATAGCGACATACCTTATTGGCGTATTGGCATGATTCCAGAGTTTTGTTATTAACGTCTGCACTTGGTTGAGGATGTATTAAAGCATGTGCAGCTCCATGAACATCAAGCAATGAAAAGATACACTCTTGCCATCTTTTAAAATTTTCATTAGCAAAGATTTCAATATTTGACACATCCGGAAATTATTTAGCATAAGGTGATACTACTGAAATTTGAGTAGCGGGATTAATACCAACATTTGTAGTATCAGAAATAATTTCAGGAGTAGTATTATCTGTAGCGACTCATTTGGTCATTTCGAGTAATAGAGATTTTAGTTCATAAAATACTTCCTATATAATCTAAATAGATATTATGGACCATTCATGACTACAATTATAGAATTAATGCACCACTTTTAATAATTTATTTAGTTGGTGGTTAAAGAAAATAACATTATGACTTATAGTGGATCACTTTTACACTTTTATAATTATTGATAATAATAATCAGGGTTCCTATCATGAGTTATAAACTCAGAAGGAACTTAGCGATAGCGACCCGATTAGCAGGAGGCAGACGAGTTCCTCAGGTAGAAACTCTACTACTTAAATTTGTTATTGCTAGGAGGAAAATATTGTTTTAACATTAAGTATTAAATTAGTCAATTGTGTTTTCTTTATGAAAGTGTGGGACAACAACTAGTGGATCATTTATTACTTGGTGAGAAGTTAATAAATTGTACAGAAGAGAAAAGATTAGATGGGGTGATTTTATTAGCTGCTAAAATGCTACTATATCAGGGTTCAAATCTCATCCTTGACAAATTTATATTTTATTTAAGTGGGAATAGGTCATTATTAATTTTGATTACTGGATACAAGTAATAGAATTGTAAGGTTTTAAATTATATGGGTTGCTACTTCATAATACTTTAGATTTAGAAAGGAGATTTTTAATTTTAAATAAGAAATTAGGGTGTTAGACTTAAAGTTCTTAAAATAAGAATTCAAATTTTAAATTGAGTTTTTGAATCTAGGTTAGAAGTGTAACAATATAAGTGTCTACAGATCCATTTACTTACAAATAATGCATGTTTAATAGATTGGAAATGTTCGCATTGAGGAAAAAAAAGCATTGGAGAAGTAGCTTGCCTTATTCTGATTCTTCGGTGGAGGTAGGTTATGATTTATGCTACTTTATAGTAAATTCTTAATAGTGATTGATATGCGTTGAATAATATTGTGAATTTTTCTATGTACTTGATTGTGTGATTGTGTCGCTTGGTTGTGTGTGTTTTCTGATTGGTCTGAAATCATGTGACCGTTGAATTTAAAATCTTAAACCCTCTCTATCAAAGTGAGGCCTTGAAGAAAGAAGGCTCGATGAAATATTATTAACGAATGAAAAAGTGGTGATATTAAATGATAAATTAATGATATTATTGGATCGGAGTGTCACGTTCCGACACCTTATTATTGAATCAGATTGTCACATTCCAACATGGTATTTTTGGATCAGAGTGTCACGTTCCGGCACGGTAGTCTTGGATTGGAGTGTCACATTTTGACACGATAATATTAAAGGAAAAACATGTTGAATTAATGGAAGTTATTCAATCTCACAGAACTCAACTCCCAAAATGGTTTGGTTTGGAGGCATGAGTCCCCATGTGTGATCTTGATATCGTTGACTGATTAAGTACTTACTTTAATGTTGTTGACACTTGTTCATGTTGTTTGTTTTTTTATCACATGTTAAGTGCTATAGTTGAGTCCATACTATTATTCATTGTATATTAGTTTCTATTTTGGGTTGGCCAATGATACCTACTCAGTACATGTTGCCCCGTACTGAGCCCTACTTCTGTTTTTTTTCTTTGTTTTCCTTTTATGAAATACAACGAGTGTACCATTGACTTCAAATTGCCCTCAGCTCTAGCCAGTCTCCGGCATATCAGGTCCAGGGTGAGCTATTCATTCAAGCTCGTGTTGGATTCTCTCGGTCATGACATGATGTCCTGTACCATTTTATTCTTTTATTTTGGTGTATTTAATATTCTTAGACTTAGTATTGGAGATTAGATGTCCTTGTATTGATGACTTTCAAGTTTTGGGAAAAGATATTTAATAAGTTTTGAGCTTCGGCATTATGCTTGTAGTTTGTAAGTTGGGGTTAAATTCGTTGGTTCTCCCACCTAGGTGGTTAAGTGTTACTGTCACTCAAGACTCATTTTGGGTCGTGTTCGTTGATCTCATCATACAATGACAAGTCTAGTAGAGTCTTCCGGAACGGTAAGGGACACCTTTACTTTTCTTCGAGAGACTATAAGACTTTAAGAAAACTTCATTCCTTCGATCTTTCGTGTTACTACTTGTGTCCAATTGGTATCTAGGTGATACAAATTGGTATCTGACCTTCTTCACTCGATTTTGCATATGAATAGTATTAAAGTAGTAGAATTGTAGAATTGGAAACGCCAACACCAACAAGAGAGTATGCGTCCTTAATAATTGATATGTTTCCACGATTTACTATAGGCATGTAATTACTAGTGACTAGTATGGTATTTTTATGAAGTTCTTAAAGTTGAAATCCCTATTCTTTATGGGTAGCATTTTCTGACTTCTTTATGGAGAAGTATTTTCTCCGGATCTTAATGGCTATGAGGTAGATGGGGTGAAGTAAGATGACTTTGCCAAGGTGACAACATTCAAAAGGTTCGTAAGGAATGGCTACGTAATGAATATCATTACTTTGAAAAATTAGTTAGTAAAGTCCTCAAAAGATATATGAATTTCTTAGTGAATGATATGTGTGTGTGTCTATATATATATATATATATATATATATATATATATATATATATATATATATATATATAAGGTCATGATATGCCTACTACAATAATATAGATATTTGCTTGGTCAAAGTTTTGGTGTGTGTTATTTTGTCATCAACCTGATCTAAGAATGAATTTAATAATAGTTTGGATTTATTTTATGGTAGAAATGTGTGACCTATTTGGATATAATCTCCGCGGTAGGTAGAGCCTACTTGTGTTTTTTTTTCTTTGTTTTCCTTTTATGAAATACAGCGAGTGTACCATTGACTTCAAATTGCCCTCAGCTCTAGCCAGTCTCTGGCATATCAGGTCCAGGGTGAGCTATTCATTCAAGCTCGTAATTGATTCTCTCGGTCATGACATGATGTCCTGTACAATTTTATTCTTTTATTTTGGTATATTTAATATTCTTAGACTTAGTATTGGAGATTAGATGTCCTTGTTGTGATGACTTTCAGGTTTTGGGAAAAGATATTTAGTAAGTTTTTGAGCTTCCGCATTATGCTTGTAGTTTCTAAGTTGGGGTTAAATTCGTTGGTTCTCCCACCTAAAGGGTTAAGTGTGGGTGCCACTCACGACTCATTTTGGGTCGTGACATTATCTGTCATAGTTTCTTAGATTGTTGGGAAAATAATTGAAAATTAACAATAATAATAAGGTTTAAGTCATCCACAACTAATTCAAGTTGTCCGCATAATTCACTTGCTCACCTCAACTTAGCCTTATGCCTCTTGAACACCTCTACCAACGTGAATCTGAACCATTTGAATATTTTTTTTATCAAAATAATGAACAACTATGCAGTATGAGTATCCTAAATCAAAAAGTATTCAGCAAACGTAGAGAAGTAATAAGTCAATTCTTTTTTCCAAAATATAAACTAAGAAAATATTTCAACCGGCAAATATTTCTTGTATAATGAAAAGTTTAGCCTTATGATATGAATAATTGATTTAAGAATTGTTATTTAAGGTATAGTTATATTTAAAAGTTTGTCGTAAATTTTGTGTTTAAAGGTATAGTTAGAATTTTGAATTGATGGGTGTACTATTATAAAAATATTGACTTAAGATATAAATTTGATTTGTTTGACATTTAAGTTTTTAATAGTGAAAATCATTGAAATTTTGATATTATTGGTCCAAAATTGATTGATATAATATTTATTTTAATATAATATAAATATTGAATTCATTAAAATGCCAAAAATGGTATCAATTACTAGTTAGAGAAGTGTTATCAAGAAAAATAAAATAAGATAAATATAAAATTTAAATTTCTAACATCATATAGAGAGGTCCATCCAATCATCATCGCATTATGTGATACTCCAAGTGTGAGTTTACATATTTATATTTCAATATATTTTTAAAAATATAACACTATTATATTTGATCTCAAAAAGAGAACATAGATTTATTTGAAGCTGATGACCATTTGAATACGCTGTTGGTTTCAAGACTCACGAATCATGATGATAAAGGGTTTTTTGTCAAAAGAATATTTTAATAGACAAATATATTTTGTATGGTAAACTTATATGACTTTTTTTTTTTTTTGTATACTGAAAAGATAAAACTTATTTAGGACCTAGTCAAATTTTATAAATTCTTTTGTAAGTTCAGTATTTCAAGACTCACGAGTGTAATTCTTAAAGTTTATAAAACTTCAAATATATGATCATTACACTAGTATTTGAATAATTATTTGCAACTACCAGATGACATATTATATTAGTAAATAATCAATCCTAAGATAACTTATATTTGTATAAACTTGTTTGATTTGAAAATCTAAAAAGTATCACATAAATTGGAACGGATGGAGTAATAAGCTAAGAGATATGATCATTAGAAACTGAGTGTTGTATGGACTGATGCGAAAAGTCACAGTTTTTTTTATAAAAGTCAACTCTTCATAAAAGTTGCAACTTTTCATCAAAGTCACAACTCTTCATAAAAGTCGCAACTCTTCATTTTCCATTAACACCTTTTCAAACCCAACAATCCCTCGCATGAATGGGGAATGACTCCAAGACAAAGAAACAAAAAAGTATGTCTACTTTACAAGCAAGAATTAATTGCATCTGAATAAGTAGGTTTAATTTCTCCTTGGTCTTTCAGTCGTGAACATATGTTAAGATATACTCGGTTAATCGCTCGATGCGATATCCTTGAACCATCGAGCTTTGGTGTATACCTAGACAAATATATGTCACACAATGAACCCTTTACCGTTTATGGTTCTTACGATTGTGTTCATTTCAGCCATGAACACCTCCTGATTTCATGAGTGTATAAAGAGATGGATTTTTGACAATCATACTTTTGAAGCGGCTTACACTTCACACTCACATATGTGATTTATAAATGTGTTATCGCATAGATACACTAGTTGGTCACATCTACCAAACTTAGCAAATTGTTAAAAACTTTAAGCTTTATTAACTCATTAATAAGCCTTAATATTATATCCTTGTTCTTGAGCATTGTCTTCATCATGAAAATGGATTAAATTGGTTGACAATGTTGAACCGTCAGTCACAACTTTATTTTTCTCCTTGAATCAAGCTCTTGAAATCTCCAGTCTGCTAGATAGAGTTACCACCATGATGACTTGTCCTAAGCCGTAAATCCATTCCATTAGATAATCTTCAACTTTATTTCTGGTTAGGACTTTTTTATAAGTGGATCCAACACATTATCTTTTGACTTTAGATAATAAGTTGTGATAATTCTACTAGAGCGTAATTTTCTAACAGTAACATGTCTATGTCTTATATGACAAGACTTTTCACTATATGGCATGCTCCATGCCCTACCTATTGCATCTTCACTATCAAAGTGTATGGATACTGATGCAATGGTTTGGGCCAAAAAAGAATATCAATCAAGAAATTTCGAAATCTTTCAACTAATTTGCCGATCTTATATAAAACACCTACCATGTAGATCATTGTAAGCTAGCGATACATGTCTTTTTTGAAAGGTTTCCTAGAGAGTGATCCTCTACCAAGAGTAAATATTTATCCACTCTGGAATTTTACTTCATTATTCGGTGATCCAATTTGTATCACTATATCCTCTCAATTTTTGCTGGATATTCTTAAAATACAAGATGTAGTTAAGTACACGAAAACTCTTTTCATTGTCATTCAATGAGTTCGATAGGAATTACTCGTGAACTGACTCAGTTCATTAATAACACATGCTATATCTGATCGCGCACACTTCGCGATATACATAGTACTTTCCAATACTCCAGCTCAATCCAATGGCAAGTCACTTTCGCCTTCACTCTTTTAAAAGGCAAAACTCACATTTATTTGAGACTTTACAATACTGAAATTCAAACATTTGAACTAGTCAAGTACCTTTTCAATACAATGAGATTGTGACAATGCTAAACATTATGGAGTTCTAAGTATTCTAATACTTAAGAGCTCATCAACAACTCTAAGATATTTCATATCAAACTTGTTTTATAGCATATGTTTAGTAGCATTTATGTCATTACTGTCTCTATTGATAATCAACATATCACCAATATTGAAACAAATAATGACCTTGTGATTTTAATGTGAACACATTTATCACTTTCATAATTCTTAAATAAATTTTCCAATATGATTTAGTCAAATTTCTTTTGTCATTGTTTGGGTGCTTTCTTTAGTTCATAATCTGACAAGTTCACACATTTTTTTCTTTACCAAGAACCACAAAACCCTCGGCTGTTCCATATAAATTTCTTCCTCCAATTCTCCATTTATGAGAGTTGTTATCACATTCATTTAGTGAATTTAGAGGTCATATACCACAACTAACACAACTAACATCCAAATGAATGTAATTCTAGTTACTGATGAGTATGTGTCGAAAAGATCAAGACCTTGTTTTTTTGTCTTACTTTATATGTGTCAACAGTTCCATCAAATTTTATTTTCTTTTTGAGGATTCACTTTGAACTAAAAAGTTTTTTTCCGTGAGGAAGATCAACCAACTTCCAATAGGATTGTTGAAGATTGAACCAATCTCACTATTGACACCATCTGTCAAAAAGGATGAGTCTACAGAAGACACAAGAAATGTTACAAAATTATGTTCGAATGAAGTATATGTCATTTGACATTTACTACACCTCTGAATTATTAAGTACAAATGCCTTTTGTTCTATCCAAGGTCGTTTAGACCTTTTACTAGACTACTCAAGTCTAATTTTCCAGTCCACAATCTTAGAATATTTTAAAATATTTTAAGTTAGATTTCCTCCCTGTTCATTTCTCATATGGAATAGATTGGAACCTAACAAATAAAATTTTTTATTGCTTTAAGACAAAAACTTTCTGTTGTTCCCTTTTGCGGTAAAGATAGTTCCTCCACACAAGTTTTCTGGTACACCTGAACTTATAAGTAATGCAACTATCATTTCCTTCAAAGTGTTTTTTATTAGATTGGGGTAAATAGGGCAGCAGTTTGATGGATAATTCCACTTTTCAAACATATTTCCACAAAATGAGATTTATACTCTCCATCCTTATCACTTCTTATTTTTTTCTAACTGATTTTCCAACTACAATATTATATTGTATTTACGTTTCTATTGGTTCATCCTTACCATTCAGCAAATAGATATAGTCGTTTCTAATGCAATTGTCAATGAAAGTCAAGATATACATTTTCCCACCACGAGATGGTGTTACCTTCATATCACAAATGTAAGTGTAAATCAATTTTAAGGGATTAGAATTTATTTCAACATATTTATAAGAATGCTCAACATACTTAGATTCCACCCAAACTTGACATTTTTTTTTATTGCACTAGTAAAACTTCTAAGTTGATCACTTCCTTACAAGATTTTGTAATTGACATCTTCCAAGTGTTCATGTCATCAAGTAAGAACGAATAAAAATATTGAGTTTGGAAACCTCTCCGCGAGTTAGCTTTTTCTCACAAATTTTTGTTTCCTTTGTGTGACAAAAACATTGTTTAAAGTCATCACCTTGTCAAATGTCCTTTTCAGAAGGAACTTTCGATAACTTTCAATTCGATTGTTATAGAACTACCCATGAACAAAATTTCTTCGAGTTCAATAAAGGCATTATAATATAAATGCTTCTTTTATAAAATATGACAAATAACTATTCACCAATATTCATGTCTATACAAATAGTTGTATATAATAGATATATCTTTTCATGAATAATCACAACATTTCAAGTGACATTTTTTCATAAAAAAACACAATCATTTTGAACAAGTATACATGTAATTTGATAGTTTCATACTAGTTGTCACGCCCCGAGCTACCCCCGAGATGCGGACAAGAAAACTAGGACCACAAATGATCCTAAGCTACCCTGCTGGCATGATCATAAGCATACTAAAGATAATAAACTATTGCGGAAGCTAAATCATACTTAAAATGAAAAGATGGGGAACACCCATATTCTATAACTGAGATATTTGAAAATTATGAGTTTAATACAAAAGAAATATTAACTCAATGCTGAGTTGAATCTAACTATGCCTCCAAACTAGACTAGAAATACCTGGACAAGCCCTAGCTAAATCTAGCAAAAACTGAAACTAAATGACTAAAGACTGAAATGAAACTCATGACTGTTGTCCTCGGAGAATGAGGACTCACCACTGAATCTGTTGAAATGGAGATCGGAATATCGATCTATGCGTGATCTGGATGCTGAAAAGCTGAACCTACATCACTAGAAGATGTAGCGCACTTATGCGTCAGTACTTGAAGGTACTGAGCATGTAGGATAGAGTACAGCTGAAATAACATATAACTGAACAAGCACAAAAACAAGTATAATAATCTGAACGTGATGTGCTGATATCTGAGCTAACTGGATGCAATGACCAATTTATAACATGCTGAAACTGAATATACTGATAAATGGTCAATATACGCCCCCATTGAGATGACCCAATATACCCTGCCAAAGCTATAAAGGCATGCTGACGTGATCACTAAACTGATTGCCAACAGAGGGGACTTACAACCTACTCGGCTAGTAGTTCTGGAACTATTGGGTTCGCTAAACCCTTGTCCAACTCAGTATTATGCTACTCCCAATGAATTCTGTAAATTAACTAATTATATCTGCATTTTTGTAAATACTGGATAGCTCGAAACTGAACATGCAAACTGAGAATGCAATAATTAATCTGGTAATTATGCATTTATAAATGAGGCATGTATATCTAAAGTGTCTGAAATATATGACCTAGCATTTGTAATTCAAGAACTAAAGAAATACAAAGCTAGGGTTCTGAAATTCATGCGATAATCTGACTAATAACATGATAATCTGATTTGGAACATATATTTAATAAATTCATGAAGTTATATCAAAGTTCTAGAAACCCTAGGTTTAATCATGATAAGAGAATCAAGAATCGACTGAAACTAAGAACAAATGGGTGAAAGGAACCCACTAGTGAAATCCACATACCTAGTGATGAAATCCACGGAAAAATACTTAAATTTCGAGGCTTGAACTGCTGGAGCTTGTGGAGTTCTTGAACTAGGGTTCTTGAGCTTTTTCTCCTCTCTTGCTTCTAATTTTCTAAGTTTTGATTTAATGATTTGACTTGAATATGTTTTAATTATGTTTTCTAGGCTTAAACTGACTAAAATCAGATGATGTAGGGTCAAAACGACGTAACTTAGGGTGTAAATGGAGTGGGAAAGGTCAAAAAGACTCCTAGAAAGGTTGTTGTCTGGCCTCACGACGGCCAGCACTGACGGTCCGTCGTGCTCCCGACGCCTCGTCTTTGGGTCCGTCGTGAGGGCGTGTTCGACAGGCCTTTACTAAAATTGGCATAACTTTTTACTCAAAGGTCTAATTTTAGCAAGGTTGGTGGCTATGAAAATATAATTCAATTATCTATCTGTGGATAGGTCATGGGAGACATAATTCATTTTGTGATAAGAGTTATGATCATTTTAAATTTACCTAACTGCATTTCCCCTTAACTGGCTGCAAAGTTTTCACCTACGGACTGTAGGTCCACCTACGACCATGTTGCTCATCCATAGATCTTGTCCGAGAGTGGTTGAAGGGAGTCTTGATCGACGGTCATGGACTATGGACCGTCGTTTGAACTAAGGACCGTAAGTACGTCCGTCGTCCAAGACTTAACCAATTTTTCTAGGCTGAAATTTTTGGGAGTTTCTGATCCCATCGACGGTTGTGCAGGACAGACCATGGTTCAGGCTACGGTCCGTCGATGCCACCGTTGGTCGCACTTGCAGATTTTTGAAAGTCTAATTTTTGGTCTGTTTTGGCTACGGGGTGTTACATTATCTCACCCTTGGGAACATTCGTCCTCGAATGAAGACTAAACTAGCTGAAATAGAGGGAGAGCCCAGTACTAAACACTGAGAACTGAGTTATGACTGATATTGAGTTCTGAGTACATGCAATTACGCTAAAAATGAAAGTACAAACTGAGGGAACATGATACTAAAACTGAATTTACGCATGAATGACTGTGAAACTGAAGAGGAACTATTACCTCAAGTTGGAGTGGAATCGGAAGGAAAAAGGTAAGGATACTTGGCTTTCATGGCTGCATTGCTTCCCAAGTAGCTCTCTCTACGGACTGACTCCTCCACAAAACCTTGACTGAATCGACTTCTTTGTTTCTCAAACTTCTAACCTGACGGTCAAGAAACTCAATTGGTACATCCTCATAAGAAAGACTATAATTCACCGCAACACTCTCTAATGGAACTATAGAGGCCGGATCACCCACACACTTCTTGAAGAGTGAGATGTGGAAGACCGGACGCACTGCTGCTTTTGCTGGCAACTCTATCTCATATGCCACCTTGCTAATCCTTTTCAAGATCATGTAAGGGCCTACATATATAGGACTGAGCTTCCCAATCTTTCCAAATCTCATCACCCTTTTCATAGGTGAGACTTTCAGAAAAAACCCAATCATCAACTTGGAACTCTAGTTCCCTTCTCCTTACATCTGCATAAGATTTCTGACGACTTTGGGATGTCTTAAGTATATCTCTAATGAGTTGCACTTTCTCCATGGCATAAAGGACTGAATCTGGCCCTATCAAAGTTGCTTCACCTACTTGAAACCAATCAAAAAGAGATCTACATCTACGCCTATATAAAGCCTCATAAGGGGTCATCTGAATGCTAGAATGGTAGTTATAATTGTAGGCAAACTCAATAAGAGGAAGGTGATCATCCCAACTACCTTTGAAATCGATCACACAAGCTCTCAACATATGTCTGAATGGTACGCTCTGACTTCCCATCCATCTGTGTATGAAATGTTTTACTAAGGTTAACTTGAGTACCAAGACCTTTTTGAAATGACTTCCAGAAATGAGAGGTAAACTGAGGACCTCTATTTGAGAGGATAGACAAAGGAACCCCATGAAACCTCACAATTTCAGTAAGGAAAAGCTTGGCATAGTCCTCTGCCGAATATGTAGTCTTGACCGCCAAAAAGCGAGAATACTTAGTCATCCTATCAACTATCACCCAAATTGAGCCATGTATTCTCCGAGTACGAGGTAACCCTGTGATGAAATCCATATTGATCACATCCCACTTCCAAGTAGGAATATCGATCTCTTGAGTCATACCTCCTGGTTTCTGATGTTCTACCTTGACTTGCTGGCAACTGGGGCACTTACTCACAAAGTCTGTTATATCCCTCTTCATGCCATTCCACCAATATACTTCTCGTAGATCACGGTACATCTTATTGGCACATGGATGAATGGAATACCTGGAGTTATGAGCTTCTGCAAGAATATGCTGCATCAACTCTCCCACATCAGGAACACACAATCTACCTTTGTAGCGAAGTACACCATCTCTTCCTTAGGATAAAACCTCCACTCTCTGATTGTTGACTACACCCTTTAGTTCAAGCAAGATCGGATCACTCTCTTGATTTTCCTTAACCTCCACTACCAAAGACGATTTTGCCCCATTCTGAAATGTTACACCACTGTCTGATATGCTCATAAGGCAAACTCCCAAGCGAGCAATCCTGTGAACATCCTTCACTAGCTCCTTTCTTTTTTCCTCGACATGGGCTACACTACCCATAGATAATCTACTAAGAGCATCGGCCACTACATTCACCTTTCAAGGATGATAATGCACACTCATATCATAATCCTTAAGGAACTCAAGCCATCTCCTCTGGCGAAGATTCAACTCTTTCTGGGTGAACAAATACTGAAGGCTCTTATGATCGGTGAACCCATCTACATGAACACCATACAAGTAATGTCTCCATATCTTGAGTGCAAACACCACTGCTGCAATCTTGAGGTCATGAGTTGGATAGTTCTTCTCATGCACCTTAAGCTTTCTAGAGGCATAAGATATAACCTTATCTCTGTGAATCAACGCATAACCAAGGCCAACTCTGGATGCATCGCAATAGATCACATAACCATCTGAACCCTCTAGTAGAGTCAAGACAGGAGCTGTAGTCAATCTAGTTTTCAATTCTACGAAGCTTTTCTCACAATCATCTGACCATTGCAACTTGACCATCTTTTGAGTCAACCTAGTCAATGGTGAGTCTATGGATAAAAATCCTTCCACGATCCTTCTATAATAACCTGCTAGACCTAAGAAGCTTATGATATCGATAGCAGGGGTAGGTCCGGGCCATTGTTTCACTGCTTCTATCTTTTGTGAATCTATGCGGATCCCTTCGCTAGATACAATGTGACTAAGAAAAGCAACGGATTGCAACAAAAACTCACATTTACTAAACTTAGCGAATAACTGGAGATCTTTGAGAGTCTGCAGAACAACTCTCAAATGACTTGCATGTTCTTCCTCACTCCTAAAGTAAATGAGGATATCATCAATAAAGGCGATAACGAACAAGTCTAAGTACTGTTTGAACACTCTGTTCATCAAATCCATAAGAGCTGCAGGAGCATTGGTTAGTCCAAACGACATAACAACAAATTCATATTGACTATACCAAGTTTTGAAGACTGTTTTCGGAATGTCACTATCTCTGACTCTGAGCTGATGATAACCCGATTTGAGGTTTATCTTTGAGAAATAACTAGCACCCTGAAGTTTGTTAAACAAGTCATCAATCCTGGGGATGGGATACTTATTCTTGATTGTGACCTTGCTCAACTTTCTATAGTCAATGCACATTCTGATAGAACCATCTTTCTTCTTTACGAACAATACTGATGCACCCCATGGTGAAATACTAGGTCTGTTAAAACCTTTATCTAAAAGGTCTTTCAACTGCTCTTTCAATTCCTTAAGCTATGCTGGATCCATTCTGTAAGGAGGAATAGAAATAGGTTGGGTATCTGGAAGGAGATCAACTCCAAAGTCGATTTCCCTTTAGGGAGAAACACCGGGAAGATCTTTTGGAAATACTTCTGGAAATTCACAGACTACTGGAACTGACTCAAGAGATGGGTTTCAAGGATAGAATCCTTAACCCAAACTAGATGATACAGATAAACCTTAGATATCATCATTCTGGCTTAAGGTAAGAAATAAATCGACCCATAGTTGCTAGGATACTACATTTCCATTCTAAGATTGGTTCGTTTGGAAAATGAAAACGAACAATCATAGTTCTACAATCGATTGAGGCATAAAATGAGTGTAACCAATCAAAGTCTACCATTTCAAAATATACTAGATCTGCTGAGGTGACTTTCTGAGAGACTATGACACGGCAATTTCTGTATACCCGTCTAGCTATAACTAGGTCACCCACTGGAGTAGAGACTGAGAAGGGTTCTGAGATAGTTTCTGGACTAAAACTGAATTGGATTGATATATAAGGAGTAACAAAAGAAAGAGTAGCCCGTGGATCTAACAATGCATAATCATCAAGGTCAAAGACTCTTAACGTACCAGTGACTACATCAGGAGAACCTTCTTGATCCTGGCAAGCCTGAAGAGCATAAAGTCTGTTCTGGCGCTGACCTCCACCTGTACCAGATGAGTTACCCTGCTGAGTTAGGCGACTTGCTGGTGCTGCTGAATTTGTAAACTGAGCTCTACCAATATCACCTCCTTGACCCTGTTTAGAAGAACACTCCCTCAACCTGTGACCATACTGACCACATCCAAAACATCCTTCTTTTCCTGCAAGACACACGCTCGGATGGTTCTTACCAGACTTAGGGAAAGTAGGGTAAGTGTTGGTGCCTGAAACACTTCCCTGAGACTTAGAGCCTGGTGCTCTTCCCTTTTGGTCATACCTCTTCTTAGAGGATGGAACACTAGCTGATGAAGGGGCTGGAGCTGAAAACTTCTGCTGACCCTGCGAGCGATTTCCACCACCCGATTTCTGCTGAGAATAGTCATAGTTCCCAGTCCTAGCCTTCTTATTTTCCTTAGCCTGTTCCCAAAGCTTATCACCCTCAACCTGGTGAGCATGAGTCATAAGCCTAGATATGTTCATATCTCCCAACAACATAGCCTTTTTGCACCCTGTCTTCACTAAATCTGATACTCCATACAAGAACTTATTCATCTGAGCCCTGGAATCAGCAACCATGTGAGGAGCATACCTGGAGAGTTGGTTAAACTTCAGCTCATACTCTTGGATTGTCATGTTTCCCTGCCTCAAGTTCATGAATTCTTGGGCCTTTTGGTTCTCTCAACTCTATTGGGAAAAACCTATCGAGAAAAGTCTCACTAAAGCACTCCCAAGTAATAGGAGCAGCATTTGCACCCCTATTCTCCTTCCATTGAGTGTACCAGATATGAGCCACGTCTTTCAGCTGGTATGAACTCAACCCGATAATTCCTAGTAACCTGCATCACCTCAAAGATCTTCTTGATTTCTTCCAAGAAATTCTGAGGATCTTCATTAGTCTGCAATGCTAAAAACTCAGGCGGATTCATCCTAACAAAGTCACAGACCCTTGTTGCTACTGATCCACTATTTTCATTCATAGGATCATGAACCCGATTGTTCTGGTGGGTCATACTCTTAGCCAACATCTGTATGGCATTGCTGAACTCAGCATTGGAGACTTCTTAATCTGGGATTGGAGGATCTGCATTTGCATTACTGGCATTCAAGTTCCTAGTGTTAGCTCTACGAGGAGGCATGATCTAAAACGTAGAACGTCAACTTAGAATGGAATAAGATCATACCTTACGCATGATAAGAGTAACAATAAAGTGAAGTTTTTCCTAAAATACTTTGTAGCCTCCCTAGCATTATATGTGGTGCACTTCACACCCATGAAAAGGACTCTACTTAGTGCGGCTTTTTCAGACATCTTAGGACTCTTGAACCTAGTGCTTTGATACCAAGTATTGTCACGCCCCGAGCTATCCCCGAGGCACGGACACGAAACCTAGGACCATAAGTGATCCCAAGCTAACCCTGCTGGCATGATCATGAGCATACTAAAGATAATAAATTGTTGCGGAAGCTAAATCATACTTAAAATTAAAAGATTGGGAATACCCATATTCTTTAACTGAGATATTTGAAAACAATGAGCTTAATACAAAAGAAATATTAACTCAATACTAAGCTGAATCTAACTATGTCTGAAAATAACCTCTAAACTAGACTACAAATACTGGGACAAGCCCCAGCTAAATCTAGCAAAAATTGAAACTAAATGACTAAAGAGTGAAATGAAACTCATGACTGTTGTCCTCGCAGAATGAGGACTCACCACTGAATCTGTTGAACTGGAGATCGAAAAATCAATCTATGCGTGACCTGGATGCTGAGAACCTGAACCTACATCACGAGAAGATCTAGCGCACATATGCGTCAGTACTTGAAAGGTACTGAGCATGTAGGATAGAATACAACTGAAATAACACATAACTGAACAAGCACAAAAACAAGTATAATAATCTGAACGTGCAGTTCTTATTTCTGAGCTAACTGTATGCAATGACCAATTTAAAACATGCTGAAACTGAATATACTGATAAATGGTCAATGCAGAGGGTCTGACTGAACTGTGGGAGCTACTAATAACCGATAGTAAAACCACATGAGCTAAATGTGGAGTCCGATGTATACGCCCCATCGAGAGGACCCAATATACCCTGCCAAAGGTATAAAGGCATGCTAGCGTGATCACTAAACTTATTGCCCACAGAGGGGAGTTACAACCTGCTTGGCTAGTAGTTCTGGAACTATTGGGTACTCTAAACCCTAGTCCAATAAATTCTGTAAATTAACTAATTATATCTGCATTTCTGTACATACTAGATAGCTCGAAACTGAACATGCAAACTGAGAATGCAACAATTACTCTTGTAATTATGCATTTATAACTGAGGCATGTATATCTGAAGTGTCTGAAATATATGACCTAGCATTTGTAATTCAAGAACTAAAGAAATACAAAGCTAGGGTTCTGAAATTCATGCGATAATCTGAGTAATAACATGATAATCTGATTTGGAACATATATTTAATAAATTCATGAAGCTATATCAAAGTTCTAGAAACCCTACGTTTAATCATGATAAGAGAATCAAGAACTAACTGAAACTAAGGACAAATGGGTGAAAGGAACCCACTAGTGAAATCCACATACCTGGTGATGAAATCCACGAAAAAATACTTAAATTTCGAGGCTTGAACTGCTGGGGCTTGTGGCGTTCTTGAACTAGGGTTCTTGAGCTTTTTCTCCTCTCTTGCTTATAATTTTCTAAGTTTTGATTTAATGATTTGACTTGGATATATTTTAATTATATTTCTAGGCTTAAAATGACTAAAATCAGATGATGTAGGGTTAAAACGACGTAACTTAGGGTATAAACGGAGTGGGAAAGGTCAAAAAGACTCCTTGAAAGGCTGTTGTCTAGCCTCACGACGGCTAGCACGGACGGTCCGTCGTGCGCCGCGCACGACGGACCGTCTTTGGGTCCGTCATGAGGGCCTGTTCGACTGGCCTTTTCTAAAATTGGCATAACTTTTTACTCAAAGGTCTGATTTTAGCAAGATTGGTGCATATGAAAAGATAATTCAATTATCTATCTTTAAGTAGGTCATGGCAGACCTAATTCATTTTGTGATAAGAGTTATGATCATTTTAAGTTGACCCAACTGCATTTTCCTTTAACTGGCTGCAAATTTTCCACCTACGGACCATAGTTCCACCTACGAACCATGCTGGTCATCCATAGCTCTTGTCAGAGAGTGGTTGAAGGGAGTCTTGATCGACGATCACGGACTATAGACCGCCGTTTGACTTACGGACCGTAAGTCCGTCCGTCGTTCAAGACCTAACCAATTTTTCTAGGCTGAAATTTTTGGAAGTTTCTGATCCCATCGACGGTTGTGCAGGACGTACCGTGGTGCAAGCTACGGTCCGTCGATGCCACCGTTGGTAGCACCTACAGATTTTTCTGAAAAACTAATTTTTGGTCTGTTTTGGCTACGAGGTGTTACACTAATCATGTCATATACTAGTAAACAAGAAACTCAACGACCATAACATCAAATATACTCTAAGAATTTTGTGGGTCTAACATAATATAAAGTATCATTGAATTTAATATCTTGTGCTTCAATTTTAAGTTAGACACTAGATCAAATTTTATCTGTCATAAGCAAAGAACCCACCACACTTTAACTATGATCTCAAAAATATTTTTTAAGTATTTGTGAATAGTTTTTGCTCATTTTTTTCCGAACTATCGAAATGTCATTGACAGTATGAAACATCTTTTGAATATATTATTCTACGAAAGAATTATAGTGTTTCAATTCTTTTTGACAATCTTTTCACAGTGTCAAAATTCATTCCTAGAAGCACATATTCCAAGCACAAAAGCAAGTACTTTTAAGTCATTGGTGTATTTTTTCTATCACATTTAGATATACCACTTAATATTAGAATAGTAACAATAAGCACAAATTTTTTTTTTTGTATAATTTGTTTATATGTAACAATGAAGTTTGTAGAAAACCAAATTATTAGGTGGAGTTTTCATATTCTTCAAACCAATTGCACAGTCCAATTTATTCTTAAGTATAAAACTATAAAGTTTTTAGTCAACAACAATCAGACACAATCAAATTCACAAAGAGTACAAAAATACAAAAGTTTTTTTCTCCAAACAGAATAAAATATATTATTAAATTATTACATAGAAATATTTTTCTTTTCAAATAGTCTTCCAACTATAACATTTTGACATAGTATTTTATCAAACAAAAATATGCATATCTTATCCTACAAACTAGTGAATTTCAAAGGCAACACTATTTATCAAGGAAAATTCATTCACAAAACATATGATTTGCATAACTTTTTTAAAGTCACACATGATGAATATCAACATTGTTAATCTTTAGAAACTATTTTCCTCCTTAAATAAATAACAAGAATGTTACCTAGCGTAATCTTTACTTCCATGATTTGTTTTCCTCACTTAATATAATACAAGAAATACAAATAGTATGAAATTTCCTTAAGATTGTTATTGATCTTGTATTCCTAAGATACTTTGAACAAAACTTTGAAGAACTTGGTAAGGAACAACGAAGTTTAAAGAGTATTTTAATACTAGAAAATTAAGACTAGCAAAAAAATAGAATCAGAAACTGATTAGAAATAATATAAAAATATTTTTCTCAAAGAAAGAAAATCGAGCCCAATCAATGCACAGTGTCCCCTTAAAGAAATTATTCCCCTCAAGTATCTAAGGTTAACTCAATATACCAGGATAGAAGGATCTTACTCACCAGTGTATCGGTACCTAAAACCACGATTTTAGTGAACCACTCAACGTCAGTAAAGTACACTTTAAATACTATATTTAGTAGTAGTAGAAGAAGTCCAGAAAAATCATGTTCTTAAAATGAAAGAAATCCCTCCATTTAAAGAAAACAAAGGGTAGTGTAAAAAAGTTCTTATTGTGCCTTACCGAAAAGGTCACAAGACTTTAGAAAAAAGTGATAATCTTTCATAAAAGTCACAACTTTTCATAAGAATATAAACTTTTCATCAAAGTCACAACTCTTCATAAAAGTTACAACTCTTCATTTTTTATTCACACATTTTTAAACCCAACATGATACACTTCATATACTTGGTAAAGGACTTAAAACACATGATCAAGTTGGAAACCATTCGATTAGATCTCATATACTTAAGATAAACGATTCGAATTCTAAAAGTAGAATTGGGAGGTATTACACTAAAATATCACAAAAAAAGTTTTCTATTTATAGAAGAAAATGGGGGTAGGGGGTACGTCGCTCCCAGGTGTGTGGAATAGACTGCCCATGGACCAGTCTTCCAGTTGAAGAAAAAATTTCTTTCCCAGCTTTGTGGATAAGAAACTCTCTTGAGTTTCTTCTTCCTTTACGATCAGCACTTGGCCTCAATTTCATATTCCTAATATTCCATCTTCATTTAAGCTCCATTCAAAAGAGATTTCAACCTACAAAGTATCTATCTACATTTGTTGGCGTATGGACATAATTAAAAGATTTTTTTTAAAAAAAAAAACAAATAATCACTAGAGAGTGTCTAGCGGTATTTTATTAAACATAAAATAATATAAATAGGGACAACTACAAGCAAGGGGACTAGGACTTACCTTACTAATCCTAATGAAAATAAGAGCTAAAGAGAACTAAGTATTTTCTGATCATCACAGAGTTTGTAATACACTCCATGATGATAAAAAAGTTGAGATGCCAACCTCAAACTTTCTATTACTAAAGCATGAATTAAAAAGATTGATTGTTCATCAAAAGTAACTTGAAGTATTTTTCTCTTGTCTTCTTCTTCAAACCTATCCAACAACACTTAATGATTCATACTTTATTAATGGATTTATTGTATCTACTTGATCCTACTGATACTGCCAAATGATTTTGCTTTGCCTGTCGCATTAGTAAGTACCTTGGAACAAAGTCCTCAGTAATTTCACCGTCTCAACTATGTTGCCTTCCATATGTCTTATTTTTACTTTTGTTGCTTCCACTTCTTTGTTGCCTTGGTGATATATCCCCTTCCCTAGCCACTCTATCAAAGCAAATGTCCAACATATTTTCTTCTTCATCTTCGTCAAGAGAATCCTCACCCAAATTCACTCTTCATTAAGAGAATCCTCACCCAAATCAATTGTATTTGACACTAAGGCACTTGACTCATATTTCCTTGCCAGCACACATTTAGATACAAATACAAAAGTTTTTGGACTTAATTTGTTATTTAAAGCAGGTGATGAGACTTCTTTTTCTTTGATATAATCGTAGTCATTCTCTATTAACCTTACTTGCTTTCCATTAGTCTGTAATAAATCATCAAAGATGTTTGACTATAATAGGTCTTTTGAGGCATTAATAGTATCTTGCCTCTTCTCACTGTCATGAAAATTCCAGTCGGACCCTTTTCACCACATGGACAGTTATTTTGACTAGTAGGGGAAAGGCTAGGACTAGTAGTTGATTTTTTGTGTGCAACCATTGTACAATTTTTAGTTGGATTCTCGTTTTCAACTTACAAAACATGTTGTCCAAAATTTCCGGTATCTTCAACATCAGATGTATCCATTATTTTTTGTGCTGAATCCATTAATTTTTTCCCTGAATCAACTCGCAACGCATCAACCCCAACTCTTTGTGTTTCCCTTGTATTTTTAATTGCATTAGACATCAAATTCATACCAACTTCTTTTGATTGCACCTCATTTGTAGCAGTCTGTTGGTTATTGCAATCACCTTTATTTTCAATAGTTGTTTGACCACCAATATAACTTGTATCAACATCCATTGAATTTACACGATTTTACTCGAAAGTGGAAGCAATCAATTGTCGATCTAAAGAAGTAGCTTTACTTCGATCAACATCTACGGTCTTTCTTTTTTCATTTAATATCTCTCTCGCATCACCTTGATGTTTTTCACTATCGGTAGAACCTTTTAAATTACCTTCAATAGTATCATCAATTTGTTTGTTATTTTGATTTTTTTAAAAAAAAATCAAATGACAACTATCTTCATCATGACCTTGGTGTTTACAATAATCGCAATAAAAAGGTAGATTATCATATACAATCTCTTAAAAAACCTCGATCAACTTACCATATTTTCCATCCACAAACTACAACCTTATACGATTTGAAAGTTTTTCCATTAGATCAAGTATAACCTTGACCCTAGTCATGCTAGGTCTTGACTTGATTTGAGTAGATTTATCTAAAGTTAGCAGTTTTTCAACTGTTGATGCTATAGACAACAGAGACTTCTTTGCAAACAAATATGGAGATAACTTCGGTAGAGAAATTCAAACCACAGTTAACGTCATTTACTCCTCAAGGTTATATATAATTTACCATGGAAAACCCTACATTGGTGCTCCTCCCATTGTATAGAATATAATTAACTAAGCAGATAAACCTAGTACATAATCTTGTGCAGATCAAACCTCAACAAAATTTTTCTAGAGCAAGTAAGCCAAAACAATTTCCCTTGGTACCAAGATATTACAGTAAAATTGACCTTAATACCTTCAAATGTGGCGCACCATGGGATAATTTGAACACCATTGCTTGATGTAATCCCTCTTCGATAATAAAATCTTGCCTTTTCTCCATTGGAATTTACAATTGTTTTTGAGTTAATTAGGTCACATTGTTTAGGATCTATAGTATTGAAATTTAAAAGGGTGGCGTATGTGATAGTTTTGGGTGGTGGGGTGGGCTGGACAACCTCGAAAGGAGGTCGTTTGGTGGCCGGAGCAGCCATGACTGCTCTCTGTCTACCTAGGGTTTGAAAAGTGGTGACTAGACTTTGAGAAAATAATTTACAGCTGACAAAATAATACAAAATTACAAGCTAAACATGCAAATATAAGAGATTTTATTCTCAAACTTCCCTATGGTCTATGGGTCTAATCTTGGCGTTTATGCATATAAATATGCCTAAGACAATTTAACCTCTCCAATTACCTCTCAGGGGAAACAAATCTAGCATAAAATAACCTGGATATCACCATTCATCACATCATCAAATTTACAAGTTTATATTCCATAATATCAATGAATAATTAGTTCTATAATATGCATGCTAAAATCTTACGAGCAACACTTAATTTCTTCGAAGTTGTTATACCGGACCACCTTCACTATAGCGAAATCATACGACTTCACTGCCTTCACTTTTGTGAAGGTGGATAGCGAAGGAGGCTGCCTGGACAGTTTCCCCGACTTTGTTCATTGTTTGATTTCTTGCCAACTCTCGACCCATGGAACCTATTCAAGGATTCTATGGTCTTAAATAACTCTAATGATGGGGTATGTTATTACAATTTTCATGTTATAGTTCAGTATTTTTCTATATTTCTGTTGGTTCTATTTTTTTAAAAATAAATTATACCTTGTCTTTTAGATTATCAAAACTATTTTGAGTAATGGGAATATTCTATTGCTAAAGAATTTGATTAATGTCTATTGTCCTGAGTAATTCCCTAGATTTTATTGAGAGATTAATCTGAGCTTCTAATAATTTTCCTTGCTCTTGCTTCTAGTCAGTCATCACTAGTGCTGGCAATTTAAGCTCATTTTTCAATTATCCGCCCAAATAGCCTTTTAAATATGGGTTGAAAGAGTGATTTTAAATAGGGCAAATTTATATATAGCAAAGAAAAAATTGATAATATTATATTTTAGGAAACAACACAGAATTGCATTTCGTAGCAAACTAAAAGTTTGCTACAGGTCTTCTTTTGTGTATAACTGATCCATTTATACACTTCCAAATTTTTTTTAAAAATGGGGAAGATAAACAAGGAAAAAATCTCACAATTCACGAGAAATCAATTTCAGTTCCAGTCTACCTTCTTCTCCTTCGATCGAAGTAGCTCCATTGTAGACAATTAGAAAAATTTATCAAGCTATTGAAGGTTTTAAGCAATCAAGCAAGATAAATTTTTTTTTAGAGATAGATATAAGAGGTCATTCTGATTGTATTTTTGATTTTGTTGACAATGGTGTTTAAAATTCAAATTTTGTTTTTCAATTTCATCAAATCAGTTGAATGTATATTGAGATGTGAATATTTGTCCGTAATTGATTTGATTAGTTAATGTGAATTATAGAAAAGTTTATGAAAAAATTGTTAATAATTTGGAATTACTGATTTGAGATTTGCTCCAATCATAGAATTGTTTGAATTTGGAACTGTATATGAGATCTGATTTGAGTTATGCAACTATTATGTTTTCGTTTTATACATTACATCTTCATTTTGTTTTTCGAATTTCATGATATGTATAAGTGTTTAAGTGTCTTAGATTTTTATTTGTATGTTCGAATCTATCATATATAGTGTTATTTGATAAATTGTAGAATTATATGAAACTATTATCTATTACATAGGAATTTGTCCATTATATTCATCTACTTTTTTATTGTTGCTATTGAATTGTATACTTCTACAAAGCTATAATTTTGCGTGTACAGAGATTTTTTTTTGGATAATTTGAAAATGTATATAAGCTTAAAACTGAAGTTGCTATAATATGTATAAGTACATATTTTGTTTGTTGCTGCATTTCTTTAGCTTATAAATGTATATGTATATAATTCGATTTTGTATACAGAAATTCTGAAAAAGGCTTCACTGGCTATATTGGTTATGCATTCTGGTAGATGGGATAATGACAATTCTTACATTGATTACACAATTTAGGGGGTGATTTTTAAAGAAAGTTCATCGTATACTGAGTTGTATAATGTCATTGTAATGCTACAAGGGATTAATACGAATGTGAATAAACTCAAAATTAAGTATAATATTGAATAAAGCAAGACACCCATGTTGATTTACAACGATGGGTGTTAGAGTTTATATTATGCTTAAAAAGTCTGGAAAAAAGTTCAACAAGTATCCACTGTGTATTAGCAAACTGCCTAGTATAATTGGTACCAATGAACTGTGTGGAAGTTCAAATCAAGATAGTGATACGATAACATCTATTAGCATCAATGAAAATGACGAATTTTATAATAGGCAGCTGACTATTGGTGAGTTGGTAGAGCCGCTTTGTTTTTTGGGGTCAGGGAGCTGCGATGGAGTTATTTCAGATCCTTGTAATAAGTTCGTGGAGGTAGACCATGTGTGTAAGACCAAAGACATATTGAAATCTATGATGGAAAAATATGCAATTGAAAAAAAAATTCAATATAGAACAGTGAGGTCAAACACAATCAGGTACCTGCTTTATACACACAAATATGTAATTGTATAACTTGTTTTAATTATTTGTATATTGATGTTTGTGTTGTTTTGATAATGTAGTTATACACGGTAGTGTATTTCTAATGAATGTGAATGCTTAATGGAAGCATCTAATGTCAATAAGTCTGGTATGCTTAGGATAAGAGCATTTAATACAGATCATACTTGTCCTTTGAAGTATAAAGTATATTCACAAAAACATGCAACAAGCATGCCGATTAGAGGGATTGTTAAACCCAAACTTGTTGATCACAAGATAAAGTATACACCTTCTGATATTCGCAGTGATGTAAACATATATTTGGGAGTTGATGTAAATTACTCGTTGGCTTGGAGGGCTAGCGAAAAGGCTCTAGTTTCATTGAGGGGGGCTGTAGCTGCATCTTACAACAAGCTTCCAGCATATTTGTATACGATGAATATTACATATCCAGGCTCGCATATATGAGTTCTTGTATGTTTTTTTTGCATTGAATAGTTTTATACAAGGCTTTGAACATTGCAGACATGTAATTGTTGTGGATGGAAGTCACCTAAGAGGACCGTATAATGGAACATTTTTTGCTGCAGGTACAACGGACGGAGCAGGTATGATTCATTTATATTTTACTGTTCAATTTTTATCAAAATGTTAATGTGTGTGTAAATTAAAATGGAGGATATTCTTCCACAAGCATATGGTATCATTGATTCGAAAAATGATGCAGCTTGGTTTTGGTGTTTTCTACAACTAAGAGAGGCTTATGGTGAAAGGATTAATATGTGTGTAGTGTCAGATAGAAATGAAAGTATCATAAAGTCAGTGAAATCAAGTGTATAGAAATGTGTCACATTATGCTTGTATGTGGCACTTGTGGGGTAATGTAGAGAAGAAATTTAGGAAGGCATCCAAGGAGCTAAGTCATGTGTTTTATATAATGGCAAAGACTTGCAACAAATTTGAGTTTGACAGGCTGATGGATACTGTAAAAAAAGTTGATGTAGTGTTAAAGAGTATTTGGAGCTAGCTGGATATGATAAGTGATCAAGGTGTCATGCAGAAACGTATCGGGGATGGGCTATGACGTCTAACATTGCAAAGAGTATAAATGTTGCATTAGTATCTGCAAGGGAATTACCAATATTTAATTTTCTGGAAGAGGTCAGACTGATGTTTGGGAGATATAATCATGACAATAAACACAAGGCAGCCTGCACATTTACTTCGTTGATTGGAAAAGCTCAAAATTTACTAATCGAATATGAAGCAATGAGCACACGAGTGGGGGTATGATTTACGTGTGTATATATATATATATATATATATATATATATATATATATATATATATATATATATATATT
>CM064971.1:59033857-59107077 GCA_032847665.1 Solanum chilense | reverse complement strand
GAAGAGGAAGAAGAAGAAGAAGAAGAAGAAGAAGAAGAAGAAGAAGAAGAAGAAGAAGAAGAAGAAGAAGAAGAAGAAGAAGAAGAAGAAGAAGAAGAAGAAGAAGAAGCTAGGATTCAAATTCAAGTCTCCAAATCATCATTCTTTGCGGGATTTTAGTATTAAGGTATGTGGCCATTCACCCATGGAATCCATTATTCCATGGGTTCCCCAAGGTTTCCAATTTCTCAATTCAATTTCAATTGATCAAGCTAGGGTTTCAATTCAATCTTAATTGGTTTTACTCAATTATAAATTATTATTTTTTATTAAGTATCTTAATGCATTATTTAATGTTATTACATTAATTGAATTTAAATTATGTTGACCCGTGTCTAATTTATGGTTTTCAACTATGAACCTATGAACTATTAGTTTATGGAGATATGCATGTTTTTATAAAATTATTGCAAATGATTTTGCGATGCTTTGAAAGTAAGTATCAATGTTATTGTAAAGGGTTTTATCATATATTGTTATGATGATGATTGTGAAAGGTATTTCTCACATATGGATTCACATTGGTGAGGTTTTCTCATCCATGTTGAATTTTGTTAAGGAGTTATTCTATGTTCTGATATTAAATATGGGTATTGGTATTGATCATTGTTTTTCTTATGTTATATTATAAAACTGACTTTTACCTATTCCGTTGAGATTTAGACTTAGCACCAAGAAGTCTTTGAGGTGGAGGCTCAAATAGGATAGTGTCTAGTAGCAAACTCTAGTCCCTAACTATATGCCCCCATAGGATTATCTTAAATGACCTATCTAGTGAATCTACTTTAGTAAAAGATGATATGTATTGATTCTACCTTGGCAAGTAGATTTCCCTTCTTTGGATATAAGGAATATATCAGATTCCATGATATAGCTTGCATGGTCTTATTGTTGGTCAAAGCTAATATCCCACAAAAAGACTATATTACTTCAAGTTTTTCTTATGTCCTTTATGTTAATGTATTTGACCATATTCCATGATTTACATGTCACTAGTTCTCTAAGTCATAATGTTCAAAGGATGATCATGTCCACCTGTTTTAAGCCATTCATGCTACCATGTCTATTTTATGCATATTACTCCATACTTATAAGTACATTTCATGAAATCATGCATATGTGTGCCTATATTGTTTCACTAATGTAGGATCTGAGGCTCCTACCTCCCTAAACGTGACTAGTGGGTTTCCTTGGGTTTGAAGATTGGTGAGTCCTCATGTTTCGAAGATTGATATACTTGTATAGCTTATGTCATTTCCATTTTCATACTTTGTATATGATATATGAGTTACATCCCAATTACTTTCCTTGCGATGTATTAATGGCTTATTGAGACTTATGTTAGATTTTCGCTTGCCAAACTCTTTTAAATATGAAAATTCTATCTTTTCAATTCTTTATTTTTATTATCTTGTATGATATATGCTACGTGGCTTGTGTAGGACCTCACGGGGTCCTATACACCATGTTACATCTACGGTATACTTTGGATTGTGACACTTCCTTATGTCGAACGTAGTTCCAAGCTGATTTAACAACAAAAATTTCCTCTTTCTATCTAACGTCCAGCAAGGTATGTTCTGCCAGCTCTAATGGGAGAATCTCATTTACTAACTCTTCATTCCATTCCCCTAAATTAGTTAGATCTTTTACCTTGGAGTATCTTTCATCCCATTCAAAATTGTCCCTTGTGATACTATGGAGATCACCTAAAAGGCTAAACTTTTCTAGTTATCATGTCATTTTGAAGCTAATCCTCTTCTTGGCTGCCACAGGATCTGGTGTTGTATTAGATCACTAGCTTGTAGCATTTTCTTATGAACTGGTGATCCACCTCCTCCAACTTTCCACATTACCAAGTAGGGATGCTACTCCTACAATATTTGTTCTGCATATATTCACTCCATTAAGACTACTTTGGTCTAAAGTTCCATTAGAGTTTGCAACAATGCCATAGAAACATCATCATATATTATTATAAGTGGAGAGATCCAAACTATAAAATTGAATTACCATTTTGTCCTATACTAAATTAATGTATTATAAATTTCTAATTTTTTTTAATGTTAGATGGTAATTAAATGTCCCTCAATAATTAAATGACCACTTTCACTTGATTAACATTTATCAATATTCATCTAATAACTTATATTTATAAAATTAAATTATTACAAAACAAAAAATGTTTCAATGACCAATAAATTAATTATAGAGCCATTCTAGGATTATCAAAGGTCATTTTAAAACTGTCAAACAATTTAATATGATTTATCTGTAAAAAGGAATCATGTTCTTCCAAAAAAGATTATTAATATTTCCATGAATCTAGATCATTGTTTGTACTTATCTAACTCCCGACTTTACATATTTCCTTATATAATTGTCCTACATTTTCTATCTATAATTATAAATGATATTAGAGTGAATAAAATTAAGAGACATACAAGCTTGGTGAAGTATTTGGGGATAAAGTATTTCAAGAAAAATTTTAATAGATTGATTTATGTGAAGACTAAGAGCCGGTCATTCAAACCTATTTAGGATGAACAAAGCATTCCTTCACTTTCTTGGTAGAAGAACAAGTTAAATGACTTCATCTTCTCAAAGGAGACATCATCATGAAAAAATAAATTACATTTTTAAATTTTTTTATTTTAATCGTGTAATTTCTCTTCTTCAAATGTAAAATAAAGTGACGTTCATACGATCATGACACTGCCAATATACTATTGCCATGAAGGAGACATCAGTGTACATAAAACAATTAGATATGTTTTATTTTTTTATTTTATTATATAATTTCTCTTATTTTAAATGTAAAATAAAGGGTCATGCATAACATCATGACCCTAGTAATATACTTTTGCAATATAATAATAATGTAATTTCTTATTTTTTTTTATGATTACATTATTGTACTATATTAATTTATGATAAAAGTTATTTAATTTGTTTTAAGGTTTTGTTATTCATATATGTTGAGTACATTTTTAAAGGGTGTATAAGAGGGTAGTGTATTGTATTTTTTAATATACTTTTGTCAATTAGTATTTTTTAGGAAGGTGTAAGATGGAAACAACAAATAATTTGAGGTATAAAATGTAACATTGAATGCGATTACTAATAAATTATTCCATTCATGGATGAAGTCATGATATGATTTCTTTATTTATATTTATATTTTTTCCTTTATCTTATTTGAGAAATGTAAATTAAATTTTAAAATTTTCATACATTTTTACATCCAAGTGTCACTCATCTATCTATATTTAAAGCTAATCTTTTAAAAGATATTTTATTACTAGGATTCTATGTTTGATATTCCTTTATAATGAAAAAAATCAATATTAAAAGTTAATTGCACCCTTCGTTTATATTTTAACTTTATTAATAATTATGTCTTTTCATTTTTCTGTCTTTTTCTATGAATTTAGCCTTGCTGATGATTCATATGTTAGATAATAATATACATCTCTTATGTTTCCTTCATAATTATAAGATTTTAAAATTAAAAGTATTATCATCTTTCTTTTAGCTCGGTGAGAGATACAATGCTATCATATTTCAATTTGTTACCTTACATATTGATATTAAAGAGATCTCAAATATTTGAACTTTTCTTGTAAAAATGAATGATATTCTTGTAATTTAGTTGTAAGATAATTTTCTATATTTTACTTATTTATGACATTTTATGTCAGTATAGATAGGATACACGTGTGTGCGCGTGTCAAGAAACTAGTATATTACTAAAAGCATGAACCAAAAAAGTTGAAAGTTAATTACGATTTTACCCTTCTATAAATTAAATTGTTATAAAATATTTAAATATTTAATTGTATAAGTTTAATTAAAATGTTAATGACTTTTAAACTTCCTGAGATTAATTTCTAATTAAATATCTAATATATCAATATTAATCGTCTGTAACCTATAAGTATATAATAATTATAATTATTTTTTAAAAAAAATCTCTACCTAAATTGCTATATTTTTTTTCTCTTCTCATAACTTTTTCCTTAACCCCTCTCATAAATAATATAATTTATGTGGATAAAGTATATCCTTTATGATAAACAACGAAGTTTAATAATTTAAAGGGTGCAAATCTGCCAAATGGAGACGCACACATTGATAATGTCTCCTGATTATTATTAAAGAATAACTCTAGCTTCACAAATTTCAATTCATTGATACTTAATTACGTGATAAGAACTTTAGTTGTTCTTTATACATGGTTTGCTAACTTTAATTTTCTTTTTGGAAAAATACCCAAGTACCCCCTCAACCTATGCTCGAAATCACAGAGATACACTTATTCTATACAAGGGTCCTATTACCCCCTGAACTTATTT
This sequence comes from Solanum chilense, assembly GCA_032847665.1. NCBI lineage: Eukaryota > Viridiplantae > Streptophyta > Magnoliopsida > Solanales > Solanaceae > Solanum > Solanum chilense. The sequence goes on along the minus strand of CM064971.1, from coordinate 59,102,683 downwards.
TATATGTTTCTACCCCTTTTTATCCTACGTGGCACTAGTTTGAAAAAAAAAAAGTCAACCATCGTTGGGCCCACAAGATAGTGCCACGTAAGCTAAAAAGGGGTAAAAAATTATTAATAAAATAAGTTCAGGGGGGTAATAGGACCTTAGTATAGTATAAGTGTGTCTTTGAGATTTTGTCACGACCCAAAACCGAGCCGCGACTGGCACCCACACTTAACCTACTATGTGAGCGAACCAACAAATCTAAACCCCAACATTTCAAACATAATTAACAAAATATAATGCGGAAGACTTAAACTCATTAATAAAATCAATTCATTAACTATTATTATCCCCAAAATCTGGAAGTCATCATCACAAGAACATCTATGATCAAATTACTAAACTAAGAGTATTCTAAGAAGCTACAATAAATCAAAAGCTAGTCCATGCCGTAACTTCAAGGCATCAAGACGTGAAGTGGAAGATCCAGTCCAAGCTAGAAGCATTAGCTCACCCTGAAATCTGGCTTCATGAAGACTGGCTAGAGTTGCGGTTGAGTTGAAGACGACGGAACGTTTGCTGCACTCCACATATAACAAAGAAAGAAACATACAAGTAGGGGACAGTACAAAACACAAGTACTGAGTAGATATCATCGACCAACTCAAAATAGAAAACAGTATATATCAGACAATATCATAAATCAACTACAATACTCAACATGTAGCAACAACAAGTACTAAATCATTAATAAGTACCACCAAGTTCATCCATGAGGACTCAAGCCTCAATACCATACGCATTTGGAAATTAGGTTCATTACATTGTGTATATTAACATCTTTCAAGATTCATTATCTTTCTTCCTCTTGTGTCGGTACGTGACACTCCGATCCATATTCTATCCTGGTGCCGGAACGTGGCACTCCGATCCTCATTCTATCCTGGTACCGGAACGTGGCACCGGATCCATATTCTATCCTGGTGTCGGAACGTGACACTCCGATCCTCATATACTATCCTGGTACCGGAACGTGGCCCCCGATCCATATCTATCCTGGTGTTGGAACGTGACACTCCGGATCCCTCATTCTATCAAGTCCGGAACGTTGGCACCCGATCCTCTATTTCTATCCTGGTACCAGAACGTGGCACCCGATCCCCTAATTCATCAAGCCTTCTTTTATACCAAGGCATCATCAATCTCATTATATAATTTATCAAGCCTTCTTTTATACCAAGGCATCATCATTCTAATTATATAATTTATCAAGCCTTCTTTTATACCAAGGCATCATCATTAACAAGTGAATTAGGGTTTCTTTCAAGATTTTGGATTCAATAACTTCATCATGCTTAGTTTATCACAATTATATAATCATATTCATGCAAGCATACAATTAAGCATATAGAAGGGTTTACAATACTACCAATACATATCATTCGCTATTAAGAGTTTATTACGAATATCATAGAAAAACCATAACCTACCTCCACCGAAGATTAGTATTCAAGCAAGCAAATTTTCCCAAGCTGCGTTTCTTCTTCTCCTCGTTCGATCCTCTCTCTCTCTCTCTTTGTTCTTTCTATTTTTCTTATTCAAACCCTCTTTCTTTTACCCTAATTAACATATAATTAAGTGTAAAAGATGTCAATAATAACCCACTAATTAACTCAAGGTTACCTCTTTTATCCCCCCAAGAAATTGAGTTATTAATATAAACCCACGAATTTTATAATTATAGCAGGAATAGTCCAAAACGCCCCTTTAAAACTTAACCAGAAATCCGACCCAGACTGGGATTACGCAACCTGTGACGGCCCGTCATGCCTGCGACGGTCCGTCCTGCAGGTCGTCGCAAAGTTCAGAGACTCAATTTCCACCCAAGAGTCTATGACGGTCCGTCACGCCTGTGACGGTCCGTCCTGCACTTCCATCACGACGTTCAGAGAATTGTTCCCAGTACCAAATTCTCAAGAGTTGAAGTGTTTTGGAACGGAACCTTACAATGGTCCGTCGTGTCTGTGACGGTCCGTCCTGCAGGTCCGTCACAGAGTTCAGAGAGTCGATTTCAGTACTCAAATTTCAGAATTCTAAGTGTTCTGGAACGAGACACCCTCGACGGTCCGTCATGCCTATGACGGTCCGTCGTGGTATCCGTCGTCTCAGCCAGTTTTTCCAGAAATAAAATCTGCTGCTCAAAACGACTAAACAGGTCATTACAATAGATACCAATTTACCCATCGTTCGTCCTCGAACGATCAAAAGAAGGAAAACAAGGACGAACGGAAGTACCTGAATCTGTAAACAGATGTGGGTATTTCTCTTGCATATCGGCCTCTTTCTCCCAAGTGGCCTCTTCAACTGGTCGATTCTTTCATTGAACTTTGATGGATGCAATCTCTCTCGACCTCAACTTGCGAACTTCTCTATCTAAAATGGCAACAGGTTCCTCCTCATAAGACAAATTTTCATCAAGCAGAACCGAATCCCAACGAATGATGTAATTTCCATCCCCATGGTATCTTTTCAACATAGACACGTGAAATACCGGTTGCACTCCTGACAGCCCTGGAGGCAAGGCTAATTCATAAGCCACCTCCCCTACTCGCTTAAGTACTTCAAATGGTCAAATGTATCTTGGACTTAGCTTACCCCTTTTACCAAACCGCATCACCCCTTTCATGGGTGAAACCTTCAGCAAGACTTGTTCGCCCTCCATGAACTCCAAGTCTCTAACCTTTCGATCCGCATATTCCTTTTGTCTACTTTGAGCCGCTAAAATCTTTTCTTGAATAGCTTTCACCTTCCCAAATGAATCCCTCAACAGATCAGTACCCCAAGGTCTAACCTCAAATGCATCAAACCAACCAATGGGAGACCTACATCTCCTCCCATACAATGCTTCAAATGGAGCCATGTCAATGCTGGAGTGATAGCTATTATTGTATGAAAACTCCGCTAAGGGTAAAAATTTATTCCAATGACCACCAAATTCTATCACACATGCACGAAGCATATCCTCCAACACTTGAATCGTTCGCTCAGACTGACCATCGGTCTGAGGATCAAAAACAGTACTAAGGTCCAATCTAGTACCTAATTCAGCATGCAATGTTCTCCAAAACTTAGAAGTAAACTGTGTACCTCTATCTGATATGATGGAGAGTGGAACCCCATGTAATCGAACGATTTCTAAGATGTAGATTTTGGCTAACTTCTCTGCATATAGGTCACCTTGACCGGAATGAAGTGAGCAGACTTAGTTAATCTGTCCACAATTACCCAAATAGAATCAAACTTCCCCAATGTCTTTGGAAGACCAACCACGAAGTCCATTGCAATTCTCTCCCACTTCCATTCAGGAATGGGCATTCTTTGAAGTGTTCCTCCGGGCCTCTGGTGTTCATACTTTACTTGTTGACAATTTGGACATTTGGCAACAAACTCAACAATGTCTCGCTTTATTCTACTCCACCAAAAGTGTTGCTTTAGGTCACGATACATCTTGGTTGCACCAGGATGTATAGAATATCCGGAACTATGAGCTTCTGTGAGGATGGTGTGGATCAAATCATCGACGCGAGGTACACATACCCTTCCCTTAATTCTCAAAACACCTTCCTCATCGATTTTTGCTTCCTTAGCCTCTCCTCGCAACACTTTATCCCGAATTCGACTTAGTTTCTCATCATCAAACTGTCTTCCCTTGATCTTGTCAAGAAAAGAAGATCTTGCTTCCACACAAGCCAAAAATCCTCCCTTATCATTTACTTCCAACCTCATAAAGTAATTAGCCAGAATCTGAACTTCTCTAGCCAATGGGCGTCTAGAAACTTGCAAGTGAGCTAGACTTCCCATGCTTCCCGCCTTTCTACTTAAAGCATCTGCCACAACATTAGCTTTTCTCGGATGGTACAAGATAGTGATATCGTAGTCATTAAGTAGTTCCATCCATCTCCTCTGTCTCAAATTCAAATCTTTCTGAGTAAAGACATACTGTAGGCTACGATGATCCGTATAGACTTCACACTTAACCCCATATAAGTAATGTCTCCATTGCTTTAATGCAAATACTACCGCGGCCAACTCCAAATCATGGGTCGGATAGTTACGTTCATGCACCTTTAATTGCCTCGAAGCATAAGCAATCACATTCTTCTCTTGCATTAGCACTGCACCCAAACCGGAATAGGATGCATCAGAATAAACGATGAAATTCTTACCCTCTACTGGCAAGGTAAGGATTGGTGCAGTAGTCAACAATGTCTTGAGTTTCTGAAAGCTTTCCTCACATTCATCCGACCATACAAATGGCACATTCTGCTTAGTCAAATTCGTTAATTGGGAAGCAATAGAAGAGAATCCCTTGACAAATCGGCGGTAGTAGCTAGCTAACCCAACAAAGCTCCTTATTTCTGACACGTTTGTAGGTCTTACCCAATTCTTCACTGTCTCAATCTTAGATGGATCCACCATCACTCCATCCTTAGAAACCACGTGCCCCAAGAAAGACACTGAATCTAGCCAAAACTCACACTTGGAGAATTTGGCATAAAGCTTTTTCTTCCTCAACAACTCTAATACCATTCTCAAATGCTCCTCATGTTCCTTCTTACTCTTTGAGTATATCAGTATATCATCAATAAATACGATCACAAAGAGATCCAGATATGGCTTAAAAATCCCGTTCATCAAGCTCATGAAAGCAGCAGGGGCATTCGTAAGACCAAAAGACATTACCACAAATTCGTAATGCCCATACCTAGTTCGAAAAGCAGTCTTTGGCACATCCGTTGCCCGTATTTTCAATTGATGATAACCGGATCTCAAGTCAATCTTAGAGAAGACACAAGCACCTTGTAACTGATCGAACAAGTCATCAATGCGAGGAATGGGATACTTGTTCTTAATAGTTACCTTGTTCAACTGCCGGTAGTCTATGCACATCCGAAAACTCCCATCCTTCTTCTTCACAAATAACACCGGAGCACCCCAAGGAGATGCACTTGGTCTAATGAAGCCTTTGCTTAACAACTCTTGAAGTTGGGCCTTTAACTCTCTTAACTTCGCGGGAGCCATTCTATAAGGGGGTATAGAAATGGGGCGAGTACCCGGTTCCAGATTAATGCAAAAGTCGATATCTCTATCCAGTGGCATACCAGGAAGATCTGCAGGGAACACATCCAGAAACTCACGGACTATCGAAACCGACTCAATTGAAGGTACTTGAGTAGTGTCATCCCTGAGATGTGCCAAGAAAGCTAAACATCCTTTGCTAACCATTCTCTTAGCACGAAGAAAGGAGATGATACGAACCAGAGTGGAAGTGTAGTTGCCCTCCCATACTAACGGATCTGTCCCAGGCTTGGCTAACGTCACAGTTTTAGCATTACAATCCAAGATCGCAAAATTCAGAGAAAGCCAAGTCATACCCAGAATTACATCGAAATCAACCATTTCTAAGATAACCAAGTCTACATAAGTATCGCTCCCCACAAAAGTCACCAAGCAAGACCTATATACTTTTTCAACTATCACAGACTCACCCACCGGAGTAGACACACGAATAGGTATGTCAAGCAATTCACAAGGTAAATTAAGACCAGTAGCAAATGAGGAAGATACATATGAAAATGTGGAGCCAGGATCAAATAATACAGAAGCCATGCAATCACAAACCAAAAGATTACCTGTGATAACACCATCAGATATCTCCGCTTCAAATCTCCCAGGGAAAGCGTAACAATGGGCCCTATCGCCTGTCTGCCCGTTGCCCCTACCATGTGGCGTTGTAGTAGCTCCAGTTTGCCCGTCACCCCGGCCGTTTTGGTGACTACCATTACCTCGGCCACCACGTCCTCCAGAATAACGGCCTCTACCATGACCACCTCTACCTCTAGCTATTGGGGGTCTGTAACTCTGTTTTGGACAATTCCTCCTAATATGTCCAGTCTCCCCACATCCATAACACTCTCTGGAGTCAAGCATAGGTCTCTCCGAGAAGTGTTGACCGGTCTGAGGTGGACCCCCAACTACAGTCTGTAGTGAAGACTGAAATGGTCGGACTGAGTAACCTCCTGAACCCTGTCCCCTAGAGTAAGAACCATTAAACTCACCTCCCTTTCGAAACCTTTTTGATGTCGATGCCATAGTGAAGTCATCTGGCTTCACTCCTTCCACCTCTATCACGAAGTCTACCACTTCTTGAAAGGATTTTGCCGTAGCCGCTACCTGTAAGGCTGAAATCCGCAATTCTGACCTCAACCCCTTCACAAAACGGCGAATCCGCTCTTGTGGACTGAAACAAAGTTGGGTGGCATACCTGGATAATGCACGAAACTTAGCCTCATATGCAGTAACCGACATCCTACCTTGCTCTAGGCTCAAAAACTCATCTCTTTTCCTATCCCTCAAAGTCTGGGGGATATACTTCTCCATAAACAAGCTAGAGAAGGATGCCCAAGTCATAGGTGGTGCCTCTGTTGGTTGACACTCAACATGTGACTGCCACTACATTTTGGCGTTCCCTTGAAACTGATAAGTCACGAACTTCAAGACTGGAGGTTTCAATTTCAAGAACTTACTGAAAAGTTCATGCTGATCATTTGTCATTATAGGCCCTGTAGTCAGACGAAGAAACGTGCCTATTTCCAATGAGGCATCCATGCGGGGAGCCACAGTAGTTGCATGTTGTACCTCCGGAACCTAAGGTGTTGGTGCAGAAAACACTGGAGGTGTCTGGCCCTGATCAGATAACCCGCTAAGATAAGCAAGAACCTGATTGATCATCTCTGGGATAGGTTGGGGTGGCAATCCCTCATTCTATACTTGTTCATTCTCCCCTTTTGCACCCTCTCTTACCACTTCCTCAGTCGGTGAAGGAGTCACCGCCCTAGTACCAGGTGGGCTAGGTGCTTGTCCTCTTCCTCTAGAGTACGTCCTCCCACGACCTCTTCCACGGCCTCTCGCCACTGTTCCCCTCCGAGCTACAGCCCCAGTGGCTGGCTCAGACGCATCCTGTCTTGCCGGTGTTGGTGTTGGTGCAGTCGTTGCTCTAGTTCTAACCATCTGTGAAATAGAGTGAAGATGGTCAGATACCAATTTGTATCACCTAGATACCAATTGGATCCAAGTAATAGCACCAAATAAAGAAAGAAAGAATGGAATTTTCCTAAAGTCTTATAGTCTCTCAAAGAAAAGTAAAAGCGTCCCCCTACCGTTCCTTAAGACCCTACTAGACTCGCTCTTGTGTGATGAGACCAACGAACCTAATCCTCTGATACCAAGTTTGTCACGACCCAAATCGGGTCGCGAAGGCACCTACACTTACCCTCCTATGTGAGCGAACCAACCGATACAAAACCCAACATTTCAATATAATATCAACATAAAGTAATGCGGAAGACTTAAACTCATAAATGGAAATCAATTCAATAATTTCTAAAAACTCAAACATCTATTATTCCCCCAAAATCTGGAAGTCATCATCACAAGAACATCTATCCTCAAATTACTAAAACTAAGAGTATCTAAGAAAGCTAAAATAAGTAAAAGCTAGTCCATGCCGGAAATTCAAGGCATTAAGACTTGAGGAAGAAGATCCAGTCCAAGCTAGAAGCATTAGCTCACCCTGAATTCCGGTGTAATGAAGACTGGCTAGAGTTGCGGTTGAATTGAAGATGACGGTACGTTTGCTGCACTCCACAAATACAAAGAAAGAAACATACAAGTAGGGGTCAGTACAAAACACGAGTACTGAGTAGGTATCATCGGCCAACTCAAAATAGAAAACAGTATATATCATTTAATAACATAAATCAAATACATACTCAACATGTAGCAACAACAAGTACTATAATCATCAATAAGTACCACCAAGTTCATCCATGAGGACTCAAGCCTCAATACCATACTCATTTGGGAATTAGGTTCATTACATTGAGTATATTAACATCTTTAAAGATTCATTATCTTTAGTCCTCATGTGTCGGTACGTCACACTCCGCTCCCCTACTACTATGTGTCGGTACGTGACACTCCGATCCCCTAATACTATGTGTCGAAACGTGACACTCCGATCCCCTAATTCTACGTGTCGGTTCGTGATACCCAATCCCCTAATTCTATGTGTCGGAACGTGACACTCCGATCCCCTAATGCTACGTGTTGATTCGTGACACCCGATCCCCTAATTCTATGTGTCGGAACGTGACACTCCGATCCCCTAATTCTACGTGTCGGTTCGTGACACCCGATCCCTTAATACTATGTGTCGGAACGTTACACTCCTATCCACTAATCTCATTCTATCAATTTGTCAAGCCTTCTCTTATACCAAGGCATCATCCATCTCATTACTTTAGTTCATCAAGCCTTCTTTTATACCAAGGCATCATCAAAAACAAGGTGAATTAGGGTTTCTTCAAGTTTTAGGATTCAATAGCTTCATTATGCTTATTTTATCACAATAACATAATCACATTCATGCAAGCATACAATTAAGCATATAGAAGGGTTTACAATACTACCAATACATATCATTTGCTATTAAGAGTTTACTACGAATAGTATCAAAACCATAACCTACCTCCACCGAAGATTCGTGATCAAGCAAACAATTTTCCAAAGCTTTTGTGTTTCCCCTTCGTTTCTCCTCTCTCAATCGTTTCTCTTCCCCTCTCTTTGTTCTTTCTATTTTTCTTATTCAAACCCTCTTTCTTTTACCCTAATTAGCATATAATTAAGTATAAAAGATGAGGAATTAACCCACTAATTAACTCAAGGTTATCTCTTTTAACCCCCAAGAATTTGAATTATTAATATTAACCCACGAAATTTATAATTATAGCAGGAATAGTCCAAAACGCCCCTTTAAAACTTAAACAGAAATCCGAACCAGCCTGGGATTACGCAATCTGTGACGGTCCGTCATAGCTGTAACGGTCCATCCTGCAGGTCCGTCGCAAAGTTCAGAGACTCAATTTTCTTGAAGAGTCTGTGACGCTCCGTCGTACCTACGACGGTCCGTCCTGTACTTCCGTCACGAAGTTCAGAGAATTGTTCCCAGTACCCAATTCTCAAGAGTTGAAGTGTTTTGAAATGGAACCTCACAATGGTTCGTCGTATCTGTGACGGTCCATCCTGCAGGTCCGTCACAGAGTTCAGAGAGTCAATTTCAGCACTCAAATTTCAGAATTCTAAGTGTTTTGGAATGAGACACCCTCGACGGTCCGTCGTGCCTATGACGGTACGTCGACTCAGACAGTTTTTCCAGAAATAAAATCTGCTGCTCAAAACGACTAAACAGGTCGTTATATCCCTGAATGTTGAGGTGGCAAAGAAAGTGCAATTCACTCTCTTTAAGAAAGTGAGAAATAAAAATAATAATTAGAACTTTGTTATGAAACTATATAAATTTAGAAGAAGAAGAAAGTAGGGAGAAGAGAAAAGACTTCTTATTTCTCTTGAAGTATATTCATGATTCATAGATCTTTCACAAATCTTATTTACAATGAAGGAAAACCCTTTATTTATAGGGAAAACCTTACTTGGTCCCAAGTAGGATTCCTAACCATATCCTACTACGACTCCACATAATTAGACATTCACTATAATACAAATTGTTTATAACACTTCACCTTGAATGTCGATAGATTATGTGCCTCGTTAAAACCTTACTAGATAAAACTCAGTGGGAAAAAATCTAGTGAAGGAAAAAGAGTACACATATCTAATAATACGCGTTATGGATGCCTCATTAAAAACCTTACAAGGAAAATCCAATGGGACAAAACCTTGTGAGGGAAAAAGAGTACATCGCGTATTAACTCTCCCTTATGAGAACATCAATTCAGAGACTAGAATCTTCGTTTTCCAAGCTTCTGCATCATCTTCTTGAAAGTTGTAGTTGATAGAGACTTGGTGAATAAATCAACAATAATGTTACTTGAACATACCTCTTGCATGTTGATACACCATTCTTGGGAGCTCATGAGTAGAAAAACCTTGACAAAAATATGTTTTCTTCTATCTACTTTTATGAATCTTTCCTTCAAGATCAAAGATTTCTGCAAGTTCCTTACTTTAACTTCTTTAAGCAAATAATCTATTGCCTTTTGAAAACTCTTCAAGAGCTTTAATTCTAGTTATCAACTTGCATAACAATATTTGTATATGCTTCATGCATTTTGAATCCATTTAATCCTTATAAAGATTATAAACAAGTTCTCCAAAAACTTGCACATACTTTAGATTTTGAACTCATTGGATATTTTCATATCAATTTTGTCAAGTAACAACATTCAATATTAGATGTATGATATCTTCTAGTGCCTAGATTGCAAGTCAAATAAACTTTAGATTTTGAATCCTTCATGACTTTTCATATTAATTTTGTCAAGTGATAACATTCAATATTAAATGTATGATATATTCTAGTGAATAGATTGCAAGTCAAATAAGTTTTACGCTTACCAAGATGCATCATTCCACTTTTCACTTGATAATTGTTTCTATACAAATATGCTTTAATAGATGTAGAATTTATATCCTCATAATTTTTTTACAATATTGCACGCTATTGTATCAAAGATATCTTCAACGATATATCATTTTGTATCGATTCACAATACGACAAAACTTATTGAGATCTCATCACTTCATTATTTTTAGGTAGCTACCCCTCTCATGAGGTTTCATAAAGTGTTATGTCGTAGGCTCTCCAAGAGCACATTGTCTCCTTATTATGATCATTTTGATTCTTTGATCCTCCCCCTTTTTCAAGGATTATTTTATTTAGAATTGATGTAACGACCGGTTTAGTCGTTTCGAGCAGTAGAATTACTTTTGATAAAAACTGGCTAGGTCGACGTCTCACGCGACGGACCGTCATGGTCACGACGGACCGTGACGGACTCCGTCGTCCCACACTTGTGTAATTCTCCTGCTGCTCTCCTCATTACCCTCGACGACAGGTAGGACGAACCGTCATAGGCACGACGGTCCGTCGAGAGTCTTCGTGCCAAAACACTTAAACTCTGAAATTTGGGTACGGGGATCAACTCTCTGAACTTCGCGACGGAACTGCAGCACGGACCGTCGTAGATACGACGGACCGTCACAGACCTTTTTACTGAATTTGAGTCTCTGAACTCTGTGACGACCCTGCAGGACGGACCGCCGCAGGCACGACGGGCCGTCACGAGTTGCGTAACCTCGACTGGGTTGGATTTCTACTAAAAGTTTTAAGGGGTGTTTTGGACTATTCATGTTTTTAATTAGGAAATTAGAGGGGTAAGTTTAATAATTTAATTACTTGGGGGTTAAAGGAGATAACCTTGAAATAAATAGTGGGTTACTTTTATCATCTTTTATACTTAATTATATGATAATTAGGGTAAAAGAAAAAGAGTTTGAATAAGGAAAAATAAAAAGAACAGAAGAGGGGAGAACGAACGAGAGAAAGAGAACGAAGAGGAAAGCAAAGGCATTGGGAAATAGCTTGCTTGATCACGATTCTTCGGTGGAGGTAGGTTATGGTTTATGCTATCTCATAGTAAACTCTAAATAGCGATTGATATGTATTGGGTGGTATTATAAAGTCTTCTATATGCTTAATTGTGTGGTTGCATGATGTGATTATGTAATTATGATGGATTAGAATGATGAGGCTGTTGAATCTTAAACCTTAATTTCTCTCTATTAATGATGATGTCTTAACATAAAGGAAGGCTTGATGAACTAAAGTAATGAGATTAAGGGATCGGGTGTCACGAACCGACACGTAGAATTAGGGAATCGGGTGTCACCAACCAACACGTAGAATTAGGGGATCGGGTGTCACGAACCGACACGTAGTATTAGGGGATCGGAGTGTCACGTTTCGATACGTAGTAATAGGGGATCGGAGTGTCACGTTCCAACACGTAGTAGTAGGGGATCAGAGTGTTACGTTCCGACACAAGTAGAATAAAGGGAATGAATCTGAATTACGTAATATACTCAAATTTAAAGAAAACTTTTCCCAAATGAGTATGGTGTGGAGGCTTGAGTCCTCATAGGTGTGCTTGGTGTTGTGGCTAATGGTTCTTGTACTTGTTGTGTCACCTGTTGAGTATTGTAGTTGATTTTATATTATTATTCGATATATATTGCTTTCTATTTTGAGTTGGCCGACGATACCTACTCAGTACGTGTTCCTTGTACTGACCCCTACTTGTATTTTTCTCTTTGTTATTTGTGGAGTGCAGCAAACGTGCCATCGACTTCGACTCGCCCTCAACTCTAGCCAGTCTTCATCACGTCAGATTTCAGGGTGAGCTATTGTTCCTAGCTCGGACTGGATTCTCTCCTTCGTGTCTTGATGTCCTTGAAGTTCGGACATGGACCATTCATTTACTCATTTTAGTTTCTTAAATACTCTTAGATTAGTAATTTGAGGATAGATGTTCTTGTGGTGATGACTTTCAGATTTTGGGAATAATAAGTATTAAATTTTAGAAGTTGTTTATTGGTTATATTAATGAGTTGTAAGTCTTCCGCATTATATTTTTGTTCGTTATGGTTGGAATATTGGTAAACGTTGGGGTTTAGATTTGTTGGTTCGCTCACATAGTAGGATAAGTGTGGGTGCCACTCGCGGCTCGTTTTGGGTCGTGACAATTGATTAGTCTATCATGCTTCATGCATGTCATAGACTTTATCCTTAAGGGACATTCAATAGGAGTATTTACTTTTGTGTTGTTTCTAATCTCCCCTTTATGTTAGACAACCTAACATATATCTCAATCTTTTGGAGAATCTATCTTTGTGCATCATAGTATATTCATTAATTATATATTGCACATTAAAATTATCAGATGAAAACTATTCGGTCCCTGACCATAAATCAATTAACAAAAAAATCGATCATAACTTATTGGTTTGATTCATACAATTATGTTTGTATGTAATATCATATTTCATATCAACATATGAAACTTTATTCTCATAAACAATGATTTTACTATTTTTGACATTTAGTGTCACATCATCTTGAGTATTTATCAATATTATCAAGATAAATTGTCTTGATTACATATTCCGAAATTGTGTTCTTAACTCAATTATTTTTGCCCAAACAGTTTTGTGAATGTCAAACTACATGTTGACAACAAAAACACATGTGATTATCTTATAGATGCATCTTTTTTATCATATCACATGATAGGTAAACGGGCTCATATTCACCTTTTATACTTTTCAGAATTTAGAGATTTAATCTCAACATTAGTTGATCCAATCAACTTGTCATGAGAACAAACAACAACGGAATTCTTGAAGAATCTTCTAGTTTTTCAATGTATGTCATTACTCAGTATGCACATCTTTGGGATTACCAAATTATTCATGCCAACTAATAAAATTATTAGTGCTCGTAAAATCCAAGTTTACTACATCATGTGCCTTTTGCTTTAGTAAATTTCTGATTTACTATTATATGAGTAAATTTTAATTTTATTAATCCAAGAGTAATTTTCAGATTTATTTCTTCTCAATTACTTCACCCTTTAGGTGAGTCGTGATCCCATCATTGAATGAACTAATCTGAAGAAAATTGTGCATGTAACATATTATTTGTGCCAACATTTTTGGAAACATCAAGTTGCGATATAATAATACGCACACATGAGACCATATAGAAGAAACATTTATTAGGACCATAAATGTCTAAATAATCCACTAAGTGGATGACTAGGTCCACAAATATTTGTATACGTTCCTAGAACGCAGAGAATTCAATATCAACTTTCGTTTATGATAGTCTCACAATTAGCTTGCCCTTGCTAACAATCATTACAAGAAAAATCACGTCTAGCATGGTGGCTAATCACTTCATTCACTCTAAAGAATGGATCTGTATTTTTACCATTTATCAAAGGCTCTCATTCTTCATGAATGGAACATAAATCATCTAAGTAATTCAAATTTTGATAACTTAGTACCTCATTCCATATTCATGTGCATCATTTAATCAATTGTCTTCTTTTAGACATTTATGCACTGCTATATTCACTTTGGAAAATTGATCTACTTCAACGAGATATATTTCATGACTAATTTTATCAAAAACTCATTACTTCCCTTAGTCATCATAATATCATCAATATGGTGCATTGAGACTCAAACCCAACGTCTTATGCCATAAATCAATGAGGGACTTGAATCCAACATCTTTCATCACAAAGCATCAGACTTTTGATGTCTTACCCTCTTGGTGTGATTGGACGTAAATCCATCGTCTTATTCTTTTGGTGCGATATAACTTAAATCTATCGTCTTAGCCACAATGAGGCTCAACCTCAAGCCTTCAAAATAATTTATTTTATCACTTTTGATGATCATTAATATGATCGTACATTATAATTACACATAAAATTGAGATTATTGATTTCTTATAATCAACATTAGTAGTTAATAAATATAGATTAATAGATCACATACCTCATATAAAGGTTGAAAACATATCTTTCATTGTGCTTATTCAATTATTAAAATAAATTAAGGAGTTCTCTTCTCATCCGTTTAAATTAAACGTATAAAACTTTAAATACTTACTCCAAATGGTAACTCCAGATTTGTCACATAAATAATTATAACGTAAAGATAAATCATACCTTGAAGATATAAGAACCTTATTGCATAACTTATGCAAGATCTCTTTTGCACTTTTCCCGTCTTCTTCATAATTCTTTAAGAATAGAACAATCGTGCTGATAACGTGTTATAAAACTATAGAATAAGAAGAAGAAACTAGAGAGAAAAGAAGAGAAGACTTGTTATTCTCTTGAAGTATATTCATGATTCATAGATCTTTCACAAATCTTATTTACAATGAAGGAAAACCCTTTATTTATAACGAAAACCTTACTTGGTCCCAAGTAGGATTTCTAACCATATCCTACTACGACTCCACATAATTAGATATTCACTATAATACAAATTGTTTATAACAAACTTTAATTTTTAGATTGTTTTTTACTTTATATTGGTTTTCTTTTCTTTTTTTCTTTTGTTATAATAATAGTTTCCTTTCATTTTCAATTTTTTTTCCTTTCTTTTTTTTCTCTCTCTCTTCACCATTAACAGCAGCATCGACGGAAACTCAGTTCCACCATAAAGTCCTTCATCAGCCTCCCATGATTAAGTGGATTTTTATCCTCAAAACACAATTTTTTTTATGGTAGATTCATTTGAAAAATTGACAATAGCTTAAAACTAAAATTAAAATTGAAAGTCAAGAGGATCAAATTTTAATGTCATTAATGGAGAAATTTTAAAAATATATATATTTTTTAAATTATTTTAAAGGTAAATTACATGGCAAGCGTGTGCCACTTAATTTTTTATACAATTTGGGCGTGAGTTTTTAAGCGGATATATATCATACTTTTAAAATGTTTAAAAAGGTACTACAATGAAGTATATGTGTGTAGTTGAGAATTGGATAATATATTAAGAGAGTTTTTAGCTATTTTCTCTCTATTAGACCTGTATGTATATATATTACAATAGGAAGATTTTATGATTTAAAGTAGGAGGAAGGCTCTTTTTACATAAATTATAATTATTTAGTGTTCTTTTGTTAATCTTTTTCTAAAAAAAATTCAACTCATAGAGGAAACCAAAGTTTTGTTAAGAAAGTGGACGATACTTTTATTTTCAGATGTAAATTAAACACTATTTAAATAACCTAATTTTTTAACTTTTCAAGATTTAATTTTTTTATTTTAATAATATACTTATACATGTATATAACTTTTTGGTTTTCTAAAACAAAATTTATATATTATAAAATAAATAAATAAAAATTAAACTATAATATTTAATAACTTCAAAAGATAAACTCAAAATCTATATATATATATAAATGAGGATCATAGAGGTGGTGATGTGGCACCTCTCTATGACCTCCATTCATTTTTTTTATTTTTCTTCTTTTACTTGATTATTTTTCTTATTTTTTTCAAATTTTTTTCTTATATACTTATACCTCTTTAATTATATAAACTATATTCTTAAATTAGTATTAATAATATTCATAACCCTCAAACCTTTCATATTCATAACCTCTTAAACTTTTCATATTCATAACTTCTAATTATTTAATGTGAAAGGTTACATTAGCACTATAAAATCACACTAAAATTGTGTGTTATTTTGTAGTCATCTTTGGATAGAGAATTAGTGGAAGAAATGTTACAATATTTGTAAGCTTTGAGGTGCATTATTTTTTTAAATATTATTTCATATATTACTTTTAATTAGCAAGTAAGGCTAACATGTCATCATATTTTTATTTCTTCTAGATAAATTATTTTATTTTGTTATCATTGAGATTTATTTTATGACTAATAATGTATTTGTTATTATTTTTCTTGACTCTTGTATATAGGATGGAATGATAACATAAAGCGATGAAGATTAGTGAATTTTGAGTTATATATATTGATTATTTGTCAAAAATGATTATGTAGGAGAATTTATGATTAAATGTAATTTTCCCTTATTCTTTATGAGATATAATATTTTATTTTGTTAACTTTGAGATTCATTTTAGGACTAATAATTTATTTCTTATTATTTTTCTTTACTCTTGTATATAGGATGTAATGAAAACATTCATAGATGGAGATTAATGGATTTTGAGCTATATAATGATTATTCTTTATTTCTTTTAGGTCCTTAAGAAGTAATGTTTCTATTTTATTATTTCCTTTTGAATTATTTATATTTTGTCAAAAATGAGTATATGTGTTTAAATGTAATTTTCTCCTTATTCTTTATCTTTTTCTTCTTTTGGTAGATAATTTTTTAACTTATTTAATCAGATTTGCCGATTATAGAAGATATATCTATAATGAAAATGGTTAGACATTCTTGCATAATTTGAGTTTACAAGGAAAAATAATTTGATATGTCTAATATAATTACAACTCTTTCTTTGTTGAATCATACATTTAATATTATTTGTTTATGTTCATTAAGATAGAAATCCTGAGTTTTATTTTAAAAAAAACATCTAATTTATTCTCCTTAGACCTCTATATGATTCATAGATAATTTAACTATATATAATGATAACACTCTTCAAAAATAATTATTTGTTTAGGTAAATTCATCTCTCACTTTTTTATTAATAATATTAGTTTATTGTGTTTGTGACTGATAATATTTTAAAACATAGAAGTAGAAATCGATATGCTACTTAAAGAAATATGTGCATATACTTTCATAATCCGGTGAAATAATTTTTATTAACAAAAATGATAGAACATAAGAATGTAAAGTTAATTTACTATTTTTAAAATACACATGGTTTTATTAAAAATAAATTATTTATTAATATGTAAAATTACAATTCTTAAATTTTTCATTTTTGTTGTTTTTCTTAGAATATTTCAAGTTATTTATTAATAAGTCTTTATATTTTCATGTTTGTTATTTTTCGGGAGTTCTAAAGTTATTTCAAAATTATGATTAATTTATAATTTTAAAAATTAAGTTGGTTTCCTACCATTCTATTTACTTATAATAAAATATTTGTCTCAATAACTCTAATTTGTTTATTTTTCATTTTCTATAATTAATGTTCTTTATTAGTGTAATAATGTACAAATATTACTCATATTATGTTACAAAAGTTCAATGTCATATTATTAATCCTCTTAATTACTATGACTTTTTATTCTTAAGAATTTATTATGTTAAATGTAATATTTATTTAAAATGTGAAATATATATTTTAATATTTTGTGTTTAAGCCAAACAAAATTAAAAGAAATAGGAATTGTGTATGTGTCATTTTCTTGAATCTTTTTTTCGTTGTTAATTCTCTCTTTTGTTCTCTTTTATGTTTTTTTAAATTTTACATTTTTCCCCAATATAAGTTGTCCCAAAAATAATTGGATATCTAAACCTAAGTATAATGATAATAATAATAATAATAATAATAATAATAATAATAATAATAATAAGTATGAAATTTAACTAATTAAGATTTTAAACTTTTATTTATTTGAAAATTAATTATTAAAAAGTTATTAATACAAATATTAAATTAATCTAATATTGTACAATAAAAATAATTAAAACATGTGATGATTGGTTCATGACGAGGACAAGTAATAGTAATTGTGGATAATGATTTATAATAGTGTTGGCTAACTTTATAGTCATGAATACTAACTATTAATAGTAATCCGAGTTATACATTGCCGAAAATTATACTAAGAATATAATTTATAAAATTACAAATAAGCATAAAAGAACGATTAGATTTAAAGTTTACATAAATATATATATAAATTATACTAAGAAAATCTCAAATAAAAAAGAAAAAAATGATCCCAAGTTTACATTTAAGTAGTCCTAATATTATCCAATTCTTATTACCTTCTCTTTTTCTATATAAAATTTATTTTTAATATTTAACTTTCGAAGTTCACATATATTGATTTCTTAATAAATTTCATATTTAATCTAAATATTTTTTCATAGTTTCTCTTCTATAAAATTATGTGATTAACAAAAAATTTATTTTATTAAAGTAATTATTAATATTAATATGTAATTTTATTTTAATATTTTTTATAACCGCGCGAAGCGCGGCTAAGTACACTAGTTCATATATAAGAACGAAAAGAAAATTAATTTGGTTTTAGCCGTCCACTTTAAAGAAAGCTCATCAAATCGCAGGTCGGCACGTGTGTAACGATTATAATTCTCACGCACCAGCGCTCTCAAATATAGTAGGTAAAACATCACTTTACGATAAAAATACTGCTTTTATTTGTCCATTCATTCATTCTGCATTCATCAGAATTAAGGGGGTGTTGTAATTGTTTTATTTAAGCGATTTATATGTTTAAATAAAAAAAAGTTAACAGTTAAAAGAACATTTAATTTTTTAGTTTTTGAACTTTATATATATATATATATATATATATATATATATATATATATTTTCAACCTAAAAGAAAGTGCTTAAAAGTACTTTTGTATTATCTAAACAGTTTTGAATTTTTTTTAAAAAGAAAACTACTTATTAAAAGTAAAAAAAAAAACACTTAAAATAAAATAATTCAAACATTCATTTACTTTCTTCCCCTTTCATTTTAATGGTTGGTTTAGCTATTTTTTAATTTATTAAGAAAAAAATATATAAGATATAATTTATTAAATGATTTATATTTATATATTTTTTGAAAATTGAGTAATATTTAAAAAGACTATTTTATATTTAAGGATATAACTGAAATTAATTGTAGGATTTGATATTAAATCTTTTTTAAAAATGAATTAAATTGGAATGGAGACGGCTAAGAACTGAGGAATGGAGATGGAGTACAATGATTGCGTAGTACAAGAATAAGGTGATATATAAAATACAATAACTACATAGGTATTAAGTTTTTAAGTCATACTATAAAATTTGGGAGAGAGTGGTAGAAATGAGGGTGAGAAGGGGTGTATCACTAAAAGAAGAGAGAATTATGTATGCTTATTGATTTTGAGAAGGTCTATGATAAAGTTCCGAGGAAAGTTTTGTCGCGATGATCTAAGACAAGATGTGTAATGTTGGCCTACATTAGGGCGATGAAAGACATGTTCAAAGAAGCTAAAGGTGGGTAAGAATGGTGGGAGGAGATTTAGATCACTTTCCTACAGGGATGGGATTACATCAGTCATCGGGGCTTGACTCTTAATTTGCTTTAATTTGTCGTGAAGATTAATATATTAATGCGAGACATTCAAAATGAAGTATCGAGGTGTATGTTATTTAATTTTTAGATGACATAATATTATTTATAAGATGCACAATGGAGTCAATTTTAAGTTAGAAGAGTGGAGACAGGCTTTGGAGGCTAAAAAGTTTAGTTGAGCCAAATCGAATCATACTATGTGTAGTTCAAATTCAATGATGTAATGCATGAGATAGCGTGAAAGTGAAGCTTGACACATAAAATATTTACAAAAGAGATAGATTTCAAGTATATTGAGTCTATAATTCAAGGGAATAAGGACATCGACAATGATGTCACACACAATATTGGAGATATATGGATGAAGTTGATCAGAGACTTGCCTATGGAGTCTTGTGAGATAAGAAAGTACCATAAAAACTCAAAGGTAAGTGTTATATAGTGATGGTATCGATTATTTAAAAATGGACGTGATGACACTTGTCTTTTCCTATCAAGACAAGTCAGCGTCAACTCACGAAAACTAAAGAAATGTGGAAATATAAAGTAAGAACAAGACAAAGGCGAAAAATGTATTCATTCTAAATAATACAACGAAATCTGATTATCACGTGTACAAGGCACTGAATATATAAAATGAGGAATTAAGAAATAAGTCATGTGTAAATCTTTGTTTTTTAAATAGAACAAAGTATAAAGAAAAGGAAAAAGAGGGCTCGTCAAAGTGACAAATAGTTACCTCTTCAAATCCTTAACAAGCCTCGAAATCAAGGAGAAAGAGATCACGCGGGTCCGGGCTCAAAAATACACAAGCTTAGAAGCAAGGGGGTATGTACCAACAACAAGGTACCCAACAAACAACCTACTAAACAAAGCAACTAGCTAGAATTTGAATACCCAGTACACTCCAACTGAACCTCCTCAAACTACAACATGCACAAAAATCAGTCAAGCCTAGCAATTCTATTATACACTGCTCACAAGACCAATATCACAATTCCACAATCAAACAATTTGAATAAGGAAATCTTAATTTCAAGTAGTTCAGTAACACGCACAAGTGCATCAATCACAATTAACAAGTAAGTCACGTGTAATCATAAAAAATATCAAGTCACAATAATCAATCTCTCGTCGAAACTATTTTTTATCAGCACAATATCACTAGCCAGAACCATTTATCATCGTCTTTATGTCAAATAACTAGTCGGAATATTTTCCATTGGCTTTATAGCACTAGTCGAAATCATTTTCCATTGACTTTATAGCAATAGTCGAAACCATTTTCTATCGGCTTTATATCAAATCACTAGCAAAAATTATTTTCCACTGCTTTATATCATTAGCCGAAATCATTTTTCGTCGGCTTTTTATCTATATCATTTTCCATGTATATCAAATAATCGCATGTCCTCATCATGGTGTTCACAATCTATGCATACATGCGATATCATACCCCATATAAAAGATAATAATTCACACAATTCAATTCTCATACATTCAAGCATTTCATCAATCAATCAACAATGGTCACAATAAAAGAAATTCACATCATCATGTTTATCACATAGTCTTTTTTTTTCCATTTCAACTCCTTTTCCATTCATTTAGATGTAACAAATGGGAAATTAAACCCTTCATCTGGTCCTCATTACTCCCATCACAAAAGAAACGAAAGAAGTACAAGAATTCTACTAGAAAACAAGATTTAGAAAGTCACTTGCCTTAAAGTAATCAACAATCACTCCAAGAGTTGAGTCTTTAACTTCCAAAGCCACACAATCTATAATACATGTATTTACAATCACTCATCGAAACAACTTCTTATATCAATTATATAGGAAAATGGGTTAAACAACTCAAAACTCAATTTCAATATGGAGGTTTGAATCCTAAAAACAATACTTGAAATTGATGTTTAAGACTTTATGAACTCATAATGAAAATCATTTCGAAAAAGCAAACAAAAGCACTTCAAAAAAAAATCACTATTTTATTAATATCTTGGGTTGTTGAAGATAACCCCAAATTATTCATTTCAAAAGCTTGATTTGAACACGTGGATTCATAATAATAATGGATAATTGAAGATTTAGAGTTAAAAATCATTACCTAAAAGATTTCCCTCATAATCTGATAAAAATCGCCACACCAAGGCTCTCAAAACTCAAAAATGGTGAAATACAACTTTAAAATGAAAGAAAAAATTCTCTCTGATATCTAAAATATGATAAGGGGTCCGCTTACGGATTTAATCTTACTATGACTTGACCATTAGAAAAAGTAATTAATTCGATCATGATAATGGAATGGAAGGCAGTGAAAAAAACTTTTTTTTAATTGCCCCGAGAAGATAGACGCTCGAAAAGGTTCTCGAGATTATAAGTATATCGCTATTTTTAGTAGAGAGGAATAGTGCGAGAAGGGGGAGAGACCAAATTGAGTCAACAGTAAAGTAAGCCTTTCCCACATAATCATTCTTAAAGTGTGGGCATCACAAAAACGAACAGCTTTTGCTAAAGCGAAGATCACTAAGTGAAGGTCGTTAAAGTGAAGTTCACTTAAGCGAAGGTTTCTTCGGAAATGCGAAACTAATCTCGCTAAAGCGAGCCTCACAAAAGCGGAGAGCACCAGAACATAGAAATTAGAAAATTACTCAACACTTTAAACCTCGAAAGGACCCTCAAGATTTGTTTGAAATCTCGTACATTCAAACCACATCTGCAAATCAATTATACTCAATATTTCGGACTCAATGGAACATCAAAACACGAATATGAGGTATCCTTTACCCAACATCCGTGAAATCACAAGAAACTAACTCAACGCCTAAAATGACTTAAACAAGCTTGAGACCTCTCAAAAATTAACGAAAACCTCATCTAGGCCTAAAATCACCCCCCCCCCCTCAATTCGACTTGAAATTTTGATCTGAGCATCCAAACCCTATATGTTGACCAAATCCAACCAAAAGGATAAAAATTCACAATTCCATAATTTCATAACTTAGGACCTCAAATCCTAAATAAACTCCGAATCAAAAATCGACAATTCTCATGATCATATTTCAGGTTCCGAGACTGAAAGGATTAACGAAATTCCATTCTGAGACTTGAAACTCTAAAAGACATTGAATAACACATTCTTAACAACTTAGCATTTCAAACTCAAAATTACCAAATTCTCA
Organism: Solanum chilense; assembly: GCA_032847665.1. Taxonomy (NCBI): domain Eukaryota; kingdom Viridiplantae; phylum Streptophyta; class Magnoliopsida; order Solanales; family Solanaceae; genus Solanum; species Solanum chilense. The sequence goes on along the minus strand of CM064971.1, from coordinate 59,079,766 downwards.
ACTTGTAACTCCAAGTTCAAAATCAACTTTTCAAAACTCAATCATAGAATACTCGGGGTCAATATCGGGAGGGTAAAACGGTAGATTCGTGAAACTTTCTAAAAATTACCGACTGGATCATTACAGATGGTTCGATCGACATTGTTGTATGAGATAGAGTATTGACCAGTCAAGAACTCTTATTCCACAAGAAGCATGTTGCGAAGATGTGGATGTTGAGGTGGATGTGGTCATACTAGGATCGATAAGATTAGAAATGAGGATATCCCGGATAAGGTAGGAGCAGATCTTTAGTTGACAAGATGAGAAAAAACAAGATTGATATTGTTTGGACATGTGATGAGGAGATGCGCAGGTGCGAGAGGTTAGTTATAGAGGGTATAACAGATGAGGTAGGTTGAAGATGTATTGGAGAGAGGTGATAAGACATGATATAACGCAGTTTTAGATAATCGAGGAAATGACCTTAGATAAGAGGGTGTAGTAGGAACATATTAAGATAAAATGTTAGTAGGTACGTTGAGTCTTACTTAGGTTTTTGGTTTTTGCGATGGTACTAGTTGTATTATGGTAGTTCTTATTTCTTTTTTAAAAAAATATTTTCATTGTTTAATATTATTTTAATTATAAAACCTAGTTTATTGTTTGTGGTGTCTCGATTATCACATGATTTTATTATTGTTTTGACTCCTCTCTAGTAGATTTTTGCACCTTTTTCTTGTATTTGCTATATTATGTTCATTATCTCCTTTTTATGTTGGAATCTTTCAAAAATAATTTCTCTTCCTCCACGAAGTAGTGCTAAATTTGCTTATATTCTACCCTCTTTAGACCTCAATTGTGAAATTTCATTAGATATGTTGTTGATGGAGTTTGTGCCTCACCGCAGAGCCATGAAAGAGTTGAAATTTATTTATCCATAACTTATACTTGTTTTTAAATTATTTTCACTTTAAAAGTGTATTTAAGTACATTGAAGCATAAACATTATTTCCAAAAAAATTTATAAAAAATATAATCAATTATAACTTTATTTCTGTAGATATGCTATTTTTTGAAATCTCTCTTCTGATGCAAAATCGTAATATAATGTGTTACAATTTCATAAATTTTAAATAAAATAAAAAATATATAAACTTTATGGTCAAATAGCTATCAAATATTTCGAGTTTAAAATCAAAATATAGAATCTAAATTCAGTACACGTGTTTTATCCTCATTAATTAATATTTATAAATATAAATTCAAATTAATCGAACGAATAATGACAAATGAAAAGAAAGAAGAAGAAGAAGTAATTCCTTGTTTCTTTGTTCCTTATTGGTTTCATAGTCCTGACTCCTGACTTAGCCCATACAAACAATAGTATATTATATTGGGTCCTATCCTTATAGGGATGTATTTCTTTTGCTGAAGATAAACGTATCCAACGATGCTATTTTCAATATATTTTTAATCACTTAAAGTATCATGAAAGTAATCTTTTATGACCAAAAAGAAAAAAAAGCTTTTCGACTAACATACATTTATATCACCTTTTGTTTTTGAAGGTATGTCTATTTTAATACTATTTGTAGTATCTATCTCCCCTTGTGCTAGATAGAAAATTTTGCAAGTCTATTCATTAATAGGGATGCATCTTACCCAATTTCCTCCTGTTAGGGTTCCAGAATCAGTCTCTCAATTAAGACTGGTCAACGAACCGGAACCGGTTCACCAGACCGGACCAGAAGCCGTTGACCGGTATGTTGACCGGTACCGGGATGAACCGGACCGGAATTACCGGGATGATTCATCGGTTCCGTCCCGTTCCACTATATACCGGGATGGAACCGGAATGAACCGGAACGGACCGGGATGGAACGGGACGGGATAAACGGAACGATATTTTTTGGAATTACGAAAATATAATTTTTTTTATTTTTTTTAAGTATAAATTAATAGTTTTTAAATTTATACTATAATTTTTTACTTAAGTTTATTTTAAAGATATTTTATTAATTTTTTTGTTGTTGTTAAGTTTGCGAGTAAAGTCTAATAAAGTTTTCAAAATTTAAATCTTTTGAAGTTTATACTTTATAAGTTATTACTTATATTCATTAATATTTATTTTATAAGTTATATTTATAAAATAATAAGTGTCAAAAAATATAAAATATTATTTATAAAAAATATAAATATAAATTATATAAAATATAAAATATAAAAAAATTAATATATATTAAATAAACCGGACCGGAACCGGAATGAACCGGGATGAACCGGTACCGAACACCGGTACGAAATCACGGTTCCGTCCCGTTCCGTGTACCGATTCAGAATATCCCGTCCCGTCCCATAGGCAACCGAAACGGGACGAACCGGAACGGTACCGGTACGGTATCGGTACGTCCCGTTCCGTTGACCAGTCTTACTCTCAATAAAGCAATATATGTGTTGTAAAGTACTCAAGTAATACACCTTTTTTTAAAGGAATATATATATATATATATATATATATATATATATATATATATATATATATATATATATATATATAGTTCAACAAATCTAGACGAACAAGTGTAAAAAAAAAATAGGAAAAATAACAATTTCAACCTTTGTATTATTACATAATTTCAGTTTTTAGTTGATGGTCTTATTTGATTAAGCATATATAACTTTTAATTAATCGAAGCGTGCGATTTTGATTAAGAAAATCAATAAAAGTTAATTATATAACAAAATAATAATTTAAAAATACATAAAATAAAGGGTTGGTGATTCCTAATGCTTGAAGAATAATGTATATAATATTATATTTTTATTTTTTAAGAAAATACAATTAAAATGATTATTTTAAACATATTAATCGATCTCATTTGCTTCTTTGTTTGTTCTGGGTTTTATTCATTAGCAACTCACTCTTCCTCCCTTTTAAATAATTATTAATAAGGTCAAATACACTTACATTTGAAAGAGTTTAATAGGTGACAAGCTCCCTAAGAGTATCGTCCTAATAACTTTCAAATTCTTTTTAAATTTAACATTTAAGTATTTATAAATTTCAATTTTCTTATTACCAATAAACTCATTCTTTTAAATAGTTAGCTTTTGTAAACTTAAAAGCTCGAAAATACACACTTCAAATAATTAATGGTCAAATTTACATAACCAAATAGCACATAGAATAAAATTGAAATTATGCGATAATACGTTGATTAAAATCACTAGTCCCCCCCAAAAAAATATTAGATGTAAAAGGGTAATTTTTTATGATATTAAAAAATGCACTTGAAATGTTATTATTTATTAAGAATGTATTAATTATTTGTAAAGGTAAAAACTATTTATACCCTTAATTTTGCTTAAGAAATCATATTTCATCCAAATTATGAATAATCTACACTATTTTCCTCTTATCCTATTCAATATCAATTTTGCCTTTGACATTTCCAACCATCCATCTATATCATATCTTATTGTCTCTCGGATATTTAATTTTCTTTATTAATCTAATTAACGTTATAAATAAAATAATTCTTTATAAATTTATCACAAATTTGGTATATTACATGCATCTGTGTAGGTTTAAGCTTCATTTTTCTCTTAAATGAGTTATGATTGTCATCAGTGCAATATTTATAAAAAAAAAATTGAAATTTGTTATAAAACATATCTTTATTTTTATTAATTATTTTTGCATTGCTTGTTATTCACTTGTTTAACTAGATAAAGGACGAAGATTAATTATATAAGGATACATAGATATTTTTAAAAAGATAATTTGAATAAAGGAGAGACTAATTAAAGAAAAATAATTAACTTTTAAAATTAAATTAAACGGCATAAATGATTTTCACCTCTTTTTAACTATATTGAGAGCTTGGGATTTGGAGATTTTTTTTGTAGTACCTACTAAAAACATAGTGCTCCACTATTTATTTATTTTTTCCCTTGGCACTCTTTCCTTATCAAAAGTCAATTTTATCAAGTAGCAAAGATTGACTAAATTAATTAAATTAGCAGAATATTATATAATAGAAGGTGCAACTTTATTATATTAAATTAATATAAATTATATAACAAGAATATATTTAAAATATTAGTTAAATAAATCATGTATTAATCGTAATACCCAAACCTAAAGAAGTTCTTCAAAAAAATTCTCAATGACTTCATATGTCATTCAACCATATAATAGAAGTGTGTTTGGCCAACAACAAAGCCAACTCCTTTTTTAAAAATAAAAAAAACACATAATTTTTGAAAAAAATATAATTAATTAATAAATTTAAAAGTATTATTTTCAAGAGGGCCCCGCAATTATCCAATACACAAATATTGCATTTCCTTTTTCACTTAAAGAAAAATGATTCTTTTTAGGATCTTTTTTTTTTTTCAAAAATAAGAGGCTGTAGATTAATCAAGGGTATTTTTGTCATGAAAAATATGAATATACTAAAAGACTTTTCCATGAACAATAGGGGCAAAATGGTCATTAAGTAATACATATATTCTATATTATAAGTAATTATTATAGAAGAAGTTTCAACTCATTTTCTAATATCTCTCTCTATATTAACTCTCTTGTTTGTATCTCTTTCTACCCCACTACCCCCCACCCCTCAAAGATAGTAGAGATTACCAGCATCAACAGCCAGCCAGCCAGCCCAGTGTTGGAAAAGAAAGACATAATGAGAGTATAAATAAAAACAAAAGGTGGTAGATGCATGAGTAACAACAACTACTTCTACAAACACAATCTCTACCTCTTTCTCTCTCTTTTTCTACCACACCCTCTTCTTTCTCAACCCTTTTCAACTTGAATTAAAAAAAAAATCCCTTCTTTTTCCCCCCACCTAAATCCCCATTTCAAGATTCTTGATTTTCAACTACTTTTCCTCTTGTAGTTTTAAGGTACTAGTATTTTCTTGGTTTTTGGTTTTGTTTCTTTTGAGTTACTTTTGACTTATGGTTTAACATGTGGGATAATTTCTTTGTTACTATTACTCACCTTGGTCATTGTGCTTTGGATGATGACAAATAATGCTACTTTCTTTTTCATGTGGGTGGTTCTTTTACCCTTTGTTCTCTGATTGTTTTGATGTCTATACTCTCTAGTCTTGGAAAGTTTGCATCTTTCTTCTTCTAATTTTCTCTTCTCCACAAAAGGTGGTAGGTTGGTGAGGGTTGACTTGGTCTACATAACCTTATCTTCCAACAGGGTCTATTTTTTTTTGTTTTATTTTATGTAAAAATTATCTTCAATGCCTGCTGCCAACTTGGGGGTTCATGTTTTTTAGTCTTTGGTATTGTCACTTGAATGTTTAATATTCTTTGTATGGAATGTGAAAATCTCCCAACCCCAGGGTGACAATATTGACCTCTAACTAGTCTAAATGTTATCATTCTTTCTATGCAAGGCTAAAATTTCCACTAATTGTTTTTGGGGCTTAATTTTATTAGCAGGTAGATTCAGTAGTGTGGAATGACAGAATCTTGATTTTAACTGTGTTGTCATAGTTTTAGCTATAGCTCCCCAGCATCAAGCTGCTGACTTTGTTCTGGAAGTGATCATATGTGTAATGCTGATAATATATTATGAATTACAGTTCAGAGTTCACTTACACTGTGTTTTATGAGTAAATATATCTTGTTTCATACATGATATCAATTCCCAGCAATCTAAGGGCCAGATTAGGCATTTGTTCTACTTTACCTAACAAGTTGGCAATATTCTGCTATTTGCAAATGCAAAAATGCGTCTCCAACTTTCTAATTTTGGTGGTGTTGGAATTCTGCTAGGCATAATTTGGTGAGCTATGGTGAGCATCCGAAGGCGCAAGCTGTTAGGACTTTGCTCTGGTATGGAAAGTTAGTGTATCTTGGTTTATTATAATCATTGAAGTCCGGTAGATGCATAGTTTCTATACTTCGTAAAATACAGTTGCCAAGTTTTCTATCTATTGTAAACTAGAATGCCCTGTTTTCACTTTTATATATTTAAATTTTTCACTCTTGGGTGAATTTACTTAACAAGTTTAGCTATACTTTTGGATAACTTTTCTTGATACACAAATAATTATGAAGGACGAAGCGCCTTCTTGGTTCCACTGCCAAAATTCTCTGAGAATGGGCACTTCGCAGAACATCGTTTCTTCAGCAACAGACCCACTAGTGTACACCCAATGCCATCAACTGATATTGATGAGTCAAAAGAGGTATGAATAGTTTATTGATGTTTGGTATATCTACTCTATATTAGTTTAAAGGCATTCTCATTATTCTTGTTGCATCCCTTCAGTTAGTAATTTTAGTGTATCTGAAAGAGAAGTGATAGCATTATCTATATGCTTCACTATCGTGCTAACATGTTGCATGAGCATGAATGTCTAAATTTGCCTGATTTTGTTTTCAAAAGTCTCCATATAATCTTTGAAGACTAGATCAAGTAAGAAGGATGTAATAGTTTAACACTAACATCATTAATCTTTAAATGAAATAGAAGCAATATGGAATCACCTTTTGACAATTTTAGGGAAGTCTCTATAGTACCGGGGTGGCTTCTTCTATGGATCTTTTGCCTGCAGTCAACTGTGTCTTGAATCAGCAAATGAAGTAGTTTTCAGCCAAATGGTTCTTATGGATGATTCGTTTGAAGAAGCAGTACATGATGCGACCTTCCTAAGGGATATTGTCTCTGATCCATTTCCTTCTATTTTGGGTTATCATGAAAAGATTGATTCATTTGAATAGCACTAAGTTAATCTGGTAGGATAAAACTTATTTGAGAGTTTATTTAATATGTTTCCTACTAAACATAAGTAGCTATTCCATACCATTGTACTTAAGCAAACTAATTTCAATAATAAGGAAGCGAAGAAATTCTATGCTAAATGTGTTGATTCTTATCTTCAGAACTACGTAAAACATTTTCCAGAATACCGATCAAATTAGTGGAAGTGGCTTCCTCAGCATAGGTAGTTATTTTGTTTCTTGTAGAGGGAAGTTTAAGTGAAAATTCTACCGCATTTGGTAAGACATGACAACTGTTGTTATGCTGTTATGTCCTGTGCGGTATTGTGTGTGTTTCAGCTTGTTCCTCAGATCATTTCATGCAGAAAAGGAAGGGGTCCTCTAGGTTCTCTGCCGAAAGTGCTTTCATTGAAAAATACTTTTGTGTCTGATGGAGCAAATTCAATTCACTTGTTTCTCTGTGTAAATAATACTGGCTATGACACAAAAGGGAAAAAGATAATGTGTCCACTGGAGGAGGTTTATCACTAATGTCTCCAAGCAATGAGATTTTAGTGGATAGCCGACCATGTTTGTTGCTCCTTTCACAGTTTATGGCCTATAACTGATAGCATTCTGACTAGTAAAATAAAGTCAAGTGATATGATGAAGCCAAATCTGTAAATATCTTAGGTTCTGTCCAGCTTTAATTGAATTTTGAATAATAGTATTCTCTCCAAACATCTGCTTCAGTTACAGCAAGGAAAGAATAATTGATTACTAATACGTCAAGGCACAACTATCACTATTACAGTGAGCAGATTAACATGTATATTTTCTTCCCAGTCAATAGGTTTTTAATTCACAAAGGATCATGTGGGATCCTCTACCCAACCCATTGAATTTCATGTTTGTTTATTGAACTCTTAAGTTCTGCTGGCATTCTTTTTATTCTAATCTATTGATTCAATGCTCTCCAGAAAATTGCTGTAAAAGTTATTCCTGGATCATCGAATAGTCATGCCTCTGGCTCCTTGACGGAGCAGACCGCTCAACAATTTCCAGGTTTTTGCTTATATACTAATGATGGTTTGATCACCTGGTTGCCTGTATTTCTATTTCATTATATTAGGGTAGATCTGCAGATCTTTATGGTACACACAACAAAATTCAAATATGTCTGTGTCGGTATCTTCAACATGACTGCACATAATTGTTCAGACCCGCTGCTTGTTTAGCTGACTTTAAAATTTTGTTGCTTCTGAAACAAAGTTGTAATCTCATATAAACTGATGGCAACTATTGTGTTTTACAAAGTCTAGTGCTGCTAGTTAAATAAAGCTGGTCGAAAGGAGTAAGGAAAAATCTGGGGTAAATAAGAAAATAAAAAAGGCGGAAGATTAGAACACGAGGTTGAGGGGTTGGGGAAGCTCGAGTCATTCAGCAATGGTGGATGAAAGGATAGAAGATGATGAAGCATAGAATTCAATAGGAAAGTTTACTCGAACATTCAGTTGATGATTCAATCTGTAATGATACAATGCCATATATATACCTGAGAAAGAATCATATCTGCTACCTTCTTCTAACCAATTCAACAGTCTAACTAATTACTAATATGGCAAAGCTAACTAACTTTACCAGCTGATTCATTTATTGTGTAATAGCCAGACTGATGAGGACACAGTGGAATCCTATAAATCTGTTTATGAATAATTTTCTTCAAGTATATTTAAATGAAAACATGATAATTAATTGACCAGCGCCATGAAGCAACTCTCTATTGCAGACAAAAACTCAAGAAATCTCAACAGCATGAAGCACACAGTGCTGTCAAAGGCGAAAAGCGCAAAACAGCTCTGTTGGGGCTTTAAGTGCAAAGCGCAAATAAAGTGTGGGCTTTAATGAAAAAAGGCGCAAAGGGAGAAAAAAATACAAATGTATATATATGTCTAGTCCAACATTAATAATTATAAACATGACAAATATAAGACCAAAGAAATTGAATTTTTTTTATGATAAAGTGAAATATCAATCGCTTAGTGTCACTTCTTCAAAAGAGGCTCATAGGCTCATTGGCAAGGAAAAGTTATCCTTAGAACCTTGAGGATGACACTGAAGCGCACATAAAGTGAGGCGAAGTGCTCGCCACGCTTTGAGCCTCGCTTCAGGGCTTAAGCGTGCTTAAAGCGCGCCTTGGACTACATTGGAAGCACATATATTGACGACGTCTTTTACTGCATATGTGTGTGATTGCTCTGCTTTTCTATGCTCGTAAATACAAAAAAAGAATCACCTTGAATAATTAATTAACTTCCTCTGTTCCTCAATAGTCATGGTACATAACTTCTTTAATCTAGGTTTTGAGAAGCCATATGTGGCTACTATATCTAGTTCACATTGTATGACAATTCTTCTGGCCTCAGAATATCAGTATTTCATGTTTGTGGGATATGTCACTTGAAACTTAGCTGCTGATTGCTGTCATCAACATATCTATCATCAAAAAGTTTCATCAAATGACTAATTGCTCCATTTTGTTCTTTACCTGAATCAACATTTGAATTGGTTGGGAGCTATTTGAATACTACTACTTAAACCACCAGCTCTTGGCTTGACTGAAAGACACTCTAGTTCCATAAATCTTAGCACAGGAATATTCACATCGAGCGCTAAGGGATCTCGTGTCTTTAGAAGTGCTGCTTGCATCCTATGAAATAACATTTGTACATTTGCTGTTCCAGAAGTTAAACGCAGAAAGCGACACAGGAGAAAGCACTTTGAAAACCAAGAACCATGTCTCATGAGAGGTGTCTACTTTAAAAACATGAAATGGCAAGCTGCAATAAAGGTTGATAAAAAACAAATCCACTTGGGTACAGTTGGCACTCAAGAAGAAGCTGCTAGACTGTATGACAGGTATCATACTGCCTGCCAATTTATTTTTCTTCACCTTGTTAAATTCTGCTCCCCCTTCAGCATGATGCTAAAAATTTCAAATGTTCGACAGGCTCGTACCTTACTGGTATCTGATAAGATGGGGTTTCCTAGGGTTCATCTACCAATTTTCAGAAATTTACAGCAACAAGATCCTTGTGCAGTTTTATTGCTATTAGATGATTCTTCTATGGAAGCTTTAATATGGATGGATTTTTTCTTTGTCCCTTGTATTTGTAGGGCTGCTTTTATGTGTGGGAGGGAACCAAATTTTGAGCTTTCCGAGGAAGAGAAGCAGGAACTAAGACAATTCAAATGGGATGATTTTTTGGCATTTACACGTTCTGCGATTACTAATAAGAGTAAGTCCCAATACTGTTGCCACTTCTGGTCATAGTAGCATTACTTGGTGGCTACAGTGCTAATCAGATGAAACATTTTTGCAGAAACTCGAAGAAGAAGTGGGGCTGGTGCAAGGAGGAAATCCGAGCCTTTAACTTCAGCACTGAACAGTGAGGAGGATGAGGAAGAGGAGGAGGGAGGGGAGCTGGAAAGCAACAGTTTTTCAGCCTCTGAAGATATAGAGCACGACATATTGTTCTCTTGATCCCCTCCATTTTGTGCATGCCGAAAAAATTAGTTCTACTGATTCTGTTAAGCTGTTCAGCCACGTACTTACAACTCGATGATTCTGGTATTCATATAGATTTACACAAATATAGATGCCCCTATTAGGGTGGATGATGATACATTATTTTCTATTGGCAAAGTTAATTGAATTTGATAACAAGTATGTTATTGTATATGCCTCAAGACCTTTTGTCATATGCTTGATGAACTTTGACATATGAAAGTGACTTTGATCAGCATTCCTTACCTATATGATTAAATGGAATATGAGACGGAAATAAATGAATTTTTGGTCATGTAAGTGTATATGATTAGAGGATTTAGTAGGTTCTGAGTTAGTAAAATGATCAAAACTAAAATAAGGTTTTATTCATGCATATAAATTACTTATGATATCATGAAAAATGATGAGGTACAATCATACAACTATAACAGCTAGACAAGTTAGGTTCGATTATATGAATTTTAGATTATGTTATTATATTAAAGATGCTATTACATGTATGACTATTACAATCACGATATCACATTAAATGGAGATGCCAAATGTATTTTCATATGCTCTTGAATGATAAGGGAGACATGAATATTGTGTTGGGGAATTAGAGCATTTTGAGAGTTGTAGAAATTTTGTATGTTGTTGATGTATAAAGTTTGTAGAGGTAAAGGGGAAAATTCAGTGGATGAGAAGGGGAAGAACAATTGGATCAAGTGGGTACGATCTTGGTGGAATTTTGTAAGAGCGCAAGCAATATAGTTGTGGAGTTACTAATTGGGTTGTTTAATGCCACTTTAGAGACTAGAATGTTCGACCTTGTCTGGGCAGACTAAGAGGAATAACACCAAGAAAAATGTTATATAGGATAAGGTGGTAGGTGCCTCCATGACGAACAAGATGGGGAAGCAAGATCAAGATGGCTCAAGCATGTCAAGAGGAGGTGCACAGATGCACCAGTGAGGAGGTGTGAGAGATTGGTTATAATAGATTTTAGGAGAGGTAGAGATAAAGTCATAAAGATCAAAAAGAACTATGAGATGTGATTAGACAAGACATAGATGTAAAAAAAACTAAGGGAAGTGATTACATAAGACATAGCTCATCTTTAGTTTACTGAAAATATGTCCTTAAATATAAAGATTAAAAGATCGAGAATTGGATATAAGGCTAGTAAGTGTTAAGGGTTTTCATATTTTATGTGGGAGAGGTCGGGATCAGTTTCCTTTACACATCTTCTCCTTATTTGGTTGTATTTATTTAGTATTAGCGTGATACCTTATTCTTCATTTCTTAGTATTGTTGTTGCTTCATTCGTTTTATGTATCTTGTTATTTTTATTTAATATTCTGCTTTGATAACTTTTTTTTAACTAAGAATATATTAAAAAAATCTTTATATTCAAAAGATAGGAATAAAGTCTGACGTCTATATAAAAGTCTAATATACATACATATGGATATCCATATGGGCCAGTTTGTGTTGAAAAAGAAGTTTGGACGAGTAAGAATTATTCACGTTTGATTTTGTTACCAAGATGTTGGAATGAGCTGGTCTATCATTGAGAGATCGCACACTACTTTTCACTTCCAAACATTTAATTTTAAAGTCTTTATGATTGCACATCCATTCCACCTACCTAACTCCTAGCTTCCCAAAGATAAGGATGTGTCATAACTCATACTTTTGAAAATTACTCTTTCCATTTAGTTTTACGAAAATGGAAAATTATATTTGACAAGACAATTTTTTTGGTATGACTTGACACGAACAACAAATTTTAGGTATTTTCGTAATTTAGTTGAGAAGTCAAGAGTGATTGGATAAGTTCATTCATTTCTTGTATTCAAATTACTCTCAAAAGTAAAGTCACTACTTTTTGAAAGTAAAACTATTTCTGAAAAGTTTAACCTATAATTATTATTTTTCAGTTTATACTGCCCAATAGGTGGCTAACAATACTTGTATGAAGTTCCATTTATACTATGATATGTGAAAATTGTTGGATCCCATTTCAGAAAATGACCCAAATTCATTTTTCACTCTCTTCTTTTAATGATTTTATCTGTTTCTTACTTTTTTTTACTTCTTTTTCTTTGACTTTTTTTTTTCAATTAATGTTCCAAATTTCTCTACTTCCACACTTATATAATTTTATTTATGGAAAATATGAAATCCAAAAAGAATATATTCATTCTATTTCTAACACTTTAAATTATTTTTTCATCTCGAAATTAATTATTTATATTACTAAAAATAGTTAGATAAATTATTTGTTAATTTACAAAAATATAATTAACTACAATTTTTTTATCTTATTATAACATTTTTTTCTTTTTGTAAGCGTAAATAAAATTTATAAATTTTAAAAATTAAATGTAAATTAATAAAAATATTATTTTATTTATGATTTTTTAACGAAAAAAGCATCATTGTTCTTGACAAATAATTACATAAGTTTTGATACTAATTTCATGATTAAAAAAAGCAAAGCATCCATATATACCTATATAAATGCATATTATTTCCGTTAATTTATACAATATTTTTATTCTTGATTTTCAAGCTAGGTGAAATTTTTCATCAGTTTAACTTTTTTTTTCTTGTTATTTGATTTTCGTGGACTTCTCAAAGATATATGATACTATAAAATTTTGATAAGTTACATCTATATAGGATCCTTCAAAAAACATATTACGTATTATCTAAGAATTTAATTACAAAATATGATAAATTATTTTCAATGATTTTACTATTTTCTTACAATATTAAAGATTTAACGATGATCTATTAAGATGTCTTGTTAATATTTAATTTAAATAAAAATAATCAATTAATTTACGAGTCATATGAACAAGAAAAAGCACTATCAGCATTATCAAAATATAACTATAAATTAGACTATGAAATAAATGCAATAAAATTTGATTATCATAAAGAGAAACACATGAATATTAACAAAGAAAACAAAAAAATAGTTAGAATATTTTTTTCAATTTCGAAGAAGGTTATATATAAATCATTATAGACCATTTATTAATAAAATAATAGAATAAAAAAATTATCCTGAAAAATCAATGTCTAATATTTTATCAATGAACACACATACTATGATATATGCATGATCAAGTTATAATTGTGTTATACAATTAGTTATGCTACATGTCAATCTTTGATCAATTTATCTTCATATTTTAAGGGTTATTAAACCATATTTATTGATAATATCATATTTTCAATTTTCTTGTGATATTCATTAAACAAATGCATAAAGAGAGTAAATAAATTTTCTTTCGCAATTATGACGGAATGTTATTGCAGCGCGAATAGTCAATAGGTCACGAGTTCGAATCTAGATAAGGTCTCAATTTTGAGTATATTTTTCTTAAAATTAGATTCTTTGAAACTTTTAGGATTTAAATAATTTTTAATTTCTTGTTTTTTTTTAAATAAGATTGTAAAAGTATATATTTGGATGCTTTTCACAAAAATTGAAGATTTTTCATTATTATAAGTCGAATCATTATGATGAAAATAAGTGTAAAGGATATAGTATTATATGAGTTATGCTCCCTCACAAATACAAGTCAATTGGATGTGATCATATATGCATGATCAAGTTATAATTGTGTATTATAATTAGTTATGATACATGTTAACCTTTGATCAATTTATGTTCACATTTTAGGAGTTATTAGACTATATTTATTGATAATATCTCATTTTAAATTCTCTGGTGATATTCATTAAACAATTGATATAAAGAGACTAAATAAATTTTCTTTCTTAATTATGATTGAATGCTATTGCAGCGCGAATGGCTAAAACTTAAATGAATAGTCTATAGGTCACGAGTTTGAATCTAGGTTAGATCCCAATTTTAGATATTTTTGTAAAAAAAAAAAATTATACTGTTTGAAGCTTTTAGGAATTAAATAATTTTTAATTTTATAGTTTTTTGGTAAATATAATTTTAAATTTTAAATGATTGTTTCACAAAAATTGAAGATTTTTCATTATTGTAAGTCGAATCATTATGATGAAAATAAATGTAATGGGATAGTATTATATGTTATGCTCCCTCACAAATACAAGTCAATTGAATGTGATTTTATATATATATATATATATGCATGATTAAGTTTTAATTGTGTAATACAATTAGTTATGATACATGTCAACCTTTGATCAATTTATCTTTACATTTTAGTAGTTATTAGACTATATCTATTGATAATATCTGATTTTAAATTCCCTTGTGATATATATAGAGACTAAATATCTCATATTAAATTCCCTAAATAAATTATCTTTGGTAATTATGAATGAATGTTATTGTAGCATCAATGGTTAAATGAATAGTCTATAGGTCACAAGTTTGAATCTAGGTTAGATCCCTATTATATGTATTTTTTTTAAAAAAAAATTAGACTCTTTGAAGCTATTAAATTTAAATAATTTTTCGTTTTTATATTACTTTGGTAAATATAATTGTAAAAGTTTATATTTGGATTGTTTCACAAAAAATGAAGATTTTTCACTATTATAAGTCGAATCATTATGATGAAAATCAATGTAATAGATACAATATTATATGAGTTATCCTCCCTCACGAAGACAAGTCAATTGAATGTGATTATATATTGAATGTGATTATATATGCATGATCAAATTATAATCGGATAATACAATTAGTTATGGTATATGTCAAACTTGTTCAATTTCTCTTCAAGTATTAAGGGTTATTAGACTATATGTATTGATAATATCACATTTTGATTTTCTTGGTGATATTTATTAAACAACTGATATAAAAGAGAGTAAATACATTTCCTTTCGTAATTATGAACGAATGTTATTGCAACACGAATGGTCAAAGCTCAAATGAATAGTCTATAGGTCACATGTTCGAATCTAGATTATGTCCCAATTTTAGGTCTTTTTTTTTAATACAAAAATAGACTCTTTGAAACTTTTAGGATTTAAATAATTTTTTAAATTTTTTTTTGGAAAATAAGATTGTAAAAGTTTATATTTGGATTGTTTCACAAAAATTAAGATTTTTCATTATTATAAGTCGACTTATGATGAAAATAAATCTAAATGATATAGTATTATATGAGTTATGCTCCCTCACAAATATAAGTCAGTAGAATGTGATTATATATGCATGATCAAGTTATAATCGGATAACACAATTAGTCATGGCACATGTCAATCTTTGATCAATTTATCTTCACATTTTAGTAGTTATTAGACTATACTTATTGATAATATCTCATTTTTAATTTACTAGTGATATTCAATAAACAACTGATATGAAAGTGAGTAAATACATTTTCTTTCATAATTATGAATGAATGTTATTGCAGCGCGAATGGCTAAAGCATAAACGAATAGTCTATAGGTCACGAGTTCCCAATTTTAGGTATTTTTTTAGTTTTTCTTTTAGCTATAGGTCACGAGAATTTTTTACTTTTTTTTCAGGCCTATCGTATGCACCATTGGAATTTTTATGATTTTGGGACAACAAACTTTCATCCTCATTTAACCCCAAAATATTATTCCATACTTCGTTTAATTGATTATTCTGACTATTCGGATCCATCTTGTTAAATCATATAAATCTAACAACAAACGAATCAACAAAATGAAATCAAATCGATGAGTGAAGTAATGAAGAAAAAAAGAGTAAAGTAAAAGAGAGAGTAAATAAGAAAAAAAAAGTCAAGAGTGATTTTCTTTTTTAGAGGGAAAAAACAAGCGATTTTTGGAGTCAAAAAGTTATTTGGTCATTTACCTTGTCTTGTCTATTCATGTTAAAAAATTGTGTTGTCGTTTAGAACTACTCTTAGTTTTATTTGTTACAGATTAATTTGAAACATTCATTAAAAAATAGCTATTGATATAGGTGTTTTATCACTATTTCTACTAAGAGTAGTGCTATTTGGCATGATACTTTTTTTAGGCTTAAGTCATCTGCATCCCTTAAAGTTGGCCGCATAATTCATTTAGATACTTCAACTAGGGCTAGTACTATTGAACACCTATACCCCTTAAAATTGATATCGATTTGATATTTTTTGACGATCAGCCAAGTATATGAGATGTGTGTACTGTGTACTCACTATGACATGACAGTGACATGACAAATTTATGAATTAAATGATGACATGTGACATTTGAATTCAAATATTATTTGAAAAATGATATTCTAAAAAACAACTATTTTGGTCTATTTACTAACTAAAAAAAGTATAAAAAGAATTTTCTAAAAAAGCTACCCACCAATAAAATGATGACACGTGGATTGAGTTCAATTTTTTAAAAATACTCTATTTAAATAATTCAAAATTAATTTTATAAATATAAAAATTTATTTTTGGTTTATATTATTTTATTTAACCCCCCGCCCGACCCATTTCCTCTTCACCGGCGTCGGCGGCAATGACGACGCCAGCAAATCATTGTCTTACCTCTTTCTTCTCCTTCATTCAATTTTATCTCTTTCACTGACATTTGCAGTGCATCACCTTCGTGGCTTTGATCATGGAATGATTATGATTATAACATTTTCTGGTAACAAATAATCGACCGATCAATATTTGAGACGTAAATCTACAAAAGAAAAAAGAAAGAAAAAAACCGTAAAGTGTGAGAGAAAGAGAGAGGTGCGAGGAATGGGATGAGTTGTGCATGTGCGAAACAAAATTGATTAAAATGGTGGATGAGGAATTGAGCATAGTTGCAGGTGAGGGAATATTGGGATGCAGGGGAAGAAGACGACTCTTTCATTCTTTTTTATTTTTGTTAATAATTTCCTTTTAAAAAAATATTAATTTAGGTGTAAAAGTTAATGAGAAAAAGAGAAAAAAAATATTTTGGTACCTTTACACGCTTAAAGAGAGTAAATCACACGTTTTTTGACATTTCAGCATTTTGTGTTCAATAGGCATGACTTTTGAACCATTGAGGTGTTTAATAGGGACATCCTATAGTTGAGGTGTCTAAGTTAAATATGCGGACAACTTTGAGGGGCTGCATATGACATAAGCCTTTTTTTTGCACGCATGACATGACAGAGCGTAAAAGACCACAATTTTCTATTGACTCCAAAATCATCTAAATTTTCCTCCAAAAGTCAAATCACGTTTGGCTTTTCTTTTTTTATTTTCTTGAAATATATTTTCTTCTTTACTTAACTCATTTTACGTCTCATTTTAGAAAATGTTTCTCAATTTTTCCTTTTTAATTGATTTAAATGTCTTAGAAAAAGTTTTTCAAATCAACTTAATTTCTTCAAATTGTATATTTTTTTCTTACTTCGTACCCTAACCCTCCCTATTATACATTTTTAATTTTTTTTTTTTAAAAAAAAAATAAATTTTTTGTTCCCTACCCACCCCACAAAAAAAAAACTAGCCCTTTCACCGACAAAAGAATTAATAACTTAATATTTTATTTTTGAAAAATAGTTCGAATTTAAAATTTTTTTTTATCTTTTTACCCCACTCAATCCCTGGCTATCTCTATCCCCGTTTCCCACCAAAAAAATTAAAATTTATTTTTGAATATTTTTAATTTTCCTTAGCCCACACGTTCCCCGACCACCTACCTCCCCCAAAAAATAGAATTAATTTTTTTTAAAATCGTTTTTTTTAAAAATAATTTTATTTTACCCTTTACTCTCTCTCTCTCTCTCTCTCTCTCTCTCTCTATCTATCTATCTATCTATCTATATATATATATATATATATATATATATATATATATATATATATATATATATATATATAAAACGTGAATATCAATCTATGTAATACACAATTTTAAAAAATAATATTAATACTAGTTGATAGAATAATGAGTCTTATTGCAAAGAGGTGTACATCCAGTATATATAGAGAAAACATGAATAAGTAATTACACATGAGTCACATAATTATTATTAATTATAGTTACTCCTATTATCCCCCTCAAGCTGATCCACGGGTACGAGGGGAAGCTTGGTAGCGAGGTAATGAAACGCAGCCGGTGGAAGAGGTTTGGTAAGTATGTCTGCAAGTTGCTCGGAAGACGGAACATGATGTGTGCTCATAGTACCAGCCATGACCTGTTCACGAATGAAGTGGCAATCAGAACAAACATGCTTCATCGATCGTGAAGGACTGAATTTTTTGTAATGCAAATGGTGGACTCGTTATCACAGTAAATCTTTGGCCGAAAAGGAGGAAGACCAAGAGCATCCGTAATATGATGAAGCCACATAGCTTCGGCAACTCCAGCTGCCATAGCTCTATATTCAGCTTCGGTGGAAGAACGAGACACCCGCGTTTGCTTTTTGGTGCACCAAGAGATTAAATTTGGTCCAAGAAACAGTAGATACCCGGTAGTGGAGCGACGATCATCCTTGTCGTTCGCCCAGTCTGAGTCGGAGTAGATGGAGAGCTCCAGATTTCCTTTTTGGAAAAGAAGTCCACGACTTGAGCTACCCTTTAGATAACGAAGAATCCGTTTTAATGCCTGGAAGTTTTGTTAAGTTGGAGCATGTATGGATTGAGAGACACGATTAACAACATATTGAATGTCTGGACGAGTAATAGCCAGATAGTGAAGGCCACCCACGATGCTTCGATAGAGGGTCGGATTGTCGAATAGACGGCTGTCTTAGATGGATGGTGGACGGACAACCATGGGAGTAGGTGCAGTTTTAGATTCAGCCATCCCTGCCCGAGTGAGAAGCTCCTCAGTGTATTTTGACTGATGAAGTAGGAGACTAGAGGAGGTACGGAGTACTTCAATGCCAAGAAAGTAATGTAGAGGGCCAAGATCTTTCAGCTGAAAATTTTGATGCATGGCCTTCGTGATAATGGAGATAAGATCAGATGAGCTGCCGGTAATCACAATATCATCAACATAGAGAAGAATTATAACCAGGCCACGAGGATGTCGTAGAGTGAATAGACTCGTGTCATGAGTGCACTTGCGGAAGCCCATATCCTGCAGAAAGGAAGAGAAACGATTATACCAAGCACGGGGGGCCTGTTTAAGACCATAGAGGGACTTTTTGAGCTTGCAGACAAGATGTGGATGGCGGGAATCAACGTAGCCGGGTGGTTGATCCATATAAATGTCCTCCTCCAGAGTGCCATGTAGAAAGGCATTGCTAACATCTAGCTGGTGTAGGGGCCAGTCATTATGAAGAGCGAGAGACAAGACTAGACGGATAGTCTGCTGCTTGACGACTGGGTTGAAAGTCTCCTTATAGTCAATGCCATACTCTTGATGATAACCCTTCGCAACTAGGTGAGCTTTGTAACGAGATATGGCTCCATCGGCATTACGTTTGATGCGGTACACCCATTTGCAACCAATTGGTTTTCGATGTCGGGGTGCTGGCACCAATTCCCAAGTACGCTGATTAATAAGAGACCTGTATTCATAGTCCATAGCCTGACACCAAAGGGGATTGCTAGAGGCTTGTTTGTAGGTAATAGGTTCAGATGGAGATATAGCAGGTAAAGTAGTGGTGTAGGCTTTGGGCTTGAAAATGCCGGATTTGGAACGAGTTTGCATGGGATGTAAAGGCGGTGGGGGTGGGGGTGGAGGGGGTGCTGGTTCGGCTGGTGGAAGTTGTTGGTGAGGAGGGTTGAAGCTTGGTGGGATAGGTGGATTGTGGGTGCTGGGTGATCCATTTTGGACGGGAGAGTCGGGGTTAGTTGTTAGTTGCAGGATGGATGAGTTAATGGGTGCCGGTACAAGGCCATGTGAGCTCGGTGGAAAGATTGGAATAATACCAAGTGGGTTGGACGTGGCAGTGACAGAACTCAACCGGGGATAGGGAAATTCATCCTCGATAAAACGAACATGACAAGAGACATATGTTTTTTGAGAGACGGGGTCAAAACATTTGTATCATTTTATAGTGTGGTGGTAGCCTAGAAAGACACATGGTGTAGACTGGGGTTGAAGTTTGTGTTGAGTGTGAGGACGTAGCCAAGGGTAGGTAAGACAACCAAAAGGCCGAAGGTGAGTGTAATCCAGACGGTGTTTGTAGAGACATTCATAAGGAGATGTGTTAGAGAGGAAGGGTGTGGGCATGCGGTTGATGAGATAGTTGGCAGTGGCCAACGCCTCGACCAAGAAGGATGCAGGGAGATGAGACTCATGAAGGAGGGTGACGACAGTCTCAATGAGGTAACGGTGTTTGCGTTCGGCAACACCATTTTGTTCAAGAGTATAGGGGCAAGATGTGTGATGAATAATACCAAGAGATTGGAGAAAAAGGCCAAAGGCATTGTTTAAAAATTCTTTGCCATTGTCACTACGAAAGATTTTGATGTTGGAATTGAATTGTGTTTTGACCATGCATTCAAAATTTACAAAAACCGAATATGCTTCAGATTTGCGTTTTAAGGGATAAAGCCATGTAAATTTACTATAATCATCAACAAAACAGATATAGTAACGAAACCATTAAAGGAGGAGATGGAGGTTGGACCCCAAACATCAGAATGTATTAATTCAAATGGCGATGTGGCCTTAGTATTAGATAAGATAAACGGTAAACGACTCGATTTGGCTACATAGCATAACTCACATGATCCTTAGTGGAAAATGAAAAACCTAAGACAGACATAATGGACTTAGTAACTTCGGCACATGGATGACTAAGTCTGCGGTGTCAGGTAGAGGAATGAATGGCTTGATGAGCAACTGATGAAGATGAGATTGACGCAGATAGCTTGGAAGGAAGAGTATGTAGACCTTGCTCACAGCGGCCCTTGTACCGGATCTGTTTGGTTAAATTGTCCACTATTTGAAAATTATGGGCATTGAAAAGAAGAGTGCAATTATTTTCTTTGGTAAACAGATAGACAGACAGAAGATTGGATGTTAGGGATAGGACGTTATGTAGAGTGGACAATGAGAAAGTACCTGTGGGGGTGTAAACATAGCCAGAACCTGTATTGGAGATGGGTAAAGATTGGCCGTTACCTAAAGTGATTGTGTCGGCGCCAGAATAGGAAGTCGGATTATGGAGTTGAGAGTAATCAGATGTCACGTGAGAATTTGCACTAGTGTCCAGACACCAATCACTTGAAGAGTTTCTTGTAGATGCATGCATCGCACGAGTTCCGCCGGTTGGGGCAGAAACAGACTGCTCGTCGTAGGGATACCAACATACACGAGCCGCGTGTCCGCGCTTGTCACAGATTTAACACACAAGCATGTCGCGACTTGACGAAAAACTGCCGCCACCGCGTCTGCTGTCCTGGTCAGGTCTGCTGCGGCCAGAACTGCTGCTTTGGCCGAGTGACTGATGTCGTTCTCTGCCTCCGCCTCGGTGTGCACCGCATCTACCTGGACGTCCGCCACCACGCTGCCCAGCCGCGTAAAGTGCAGTGTGGTGGCCTGAGCTGTCGAGTCAGCGAGGGCCAATTTGGATTCCATAGCAAGATTTAGTTCTTCTGCATTCAACCAGCCCGATAAATGATTTAGTGTGAGTGGGCCATCGTGATAGCGGATGTGCTGTTTTAGAGAAGAAAATTTGGCTGGCAGGCCCCGAACAAAAGCATTAATGACATCTCGTTCGGGAACAACTTCATTGAGGGCATCAAGATCAGAGATAATCGAGGCTGCTTCGTCCAGATATTGGACCATGGTGCGAGTGCCCTTGCGGAGGGTGTGAAGACGGTCAGGCAACTGAAAAACATGGGTTGTTGATAAGGAATTAAAGCGGGTAGCAAGATCATTCCAGAGAGCACCAGAAGTAGTAAAACCACGAGCATACTTATGAATTTGCGGGCTAATCACAGCGAGAAGGCAGACATGAATTTGAGCATCAACCAGAGCCCACGACATATGGGCGGGATTTAGTTCCGTCGAGGTCGTACCATCTTTGTCCGTGTGGTGACATTGATGGGCGGCACTGTTTCGGTACCGTCGACCCAATTAAGAAGAAGATTTGCGGAAAGCGCCGTCTTGACGCTATTCGACCAAGCTGGATAATTATGATCGGTTAATTTTTCTGGGATGAGATTGTGAAGATTGCGAAGAAGCAATTTCACGCCGTAGGGAAGAGTGACAAGGGGATCGGCTGCCATGTTGAAGAGGAGAAGCAATCGGAGTCGAAGAAAAAAAATTTTTTTTTTTGATCGACAGGAAGAAGAAGAAGAAGTTTTAGGTTTTTTTTTTAGGTTTTGGAAGAGTTTAACCCTTGCTCTGATACCATGATAGAATAATGAGTCTTATTGATAAAGAGGTGTACATCCAGTATATATAGAGAAAACATGAATAAGTAATTACACATGAGTCACATAATTATTATTAATTATAGTTACTCCTATTACTAGTAAATAAAATAATAAGTTAATAATTATAAAATGAATGATAAAGTATAAATTCCTATGAGTAGTGGATGTAAAAAAGTTAACCACTATTAAAATATCTTAGTTACACCTCTTAATTAAATATATTTTCTTCTCCCTTCCCCGTAGTTTATTATTTATTTATTATTTCATTGTTGGAGTTCTTACTTTTGCTATAATATAATATAAATAAGTACTCATATTGAATATAGAAGATATATTAAATTGAATGTTTTTAGTTGGAGTATTTCATAAATTTAACATTCATGCCAGGGAGTGTTCAAATTCTTTGAACTTTGAGATTGTCATCATCTATAAATCAAACTTGAGTTTTTAAGAAGAGAAGAATGGAAAACATAAAACAAATCTTAGTTTAAAAATGTGAGGAAATCCCTCCATTTATAGTTAACAAAGACTAGTATGAGCATGAGCATATTTTTTCTTATCATAAAAGTCACAATCCTATGAAAAAATCACTACTCATCAAAAAAGTCACATCTCTTTGAGAAAGTCGTAACATTTTCATGTGAAATGATATCTTTCTTTAATATAACATAATAAGTAAATATGATATAAATTATAGAATAAATACTAAATTGGGTGTTTCAAGAATAAGAAAAACAATGAAAAATTTTCAAAAATTGTGGCTAAAAAGTTTGTGGAAACCCTCTTCTACAGCCAATAAAGGGTAGTGTCTAAAAAAATGTCTATTCTACTTTACTACTTTATCATAAAATAGTCACAACCTTTTAGAAAAGTCACAACCCTTCAAAAAGTTTCCAACTCATCGAAAAAAAGTCACAACTCTTTAAAAATGTCACAGTCCCTCAGATAAGTCACAACTCATCGAACAAGTCGCAACCCTTCAAAAAAGTCACAACTCATCAAAAAAGTAAGTTTAAAAATGTCACAACCTTTCAATGTTAAAGGTTTCAACTTTTCGTATAATATAAATAAATAAATAAATATAATACATACAAAATATAGAAGGCATATTAAATTTGATGATTTATGTTAGGGGTATTATAATAATTTACATTCAAGTTAGGTATTACATCTTTTAAGTCAATATAGATATCGATAAGAAAATAGATATAGATTTGTCTAATTTTAATTTGACATGTAATTTTAAAAAATACAAAAAAGTCTTATGTAGAATATATAAAAATGTCTTTTACCTTTGTGGTCTTAAAGATGCCCCACACAAGAAAAAAGAAGAGTTTATATTAAACTAAATAAAAATAAAAGTACGACAAATAAATTTGATATGGAGGAGTTCCAATTAAATCTAGTTTGGACTCTTCAAAAAATAGTTTTGATCAAATCTTTTTTCTCCAACAGTTTGAGACTTACACAACTTGAACACCAAGTTGTAGTTTTGCAATAGGAAATCATTGAACTTTTTGTCAAGTAGAAGTTGCTGCAAAAGTATATTTATAACTGTGAAAATGAGTACATATTAATTATCTAGATAGTCTTCTCATTTGAAATTAAAATTTTCCATTAGTCTTGTGGCATCAATTTTTACTTATCTGTCTATTATACCCACAAAAATATTGAAATTGCATAGTTGAACAACTCTGGCTATCTTCCTTGTTATAAGAAGAACAATACAAAATTAACAAAATTGTAGTTTAATATTGTGAGAAAACCTCTCTCTATATAAACAAAAAGGATATAAATTTGTCTAATTTTATTTTTATGTGATATTTCAAAAGATAAAGAAGACTTTTAATTGAAAGAAATGTAGTATATATAAAAATATCTTTAACTTTTGGGATAATGCACAAATATTCTCTCAACCTACGTCAAAAATCTAAGAGACACACACTTATACTATACTAAGGTCCTATTACCCCCCTGAACTTATTTTATTAATAATCTACCCCTTTTTGACCTGCGTGACACTATCTTGTGGGCCCAACGCTAGTTGATTTTTTTTCAAGCTAGTGCCACATAGGTCGAAAAGGGTAGAAAATTACTTATAGAATAATTTCAGGGGGGTAATAGGACCTTAGTAGTATAAGTGTGTTTCTAGAATTTCGGATATAGGTTGAGGGGGTACTTGTGCATGCATTTTCCCTTAAATTTTTGGTCTTAAAGATGAACCCCACTCCCAAGAGCACTAAATATTCTATATTAAATTGAATAAAAATAAAAGTACAACAAATAAATCTGGAACAAAGGAGTACCTATTAAAAATCCAGTTTGGACTCTTCAAATGAATTTTGGTCAAATGTTTTCTCTCCAATGGTTTGAGACTTACAAAGCTTGAGCATCTAGTTGTAGTTATAACTATGAAAATGAGTACATATTAATTATCTAGATAGTTTTCTCGTTTGAAGTTGAGTTATTCCATTCTCCTTGTTGCGTCTATTTTTCTTGATCTATCTAGTTTACCCACAAAAAAAATATTGTAATTGCATAATTGAAGACCTCTCACAGTCTTCCTTGTTTTGAAGAAGGATAGAAAACATACAAAATTTGTAGTTTGAAAGTGTGAGAGAACCTCTCTATTTATAGACAACAAGTGGTAACATGAAAATGTGCTTATCATGCCTTACCATATAAGTCACAATCCTTCAGAAAAATCACAAATTTTTAAAAATATTATAACTCATCGAATAAGTTAGAATCCTTCGAAAAAATCACTACCCATCACTGTGAAAAGGTGTCAACTTTTAATATAATATAGAACAAATAAATAAATATAATATAAAATGTACAAGATATACTAAATTGACTGTCTTAAGTTAGGAGTATTATACTAATTTAACATTATACTTTTAAGGTTATATATATATATATATATATATATATATATATATATATATATATATATATATATATATATATATATATATTATGTGTATTGTAAAATCTTTTTGATACATAAAATCATGATTTTTTTTAAAAAGTAATCAAAGTATAAAAAAAAACTTAGAGAGTTTTTTCATATAATAAATTTCACTATTTATGTGTGCTTACAACAATAATAAAAAAAACTACTAAGGTCAGCAAAGACAACGATTACTCTTATGATCAATTTTCAGCTACATCGTTGTGTGTCATGCGACCTGGAGCAATGCTCATTTCATTTATACGATGCCTCGTACTGTTTACTCTAGAAGTTCTCAAATATGCTCATTTTGTTTTTTCTTTGATTTTATTAGCAATGTCCCTTTATCTTCTACAAATTTCATATTGATGTGTGAAATTGTTGTATCACCATCGAAAGAGGTTCACCCGTGAAAGAGTGATATTAATTATGTTTTATCCATCGAAAATAATTGCATCCATCATTTTTCCAGAATTAGCAAAACAAGACATAAGTGAATATTCGAATATTTTAAAGTGAACAACTTAATTTTTTTACCTTTGAATTCGCAGAACTCCAAAACTAACGATCGAAATTTCTCAGAGCCTCGAATTTTTTTTCATTTTACAGTAATCTTTGCATTTACAAACATCTGGTTTAACTGAATATACAGAATTTCCGGATTGTTACATGACTATCAAATTTCAAAATTCAAAATATAAAGTATGACAAAATAGATGGTGAATGAGAAAACGTGGAGTGAATAACCTATATTTATTGTTGAAAAAAGAGATATAGCTTCACGTGAGAAAGAAAGAAATATATGTTCACATGAGCGAGATTAACAAAAAGAGTTATAATTCGCCAATTTATGGGCCAACTACCTTAAGATTTGTATAATATCTGTCTGGATGATTAATTAGAAGATAACGGAGACTACGACATTAAATGATGATAGTTGTAGTTCGCCCATAAATTGACAAACTGTCCGTTTTGGTGTTTGTTTAGAGAGGGTCACTTTTGGTGTTTAAGGTTCAAAAAGTTTATGTTTTGGTACCGGAGTCTGGTACCCAAAAACTGACAGTTCTCCAATTTATGGGCTAAATACAACTCCCATTTTTTAACTTCGTGGTCTCCTTTTAACTCCAAATTCACCCAAATCAATATTAAACAAATCTTAAAGGTAATTCATCCATTTATTGGCGAACTACAGTTCTTTTTGTCAACCCTGACTTAATATATATCTCTTTCTTCCTCACGTGAAGCTATGTCCTTTCTTCAACAATAAATATGGATTATAGTTGAACTTTTCAACTTATTTGTTACATGTTTCCTAACCTAATAACCTAAATGTTATCAACTTATCATACTTGGGGGCACTTTGTTTTCCGTATGGATGTTATCATGAAGATTTTGACCATTTAAAATTATTTGAGAAGGAAGCATTTCTTCAACTTCAAAAGTTGGGTGGGTTTCGTGTTCAACATTCTGCGTCTTTCAAAATCTCGGGAGCTGAAACTCCATATTATGTATCCTCAATATTTTGCTCATTCTAAGGTAGTAAGAATTATTCTGTTGTTATGTCATAGTTTGGATATACATTTGTTTATATATGATGTGTGTTTTGAATTGCTCTTCGGGGAGAGGTGATTAGAATGATCGAACAAACATTATTATTAATGTCACGGGTTCGAATTCTACCATAAATAATAAAGGGTGGAGGTGCGGGCTCATTATGATCTGAGTTTCAAAGGGGGATTTTTTGGTTATTTAAAAAAAAAAAAAAAAAGGAACCGCGATATTTGCTGCAACAGTAAATTGACACAAATAAAAAACTGCAGTAATTTCATGTGTCATAAGACAAATTTGAGCCCCCAGATGGAAATTTTTCAAGCGTTGCTTCACAACCTACTTAAAGCTTAATTTACAACGACGAAGTGGCTGAGATGTTATAAAGCTTTCACGAAAGAAGTGAGACGAGAGAAACAAACTCCAAAGTCACCCGTCCCTTGGAACGTGTATTGATGACAAAATGCTCTGGGTATTTTCTCAAAAGCATCAGCAATCCATACCATGGCTTGGATTTAGCTTCAGCGCTAGGATAGTCCTCAGATGTCAAGTATCTCCTCACACGACTATGGTGCCAGGTATTGCCATAGTGTTCCACCAACTGCACATTGTTATTCAAAAATACAACTATGACAACTTAAAAAGATTTATAAGCCAACTATCAAAAAGCTGAGAAAGAACAATTTTCCCACAACTATGGCAAACAAGAAGGCAATGATATTCGATAACAGGAAGGGAAGACAAAATAATATACTCTTTCACATCTTTTTAGAGAAAAGACAAACAGAGCCAAATTGTCAACAAAGAGTACAGCAACTTCACATGTAATGAAGAAAAAACTCATCAACAACTATAAACAAGAGGAAAAGCATACAGCTAAAAATTTGCTCCTCCTTCCAGTTCAAAAGCTGCAAAAGATAATACTCCGACATTATCTACACAGCACCCTAATTTCAAGCAAAAGTTTGATAATCCATGCCTAACAAGCAAGCAACCATAACAGTTCAATAAATTCTGGGAATTCTTCTCTGAGTATCAGGCCTTCATCAACAAAATTAAAGCCCTCTTCATAAATGGCTTCAGAGACTTAATAATCAAGAAGGAAATTAAGAGTCAATGATTTCACAGTGCAATTTGCACACTTGGTGTGGAATTCCAAGAGTGCAATGCGTTGGAATTCCAAAAGAGGGCTTTAATTTATGCAGTTCAGTCTTTTATTAGATATTTTCGCATTGATTCGTGGCAAAACTCCCTGCCAAGCTGAAAGGTCTGACATCCTTTTTCAGTTCCATTCTTCTTAGGAATGAAACATTATATAGGAGGCAGTGAAGATCTTTTTCGGGTTTTTCAAACTGATGGTATTTATTGCATTCAGTCGTCCTCTTTCTCAGGTTTTTGAAACCTCTGCAAATGCACTACATTTGGAGGATCCGACATGCATCCATCAACATTTTCAAAGAGTCCACGCAACATAGCTTTATTTCTCACGCCATTAGCTGGTTATAAGTTGAACATTTGGAATGGTGTGATTGAGAAGGTAAAGAAGAAATAATCTGAAGGGAAAGGTACTTGATATTGGGAGGTAGAATTTAATTAATATGCGATGATTGTTCTGCCAACATATATGATGTCACTACACCCATCAAAGGTGGAAAAGCACCGGACCAAATCAGAAAGAACTTTTATAGGAAGAGAAATCTTTTCATTAGGTAAAGTGGAAACCAGTCATACTTATTTGAGTTGGAGAACCAGATAGGGAATATATGCTTACTAACCAAAGTATATTAAAAAGAGGCTGTGGACAACAAGGAACTTCTCTACACAAAAGTAGTGATAGACAAATATGGTACATTCCTGAAACATAAAGGGTGTCTCAGGCTCATATCAAACTAGTTTTTAAACGCACATCAGGAACCAATGGGAAGCTTTATATGCTAATACTCAGAGTATAAGGTAGGAACAGTAGAAGAATATACTTTTGAGTGTATGTATGTGTGTGTGTGTGTATATATAATATATATATAATGAATGATGGGGAACACACCATTAACAGATTAGTTTCCAGATCTCAGCTTAGCTGCACACCGCCATATAGCAGTGCAAAATAGATTATGGATAGAATATTAGTTTCAGAAGGATTGCAATGATTGGAAGAAGAATTTGCCCAACTACTTGGGAGTCTAGGAAGTTCATTGGAGTTAACTTAGGAGTTCACTCATAATTTCTTCAGGAAATATCAAGGTTAGGTTCTAAGAAGTTCAATGGAGCTAATAAGGAGTTCAACTCAATAATATGTCCGGAAACAGTAGCATTCATTGTTAATAATTGTTAAAAAGCTCAATTACAAATCTCAGGTAGCATGTCCAAATAGCAGAAAATGAAGTCCCCATACAAGGTATCTCACATTTGATGGAAGATAGCTATGCTGACAAAACTAAAGCTGCAGAAAAGAGTGCTGAGTATTTGCAAAAAATGCTTCACATCTGCAAATGAAATTGAGAGACAGGCATCTCTTCATCCATAGTCAAGTTACCGTTCAATTAGGAAATTTATAGTTCAGCATTTTTGGCATGATATGGGCCATGCCTTCTTCTATTAAATACTAATTTGAAACTGGACAGTTCAGGGTCTCAAAAGGGATGAAAAAGAGATTCATAGAACAATCCTAGCATGTCTGATTTGGGTAGTATGGATGCACATAAACGCTAGGTGTTTTAAAGGGAAAATAGAGGTTATTCATAGAATGAATCAATGAAATGCAAATTTTTGCACTTCTACTAGTTTTCTTATATAAACTGAAAGTTCAATATGATGTGATCCTTTAATAGATTTTGCTTAACTCTCTAAAGGCATCGCCTGGATTGTAATTTTATGTACTCCAGCACTAAGATGGTGCTGGTTACATCTGGTAAACTTGATAAAATCTTTTTTTTACCAAAGAAAAAATTAAAAGATATAGGACCAGCAGTTTGTAGTACGAAAACCTTACTGAGTCAAGTTTTAAGGATTTACAATAATAAAAGGAAATGTCACTTAACTAAACATATGAGCTTATATGTGTCATCTCTCAAAGTATTAATGCCTACAAGGGGAAATTGGGAACATAAAGCATTGTACTTGTGCAAGGTTTAATTTCTGCAAATTATGTCAGACATGGATCTGATTTCTGAAAATTATGTCAGACATGGATCTGGTTCAGGAAAAAGCAATCATGAAGCAGCAGACTATTAAATGAAAAAAAGGAAGTGTAGAAAGAGCACTGCAGCTTTAGCTCAAAAAGATGATCAAACCAACCAGGATAGATGTCCTTCCCTCCTACTCTCAAAAAAAAATTAATCCCAAAATAATAAAGACGAACAAAGGAGATACAAGGTAAGGATGAAGCAATAAAAGGGAGGAATATCTTGCAGCATCAAGCATAGAAATCTAAACAGTTTAATAACCAAAGGCAGGAAAATAATTTCTTTGTCCTAAATATTGTTTAAGAAGAACCCAGAGAAAAAAGAAGTTAAAATTATACCCTGAGTTCAGTTCATGACTAGAGAAATATGCCAAACACTACTTGATCAGTACTACCAATACAGTAAAACAAGAAAGATATGTACCCCTTGAAACATCATAGGCATTTTTAGAAAATCAGCATAGAACATTATCCAACACATGCAACAGAATTGTCTTTCAAGGAAAAAGATAGAAACAAATAGGACCTCAAAAATTCCTCGCCTAATTATTGCACCTAATAGGCCTAAACAAAAATTCCTTCTGGACTATGAAAGTAATTGCTATCGACTGAGGGAGAAACTTATAAGCAAAACTTTTTCATATGCTTGTAGTTTAGTCTTTAGTTAATAATGTTTTGGTCTTTACGTGACGAGATTTATAAATTTGAAGTTACCTCAGCATGAAGCTTCTCCATTGGCATCCATTCTCCTGGACCACAGAGGTCAGAAAGCACATTTGCTACAGATGATACAACGTCCTTCTCTTCTAACTGCATCAGCTGTTGGTTGTCAGCATCTCTTTCAACACGTGATCTTCCATCTATCTTCTTATCTGCAAGAAGTTTAGGCCAAATAAATTCAACGAATCAAATACTGAGTTCTGAAGATAGAAGCTGTAAATCAACATTTACAGAACAAATCATTGAAACCTGAATATGTGCTCTACCAGAATACACTTTTTTATTATTTACAAGTCTACCAGAATACACTTTTATAAGATACAACGGAACATTACTAAAGCTCGCATATATATGCCTTTCGTATATATGTTAAATGGCTCTTCCCTGGATCACAAGAAGGTTTAATGTGTACATTTCTTTTTCTTTTTTGTTAAGGTAAAGTTCTATTGAAAGAGTATCGAGATAGTACAGAAAGATACAAAGAGACCGACCAGACAAACTGCTACTCTTTCCTACCTAACAATCGAGTAAATCCATGTACTCATCTAGGCTAACTAACATATCAATATAACACCAAACATAAAGACTGTGCAAAAACTTATACTTGAATCTTTTTCCAAAAAAAATTGGTAATTGATGTATTCCTCAGCATTAAGAGACATGCTGGAGACGATAAAAAATTGTTAGTTACAAGAGAAAAGAGGAAAAAAAATACTTATAGGGGATCTTGATAAATCTACAAAATGGTCTAAATTCTCTGGTCCTATTTCTTTACACCAAAAGTAGAAAGACACTATACAATTCAATTTGACTTTTTAAATGGAATTGGATCCATCTTCAAAACATCTCCAATTTCTCTCTCCAAACTGTCCATCAAATATACTGTGGGATTATCCTCCACCACTTCTTCTGACTCTTGCTTCCTCCCTCTTTTCATCCAACAGCTTAGCAAGGCATAGTTCATCTTGTCTCAGTATTCTTGAATACAGATATGTGAGTCTTCTGTCCTTCAAAACAAGCCTTGTTCCTTTCCAGCCATAAAGTACAGAAGATGCAAAGTGAAGTAGTCTTCCATATCTGCTTTGATCCTCTAGGAACCCTTTTGAAGTTGCCAGCTTTCTAACAGACCCCTTACATCTTCAAGCAACACCCACGAAATACCACAAATATTTGAGAAATAATTCCCAACAATGTGTAAATCTGCAATGCAGGAATAGATGTTCAACTGTTTCCTGGTCTTCCTCACATAAGTAGCATACTAGCATCTGTCACACAAAGTAATCCCCCACCCTCCTCCCCAAACCCTCTACACATTATTTTGAGTTAGACATGCCCCCCTTGTTGCAGTCCATCACAAACATGCTGCTTTAAATGGAGCTTGAGACTTCCAAATCATTTTCCAACGCCAAGTATTATCTCAATAATATGTTCCCTTTATCAGCATGTTGTAACAAGTTTAAACTGAGAATTTCTATTATTCACTGGCTGTCCAGATCCAGCTCCCAGTTATTCAAATTCCTTCTGAAGTCTACTGGCAAACTGAGTATGAATAAAAATCTGCAGAAGTACCTCTTTATTAATGGAACAATTAAACAAAATAAGAAATTTTGTCATCAAACTTGGCAGGGCTTTCGATCAGCCTATACTGTCCATCTTGATCTTCCATTTTGATTGGTACAAGATTGATTGATAGTTTGATACCCTGTCTCTGTCAATCATACAGTACTTACATTCCACTTCAATTATACAATACTCACTGTGTCCCTCTTCTTCACATCATTGATACCCTAAGGTTCCAACATAGAATAATGTCCTATTGCCATTGTTCAAGAGGTCAAGTCTGACTGGCCTTTAAGATCGATTATTTCAACATGCTTATAGAACTTCACCATGAACTGTGAGGTAATCAATATGCATCCACTCAATGTTGACTTCACATGTTGTGCCTTAACCATTCAAGTTCAAGGTGGCCATTCTAGACCGCATCCACATATACCATTAACTCTTTTACTCCCTTCGTTTGGATTTATTTGTCTTAGTTTGACTTGACACGGAGTTAAAAAAAATAAAGAAGACTTTTAAATCGCGTGGTCTTAAACTAAAGATATGGCTAACATACCAAAATGTCCTTTAATCTTGTAGTCTTAAATATGCCATGTGGGATGTTGAAATTAAAGAGTTGTCAAATCAAGAAAGAGGCATTCTTCTTGAAACAACCTAAAAGGAAAGTTTAAAAAAAAATCGAAATAGAGGGAGTATCTATTTATCCTTCTTAGCGTCAATCAGCGATAGATTCCTTAAGAATATTGGTAATAGTGATCATGAGCCCCTATTATATGCCTAAGAAGTTTAAATGCCTCAAAGGCATATGGATTTGTTCAACATCATGAGTCATCAAAAAAATTATTTTGCAAAGATTGCTTTTCTTTTTGGCAGGACAATTTCCTTCCCTCTTTTAATGACTATGGTGTTTGGGCCATCTATTGCGCACCTTGACTAATTCCACAGGATACCTTTCACCTCCAACCAACAATAGGTACTAGGTAACTTTTTTCATCAAGGCTAGGGCATATAGGCACCTAGTGTTTATATCTCCGTTGGGATTTGAATCCGAGACCTCGTGACTCTCCACCACTTCTTTGACCACTAAGTCACACCCTTCGGTCAGGGCAATTTCCTTCCTTTTCAAGCAAGATATCCTTTTTTATCTTCTTTTTCAACATCAGGGGTGTTTGGGCCAATTTTCTTGCACATCGACTATTCCTTCAAGAACTTACTATATCCAAGCAAACAAAGGTCTAGGTATGACTACTACATATGTAATTTTATATTTTAAGAAGGCCAACTGGAAGAGGTGAATGTTTGCTTTTAGCTCCTCAAAAGTTAAGTCAAGAAAACAAAAGCAATATCTCTTTTAATCTATACATATGAATTAAATTTTAAAATTTAAAGGCCTAACCCATCAGCGGCCACCTAAAATTGGCACTAATTTTCACTTAGAAACCTAAATTAGATTTTGTTCATTTTAGACACCTCATATCATGCTTCATTGTGTCATTTTTTTTACACTTCATTGAAAATCAGCCAAATATCTAAGGCGTATGTAACACACTCGACGATAACATGTCAAAGTGGCTATTTAAATGAAGACATGTGGCATATATATTGAGACTAATTTTTCAATAATGAATTTTGAGTAGAAAAAAAAGGGCCAATTAGTCAATCACAAATGTCATTTTTTAAACCAAATAATTCAAAAAAATAATAATAATAACACACAGCCCACCTAGATTATCTTCTCCAGCACCCCCACCCTCAGATCACCATCCCCTTCCCTACCACATGATCCCCAATCCCTCCCCCCCCCCCCCCCAAAATCAGATTCATTTCCCCGCCATGCCCACCACCCTATCCTCAACCCCTCCTCCCCCCAAATCATCTTTCCCACCATCCCCACCACCCGAACCCCGACCCTCCCCCATGCAAATCGTCTTCTCAGTGCCATCCTTCTTTTCGAGTTTAGGATCAATTATTCACTCGTGCAAGACACATCTGGTTCAATCTTCCTCAGTTGTTTCCTTAGCCGGTTCTATGTTTTTCATAAATCAAATCATTACAGCTTGATCTACTATAATCTTAGTTTTTTTGTTTTAACTAATAAGCACCATCGAATCTACTTCTCCAGGTAAGGAGTTGGTGTTTAGGGAGATGGTGGTTAAAAATTGGAAAGAAGAAGAAAAAAAATAAAAATCAATTAAATAAGCTTTTCACGTGCCAGAAATGAATGTGATACTCACTATAACACGTGTGCAGAAAGTGTCAAATTGATATAGTGGGTCATGGCATGAGGTGTCTAAATGAACCAAGTCTAGTTAATGTATCTAAGTGAAAATTGGTGTCAAATTTAAGTGGCCACGGATGGGTTAGGCCAAATTTAAAAGAAGAAAGATGAAATGGTAGAGTTTACAGGCTAGTCTTTGTAATAATTTTATTTCATTCAGTATTAGTGTATTACTGTTGAACCTTTATTGAAATAGGGCAATTATAGATATACTTCATTAATCATTAATTGGTAGATGTCGATCTCTTACTTCAAGTATTTTCTTAGGTTCCAATTGCACACGAATATCAACAGATAG
Organism: Solanum chilense; assembly: GCA_032847665.1. Taxonomy (NCBI): domain Eukaryota; kingdom Viridiplantae; phylum Streptophyta; class Magnoliopsida; order Solanales; family Solanaceae; genus Solanum; species Solanum chilense. The sequence goes on along the minus strand of CM064971.1, from coordinate 59,044,689 downwards.
AAATGGCCATTATAGTCAGCGGGCATAATATTTTAATTTATAGTAGTACACATATTCTCGGGTTTAAGTGAAAAAGCTAATGCGGCTGTTTCTACTAGTATGTTCACAACTGGTCATTTACCTGATTATTCAACTAAGTTGATTAGTAGTTTACAATTCTTACAACTTAAGATCACTGATATCTGAAAAATGTATCAAAAACAATCTATTAGCCAGTATAACTGATAAAGGAAGAAAATATGAGCATCATTAATTGAGCGAAAAATAAGTTGGCTGAAGACTCAATACTATTATAGAAAGAGAGGAGCTCCAACATTCAATTATTTTCATTTACTATTATTTAATGTGTTCCACCCCAAAAGTAACAACGGAAAATCAAAAGGAATATAAACCTCTACATTCACTAAATACTCCCTCCGTCCCATTTTATGTGGCAACATTTGACCCGACACGGAGTTTAAGAAATAATGAAAACTTCAAAAATTTTACCAAATTGCCCTTCAAAAAAGTAACTCACTTTCTCTCTCCTCATAAATGTATTAGAAAATTAAATGGGACCAATAAGGGTAAAAGAGAAATTATACCTTTAAATACTTACCATATAAGGAAATGTGATATTCTTTTTTGGGACTGACTAAAAAGGAAATGGTGCCACATAAAATAGGACGGAAAGAGTAACTGGTTTTTACCTGAAATACTAGCGGGGTTGACAAGGGTAGAGGGTGGCAGGGCCTGAATTGGGGAAAAGGGGGTGCTTGGAGTGAGGAAAACAAAGGGATTATCCTTGGTTGGATAATGCACAGGGTGATTGTGTAGTACTCACTTGGGGGAAGATAAGGTGGCAGAGCTGGGTAGAGTGGGTTCAGTTGCTTTGGGGCTTGATGGGGAAGGAGTGGGTAGCTTTTGAGGATGGAGAAATTGAATCAGCGGAGGTGCAGGGAAGGGAACTGGGTCTCTTCATGAGAAAATTGAAAAAATAGGTTAACAGCTAAAAATCTTGGTGACAGAGGTTGGTGTCAAGAGAGGTGTCTTTGGTAACATTAATTTAGACAAAAGATCCTCAAGTACTTCATTTTTCTGAACTGAAGAGGATATTCATTCAGATTCGGTAAAGCAGATGGGATTTCTAAGTAAGACTCCCTCGCCTTTTCAAATACATGGACCCAAGTGTATACTCCCTTATCAAACAAATAAAAAGGACCCAGTTGTAATTTCATCTACTATTGGACAATAATTAAAAAAAATCAAGATGGTTGAACGTCGAGTTTCCAAAAATAAAAAAGGTTACAGGAAGCAAAAGAACTCAAACCTGGGTTTGATATGAGTTGTGATTAAAAAACTCAAACGCTGGATGGAGCGCATTTCAAAATCAAGACAATGTTAAGGTCATAAATTGAGAAACAAAGCTTAGCCCTGGAAAACTATTTGGATTAATAAGGCACCCAAAACTCAAATGCTTCTCTTGGATATGGGAAATGTCTCAACCTTGACAATGTTCAAAAGAGAGAAATTATACTTTGCAACAGGTGCTCTCTTTGTGAAGAGGAAGCGGAGGATGTCAATCACCTATTTCTTCATTGTCATTTCACTACACAGACTTGGCACTTTCTCCTTATTATTTTGGGTATTCATTGGTGCATGCCCTAAAATAATTTTCAGCTATCCTAGCATAATTTGGAACTCCATCCTGGCAGTAGTGTGATGGGCTATATGGAGAGAAAGTAACGCAAGATTGTTTGAAGACAAGTAGGAATATATAGTTAAAATCTTAAATTAAAGTGTGTATTTCTGCAATATAGATGTGTTACATGTTTTAGAGCTCAATTCTATGATTGACTTTCTTAGTTCTTTAGATTCACGGTAAGGTTCTCCTTTTTGGAGTTATTTAGTACAACATTCTCTTAATGCTGGCTTTTCATTTCGATCAATAAAATACCTGATTACTTATCAAATAATACTACTGAGAAACAAAGATTTGTGTCGTGATTGATAACATATTTGGTAACTACAACTAGAAAGTATAAGGATATAACACTTGACTTTACTCAACCCCAAAAGCTAGCTCATGAGGGGAAAATTGCCAAAGTCCCTATAAGAAGACTATCAGTCCATTCTCCAACCAATTTGGGACGTTTACCCACTCTAACACTCTCCTGCCCAGGCCCAGCTGGAGCGTGAATCGGGAGCCCAAACGGGGATGGACCTGACTCTGATACCATGAAAAGATATGGCACATGGGCCCAACTCAACCCCAAAAGTTAGCTCATGAGAGGAGGATTGCCAAAGTTCACATAAGGAGACCAACAATCTGTTCCCCTAACAATGTTGGACTTTTACCATTCTAACAAGAAATAACACTAAGAAACTAAATTAGACAGGTGAAGATAGTCTAGCAGAAAGGATCATCAGACACCGATCAACAGGTGGGGGCTTTGAGATATCAAAGGGAAAAGATTGGAACACTGATACTAAATCACAACCAGTTAATGAGCTGGTTCTGCGTGACAGAAGGCTACAGAAAAATGCCTTTTACAGTTGCATAATCATATTGAAGCTTATTATCCCAAAAAAGGAGAGAGATCACTGATGAAACTTTAATCCTTGAAAAAGCCTAGACAGTGTATAATGGACTTGAACATTCCAGAAGCATTATGCACCAAAAGGTACACAGACACAGGCATTACAGTCAATCCTATAAAGTTATTTTCCCTGTCACAATGCCACTGGCGTACTCTTAGTGCTAAGGACCAACAGTACATCAACAATGTCACTTAGGAGCAGGAGCAAACTTATTATCTGAAAACTTCATTTGTAAAAACAAAAAAGTGTTTAAAGCCTAATCTACACATCTTTTTGTTCCAGAAACTATTAACAAAGGCCTATATAAAATATATGAGTCTTTTACCTAAATTAAGCATCCCATAAAAATCCATCAGCAGGGACTAAGGAAATAGAACTAACAATCACCATATACAAAGTTTCCTGTCCGTTGTATCAACTAGAATAGGATAATTCAACACCTAAAATACATATCCACAAAATTTGTCCAAGCGAATCACAGATCATAAACCACAGAAATGTCTATAGTTATATTTACAGTCAGCAAAGATGGTCAATACCTATTTACACCAACTAAAGATGAGTTTTTTACTAGTTGATGCTTCACAAGCAACAAAAATCATCTGTATTGCGAGCAAATAATTGATGAGAATATACCCCCACCGAAATCTCAGTCATACGGAAGTGCAGGAAGAGTTTAATTGAATATAACAATCCAAATGACAACAAGAAACCGATGTCCAAATATATCATCTAAGTCGAGAATTAACAATAAAGAAGCTATTTTTATTATTATTGAAAAGAAGTAAAATGAAACAGATAAAACTACTCACCCAGATGCGCAGGAACCGCAATCTTCCCACTAGAACCACCAGAGCCATATCCATACCCACCACCCTCAATACCATCCCCTCTCCTCATCTTCTTAGTTCCAGAACCAGCTTCCCCACCATCATCATCATCATACTCCTCTTCATAATACTCCCTCCCTCTTAAGAAACCCTTCTTCCCTACCCCACCATAACCCACTGGTGGAGGCAAGGGCATATGCGGCTGATGATGCGGCAGCATAGGAGAACCCCCTGCTGGATAGTTCACATTCACATGATGTCTAGGCCCAATTGGTCCACCTAAAATACTACGAATTGGAAGAAGGAAATAGAACTCCTTATCTCCGATCTGAAGTAAATCCTGTGAATCTAGTTTCACCGGTGGGTTACCGGGGAGATGGAGGACACCTTCAACGAAACAACCGTTCTTCCCCAATACTTCGAGGGCAAAACGACGTCGTTGGAAGTCGTAGAAGATACGAGCGTGGTGACGGGAGATGTTCATTCCGCCGCCGAGAGAGGATAAGTCAACATCGACGGTTGACTTCTTGGAGTTGCGGCCGAGGACTATGGAGTATGTCTGCATGTAATACTCGAAATCTTCGCCTTGTAGCTTGGCGAATCCTGCTTCCACATCGCTTCCGCTGCTACTTCCCATTTCATAAGGCAAACAAGATAATTAAGCTGATTTCTATTGCTATTCTATTCTATTCTATATAGAATGATAACGGAATGAGAAAAGGCAGAAAGATAATTTCTGGGCATTGCGGACTTGACAAGCGAAAGGCGAAAGAGTGTGCTTGGGATTTCCTACTTTGTTAAACCTTGGGGTAGTTACTCACTCTACTATACTTGAGTACTTATTGGGGAATGACACGCTACGGTATGATATGTTACCATATATTAAAATTTAAAGGTATTATTTACTTTTGAAATTTATTTTCTAACATGTTCAAATTATCATCATAATTTATTATATTTCTGGTTGAGAATGTAAATAATACTACTTTCACCATATAAATAGTCACACAATCCAGCATGGTGCGCATGCGTTGTTAGATTTGTACAAGTCTTCACGTGTAATTTATTTATTTTACTATTTTTATGTGTCTTCTCTCTTCTTCCTCGCCTAAATGACTCCGTTTTTGCTTCTTTTTTTTCCTCATCTTCGCTTGAATGAATTCATTGACGACTCTTTCTTCTGGATTTATAAGAATATTAAAAAAATTGTTGCGACAAATCAAGAAAAGAGAATAGTGATGGTGGTTAAAAAGTTCGTGAAGGAGTGAGGGCATAAACAAAAACAAAAATACCAAAGTTATTGTCCATTGTGATTTCATGTCATTATCATCATTATTGACATAAACTCTAAACTCAATTCCTTTTTTTTCTCAGCTTCAATTAGCTCCATCTAAGCATTACCCTTTCTTCTAGATTTGTTAGATATCAGTCTATTTGAATCAGTTATGGTATCTGAATAAAAGAAATATCTTTTTAGTTGAAATTGATCAATTTTGATGTATTTTAAATATGAGTCAAAATTAGTGGAAAATTTCTTATATAATGATGAAAATGCATAAGAAATTATAGAATTGTGATTTTTTAAATGAAGGAGAAGAAGTTCAAACCAGAATAAGAGAAGAGAAGCATGGGAAAGGAGAACAGAGGGGGTATGGGTAAAAAATAAAGTTATTTTTTTTACTTTATTTTCTTTTTTCTTTGAAATTTTGGTTTTGTAATTTTGAATTTCAATTTTTAGAAATACTATAATATAGTTTTGCAAATTAATCGATATTGCCAGTAATTTTGTATTCAATTTTGATGTTTTGCAGTATATGATAAATTGACACTGAACTTTGATTTAAATATACTCATGCACAAAAGTGACATAATTGTCATAGTCTAAATTGTTGTGAGAGGCACCACACTAAACTCCGATGGGGGAACCAATTGTCAATTCAATATACAATCAACTAAACTATTAAAGGTAACAATCTCATTAATTAATGAAAAGTTTTATAATAGTTAACAAAAAAAACATACGAAAATGATCTCTTAAATTTTGAAAGTCGTATACCAACATATCTAATGAAGTCTAAACTATGGAGACGCAATCGCAAAATAAAAAAAGTCAAAGTTTGAACGATGAACTAGAGAGAATAGATGAATTCATGAAAATTCGGAAAAAGTAATTGATCCTTAGATCTGAAAAAAATGTGTATATCATAGCTGAGATCGCATAACGGGCGCTTGAAAATGCCTTAGACTCAATAAAAGAAAAGTAAGTACAGTATCATTACACAAAATAATAGTATACGAAATATGAACAAGCAAATGTAACTTAGTAAAACACGATAACACATATATAGCTCTAGTTAGTAAACATACACAAGACTTGCAATACTTAACCTGACTTAACATCTACGTGAAACATACCCAACATCAACACAGTGAAAAACAGTTCACTCATAGAACCAACACACAAAAATAATCAACATGTACTAGGCGTGGTATTCGAGTCAATTAATATGTAACATATTTCAAGTGTGGTATCTAAGCTATATATATATATATATATATATATATATATATATATATATATATATATATATATATATATATATATATATATATATATATATATATCTTCAGCTAAAAAATCATATCTAAATAGAGATAGACATGTTAGAAAATACAGAACATATAGAAATTACAAAAATAAGCTAGAATTTTCACATGCGAAAGTATAAAACATTTAGTAAATACTTGTCCTAAAAGGTATAACACAAAAACTAGAAACGCTCAATTAGTAGAAGAATTTAATGAAGCATTATTAAATGTAGACGAATATATGCCAGATAACAAGAGTATTTACTCTATGGTAAGAATTGATGTAAAAGAAAAGACTAAAGAAGAGAGCTCCTCTAATTCAGAAGGAAAAGAACTAATTAACGAAATAGGACTAGAAGACCTGAATTTAGAAGATTTACAAGTGAACTTTATGAACATAATAGAATGCGAACATAATTTTGAAAAAGACGCAGGTTTAAATAGCAATCTGTGTTGTTGGTGCAAATGGTATCCTAGCAAAAATAAAAGAGCTAAATGTAATAAGTGTTTTAAAGAAGGATGCATAACTTGTATAGAAAACCAACTAGGATTAATAATTCAGAAGAAAAAAGAATTTATGTACATTAGATGAGCATCAGGGGTTAAACTTTCTTTCTTCTTGAAATCGTCTAATTTCCAATCTAATCCCGCGTATTCTTCAGGGTTTATCTTTATAGGTTTTATTAATTTTTATTCCTTTATTACACATTACTTCCACTACATCATTTATCTGTAATTAATTTAAATATAGTATTACTATTGCTGTTATTTTTCCTAGAAATCCTATACGCATTAGTAGGTTATTTTCATTTTGCATTTCTTCATATCCTTTAGTTTGTATTCCTATTTTAATATGTTTTTCAAATTCTTTTAAATTCATCATAAAGTCTAGGCTTATATAAACTATTCCTCCATTATTAGTCATGTCTATCTCAGTTAATCCTATAATTGATTTTTTTAGGTCTGACCATCTATTATCATATATTACAATCAATATCGTTGTTCCTAAATTTTTTCTAGTTAATCTTTTAATACCTATTATTATTAGTCTCATATGCATTAAGTCTTTTCTTACATTTCTTAATTCTATTAGAGAATATGAGTTTATAAGATTTAGGGCTACTGAATTTTTTCCTATTACTGATAATTGTTCTTGTCTATCGTGCCTGTATAAGTGAGATTTGTTAAGGTAATTTGTATTATATAAGACTTTAGGGTTTAACAATCTTAATTGGCTTTGTTGAAAGAATTGTATATCCTTATCTACATCAATTATATCATCTAATTGTTGGTTGTCATCTTCTTTAGTCCTTTTATTTAATATTCTTGATATGAAATTGTTGTCTATACTATTTCGGGAGTAGCTTGTTCTAGGTAGAGTCCTCGATTAGATTTACATATAACTATGTAACTCAAAGAGATATAGAGGAAGAAAGTGTCATAGAAGAAGTACCGTTAGAAAGAATGAACATGGATGTAATATTAGAAGAAGAATTTGCAGCAGACTTGGCTATAGAAAAAGCAAAAGACAGAAGTTACAACAACATAAATAAATTGTTTAAATGTAATGAATGTAAACTAGGAAATCTAGACTTAGACAAGGTAACATCTCATTTTAAAATATGTGAATTCAGGACAGATAATAGAGGTTACAGATTAGAAAAAATACTACAAAAAAATTAGAAAAAGCTAATAACAAAATAAAAGAACTACAAGAAAGTGATAGTGAGATAATTGAGTTAGAATCTACAATTAGCCAGAAAGAATTAATGGAGTCAGCGAGCTCTAGTAGCCCATTCCAAAGAACAACATAACAAGGATATACTGCAGATAATAGTATTGCAAATATACCACGTTAAAGAGTGTATAGACAGGGTGATGTTCCCCCGACAAACTTAAAATCAATAGGAAAAAGAATGCCTACAGAAGAACCAATAATACTACAAGATGGACGAAGTAAAGGAAAAATATTAAATTAGCAGCACATAATCCACAAAGATGGAATTCAGTAATAGACTTATGGAAAGGAATCGTAGTAGTAGATTTCATAAAAAATTATACTGAAATAGATGCAGAAACCATGTATAAGTACTTAGAAACTTTCTTAGGAGAATCTACTAAAGCATTATGGGAAGCCTCTAAGGTAGATTTCCCACAAGAGTTCCAATATTTGATATCTTTAGGACCAAATCCATACAATTTTACAAATAAAATTCATACACTAATATCAGGAGAAGACCCTAACAGTGGATTAGCAACGTTACAAAGAAACTCGGTGATAAAATTAGAACAGTTAAGCATAAGTAAATGGTACCATATAAAGAAATTCTTAAATGATTATTTTTACTACTGTACAATTAGTGGCAATGCTTTCGACCAAGATCTAGGAAAAAATTTAATTAATAAATTTTCTGGAGCTTTAGGAAGAGAAATAGAAGACAAATGGAGTAAACGAGAAGGAGTATTACAAAATCCTCAAGCTAAATGGTCAATAGGACATAGAATATAACATATAATAGAGATATTACAAGAAAAATGCACGCACTTACAAATACAAAACAATTAAAACAAAATGAGATGAATTTTTATAAAGATGTAATATACACTGCTCAAAGTTATGAACAAAGACAATATAAAAGAAAAAAGTCTAAAACCTACCAATATAATAAAAGATATAGTAAATCACACAGGTTTAAATAGCAATTTGTGTTGTTGGTGAAAATGGTATCCTAGCAAAAATAAAAGAGCTAAATGTAATAAGTATTTTAAAGAAGGATGCATAACTTGTATAGAAAATCAACTAGGATTAATAATCCAGAAGAAAAAAGAAATATACATAAATGAACACTTAATAAGCCTTAAAGTATTAGTTTTAGAAGCAAAAGTAAAAGAATTTGAGGAAAGAATGATAAGATTAGAAAAGGGTAAACATATTGAATCGATGTCATCAATAGATAATCAAGAATTAATGAATGAAGAATCTAACACATTGATATGTAATGAAGATAAAAAGAATACTGTCAAAGTATTAACAAGACTTCAATTAGGAGAATACGAAATTGAAACCTTAGCATTAGTAGATTCAGGATGTACTAACAGCATCCTCAATAAAAAAAATTGTACCTCCTGAACTAATAAAAACCCTAGTAAAACCACTCGAAGCCATGCAAATGGACGGAACACACAATGTATGCAGACATTATATAGATAAAGCATAGGTTAATTTTTTAAACACATGTTCAGAATTTCATAAATCTACTTATAAAATGGATAAAATATGGGTACGAGACTTGAATATAAGTGTAGATTTTGTATTAGGATTAGATTTTATACGATATAATAAAGGAGACACTATTATAACAAGTGATGGAATAATTTTCTAAAAAGCATCACTCATTCCTCGCTTTTAACTAGTAAACCTAATACTAAAATAAGACACAAATTAAAAGAAAAATGTTGCGATAATTGTGAAAATAATTCAACATGTAGTAAAGTAGGTTGTAATATAATATCTGAAAATGTATCAGAAATAGAAGAGTTAGAAGATTTAGATGAGTTAGATAAAAAATATGTCTTAATAGAAATGGCAACAAAATTATATAATTTCAAAACAAGAATTCAAAAAATAAGACAAATAAAAAACCAACAAGACTTAGATAACATTATAAAAATCCTAGATCAAATAGAAATTATAGGTGAAAAACCTTTAAAACATTGGGAAAATAATAAAATTGTATGTAAACTAGACATTATAAATCCCGAATATATAATAAAACAGTTGCGATATAAGCAACAAATCAAGATTTAGAAGATTTTAGTATACAAATTAAAGAATTGTTAGAGTTAGGAGTAATAAAAAGATCGACCTCAATACATAGATTGGCAACATTTATGGTAAGAAATCATAATGAAATAGTTAGAGGAAAAGCTAGAATGATAATAAATTATAAAAGACTAAACAACAACACTAGAATAGACAGATATAAATTATCAGATAAAATAGAATTAATAAATAGAATACAAGGCAAAAAAATATTTAGTAAGTTTGATTGTAAATCAGGATATTGACAGATAAAAATGCACCCAGATAGTATTGGATGGACAACCTTTACATGTCCAGAAGGACAATTTGAATGGTTAGTCATGCCATTTGGTTTAAAAACAGGGCCTCCAATTTTCCAAAGAAAAATGGATGAATATTTGGAGAATATAAAATATTTGTTCTAGTATATGTAGACGATATATTAGTATTTAGTAAAGATATAAACGAACACTTAGGACATTTACAGACAATATTTAGGTTATTTGTTAGTAATGGGATGATAATTAGTAAAAAGAAAATGAAACTATGTAAGAACTACATAAATTTTTTAGGAATTACATTAGGAGAAGGAAAAATTAAACTACAACCTCATATAGCCAAAAAAGCCTTAGATATGCCAGATAAATTAAATAATTTAAAAAACTTACAAAAAACTTGGAGGACCATTATATTTTAAGACAGGATGCAAAGGAGAGAGAAATTTTAATATAGAAGACATAAAATTAGTACAAAAAATAAAGGATAAAATAAAAAATATTCCTGATCTTAATATGCCTTTAGAATCATATTATTTAATCATTGAAACAGATGGTAATTGTAACGACCTGTTTAGTCGTTTTGAGCAGCAGATTTTATTTCTGGAAAAACTGACTGAGACGACGGATCCCACGACGGACCGTCGCGGGGGTCTCGTTCTAAAACACTTAGAATTCTGAAATTTGGGTACTGAAATCGACTCTCTGAACTTCGCGACGAAATGGCAGGACGGACCGTCACAGGCATGACGGGCC
>CM064971.1:58814758-59033757 GCA_032847665.1 Solanum chilense | reverse complement strand
ATGCCTTGAACTTCCGGCATGGACTAGCTTTTATTTGTTTTAGCTTCTTAGACATTTTTAGTTTAGTAATTTGATCATAGATGTTCTTGTGATGATGACTTCCAGATTTTGGGGAATAATAGATGTTGAATTTTAGTAGTTATTGAATTGGTTTTTATTAATGAGTTAAGTCTTCCGCATTATTTTCTGTTGTTATACATTGAAATGTTAAGGTTNTAGGGGATCGGAGTGTCACGTACCGACACATATTATTAGGGGATCGGGTGTCACGAACCGACACATAGAATTAGGGGATCGGAGTGTCACTTACCGACACATAGTAGTAGGGGATCGGAGTGTCACGTACCGACACAAGAGGAAGAAAGATAATGAATCTTGAAAGGTGTTAATATACTCAACATAATGAACTTAATTCCCAAAATGAGTATGGTATTGAGGCTTGAGCCCTCATGGATGAACTTGATGGTACTTATTGATGATTATAGTACTTGTTGTTGCTACATGTTGAGTTATAGTTGATTTATGATATTAACTGATATATACTGTTTTCTATTTTGAGTTGGCCGATGATATCTACTCAGTACCCGTGGTTTGTACTGACCCCTACTTTTATGTTTTCTTCTTTGTTATTTGTGGAGTGCAGCAAACGGGCCGTCGTCTTCAACTCAACAGTAAATCTAGCCAGTCTTCACTACATCGGAAATTCAGGGTGAGCTAATGCGTCTAGCTTGGACTGGATCTTCTTCTTCAAGTCTTGATGCCATGAACTTCCGGCATGGACTAGCTTTTATTTGTTTTAGCTTTTTAGACATTTTTAGTTTAGTAATTTGATCATAGATGTTCTTGTGATGATGACTTCCAGATTTTGGGGAATAATAGATGTTGAATTTTAGTAGTTATTGAATTGGTTTTTATTAATGAGTTAAGTCTTCCGCATTATTTTCTGTTGTTATACATTGAAATGTTAAGGTTTAGATTGGTTGGTTCGCTCACATAGGAGGGTAAATGTGGGTGCCAGTCGCGGCTCGGTTTTGGGTCGTGACACAAATTCACCCAAATCAATATTACACAAATTTTAAAGGTAATTCATCCATTTATTGGCGAACTACAATTCTTTTTGTCAACCCTGACTTGAATATATATATCTCTTTCTTCCTCACGTGAAGGTATATCCTTTCTTCAACAATAAATATGGATTATAGTTGAACTTTTCAACTTATTTGTTACATGTTTCCTAACCTAATAACCTAAATGTTATCAACTTATCATACTTGGGGGCACTTTGTTTTCCATATGGATGTTATTCATGAAGATTTTCACCATTTAAAATTATTTGAGAAGGAAGCATTTCTTCAACTTCAAAAGTTGGGTGGGTTTTGTGTTCAACATTCTGCGTCTTTCAAAATCTTGGGAGCTATAACTCCATGTTACGTATCCTCAATATTGTGCTCATGCTAAGGGAGTAAGAATTATTCTGTTATGTCATAGTTTGGATATACATTTGTTTATATATGATGTGTGTTTTGAATTGCTCTTGTGATCAGAATGATCGAACAAACATTATTATTAATGTCATGGGTTCGAATTCTACCATAAATAATAAAGGGTGGAGGTGCGGGCTCATTATGATCCTAGTTTCAAAGGGGGATTTTTTGGTTATTTAAAAAAAAAAAAAAAAAAAAAAGTGAACCGCAATATTTGCTGCAACAGTAAATTGACACAAATAAAAAACTGCAGTAATTTCATGTGTCAAAAGACAAATTTGAGCCCCCAGATGGAAAGTTTTCAAGCGTTGCTTCACAACCTACTTAAAGCTTAATTTACAACGACGAAGTGGCTGAGATGTTATAAAGCTTTCACGAAAGAAGTGAGACGAGAGAAACAAACTCCAAAGTCACCCGTCCCTTGGAACGTGTATTGATGACAAAATGCTCTGGGTATTTTCTCAAAAGCATCAGCAATCCATACCATGGCTTGGATTTAGCTTCAGCGCTAGGATAGTCCTCAGATGTCAAGTATCTCCTCACACGACTATGGTGCCAGGTATTGCCATAGTGTTCCACCAACTGCACATTGTTATTCAAAAATCCAACTATGACAACTTAAAAAGATTTATAAGCCAACTATCAAAAAGCTGACAAAGAAAAATTCTCCCACAACTATGGCAAACAAGAAGGCAATGATATTCGATAACAGGATGGGAAGACAAAATAATATACTCTTTCACATTTTTATTTTTTTTAGAGAAAAGACAAACAGAGCCAAATTGTCAACAAAGAGTACAGCAACTTCACATGTAATGAAGAAAAAACTCATCAACAACTATAAACAAGAGGAAAAGCATACAGCTAAAAATTTGCTCCTCCTTCCAGTTCAAAAGCTGCAAAAGATAATACTCCGACATTATCCACACAGCACCCTAATTTCAAGCAAAAGTTTGATAATCCATGCCTAACAAGCAAGCAACCATAACAGTCCAATAAATTCTGGGAATTCTTCTCTGAGTATCAGGCCTTCATCAACATAAATTAAAGCCCTCTTCATAAATGGCTTTAGAGACATAATAATAAGAAGGAAATTAAGAGTCAATGATTGCACAGTGCAATTTGCACACTTGGTGTGGAATTCCAAGAGTGCAATGCGTTGGAATTCCAAAAGAGGGCTTTAATTTATGCAGTTCAGTCTTTTATTAGGTATTTTCGCATTGATTCGTGGCAAAACTCCCTGCCAAGATGAAAGGCCTGACATCCTTTTTCAGTTCCATTCTTCTTAGGAATGAAACATTATATAGGAGGCAGTGAAGATCTTTTTCAGGTTTTTCAAACTGATGGTATTTATTGCATTCAGTCGTCCTCTTTCTCAGGTTTTTGAAACCTCTGCAAATGCACTACATTTGGAGGATCCGACATGCATCCATCGACATTTTGAAAGAGACCACGCAACATAGCTCTGTTTCGCATGCCATTAGCTGGTTATAAGTTGAACATTTGGAATGGTGTGATTGAGAAGGTAAAGAAGAAATAATCTGAAGGGAAAGGTATTTGATATTGGGAGGTAGAATTTAATTAATATGTGATGAATGTTCTGCCAACACATACGATGTCACTACACCCATCAAAGGTGGAAAAGCACCGGACCAAATCAGAAAGAACTTTTATAGGAAGAGAAATCTTTTCATTAGGTAAAGTGGAAACCAGTCATACTTATTTGAGTTGGAGAACCAGATAGGGAATATATGCTTACTAACCATAGTATATTAAAAAGAGGCTGTGGACAACAAGGAACTTCTCTACACAAAAGTGGTGATAGACAAATATGGTACATTCCTGAAGCATAAAGGGTGTCTCAGGCTCATATCAAATTAGTTTTTAAACGCACATCAGGAACCAATGGGAAGCTTTATATGCTAAGACTCAGAGTATAAGGTAGGAACAGTAGAAGAATATACTTTTGAGTGTATGTATGTGTCTGTGTGTATATATAATATATATATAATGAATGATGGGGAACACACCATTAACAGATTAGTTTCCAGATCTCAGCTTAGCTGAACACCGCCATATCGCAGTGCAAAATAGATTATGGATAGAATATTTGTTTCAGAAGGATTGCAATGATTGGAAGAAGAATTTGCCCAACTACTTGGGAGTCTAGGAAGTTCATTGGAGTTAACTTAGGAGTTTACTCATAATTTCTTCAGGAAATATCAAGGTTAGGTTCTAAGAAGTTCAATGGAGCTAATAAGGAGTTCAACTCCATAATTTGTCCGAAACAGCAGCATTCATTGTTAATAATTGTTAAAAAGCTCAATTACAGATCTCAGGTAGCATGTCCAAATAGCAGAAAACGAAGCCCCCCTACAAGGTATCTCACATTTGATGGAAGATAGCTATGCTGACAAAACTAAAGCTGCAGAAAAGAGTGCTGAGTATTTGCAGAAAATGCTTCACATCTGCAAATGAAATTGAGAGACAGGCATCTCTTCATCCATAGTCAAGTTACCACTCAATTAGGAAATTTATAGTTCAGCATTTTTGGCATGATATGGGCCATGCCTTCTTCTATTAAATACTAATTTGAAACTGGACAGTTTCGGGTCTGAAAAGGGATGCAAAAGAGATTCATAGAACAATCTTAGCATGTCTGATTTGGGTAGTATGGATGGACATGAACGCTAGGTGTTATAAAGGGAAAACAGAGGTTATTCATAGAACAAAATGCAAATTTTTGCACTTCTAGTTTTCTTATATAAACTGAAAGCTCAATATGATGTGATCCTTTAATAGATTTTGCTTAACCCTCTAAAGGCATCGCCTGGATTGTAATTTTATGTACTCCAGCACTAAGATGGTGCTGGTTACATCTGGTAAACTTGATAAAAATCTTTTTTTTTACCAAAGAAAAAATTAAAAGATATAGGACCAGCAGTTTGTAGTACGAGAACCATACTGAGTCAAGTTTTAAGGATTTACAATAATAAAAGGAAATGTCACTTAACTAAACATATGAGCTTATATGTGTCATCTCTCAAAGTATTAATGCCTACAAGGGGAAATTGGGAACATAAAGCATTGTACTTGTGCAAGGTTTAATTTCTGAAAATTATGTCAGACATGGATCTGGTTCAGGAAAAAGCAATCATGAAGCAGCAGACTATTAAATGAAAAAAGGAAGTGTAGAAAGAGCACTGCAGCTTTAGCTCAAAAAGATGATCAAACCAACCAGGGTAGATGTCCTTCCCTCCTACTCTCAGAAAAAAAAATCCCAAAATAATAAAGACGAACAAAGGAGATACAAGGTAAGGATGAAGCAATAAAAGGGAGGAATATCTTGCAGCATCAAGCATAGATCTAAACAGTTTAATAACCTAAGGCAGGAAAATAATTTCTTTGTCCTAAATATTGTTTAAGAAGAACCCAGAGAAAAAAGAAGTTAAACTTATACCCTGAGTTCAGTTCATGACTAGAGAAATATGCCAAACACTGATTGATCAGTACTACCAATACAGTAAAACAAGAAAGATAGGTACCCCTAGAAACATCATAGGCATTTGCAGAAAATCAGCATAGAACATTATCCAACACATGCAACAGAATTGTCTTTCAAGGAAAAAGATAGAAACAAATAGGACCTCAAAAATTCCTGGCCTAATTATTGCACCTAATAGGCCTAAACAAAAATTCCTTCTGGACTATGAAAGTAATTGCTATCGACTGAGGGAGAAACTTATAAGCAGAACTTTTCCATATGCTTGTAGTTTAGTCTTTAGTTAATAATGTTTTGGTCTTTATGTGACGAGATTTTTAAATTTGAAGTTACCTCAGCATGAAGCTTCTCCATTGGCATCCATTCTCCTGGACCGCAGAGGTCAGAAAGCACATTTGCTACAGATGATACAACGTCCTTCTCTTCTAACTGCATCAGCTGTTGGTTGTCAGCATCTCTTTCAACACGTGATCTTCCATCTATCTTCTTATCTGCAAGAAGTTTAGGCCAAATAAATTCAACGAATCAAATACTGAGTTCTGAAGATAGAAGCTGTAAATCAACATTTACCGAACAAATCATTGAAATCTGAATATGTGCTCTACCAGAATACACTTCTTTATTATTTACAAGTCTACCAGAATACACTTTTATAAGATACAACGGAACATTACTAAAGCTTGCATATATATGCCTTCCGTATATATGTTAAATGGCTCTTCCCTGGATCACAAGAAGGTTTAATGTGTACATTTCTTTTTCTTTTTTGTTAAGGTAAAGTTCTATTGAAAAGTATCAAGATAGTACAGAAAGATACAAAGAGACCGACCAGACAAACTGCTAGTCTTTCCTACCTAACAATCGCGTGGTCTTAAACTAAAGATATGGCTAACATACCAAAATTCCCTTTAATCCTGTAGTCTTAAATATGCCATGTGGGATGTTGAAGTTAAAGAGTTGTCAAATCAAGAAAGAGGCATTCTTCTTGAAACAACCTAAAAGGAAAGTTTTTTTAAAAAAAAAACAAATCGTAACAGAGGGAGTATCTATTTATCCTTCTTAGCGTCAATCAGCAATAGATTCCTTAAGAATGTTGGTAATAGTGATCATGAGCCCCTATTAGATGCCTAAGAAGTTTAAATGCCTCGTCGCAAAGGCATATGGATTTGTTCAACATCATGAGTCATCAAAAAAAATATTTTGCAAAGATTGCTTTTCTTTTTGGCAGGACAATTTCCTTCCCTCTTTTAATGACTATGGTGTTTGGGCCATCTATTGCGCACATTGACTAATTCCACAGGATACCTTTCAACTCCAACCAACAATAGGTACTAGGTAACTTTTTTCATTAAGGCTAGGACATATAGGAAGAATCACCTAGTGTTTATATCTCCGATAGGATTTGAATCTGAGACCTCATGACTCTCCACCACTTCTTTGACCACTAAGTCACACCCTTGGGTCAGGGCAATTTCCTTCCTTTTCAAGCAAGATATCCTTTTTTATCTTCTTTTTCAACATCAAGGGTGTATGGGCCAATTTTCTTGCACATCGACTATTCCTTCAAGAACTTACTATATCCAAGCAAACAAAGGTCTAGGTATGACTACTACATTTGTAATTTTATATTTTAAGAAGGCCAACTGAAAGAGGTGAATGTTTGCTTTTAGCTCCTCAAAAGTTAAGTCCAGAAAACAAAAGCAATATCTCTTTTAATCGATAGATATAAATTAAATTTTAAAATTTAAAGGCCTAACCCATCGGCGGCCACCTAAAGTTGGCACTAATTTTCACTTAGAAACCTAAATTAGATTCTGTTCATTTTAGACACCTCATATCATGCTTCATTGTATCATTTTTTTTACACTTCATTGAAAATCAGCCAAATATCTAAGGTGTATGTAACACACTCGACGATAACATGTCAAAGTGGCTATTTAAATGAAGACATGTGGCATATATATTGAGACTAATTGTTAAATAATGAATTTTGAGTAGAAAAAAAAGGGCCAATCAGTCAATCACAAATGTTATTTTTTAAACCAAATAATTCAAAAAAAAAAAATAATAAGACACAGCCCACCTAGATTATCTTCTCCAGCAGCCCCACCCCCAGATCACCATCCCCTTCCCTACCACCTGATCCCCAATCCCTCCCCCCACCCCAAAAATCAGAATCATCTTCCCCGCCATGCCCACCACCCTATATCCTCAACCCCTCCTCCCCCCAAATCATCTTTCCCACCATCCCCACCACCCGAACCCCGACCCTCCCCCATGCAAATCGTCTTCTCAGTGCAATCCTTCTTTTCGAGTTTAGGATCAGTTCTTCACTCGTGCAAGACACATCTTGTTCAATCTTCCTCAGTTGTTTCCTCAGCTGGTTCTATGTTTTTCATAAATCAAATCATTACAGCTTGATCTACTATAATCTTAGTTGTTTTGTTTTAACTAATAAGCACCATCGAATCTACTTCTCCAGGTAAGGAGTTGATGTTTAGGGAGATGGTGATTAAAAATTGGGAAAGAAGAAGCAAAAAAATAAAAATCAATTAAATAAGCTTTTCACGCGCCAGAAGTGCGTGTGATACTCATTATAACACGTCTGCAGAAAGTGTCAAATTGATATAGTGGGCCATGGCATGAGGTGTCTAAATGAACCAAGTCTAGTTAATGTGTCTAAGTGAAAACTGGTGTCAAATTTAAGTGGCCACGGATGGGTTAGGCCAAATTTAAAAGAAGAAAAATGTAATGGTAGAGTTTACAGGCTAGTCTTTGTAATAATTTATTTCATTCAGTATTACTGTTGCACCTTTATTGAAATAGGGCAATTAGAGCTATACTTCATTAATCATTAATTGGTAGATGTCGATCTCTTACTTCAAGTATTTTCTTAGGTTCCAATTGCACGCGAATATCAACAGATAGAAAATGGCCATTATAGTCAGCATGTATAATATTTTAATTTATAGTAGTACACATATTCTCGGGTTTAAGTGAAAAAGCTAATGCGGCTGTTTCTACTTGTATGTTCACAACTGGTCATTTATCTGATTATTCAACCAAGTGATTAGTAGTTTACAGTTCTTACAACTTAAGATCACTGATATCTGAAAAATGTGTCAAAAACAATCTATTAGCCAGTATAACTGATAAAGGAAGAAAATATAAGCATCATTGATTGAGCGAAAAATAAGTTGGCTGAAGACTCAATACTAGTATAGAAAGAGAGGAGCTCCGACATTCAATTATTTTCATTTACTATTATTTAATGTGTTCCACCCCAAAAGTAACAACGGAAAATCAAAAGGAACATAAACCTCTTCGGTCACTAAATACTCCCTCCGTTTCCATTTTATGTGGCAACATTTGACCCGACACAGATTTTAAGAAATAATGAAAACTTTGAAATGTTTACCAAATTGCCCTTCAAAAAAGTAACTCATTTTTCTCTCCTCATAAATATAATAGAAAATTAAGTGGGACCAATAAGGGTAAAAGAGAAATTATACCTTTAAATACTTACCATATAAGGAAATGTGACATTCTTTTTTGGGACCGACTAAAAAGGAAACGGTGTCACATAAAATGGGACGGAGGGAGTAACTGGTTTTTACCTCAAATACTAGCGGGGTTGACGAGGGTAGAGGGTGGCAGGGCCTGAATTGGGGAAGGGGGGGTACTTGGAGTGAGGAAAACAAAGGGATTACCTTGGCTGGGTAATGCACAGGGTGATTGTGTAGTACTCACTTGGGGGAAGATAAGGTGGCAGAGCAGGGTAGAGTGGGTTCAGTTGCTTTGGGGCTTGATGGGGAAGGAGTGGTTAGCTTTAGAGGATGGAGAAACTGAATCAGCGGAGGTGCTGGGAAGGAACTGGGTCTCTTCATGAGAAAATTGAAAAAATAGGTTTACAGCTAAAAATCTTGGTGAAAGAGGTTGGTGTCAAGAGAGGTGTCCTTGGTGACATTAATTTAGACAGAAGGTCCTCAAGTACTTCATTTTTCTGAACTGAAGAGGAGATTCATTCAGATTCAGTAAAGCATATGGGATTTCTAAGTAAGACTCCTCGCCTTTCCAAATACATGGACCCAAGTGTGTTGTCCCTTATCAAACAAATAAAAAGGACCCAGTTGTAATTTCTTCTGATATTGGACAATAATTAAGAAAAATCAAGATGGTTGAACTTCGAGTTTCCAAAAATAAAAAAGGTTACAGGAAGCAAAAGAACTCAAACCTAGGATTGATATGAGTTGTGATAAAAAAACTCAAACGCTGGATGGAGCACATTTCAAAATCAAGACAATGTTAAGGTCATAAACTGAGAAACAAAGCTTACCCCTGGAAAACTATTTGGATTAATAAGGCACCCAAAACTCAAATGCTTCTCTTGGATATGGGAAATGTCTCAACCTTGACAATGTTCAAAAGAAAGAAATTATACTTTGCAACAGGTGCTCTTTTTGTGAAGAGGAAGCGGAGGATGTCAATCACCTATTTCTTCATTGTCATTTCACTAGACAGACTTGGCACTTTCTCCTTATTATTTTGGGTATTCGTTGGTGCATGCCTAAAAATACAGCAGGTGGATTTTCAGCTATCCTAGCATAATTTGGAACTCCATCCTGGCAGTAGTGTGGTGGGCTATATGGAGAGAAAGTAACGCAAGATTGTTTGAAGACAAGTAGGAATATATAGTTAAAATCTTAAATTAAAGTGTGTATTTCTGCAACATAGATGTGTTACATGTTTTAGAGCTCAATTCTATGATTGACTTTCTTAGTTCTGTAGATTCACGGTAAGGTTCTCCTTTTTGGAGTTATTTAGTACATCATTCTCTTAATGCTGGCTTTTCATTTCGATCAATAAAATACCTGATTACTTATCAAATAATACTACTGAGAAACAAAGATTTGTGTCGTGATTGGTAACATATTTGGTAACTACCACTAGAAAGTACAAGGATATAGCACCTGGCTTCACTCAACCCCAAAAGCTAGCTCATGAGGGGAAAATTGCCAAAGTCCCGATAAGAAGACTATCAGTCCATTCTCCAACCAATTTGGGACGTTTACCCACTCTAACACTCTCCTGCCCAGGACCAGCTGGAGCGTGAATCGGGAGCCCAAACGGGGATGGACCTGACTCTGATACCATGAAAAGATATGGCACATGGGCCTAACTCAACCCCAAAAGTTAGCTCATGAGAGGAGGATTGCCCAAGTTCATATAAGGAGACCACCAATCCTTTCCCCTACCAATGTTGGACTTTTACCCACTCTAACAAGAAATAAACTGACAGGTGAAGATAGTCTAGCAGAAAGGATCATCAGACACCGATCAACAGGTGGGGGCTTTGAGATATCAAAGGGGAAACATTGGAACACTGATACTAAATCACAACCAGTTAATGAGCTGGTTCTTCGTGATAGAAGGCTACAGAAAAATGCCTTTTACAGTTATTGAAGCTTATTATCCCAAAAAAGGAGAGAGATCACTGATGAAACTTTAATCCTTGAAAAAGCCTAAACAGTGTATAATGGACTTGAATATTCCAGAAGCATTATGCACCAAAAGGTACACAGCACAGGCATTACAGTCAATCCTATCAAGTTATTTTCCCTGTCACAATGCCACTGGCGTACTCTTAGTGCTAAGGACCAACAGTACATCAACAATGTCACTTAAGAGCAGGAGCAAACTTATGATCTGAAAACTTCATTTGTAAAAACAAAAAGAGTTTAAAGCCTAATCTACACATCTTTTTGTTCCAGAAACTATTAACAAAGGCCTATATAAAATAAATGAGTCTTTTACCTACATTAAGCATCCCATAAATCCATCAGCAGGGACTAAGAAAATAGAACTAACAATCACCATATACAAAGTTTCCTCTCCGTTGTATCAACTAGAATAGTTTAATTCAACAACTAAAATACATATCCACAAAATTTGTCCAAGCGAATCACAAATAATAAACCACAGAAATGTCTATAGTTATATTTACAGTCAGCAAAGATGGTCAATACCTATTTACACCAACTAAAGATGAGTTTTTAACTAGTTGATGCTTCACAAGCAACAAAAATCTTCTGTATTGCGAGCAAATAATTGATGAGAATATACCCCCACCGAAATCTCAGTCATACGGAAGTGCAGGAAGAGTTTAATTGAATATAACAATACAAATGAAAACAAGAACCGATGTCCAAATATATCATCTAAGTCGAGATTAACAATAAAGAGGCTATTTTTACTGAAAACAAGTAAAATGAAACAGATAAAACTACTCACCCAGATGCGCAGGAACCGCAATCTTCCCACTAGAACCACCAGAGCCATATCCATACCCACCACCCTCAATACCATCCCCTCTCCTCATCTTCTTAGTTCCAGAACCAGCTTCCCCACCATCATCATCATCATACTCCTCTTCATAATACTCCCTCCCTCTTAAGAAACCCTTCTTCCCTACCCCACCATAACCCACTGGTGGAGGCAAGGGCATATGCGGCTGATGATGCGGCAGCATAGGAGAACCCCCTGCTGGATAGTTCACATTCACATGATGTCTAGGCCCAATTGGTCCACCTAAAATACTACGGATTGGAAGAAGGAAATAGAACTCCTTATCTCCGATCTGAAGTAAATCCTGTGAATCTAGTTTCACCGGTGGGTTACCGGGGAGATGGAGGACACCTTCAACGAAACAACCGTTCTTCCCCAATACTTCGAGGGCAAAACGACGCCGTTGGAAGTCGTAGAAGATACGAGCGTGGTGACGGGAGATGTTCATTCCGCCGCCGAGAGAGGATAAGTCAACATCGACGGTTGACTTCTTGGAGTTGCGGCCGAGGACTATGGAGTATGTCTGCATGTAATACTCGAAATCTTCGCCTTGTAGCTTGGCGAATCCTGCTTCCACATCGCTTCCGCTGCTACTTCCCATTTCATAAGGCAAACAAGATAATTAAGCTGATTTCTATTGCTATGCTATTCTATTCTATTCTATATAGAATGACAACGGAATGAGAAAAGGCAGAAAGATAATTTCTGGGCATTGCAGACTTGACAAGCGAAAGACGAAAGAGTGTGCTTGGGATTTCCTACTTTGTTAAACCTTGGGGTAAATACTCACTATACTATACTTGACTACTTATTGGGGAATGACACGCTACGGTATGATATGTTACCATATATTAAAATTTAAAGGTATTATTTACTTGAAATTTGTAAATAATACTACTTTCACCATATAAATAGTCACACAATCCAGCATGGTGCGCATGCATTGTTAGATTTGTACAAGTCTTCACGTGTAATTTATTTATTTTACTATTTTTATGTGTTTTCTCTCTTCTTCCTCGCCTAAATGACTCCGTTTTTGCTTTTATTTTTTCTCATCTTCGCTTGAATGAATTCATTGACGACTCTTTCTTCTGGATTTATAAGAATATTAAAAAAATTGTTGCAACAAATCAAGAAAACAGAATAGTGATGGTGGTTAAAAAGTCCGTGAAGGAGTGAGGGCATAAACAAAAACAAAAATACCAAAGTTATTGTCCATTGTGATTTCATGTCATTATCATCATTATTGACATAAACTCTAAACTCAATTCCTTTTTTTCTCAGCTTCAATTAGCTCCATCTAAGCATTACCCTTTCTTCTGGATTTGTTAGATATCAGTCTATTTGAATCAGTTATGGTATCTGAATAAAAGAAATATCTTTTTAGTTGAAATTGATCAATTTTGATGTATTTTAAATATGAGTTAAAATTAGTGGAAAATTTCTCATACAATGATCAAAATGCGTAAGAAATTATAGAATTGTGATTTTTTAAATGAAGGAGAAAAAGTTCAAACCAGAATAAGAGAAGAGAAGCATGGGGAAGGAGAACAGAGGGGGTATGGGTAAAAAAATAAAGTTATTTTTTTTTACTTTATTTTCTTTTTTCTTTGAAATTTTGGTTTGGTAATTTTGAATTTCAATTTTTAGAAATATTATAATATAGTTTTTCAAATTAATCGATATTGCCAGTAATTTTGTATTCAATTTTGATATTTTGCGGTATATGATAAATTGACACTCAACTTTGATTTAAATATACTCATGCACAAAAGTGACATAATTGTCATAGTCTAAATTGTTGTGAGAGGCACCACACTAAACTCCGGTGGGGGAACCAATTGTCAATCCAATATACAATCAACTAAACTATTAAAGGTAACAATCGCATTAATTAATGAAAAGTTTTATAATAGTTAACAAAAATAACATACGAAAATGATCTCTTAGATTTTGAAAGTCGTATACCGACATATCTAATGAAGTCTAAACTATGGAGACACAATCGCAAAATAAAAAAAGTCAAAGTTTGAACGATGAACTAGAGAGAATAGATGAATTCATGACAATTCGAAAAAAGTAATTGATCCTTAGATTCGAAAAAAATGTGTATATCATAGCTGAGATCGCATAACAGGGGACTTGAAAATGCCTTAGACTCAATAAAAGAAAAGTAAGTACAGTATCATTACACAAAATAATAGTATACGAAATATGAACAAACAATTGTAACTTAGTAAAACAGGATAACACATATATAGCTCTAGTTAGTAAACATACACAAGACTTGCAATACTTAACTTGACTTAACATCTACGTGAAACATACCCAACATCAACACAGTGAAAAACAGTTCACTCATAGAACCAACACACAAAAATAAACAACATGTACTAGGCGTGGTATTCGAGTCAATTAATATGTAACATATTTCAAGTGTGGTATCTAAGCTATATATATATATATATATATATATATATATATATATATATATATATATATATATATATATATATATATATATATATATATATATATCTTCAGCTAAAAAATCATATCTAAATAGAGATAGACATGTTAGAAAATACAGAACAGATAGAAATTACAAAAATAAGCTAGAATGTTTCACATGCGAAAGTATAGAACATTTAGTAAATACTTGTCCTAAAAGGTATAACACAAAAACTAGAAATGCTCAATTAGTAGAAGAATTTAATGAAGCATTATTAAATGTAGACGAATATATGCCAGATAACAAGAGTATTTACTCTATGGTAAGTATTGATGTAAAAGAAAAGACTAAAGAAGAGAGCTCCTCTAATTCAGAAGGAGAAGAACTAACACGAAATAGGACTAGAAGACCTGAATTTAGAAGATTTACAAGTGAACTTTATGAACATAATAGAATGCGAACATAATTTTGAAAAAGACGCAGGTTTAGATAAAATCTGTGTTGTTGGTGCAAATGGTATCCTAGCAAAAAAAAAAAGAGCTAAATGTAATAAGTGTTTTAAAGAAGGATGCATAACTTGTATAGAAAACCAACTAGGATTAATAATTCAGAAGAAAAAAGAATTTATGTACATTAGATGAGCATCAGGGGTTAAACTTTCTTTCTTCTTGAAATCATCTCATTTCCAATCTAATCCCGCGTATTCTTCAGGGTTTATCTTTGTAGGTTTTATTAGTTTTATTCCTTTATTACACATTACTTCCACTACATCATTTATCTGTAATTTAAATCTAGTATTACTATTGTTTGTTATTTTTCCTAGAAATCCTATACGCATTAGTAGGTTATTTTCATTTTGCATTTCTTCACATCCTTTAGTTTGTATTTCTATTTTAATATGTTTTCCAAATTCTTTTAAATTCATTATAAAGTCTGGGCTTATATAAATTGTTCCTCCATTATTAGTCATGTCTACCAGTTAATCCTATAATTGATTTTTTTAGGTCTGACCATCTATTATCATATATTACAATTAATATCGTTGTTCCTAAATTTTTTCTAGTTAATCGTTTAATACCTATTATTATTAGTCCCATATGCATTAAGTCTTTTCTTACATTTTTTAATTCTATTAGAGAATCTGAGTTTATAAGATTTAGGGCTACTGAATTTTTTCCTATTACTGATAATTGTTCTTCTCTATCGTGCCTGTATAAGTGAGATTTGTTAAGGTAATTTGTATTATATAAGACTTTAGGGTTTAACAATCTTAATTGGCTTTGTTGAAAGAATTGTATATCCTTATCTACATTTATTATATCATCTAATTGTTGGTTGTCATCTTCTTTAGTCCTTTTATTTAATATTCTTGATATGAAATTGTTGTCTATACTATTTCGGGAGTAGCTTGTTCTAGGTAGAGTCCTTGATTAGATTTACATATAACTATGTAACTCAAAGAGATATAGAGGAAGAAAGTGTCATAGAAGAAGTACCGTTAGAAAGAATGAACATGGATGGAATATTAGAAGAAGAATTTGCAGTAGACTTAGCTATAGAAAAAGCAAAAGAGATAAGTTACAACAACACAAATAAATTGTTTAAATGTAAAGAATGTAAACTAGGAATCTAGACTTAGACAAGGTAACATCTCATTATAAAATATGTGAATTCAGGACAGATAATAGAGGTTACAGATTAGAAAAAATACTACAAAAAAATTAGAAAAAGCTAATAACAAAATAAAAGAACTACAAGAAAGTGATAGTGAGATAATTGAGTTAGAATCTACAATTAGCCAGAAAGAATTAATGGAGTCAGCGAGCTCTAGTAGCCCATTACAAAGAACAACATAACAAGGATATACTGCAGATAATAGTATTGGAAATATACCACGTAGAAGAGTGTATAGACAGGGTGATGTTCCCCCGACAAACTTAAAATCAATAGGAAAAAGAATGCCTACAGAAGAACCAATAATACTACAAGATGGACGAAGTAAAGGAAAAATATTAAATTAGCAGCACATAATCCACAAAGATGGAATTTAGTAATAGACTTATGGAAAGGAATCGTAGTAGCAGATTTCATAAAAAATTATACTGAAACAGATGCAGAAACCATATATAAGTACTTAGAAACTTTCTTAGGAGAATCTACTAAAGCATTATGGGAAGCCTATAAGGTAGAGTTCCCACAAGAGTTCCAATATTTGATATCATTAGGATCAAATCCATACAATTTTACAAATAAAATTCATACACTAATAACAGGAGAAGACCCTAACAGTGGATTAGTAACGTTACAAAGAAACTCCGTAATAAAATTAGAACAGTTAAGCATAAGTAACTGGTACCATATAAAGAAATTCTTAAATAATTATTTTTACTACTGTACAATTAGTGGCAATGCTTTCGACCAAGATCTAGGAAAAAAGTTAATTAATAAATTTTCTGGAGCTTTAGGAAGAGAAATAGAAGACAAATGGAGTAAACGAGAAGGAGTATTACAAAATCCTCAAGCTAAATGGTCAATATGACATAGAATATAACATATAATGGAGATATTACAAGAAAAATGCACGCACTTACAAATACAAAAACAATTAAAACAAAATGAAATGAATTTCTGTAAAGATATAATATACACTGCTCAAAGTTATGACAAAGAACAATATAAAAGAAAAAAGTATAAACCACAATATAATAAAAGATATAGTAAATATACACAGGTTTAGATAGCAATCCGTGTTGTTGGTGAAAATGGTATCCTAGCAAAAATAAAAGAGCTAAATGTAATAAGTATTTTAAATAAGAATGCATAACTTGTATAGAAATCAACTAGGATTAATAATCCAGAAGAAGAAAGAAATATACATAAATGAACACTTAATAAACCTTAAAGTATCAGTTTTAGAAGCAAAAGTAAAAGAATTAGAGGAAAGAATGATAAGATTAGAAAAGGGTAAACATATTGAATCGATGCCATCAATAGATAATCAAGAATTAATGAATGAAGAATCTAACACATTGATATATAATGAAGATAAAAAAAAAACAAATACTGTTAAAGTATTAACAAGACTTCAATTAGGAGAATACGAAATTAAAACCTTAGCATTAGTAGATTCAGGATGTACTAACAGCATCCTCAACAAAAATATTGTACCTCTTGAACTAATAAAAACCCTAGTAAAATCACTCGAAGCCATGCAAATGGACGGAACACACAATGTATGCAGACATTATATAGATAAAGCATAGGTTAATTTTTTAAACACATGTTCAGAATTTCATAAATCTACTTATAAAATGGATAAAATATGGGTAAGAGACTTGAATATAAGTTTAGATTTTGTATTAGGATTAGATTTTATACTATATGATAAGGAGACACTATTATAACAAGTGATGGAATAATTTTCTAAAAAGCATCACTCATGCCTCGATTTTAACTAGTAAACCTAATACTAAAATAAGACACAAATTAAAAGAAAAATGTTGCGATAATTGTGAAATAATTCAACATGTAGTAAAATAGGTTGTAATATAATATCTGAAAATGTATCACAAATAGAAGAGTTAGAAGATTTGAATGAGTTAGATAAAAATTATGTCTTAATAGAAATGACAATAGAATTATATAATTTCAAAACAAGAATTCAAAAAATAGGACAAATAAAAAACCAACAAAACTTAGATAACATTATAAAAATCCTAGATTAAATAGAAATTATAGGTGAAAAACCTTTAAAACATTGGGAAAATAATAAAATTGTATGTAAACTAGACATTATAAATCCCGAATATATAATAAAACAGTTGCGATATAAGCAACAAATCAAGATTTAGAAGATTTTAGTATACAAATTAAAGAATTGTTAGAGTTAGGAGTAATAAAAAGATCGAACTCAATACATAGATCGACAGCATTTATGGTAAGAAATAATAATGAAATAGTTAGAGGAAAAGCTAAAATGGTAATAAATTATAAAAGACTAAACAACAACACTAGAATAGACGAATATAAATTATCAGATAAAATAGAATTACTAAATAGAATACAAGGCAAAAAAAATATTTAGTAAGTCTGATTGTAAATCAGGATACTGACAGATAAAAATGCACCCAGATAGTATTGGATGGACAACCTTTACATGTCCGGACAATTTGAATGGTTAGTCATGTCATTTGGTTTAAAAACAGGGCCTCCAATTTTCCAAAAAAAAAATGGATGAAATATTTGGAGAATATAAAAGATTTGTTCTAGTATATGTAGACGATATATTAGTATTTAGTAAAGATATAAACGAACACTTAGGACATTTACAGACAGTATTTAGGCTATTTGTTAGTAATGGGATAATAATTAGTAAAAAGAAAATGAAACTATGTAAGAACTACATAAATTTCTTAGGAATTACATTAGGAGAAGGAAAAATTAAACTACAACTCATATAGCCAAAAATGCCTTAGATATGCCAGATAAATTAAATAATTTAAAAAACTTACAAAAAATTTTAAGAATAATAAACTACGGTAAACCATTTATTAAAGATTTAGGAAAACTTGGAGGACCATTATATTTTAAGACAGGATGCAAAGGAGAGAGAAATTTTAATATAGAAGATATAAAATTAGTACAAAAAATAAAGGATAAAATAAAAAATATTCCTGATCTTAATATGCCTTTAGAATCAGATTATTATATTATTGAAACAGATGGTAGTTCAGAAGGATGGGGAGCACTATAAAAACTCGACCTAATAAATATAGTTCTAACAAAGAAGAAAGAATATACGCCTACCAAAGCGGAAAATATAAAGAAAAAGGAAATAAAGCTAGTATAGACATTGAAATTCTAGCTGTGATATATGGCCTGAACAGTTTTAGAATATACATTTTAAACAAACCAGAGATATTAGTGAGGATAGACTTTGAGGCCATAGTAAAATTTCATCAAAAAATTAATGATAAAAGTAGTAATAGAAGGCGATAATTAAATTTTTTAGATACTATATCTATTTATCAAACTATAGTATTTGAGCATATAAAAGGAAATGATAATCATATAGCTGATCAATTAAGCAAATTACTAATAAAAGTTTAAATTTTACAGAATGAGACCATTACTATCAGACAAGGGTAAAAGAGTTCAACCTCCAATCTCAGACTACGCAAACTCTTACAAAGAGACAATGTTATCAATTTACATTTTAGATCTCTAAACAAAATTGATGATGTCAAAATAAAAAGACTACAGTTTGGACAACAAAACTTAATATCATATGAACAGTTAACTGGACATTCAGACACTTGCCTAATTGCCAACTAGACAAACAATAAACATGCCTCATAGATAGTATATGGATAACACATAATAAAAAAGACACTGAATATGTAATTGCTGTTTTAAATGATTTAGGATATTATTTTACTAACAAAATAAAAGAAAATAAATTTAAATATTATGTGGTATTCATGGCAAAACGAATGGCGTTTTTCAAACATGGATAGAAGTTTTAGACTCTATAAAAGGTTTTCAAAAAACCTCTTTTTAAAGGTTTTAATGACTTTACAGAAGCTTTAGACTATGCTAGAGAAATATTAGGACCAAATTACTATATTTCTCCAGCCCTCAGACAAAACCCAGACAAAAATCCACAATACAACATCCAAAAAGACACAAACAAAGTAATATTTTGCGATCATTGCTCATCTATGATTGAAGCATTCAAAAGGCTAAACCTAAAAAATGAAGCTTTAATACAAGAAAATGCCAAGCTCAGGAAAAAACTCCTAAAAATGAAAAGCAAAGGCTAAACTACACAAGATGTACAAACTCAGACAGAAATACAGGGTTTCCCATCCCTAATAAAAATGGATGAGATGGGTGTGCATTCCCCACTGAATGTTAAGAAATTCACTGTATCAGATGAAGATACAGCTAGCCCGGTTCAAACAGTAGACGATAAATCAAATCTGTTTATGGCTGTCACTTTGTCAAAAAGTGAAAATGAAGGAAGTTCATCCTCTCCCAGAATAGACGAAGGCTACCACTCTCTTTCACCCAGACGCTGAGACAGAAAAACTAAAAAAAAGCCCGGAAAATTAAAGACATAGCTTGTTACCCAGACAATAGAAAAATTACTCAAACAAAAACAAGAAAAAGATAAACATATAATTAAAGACCCAAGTCCTATTCTGAGCCAGAGAAGTAGTCCATATGACTCAAAAGATTTCCTAGAGACAATGCAATTTGCCCAAAATCCCAATGATGACGACTCTGGGGATGAGTTTTGATCAAGAAGGATGCCTCTTTGGCCAATTTGTGAGTCCCACTTTACTTACTACCACACATCTGTGAAAAAATTGTAAGGACGCGTCTAGATAAAATTAAGAGACAAGACAGACACCGGACAACAATGACAATAATGCAAAAGAAGGAACAATCATTTCACGTGACGATGGGGCCCAGAAGTGCACCCGACTGAAATGATAAGATTATCTTTCCATTTGAAATCCGAAGTTTGAAGTCCGAAGATCTCTATAAAAGCAGACATTATAAGTTGAGGAAGAAGTAGAAAAAGAAGAACTCAAATAAGAAAAAATCACCAACAGTATATGCATACCAGAAATCTCTCCTCAACAAATATCCCTTGCATAAATAAAGGTCATTTGTAAAATAAAGTTTATATTAAGTTTGAAGAAGTTATATTTCCGTGAGTTTTCGGATTCCGAAAGGGAAACTTCACTCCGTTAATTATGTAAGTTTTCATATTTAAGATCTAGTAACTTCCCATATATGTAAATTATGTTTGTTTAAAAATATGTTATTAATATTTTGATATGTAAAAAACTGTTTAATAGTTTTCATTATCATGAATCTATATTACTTAGTATATGGTTACTCTCTTAGCCTCTTAAAAGTATCGATGGATTAACCTGTAAATTCCTAGGACATTGACAGGTCATGTAGATTGTTCTTAAGATAGAACTATGAATGACTATATCCGAAATGTGGCTAAAGAAGACTGCAATTAGGAACAAAAGTTAAGAGAAAAAGATTAACATTAATAATAGATTCATGAATGAACATAGTTCATAAATAAATAATAATTAAAAAAAAAAGTACTAGGAACTTATGCTGATAACTACATAAAAAACAACGGAATGAAGGAGTATTGAGTAGGACTTCACAACAAAAAGTTTTTACGAATTAAAATATCTCCTATTTATATTGATATAACCCCTTTTTATATTGAAATATCTCAAATTTATATTGGTATCAGAGCAAGGTAATCTAAAAGACCTATATTTGTATATGAAAAGGGCATAATTATTTTAGAATAATAATTGCTATAAATAAAAATTTACATTCTGAAAGACAGTATTTAAAATTAGTAAAATCATATAAGAAATCATTAGAAAATCATCTAGCTAATTTAGAGTTACGATCATTTTTAACTTATTTATATAAATTTTCGTTAAAAACACTCTAAAAAGTAGTTAAACAAGAAAAAAGTCAGGTAAGTTTAGAAATATATTACGTAAATAGAGAAATTAAATAAATAATAGCACGGATAAAATATATTATAAATAGTTCCTTTTACAATATCCCTATAGGATAAATATACATGAGAAGACCCCATAAAAATACTAAAGAATATCGCAAGGTTAAATAGGAATTACTAAGTTTATATTTCGAATAAACAATATATTTAGAGGAAATAAAATTAGATAATAGCCAGAATCTAAACAACCTATTATTTTGAATTAAAAAAATTAGAATGCAAGCTATTAAGACACCTTAGATTAAGAAATATTCAGAATAGAGGCCACAAGTTCTATGAGAAACTATCCTTTTGCTAAAAGTATAAGAATAAATTATTGGTATTTATATAGAGAAATAAAAGAAAAAAAATTACAAAAAATAGAAAATGCTATAAGAGAGTACTTAAATATATACGAAAATCAGTCATATATATATAAAAAATTTATATTACAAAGACATACAAACGAAGAATATCTAAGCGCTTTAAAGTGGAAATTAAAAGGAATTAGAAATAATATTTACATTATCATTAAAAGAATAAAAGATCAGAGGAAACGGTGTAAAATAGCCACTTTAGGATAAAATAAAATAATATAGTAAAAACAGCTTCATTAAAAATCTAGAAGATTTAGATTTACAGATAAATATAAAAAAAAATAAAAGGTTAAAAGACGATAGTGTAATAAAGTGTAATTTTGAAAACGGAGGACACTGCTCACACATTGCAGAAGAGTCCCAATATAATACCTTAATAAACTTAATAATAAATTTTAGCAAAAAAATTAGAGAACATAATAATAAAATTATAAAATTATTAGGTGAACAAGAAGAAACTCAAAATAGACAAAAACAGTTTTTCAAAAAGACAGAAGACAATTAAGATTATATTAAGGAACAATGAATTGAATTAAATAAAAAGCTAAGCGAACTAAAAAACAAACAAAAAGAAGAAGTTAATAATACATTAATTATAAGAATACAAGAGATAAAAACAGAATTAGCATTATTAAAAGAATAGTTCTTTCATGATAGACTTAGTAGAAACTGAGACACACAAAGAAGCTCTTACGTTAATAGAAAAAAGAATAGCTCTTCCAACAGATTAAAAAGATTTTAATTTGTCTTTAAAATCAGATCAAATTATTATAAAATAAAATAATATAATAACATTACTATTACAACTAAATAACAAAATAGATAAAAAAAATTTAAAGAAAAAAGAGAGTAAAATAACAGGGGTAGAGGAACTAATAGAAAAATTAGCTAAAATAGAAATCACTCCACAAAAGAAAAAACAATTAAAAATAGAAAACATGGACATTTTTTCAGCTAGATCAAGATCGATAATCACAGTCCCGTGCAATAACAACAACAATAAATATAACCACACTTGTAAGACCACATATAATTTAGATAAATTTATTGCATGAGATTAACAACAAGATATCATTTCACTGTAGCCCCATTTTACTTCCTAATCACGTAATGAACAAGCAATACAAATGAAATAGTTGACATGCACACATAACATAATTTGAGAAACAACTCAATCGTCATCTACCTCGAATCAAGTTTGAATGCCCTATTGAACCTAAGCATTTCCTTGGTTATGAAACTTTAGTTTGCTTTCTATATAGACACAATAACACAACACAAAATCAACTGAAAATGGTTTAAATATCTTCGAATTATATCTTAATCTCAATTCTTAAGTCAACCTCATGACCATCCCACCCAACTCAAGACGTGGATGTAAGAATTATTATTAATTATTATTAATTATTTCTTACTTATGGCCCAAGTTTAGTTGTAACCAAGTAATTCCATAAATAGTATTTAATAAGGAATAGATCTCGTCCGTACATTGGTTGCTTGATGGACGTACCAAATTAAATCATAACCTCTATAAATTGGTTCTCCCTCCACCCATTAGGGTTATCACATATTGTCTACAATAATTCTATCGCTGACGGTTGTGATGACATAAAGTTAGGGCAAGGAGGTAGAAACCAATTTACAACTAACGCTTCTATTTTTCTCTGTGATGATGTCTTCCTCATCAGGTATGTTCCCTTAACGATCTCTATGTAAGATTATCATATTCAAGATTCTGATATATTATGTATTCTAGTATTTAATCTTACATTTGGCATCAGAGCCTAGATTGTTTGAACGGATAATCTTCGTATTTAAACTTAAGTTTGACATCTAAATTTTGGGTGCGCATGAAAACAAGGAAAATCAGTGTTTCCTTTTCTTGAGTTCATACAAAAAGAAAATAATAATGATAATAATAAAACTCACGTATAGAGAAAATTTCACAAAAGAAGAAATAGATGCAGTTTTGTTTTATTCTAAGAAGTTCTCTCAACTACGTTTTTAGTCGGAGAAAATTAGTGCTTGATATTTATATGCATCATAACGTTTTTCTCCGTATCTCGTCAGAAATTTTATGCAATTATGAAAAATAAAGAAAACTTTTCTTTAAATGTTTAATACTTGTGTATTGTTTGGACAAATATTAAATTGGGTTGGTTTGATTAGATATATATATTGGTCTCCTTTGTAGGAATTAACGGTAACAACACTTATGTATGATTTCTCTTTTAAATGAGTGCACAAAATTCTGAAAAATTTAATATTTTATAATTTAATAATTATGTTTGTTTTAGATTGTGCAATAACTCAAAGTGGCCAAACTAGAGAAATTAACATCTACACATATCATGTTTATGATCACTTGGTGCATGTATTATGTTTCTATAGTTTGTTAGTCACCAAAGTGGCCAAACTAAAATGCTTAAAATTATGCACATGCACAAATTTTTATGATATTATGTGTGTTTTGTATATTTATATAGTTTGTTAGTTACCGAAGTGGTCAAATTAGAGAAATTAACGTCTACACATATCATATATTTATGATCACTTGATGCATGTAATATATTTCTATAGTTTTTTAGTCACCAAAGTGGCCAAACTAAAATGTTTGAAATTATTCAGATGCACAAAATTATATGATGTTATGTGTACTTTGTATTTATATAGTTTGTTAGTCACCAAAGTGGTCAAATTAGAGAAATTAACGTCGACACATATCATGTTTATGATCACTTGATGCATCTATTATGAATCTTATAGTTTGTTTGTCACCAAAGTGACCAAACTAAAATGTTTAAATTATTCACATGAACAAAATTTTATGAGATTATGTATGCATTTGTATTCATATAGCTTGTTAGTTACCAAAGTGACCAAACTAGTATGGTTAACAAAAAATATACACTCATAAAATTGTCATTTATCTATGAAAGTTAACTAGATGTCTATATGGAAAAATAAATAGATAAATTGACTTTCACTATTGCTAGAACTTAAAAAGTTTACCCAAAGGTGAATCTATAAATCTACGAATAGTGAAAAATGAGGTAAATTAAACATATATTGTATATCCAAAGATATCGTATATGTTTGGTTAAAATTATTTAATGGACTATTAAAGATTTTAAAAATGACATTTAAATTATGATAGTGTGTCAAAGTATCTATCCAAATGAGAATTACGATGTACTTTTATTGTTTTACTAAATTCACATTATTTTTGATATATGAGCTTGTACTTATTTGCAGTTATTCATTTTCATTCGCGTGCTTCATTTGTTAAAGTGTTCAATGGATTGAACTTCTATGAATGGCATGAACAAGTCCAGTTCCACTTAAGTGTGATGAATCTTGACTTGACTTTGCTGAATGACAACCCCACTGCCATTATTGATAAAAGCAGTGATGATGAGAAGTATTTTCATAAATCATGGAAACGCTCTAACAGATTGAGCCTTATGTTTATGCGAATGACTGTTGCTAACAACATTAAGATAACTATTTCACAAACAGAAAGTGTCAGGAAATATCTGAAGTTTGTGGAAGAACATTTTCGTTCTGCTGATAAGTCTCTCATTTGGTACACTAATGGTTGAACTAACGACCATGAAGTTTGATTGGTCGCATAGTATGCAAAATCATATCATCGAGATGACTAACATTGCAACAAGACTTTGGACCTTGGGTATGAAAATGGATGACACCTTCTTAGTTCAGTTTATTATGAACTCATTGCCTCTTGAGTATTAATCATTTCAAATTAACTATAACACTATTAAGAATAAGTGAGATGTTAGTGAATTGTCCAGTATGCTTACTCAAGAGGAGTCAAGACTTAAGAAGCAAATAGGTCATTCCATTAACCTCATGAGTCAAGGAGCTGGTAAAGGACTTAAAGTGAAAGCCAACAAATTTAGGAAAAAGAAAGCATCTGCTAAAGTTTCACAGGATGCTTATAAGGAACTCAAGGCTGATGTGTGTCGTTTCTGTAAAAAGGAAGGACACTATTAGAAAGATTGTCTGAAACGTAAAGTTTGATTTGAAAAGAAATGTACATTTAGTGCCTTTGTGTATTTCAAATCAAATTTAGTTGAAGTTCCTAATAATACTTGGTGGCTTGATTCTGGTGCAACTACTCATGTATCCATAATGTTGCGGGGATTCACTACGATCCAAATAAAAAAAATCTTGTACATGAAAAATCGCATGAAGACTAAAATTGAAGGCATAGGGACTTATTGTTCGATCTTGGAAACTAGACATCACCTTGGTCTATTACAGACTCTTTATGTTCCTTCAATTTCTAGAAATTTGATTTCCCTTTGAAGACTTGATGTTTCTGGATTTGATTTTAAGTTTAAACATGGATGTTCCGATTTATATAAGAATACTATTTTTATAGTTTTGGTGTTCTTATTGATGGTTTATATAGATTGAAACTCGATAATAATTTTTCTGAATCCCTACTTACTATTCATTAAAATGTTGGAATCAAACGTAGTTCACTAAATGAAAGTTTTGCTTATTTATGGCATAAACGTTTGGGTCATGTATCCAAAGAACAATTAAAAAAGATTAGTAAAGAATTAAATTCTTTTGAATTTAAATTATGTTGATCTTGATATATGTTTGGATTGCATTAAAGGAAAGTAAATCAAAAATATCAAGAAAGGTGCCACAAGGAGCACTCAGCTTCTTGAAGTAATACACACTGATATTTGCGGACCCTTTAATGTTCCATCTTTATGTGGAGAAAAATATTTTATCACCTTTATCGATGATTTTTCACGTTATCAATTTATCTGTTTGTTGAAAGAAAAATCTCAAGCAGCGGACACTCTCAAAGTGTATGTTAATGAGGTTGAAACACAATTAGATAGAGGTGGTGAATTTTATGGAAATTGCAATGAATCAGTTAAATGTCTAAACCTATTTGCAAAATTTCTTGAGATTGGTGAAGTTGGTGGGAGTGTTGAATGATAAAGTGTGGAAATTAATGAGGTAAGGGTAAATATTTCATTGCCCATGAATGTACCTAATTCTGCACCAATCACAAATATTGTTCCTCTTGTTGAAGAACACTTTAACAATGTTGAACAACATTTGGGTGAAACACTTCAAGAAGGAACTAACTCACAAGTATCTGGTGCAAATGAACCACAAACAATGCCATAAAGAAAATTGGTCATTATGTGACTTAGTTGAAAGAGTCAGATTTTGACATTAAAATTAATAAAGATTCATTTTCACAAGCCACATAAAATAATGAGCCTGATAAATGAATTGGTGCCAGGAATGAAGAGTTAAAATTCATGGATTACAATAAAGTCTTGGATCTTGTTCAATTACCAGAAAGTTCTAAAATAATCGAGTGTAGATGGGTCTTTAAGACCAAACGTGATTAAATGATAATATTGAACGATATAAAGCCACACTTGTTGTCAAGGGATACACTAAAAAGGAGCATTGATTAAAATGAGACCTTTTCACCGGTCTCAAAGGAATACTCATTAAGAATTGTTTTGATTTTGGTAGCTCATTATGATTTAGAGTTACACCAAATGAATGTGAAAATTGTCTTTCTTAATGTAGACCTGCATGAGGATGTCTATATGGACCAACCAAAGAGTTTTGAAATTAAAGAAAAAATCAAATAGTGTGTAAAGTAAAGAAGTCAACATATGGACTCAAACAAGCCTCACGAAAATAGTATATAAAGGTTCAATGATACCATAACATCTTTTGGATTTAAGAAAATTACCGTTGATCCGTGTATATACCAAAAGATCAGTGGGAGTATGTTTACATTTTTAGTCTTGTATGTTGATGACATTTTACTTGTTGCTAATGAGTTAGGCATAATTGTGTGATACAAATGATTTTCTCTCTATGAACTTTGAAATGAAAAATATGGATGAGACATCCTATGTGATATGGATAGAAATATTCCATAATAATAGGGATAGAGATATTCCATGATAGATCATAAAAATTATTGAGACTGTCTTTAAATGGTTATATATAAAAAAAAGGGTTCTAGAGAGATTTAACGTGAACAATTGTTCAGCAAGAATAGTTCCTATTTAAAAAAAATGGACAAATTTAATCTCATGTCATGCCCAAAGAATGATGTAGAATGAAAGAAAATAGTCTCAATTCCTTAATCTTCTATTGTTGGAAGTTTGATGTATGTTCAAACTTGCACAAGACTGTGTATTAGCTTTGTGGACGGAATGCTAGGAAAATATCAATGTATCCCTGGAATTGATCACTGAAAACCTGCAAAGAAAGTTTATGGAACGTTATGAATCCACAATTCATACATTATGGCTGCAAAACTTTATTTCAGGACTTGGAGTTGTCGACACCATTATTCAGCCACTAAAAATTTATTGTGATAATGTTGCAGCAGTATTCTTCTCTAAGAATGATAAGTACTCCAAATGTGCCAAACATATGGAATTAAAGTACTTTAATGTCAAGGAAGAAATTCAGAAACAAAGAGTGTTGCTTAAGAATATTAGAACTGATCTCGTGATTGCAAATCTGTTAACAAAAGGCTTACAACCAAAAACATTTAAAGAACACGTCTAAAGAATGGGTCTTGGTTGTACTTATGATTGATACATTTATGATGTTTTACACTCTGAGCTAAAATTATGTGTTTCTAATATATATTAATGATTATCTTGTTTCTCATAATGGTGTACACATTATTGTTTTGAGAAATTACAAGATGAGTCTCTATGAGACATTTATTGTGGACCGTAATGTTGTATGTTTTTATAGCTTATAAACCTAGTATGATAAGTTGCTAATGTAGTAGTATATGGAAGGAAGTATGTACGCTTAAAATTTATGTACAACCTTCATAACTCGCATTAGTAGTTTGTTATATTGTGGTATGCATGATGGACATTATAGAAGAGATCTATTGTAAGTGCAATTAATGTTTATTAAATATTAATGTTATATGGTTATTGGGCCAAGTGAGAGAATGTAAGAATTATTATTAACTATTATTAATTATTTCTTACTTATGGCCCAAGTTTACTTGTAACCCAAGTAATACCATAAATAGTATTTAATAAGGAATAGATTTCGTCCGTACATTGTTTACTTAATGGACATACCAGATTAAATCATAACTTCTATAAATTGGTCCTCCCTCCACCCATTAGGGTTATAACATATTCTCTACAATAATTCCATCGCTGACACGATTGTGATGACATAAAATTAGGGCAAGGAGGTAGAAACCAATTTACAACTAACACTTCCGTTTTTCTCTGTGATGATGTCTTCCTCATCAGGTATATGCACTTAACGATCTTTATGTAAGATTATCGTGTCCAAGATCCTGATATATTGTGTATTCTAGTTTTTAATCTTACAGTGGAGATCACTAATTCACATAGAACTACCAATTTAATGATTACACTAGGGAATTGCAGTTATATAATCACGAATAAACATTTATAACCAAAGTTTAAGGGTTTCTACGTCCAACAATCCTCACTATAGTGAATTTTTCAACCTAGGTCAATTCAAACCATTCCTAAAGCTCATAATTATTGATTTTAAGGCCTAGACAATAAGGTACCAGATTAAGGGAGAAACAACTTACCTTTATAAAGAAACTTGGTAGAAAACCGTTGAAAACTCATTCAAATCGTCCTTGTTTTCTCCAAAAACGTTCTTGAGTGAGAGTAAATATTTTTTGGAGGAACTTCTACATATACAACAACTTACCCTACCATAGCAGTCCAATCATGCTATAATGGTGTCGTTGTAGCGGAAACGTCTATTATATACAAAATTTCTATGACGGCTACAGTGTTGTGCCACCTGCTATAGCGTCTAACACGGGACATAACCTCTGAATTCTCTCATTTTAGTCTATTTCATAATACACCTTTAAATCTTGACGTTTTAGGCCAACCCTTTATACCAAATTTGACATTGAGAGTTCTACTCTCCCGAATTCAATTCTAAAAAGTCCTACGAACTCCTTAATGTTTGAGCAAAAAGGTAAATAAACTCTACCTAGACGTTTTACTCAATCCTTTCTCCGAAATGTCCTAGATTTCATCCAAGCGCAGTGTATCCTGAATTAAATATTCAACTCCCAGCCCAAATTGTTCTGACTCGATTTATTTTATGATTTATTCACCTATAATGAATACTAATTTATCCATCGGTCATGAATGATCAAACAAAAAAAAATGAACTAAATCAAGAAGAAAGTAGTACTTGAATCCTCAAATAATGTTGTTAATTTTCGGCTCCTTACTAGCTAGATTGGATCCCACTTGATAATGTACTCGTTATTCTTATGGTATCTGTTTAGTATGGATATGTAGAAAGTTGCATAGAATCTAAGACAAATTGGGCGAATCGACCCCATTCTTTCGGCTACGCTTACACTTGTTGCCAAACATCTTCATCAGTGATACTTACATATTCACCTACCTGAAACGTTATGA
Organism: Solanum chilense; assembly: GCA_032847665.1. NCBI lineage: Eukaryota > Viridiplantae > Streptophyta > Magnoliopsida > Solanales > Solanaceae > Solanum > Solanum chilense. The sequence continues at coordinate 59,003,553 of CM064971.1, read as the reverse complement.
CCTTGCCATCTGTATACTCTTTTTGCTTGCTCTGAGTTGTCCACAACTTAATTTGGATACCCCTTATTCTTTCTTCGACTTCACCTATCAAGTCAACGCCTAAATGTTATACATCGTCAAAAACACCCTAATACGAATATCAAACACCATGTGAATATTTAAATAAAAATTAATGCTAATAAGTGAACTTTTTATATTACATAAAATTGGTATTGTTTAAAAAAAGCATTTAAACAAATCAAAGTAATCTCCTAGTTTCATTTCAAATTATAAGTTTTCGTTCAAGACTTTACAATTAAGAGACTTGTTTGAACTTTCTAAGTGAAATAGAATGACTTTTGAGTTATAAAACAAAGTTGAGTATCTTTGTGAATGAACTATTGGAAATTGAGTGACTTTTTAAGTGAACTATTAAAAATTGAGTGACCATCTGAGATATTACTCTTCAATGAAGGGATAACACTATCTCATTTCAAATTATTCAAGAGCAAAACTGACTTAATTTTCTTTTATTTTGTAGCAACTATTAGTGGGAATGAGTTCTTGAGCTATTTAGCTAGTTAGATTTTTTATTTTTTTTTTAAAAAAACATAATGATAGAGTTGTTTTTGAGAAAAAATACGTAACAATAGACAAAATTAACCTATTTTGAATAATTGATAAATATTTTTTATCCTTTCTCATCTCTAAGAAAAAATCAATTACTAGTAATTTTTGGTTTTAAGATTCGTTCCCTTAATAATATGAAAAGAAAGTGGTTCCCTCCAAAGGATATCTAGACCTATTTTAATAAAATGACATGACCGTTTTGTACTTGATTAAATAAGGATTAGTGTTAATAAACCTTTTTGTCCCATCGTTTCCTAACAATGACGATTCTGTATTGAAGGAGATTCGAATCTGAAATCTTTTGGTTAAGGATGAAGAAGTATTTACCGTTTCACTACAACTCTTGTTTTTGATAAACCTTTTTGATTTGTATTATTTCTCATATAGTCATTGGTAATTTTTCTATTCATAGTTTATTCATTAATCGTTTGGTAAGGAATATTAAAATATTTAGTTCATATATAATGTATGATATAATAATTTTGTAACAGGAACGAGAATTTGTACTTGTTAACAACAACGGAATGATAATGAAGTCTTGTGAAAGGTTGCTCCAAGTCCAACTTTGAGCCTCAAGGAATCAAAGTTATGTTTCCACAAATTGAATATCACTTTTTTTGTTAATATCAGTAAAAAAGAAAAAAAAATTCTTCTTTTGTCCCCCCTTTGTTTTTTTTTCGTTTTGTGTTCTTCACACTTATTCTCTGAAATACGTTCAACCCCTATTTTAAAAGAAAAAAAATTATACGTTAGAACAGTTACAAAGTAATTGTTTCCACTCTTTTTCAAAATGATACTTATCTCTTTTTTCAGAAAAAAATAATTGGGTCTGGTCATATCGATAGGGTCGGATCGATCCACAAGGGCGACTCACAACCCAAAACTTACATCTCTCACTTCTCACATGATGGACAAGATCCAAATAAATATGGTATCAACTAAACACACAATTCATATGATAAATAGTTCATGCGACATGTGAGTACCAAGGCTTACCTTCAATATGTTTACAAGCCCTACATAGGAATTTAATCACATATGAAAAGAATTCAATATTAATTTTAAGGACATCATTACTCACAATACCAATACAGTTCGTGCAATAGCCGATTTGTGTATATAAGTTTATTGTTCATTCAATTGTCTTTCTTTTCAAAACTATTTGTTCCTATTCAACTGTTTTTCTAGACATGCACTACATTGTTGAATCATTCATAACCATTAGTAACATGCTAAAGTAGCAACATTGATTGAAACTTCAAGAAACAACAAAAGGTCAAAGGTATTTCATTAAAAAGTTGTTTTTAACTTTTTTGGTGTCTCACATAAACATGAAATATTCTTTCATTGACTCAATGATCGTTTGACACACGTTGTATGAAACACGTGCTACAATGTTTTCACCTTATACCAATGTATGTGTCTCATTTTTTCGATTATCCAACATGGTACAAGCCTTGGTCTAAACAACTTCAAGTGTTTAATCCTAGTTTTTCTTTTCAGTGATACTTAATTTCATTTTCTTACAAAAATATTTATATGGCCCATTAAACAAGTCATAATATGGTGATAAAATTCATCTCTTCACGCCTCTCGACGTAAGAGGCGATTGCTCATGTGGAGTCAATCTCTCGACTTGTTCGACACATTTTTATTACGAAATATCACATTCATTTTGCATTTGAACATAAATTAATAGCATTATAAAGGATAGAATAACACAACAAATAAGTTATTTTACAATAGTGAAATATCATCCAATTCTATGCAAACCTAGCCTTAACATGTTTTTCAACCAAGTCTCTAGAGATGACCTTCGTAAATGGATCAATTATCATTTCACGTAAGGAATGTATTGCAGAGTCATTTCTCCACTTTCCACTACGTCTCTAACAAAGTTATGTTTGATGTCAATGTGTTTGGTCTTGTTGTGATACTTATGATCCTTCGTTTACTTGATAGTTGCTTGACTATCACAGTGTAGAATCATGGGACCCTTAGAATTCTTTGCAATACTCAAATGCTCAAAGAATTTTTTTAACCAAACAACTTCTTGTACTGCAAATACACAAACCACAAATTCAGATTTCATGGTTGAAAGAGTTGTGCAAGTTTGCTTCTTACTTTTTCATGAAATAGCACCACCATTTAGTAAAAAATCATAATCGGATGTCGACTCTTTATCATCACGATCACCATCCCAATCAACATATGTATAACCTCTTATGAATAAATCAGATCCACTAATAACACAGTGTATGATCTGCAGTTTCCTTCATGTATCTGAATATTCTATTTACTGTTTTTCAATCATCTCTTCCATGATTAAATTGATACCTACTAACTAGACTCACATCATAACAAATGTCTGGGCGAGTACATATCATATCATACATAAAACTCCCGCCAACACTAGAATAAGAAACACGAGACATGTCTTCATTTTTTTCAGTCTTTGGATACATTTCAATGCAAAAAGTTTCACCCCTTGCTACAGAAGTATCCATGGATTTGCAACTATTCATTTGAAAATATTTCAATATTTTTTGTATTATAAGTTTCTTGAGATAAACTCAAAAATTTCTTGGAATGATCTTTTTGGATATTAACACCCAATATAAAGTCTGCTTCCCATATCTCTCATATCAAATAATATTGAAATACACGACTTGATATAATACATGACTTTGACAGTTTTCACTTACTCCAAATTATTTCTACCTAATCAAATATCATCTACGTAAAGAGAAAGAATTACAAAATTATCATTGAACTTTTTCACATAGATGCAATGGTCTTCAACGATCATGGTGAACATCACCTCCTTATGAAATTTCAGATACCACTACCTTGAAGATTGCTTTAGGCCATGAATTGATCCTTTCAATTTGCACACTTTCTTTTCTTGATCTTTAACAATGAAACCTACTAATTTTTCTATGTAGATTTTCATGTTTAATTATATATTGAGAAAAGCAGTCTTCACATCTAGTTGATGTAATTCTAGATCTAAACGTGCAACAATAGCTAAAAGTAATTGTATGGATGTAAACTTCACAACTGGTGAAAAAGTTTTCTCATAGTATATTCCAACTTCTTGAGTAAAACTTTTGCCACTAATCATGTTTTGTGTCATTCTATTGCCCATCCGACTTACGTTTAATTTTAAGAATTCATTTATTCTTAAAAACTTTATGTTTCTTAGGAAGGTCAACTAGATTCCAGACTTTGTCGATTTTCATAGATTCTAAATCTTCTTTCATCACTTTTAACCATTCATCCCTTTTAGGGAACAGTAAGGTCTCAGTTACAGAATTAGGTTTATCCAACTCTGTAGGAGATACCAAGAAAACATAATTCTCAATCTTATAAGATAGTTTAGGTACACCTTTTCTTGTACTCTTACGTATTTGAAGTTTAGGTTCCTCTATAGAATTTTAGGGTTCATAACTCCCACTTGGATCAGAAATCATTTCTTGATGAATTGAATTATCAAGTATGTTTGACAACATTATCTAGTTTTCTGAACTCAATATTTCATACATAGGCTCAACTTTATCTTTCACCTTTTTAAAGAAAATTATGTTTCAAAAATCTGACATCTTGTCATACAACTTAAATAATACTTTCATCATCCAGTTCATAGATAAACACATCCGTTTTGGAGCGTTTTAGAGTACCTTATAAAGATATATTTATTTCCTTTTGGACTTAATTTACCAAATACACCAAAATGATCTTCAACGTATGCTCCACAATTCCACAGTCGTAGATCATTTAGGTTTGTTCTATGACAATTCCAAAGTTCATAAGGAATGGAAGACACTGATCTAGAACACACTTTATTCAATATGTAAGCCTATGTTAATTATGCATCTCCCCAGAAAAAGAAAGATAAATTTACCTGCGCCAGCATTGATCTTATCATGTCTAATAATTTTCTATTTCTTCTTTACCTACTCTTTTTGTTGACGTGTATGAGGAGTAGTTAACTCTCTGATAATACCCTTTTAGTACATAATTCTACAAATTGTTTTGACAAATATTCACGTCTTTGATCGGTTCTTAAAACTTTTGTGCTTTTATCTAATCGATTTTTCACTTCACTCATATATCTTTTAAAGCAGTCAAGTACTTCAGATTTATGAGAAATCAAAGACATAACCAAAGCACGTGAAATCATCAGTAAATATAATGAAGTATGTATCATAAGACCTTACCCTTACATTCATTAGACCATAAATAGCAGAATGAATTAATTGAAGTGGGAACTCAACTCTCTTAGCCTTCTCAAATGTCCTACACGTAATCTTTTAAGCTAGACAATTTTCACAAGCTGACATTTTAATTTTGGTGAGAGAACCTAAATGCACTTCTTTTTTTCAATCTATTTATTCGATCTTGCCTATGTGACCTAATCTTGTATGTCATGTAATAACATTAATATCTTTGTTACTTGAATAACATTCCAATACACAACAATCAACATAATAGTCTTAAGTCAAAGGATTATAATCTAAAACAATAAAGTGATCATAACGTAGTCCAAAACCGTCTAAAACATTATTATTTAGAGTTATTCTAACACTATTACGATAAAAAATCAAATAAAAAAATCAACATAAAAAAGAGCAAACACAAATACTGAATTTTATCAAATTTTTGGAGCATATAGGACGTCACAACATCAAGGAACGATCACCACACAAGTCCACTTTGCAAGTGCCTATACCTTTGACTTCAAGACTAACATTATTTCCTATGTAGATCCACCTTGATTTAGATAAAATCCGTCAAAACACCACAAATGCCTCTCTATCTCGATTCACGTGATCGATGGATCATGAGTGTACGAACCACATGGTATAAGATTCAGTTAGTAAAGAAGTGTTAGAAATATGCGTTTAGAAATGTTAATTTTTGTGTTTGGTACATTCACGAGCAAAATGCTCCAATACTTAACAATTGTAGCATTTCATTTTACTCTTATCTCTCTTCTGAAGAAATCGATTTTCTTTCTTGAAATTTGGCTTCTTATTTTTCTTAGAGGGTCCTTCTCCAACCTCTTTATCATTTTCTTTTCTTTTTCAATTTTTCTTGTGCTTGAAGCCTGAAGATTTTGTATTACTTGACCCTGCCACAAAGATTAGAAGCAGCTTTCGTAGCACCAAAGTGCTCATCTTCAAGTTCGAGGCAATCATTATGGGTAAAATTAACCTTCAAATGTTCTCAATTATTGGGGAAAAGATCGAATCACTGTCTGAACTTGTTGCTTATCTGAAAGAACATGACCATCACTCTTGAGTTGAGATATCATGTTTGACATCATCCAAAGGTGTTGTTTGATATTCTGATCATGACGCTTTTTGTAAATGTCAAATTTGATATTCAACTATCAGAGGAGAATTACAGACGTAGCCTCATATGTTCTTTGTAGATATACCCACATATCATGAGCAACTGGGAATTCCTCACATTCATGTATAAAGTCATCAACCACATAACTAACCATTATTTCACTTGACGTGAAATTAGTTTTTTTTCAATCTCTGTATGCTTCAAGATCTTTTTTGTGTTGTGCATAATTTCTACCTTATAGAACATTTCACTCTTCTAGTACATATCATATTTTTACGACTCCAGATGTCGTAATTATCACCACTAAATTTTTCACCTTTGTTTAAGTCAGCAATGATAATTTTCGATGTTATGTCTGCAGGCAAGAATTTTAAATCAATTTTGCATGTGATATTCACATTCAAGCAAATTAATTCTCATAAAGGTTTCATATTTAATGTAAAATCGAAAAGACACATAAACATCTAATCTTCATCTATAAATTAAATACTTAATCAAATTTTATCATTAATTTCTTAACGTGTATCCTAATATATTTTAGGTCAAAATTGCAAGGATTTATATAGTTAACAATTAACACCATATGATAATGCATAAAAGAATAACAACACACTTATGCAGAATAGGTTAAAACACATATATTCATATTAAGCATAATCAAAGGTGTTCATTACATATTTAATATGCAAAATTAAAATAAATACGGATCTACTAGACTATGCATCAAGATTGAGTGTGAACCTCCATAATGATTCAGGTCCAAAATCATGATAAATGTCTGCTAGTTCCTTCTGTCAATAATTTGATAAGAATTATACAAAATACCTAATGCAACGTAGTCCTCAACATAGATATAATAGTCATAAATTTGACTAATTTTAATCTAATATTTTCGATCAAAAATAAGTTCATTGTGAAATTTTTGAACTCTTCACATAATTTTTTTCCTGCTATTTACATTATCTTTTATCTGTTATGACTTCTGAATTTGAATCATTTTCTATTTTGATCCTTTTGTATCGTATCCTTCTATCATTTATTTTTTCTCCTCTATTAATACCACACACACTTAGAGCAATTTAAGCATATTCTCATTCAGTCATACCGAAAAGGGAAACAAAAAATTAAAAATATGGTTAAAGACCATTTAATGCGACACATATGTGAAAAATTTCTCAGAGTTTATATAAAAAAAAAAGTTTACTCCTATTAAAATTATTACAAGACCAATCAAAACCATAATATATTTACACATATAAATAAACATATAATTATTTATAAAGTACCAACCCCTTCTAGTACTATATTAATTCCCTTAAAAATGATAATTATTATTTTAAAAATAACAATTAAATCGCATGTTGACTCATTCAACAAATAAAAATTAGAAAATACTATTACTTTTTCATAACAAGTACAACAGAATCAGTTAAATAATAATAATAATAAAATTTCATGTTGACTCATTTAACAAATAAAAAAGGATACTACTATTTTCTCATAACATGTACAACCTAATCAATTTTTTTATTATTATTGTGGCCCTTCACAGTTCTTCCTCTTTTTTTTCAGAAAAGGAACAACATGTAATACAACAGTACTACTAGCCAAAAAAAATAATGAAAATTCTGATTGGTAAAGGATAATCTTTTTTTTATTCGGAAAATACATAAAAATCCCCTTAAACTTGACAGCAAAATTTACATTAACCCTTATAATACAGGGGCGTTAAATACCCATTTTTCAAGTGATTTAAATATTCCCTAAGTGATGACGTGGCAGGAAAAGTGAGTACTCTCCTTAAAGTGCGTGAAAAAAGAAAAAAAAATTGAATCTTTTTAAAGTCCTACATATGGCCTTTTTTTATTGGTCAATATATAATTAATATTTAAAATAGTTTTTCTTGATATATTAACTCTCTAAAAATATGTAAAAAAATTTATTTAGAGGTATACAGAATTAGTGGGTCCCCATTTTAATTTCTTTAATTTTTTTCTTTTCATTTTGTCATCTTCCTCACACCTTTTTCTCCAGTGAAACGCCTCCTCTTCCATCTTTCTCCCACTTCAAAAAAAATTATTTTTATTTTAATAGTCCTTTACTAATACGTAAAATTTAATATCAAAGTCATTGTATTGAGTTGATTTCGCTCTATATTATTCATGTTGATTACATAAATATAAACTTTCTTGAAATTTGAGTGACCCATTTTGATTCCCAGATCTATTCAAAATATTTCTCATAGAATCTATATTTTTTTTATCAACTTTCTTATGCAATCTTCATTTCTTATTTGAGTTGTCAAGAAAAACTTGGCTTTAAAAAAAAAATCATCTCCAAGAGGGTAAATTCGTGGAGTGAGTTCGAAGAAGATAATGTGAATATTATAGTGATTTTTTTCATTAGTCATTTAAGAAACATTGTTGACTAGTGAAGAAGAAGAAAAGGAAATATTGAAGGTTGAAATGATGAACAACAAGGAAGAAGAAAGAGAAGGGATGAGGGTATGCATTTATAAATTAATTAATTGATATAATTAATCTTAAAAAATGTTTAATAAAAAAATAATGAATAAGTAAGAAAGTACTAAAAATTAATGACGTGGTACCTATATGGTTATGATGTGGTGCCTATGTGGCGGGTGAGAGTGTTTTATAGTCTTAGAGTGGAAAAAAATCACTTTAAAGATGATAAGGGGTATTTAAAAGCTCATGTAGTTTAAGTACTAAAGTAAATTTTTCTACCAAGTGTAAGGGGATTTTTTTTATGTAATTTTCCTTTTTTATTTATATAAATGACTAATAACATCTTTCTATTTAGCAACGTCATCCTAATTTATATCCCGTAGAAATTAGATTATTTCTATTACTTCTTCTTTTTCACCATATTTGTTCATTCTTATGAACAAAAAAATTACTAAATCTTCTCCACGTTCAAACAAATCAATTTGTAACAAAAAATTTGATTACCCCCCCCCCCCCCAACACACCCTTCAATTTTTTTTGAAGAAATATTACATCTATCATTAGATATTACATTTTTGAAACAACAAAGATGTGACTTCAAGCCATGAACAATTATATTATTTGAATATAATGCAATTAACCTGACTTTGATACCATTGTAAGACTTTCGTAACAAGAACGAGAATGTGTATATGTTAACAACAGCGGAATAATAATGAGGTCTTGTGAAAGGTTGCTCCAAGCCTAACTTTGAGTGTCAAGGAATCAAAGCTATGTTTCAAGAAATTGAATGTCACTTTTGTTTTGTTAATATCAGTGAAGAAGATAGAAATATCTTCTTTAGTTCCTTCCCCCATTTTTTTATGCTTTGTGTTCTTCTCATATATTCTTTGAAAAGCGTTCAACCCCTATTTTAAAAGGGAAAAACAATATACATTGGAATAGTTACACTTACAACGTATGCTGTTTTCGCTCCTTTTCAATTGATACTTAATTCTTTTTCAAAAAAATAAAAAAAAAAATGAGTAGGGTATTATAGGATACTAATACCTTATATTTGATGGTATTAGTAATATATAAAATTTAATACATGTGATTAGTCACGTAAAAACAAAAATACCTCTCAAATCTTTTAATCATTTTTTTATTTTCTTGATTTTATGTTTACATATGTATTAGTAAATTTATTTAAATAAATTTAGCTTACAAATTTCATTTTTTTGAGAGTTGATTGTTGCTAAATAAATTCAATAAGAATCAATACAAATTTGAAATAAAATTTGAAATATGAGTTATTTAATATTTACTAATTGAAAAATAATCACAACATGACATTTGTGATCTTAATTGAATGTATTATTTGTTGATACATGATATTCTGATTATTTGTATTTTAAACGATTTATAAAATTACATACATATTAAAAATATCACTTAAATTTTTTACTAACGTAGATGGATTATTCAATTTTTCTATTGTTTAGTGTTTTTAGATTTTGAAAGTAGATGGTATATCTTTTTTAAATTGAAAATTAATGTTTTGAGAGTGATCAATTTATTAAGTTGACAATTTTACCCTCAAATAATTCAAATGAGAAAATAGCAAACATGACGACAAAATTATTCTTCTCCTAGCTTGTTAAAAAGCCACCAAAAATATAGTCTGAGTTATCTATCTTGACCCAATTATATAAATAGATAATCTCATAATAATTTAAGAGTATAAATAAAAAGAAGTTTTTTTTAGAGTTTTGATTTAAGCACAAAATTAGGTGGAAATGGAAAGTAATAAACCAAACAATATAAAAATAAACAAATTCTATATTACTAATTTCTAAATTACTAATTATTGTATTATTAGTTTTTATACCAAACAACTCCTAAAAATCAATCTATACATACTGAGTAATTACAAAAACAATCATTTTGATCATCAGTAGAAATTATTTCTCGAATCTAATCTTTTGACCAATAAAATGAGAAAAACTACTTTACTTTATCCATTCCCACAAAAAATAGTAGGCTATTCAATATGTACATTCAAGATAAGATTTAATCATAAATCTTGAATTAAAAATTTTAAAACCTATGGTTAACGAAATGTTTATTTAATTCCTAAAGAAATAATAATGTATTCAATTGAAGAGACAACTAGAAAGAAAATAATAATAATGTGCTATCTCTTGTAAAATCAAGCTTATAATAATATAAGTTTAAAGAGAAAAAGATAAGAGAAGTTGATGAAGGAGAAGACTTTTCTTTTTATTCAAGTGTATTTTTAAATGGTGAATGATATCTCTATATATAGTGTTGAGATACCATATCCAAAGGTCACTTGAAATTATACATAGTTTTATCCACCAAGGTTTATATCAACTTGGAATTATACATAGTTATCCACCAAGATTCATATCACCTTGGAATATACATACATGAACTTAGTAGTTCATGAATAAACTAAATATACAATCCACTTGTTCAATGAATTTATAACACTCCCCCTTGTATGTGTATAGATAATGTCCATCGTTAAAACATTACTAGAAAAAATCACGTGGGAAAAAAATTCTAGTGAAGGAAAAAAAATACACATATCTTTTGATAGACATTATTTGTTGTCTCATTAAGAACCTTGTCAGAAAAATCCAGTGGGACAAAACCTAGGTCAAGAAAAAAAGAGTGCAACACGCAGTATACTCCCCCTAATTAAAACATCACTTAATTTCTTGTGATGAAATCTTCAGTCTTGTACACCGACTTCTCAAATATTGATATAAACATTGTCTTTGTGATCAAATCACATTCACAAAGATGTTGCATGGTTGAACCCATCCTCATATATCATTATCTTATTTCATGTATATGACGAGACTTTGAGCTTAGCCGAATACATTTTTGAATATCATTCTATTCGTCATGACCTCGTAACTATATTGCAAGTAAATTATTTATCCAACTTGTTCATAACAACAATAATCTTGTGGACACGTTCATTTGCAGTTGATTATCTTCGTACATTGTGGTTGATATATGGTGTGTCATTGATCTCAACCATACGCACTCTCGACTTGATTCATGGAGGATTTTTATTTTTACATGATTTGAAGAAGTGATTACCAACATTTGCTTCATTGATTGACAAGATATTATTGTGCCTCCACATGCAAACAAATAGCGTTTTTGAAACCGGACTTTATGCGGATCAGATAAATATTCTGCATATGCGTAACCAATTAGCTCTTACTTGAATTTTTCAGAATATAATAAATTTGTGCCTATGGTCCTTGTAGACATTGAATTTTTTTTTGACTCTACTAGATGCGTTCAATTCGAGTTGAGACAATAAAAATTGTGTTCAACTCAAATAAGGATTCTTGAAGGCTACTCAATCCTAAATCCTAGTTTATGCCTATATATAGGGTACTAAATTCCCTTAAAAGACATCTCTTAAATTCCATAAAGAGATCAAGATCTCGAATACTCTACAAATTGATGGATTATTCACATAGAGAGGTCAAATCTAAATCATCCTAGTTCGAGAAATATGTCACTAACTTGCCTCGAATCATGGATAAATCTTAGGAGATTAGTATCAAGGGATCAACAAAATTGTACTCACAATCTATCTTGATCAATAAAATCATGTTTTTTTCATATTTTATTTGTGATTGCAATTTATTTTCTGTCACTTTAAAATTTATTGTCAACAAATTGGCACGCCCAGTGGGACCAAATCTTCTCTTCATCTCTTATCTCTTAAATTAAATTTGAAAATATGAAGTTCCAAAGGTGGAAGAATGAGTACTTCAAGCCTCGTCTTTGAGTTTCATCAAGTCTACACTCCGTCAAGCCTTGAAGTAGGGGACATTTGTATACATTTAAATTTTGTTGGACTCTACTAGATGCGTTCAATTCGAGTTGAGACACTACAAATTGTGTTCAACTCAAATAAGGATTCTTGGAGGCTACTCAATCCTAAAACCTAGTTTATTCCTATATAAAGGGTACTAAATTTCCTTAAAAGGCATCTCGAGAATTCCATAAAGAGATCAAGATCTCGAATACTCCATAAATTGATGGATTATTCACATAGAGAGGTCAAATCTAAATCATCCTAGTTCGAGAAATACGCCACTAACTGCCCTCGAATCATGAATAAATCTTAGGAGAGTAGAATCAAGGGATCAACAGAATTGTACTCACAATCTATCTTTGATCAAACTTGAAGATACTAAAGATGCGTCACCTGAACTTGAAAAAGGAGTAAAGGTGACCGTTGACGCATTGAAAGAAATCAACCTTGGAACTGAAGCAGTCTTTCCACTTGAACGACAAATACCTTCATTGAGGCTTGCCATCCAAGAGGGACTTATTGAAGAAGATAATGCTCGTCCCCGTCTTGAAGATTTGGAAGCTTTCGATGACAAAAGGTTGGAAGCTCAACAAAGTCTTGAATGCTACCAAGCTCGTCTTTCTCGTGCTTTCAATAAAAAGGTTCGCGTAAGATCCTTCAAAGTTGGTGATCAAGTTCTTGCAGTTAGAAGACCAATAATCATATCGCATAAATCAAAAAGCAAGTTCACCTCAAAATAAGATGGACCATACGTCATTCAAGAAGTCTATTCAAGCGGAGCTTACAAACTTGTGGATGCAGACGGCTTGCGGATTAGTCCCATCAATGGAAAATTCTTGAAAAAGTACTATCCTTGAAGCGACGTCATATTCCTGACCCGCAAGAGTATATACTGTGTACAACTTAAAAAAAAGTCCTCTAAGTTGAAAATCTCGAAAGAGGAGGCCTAGGCAAAAGTTAGGACACAAAAAAAAAAATCCTATAGGTTGAAAATCTCGAAAGAGGCGGCCTCTTCAGTGAGGTACGTAGGCAGCTTAGAGTATTTTTACTCTACGTTCAGTCATAAGAAAAAAATATATAATGTCGCCATGTGAAATGAAGAGTTAAACATTCAGATTCGAGCCAACTTTGAAGACAAATCTGCATTAACTCGTAAATCCTATGGATGTGATTTTTGTACAAAGCTGAAGAAATCTTAAGATTCAAGCACGCAGATTTTGACCCAACTTTAAAAACATTCTGTAATAAACCATAAATCCCATGGACCTGAGTTTTACATATATCAAAGATCTCCAAGTTATCTTTCCAACCAATAAAGAAGCTCATTATTCCGATGTCCTATTACAGGCTATGAATTTTCTTTCACATATGCGCGAAGTTGAAAAAAATCTGAAAAGTAAAGTTTTGTTGCAATCCTCATATGAACGCTAGCTTATGGAGTCTTTTTTCCAATAAAGAAATGGAGCTCGTGGAAAGAAACAATCAAAATTCAAAGTTCAAGACAAGGAGTTTCTTATTGAAATATAAGTCACTATTTTATTGCCTAAAAAAAATACTACACCCTAATGAGTGAATCAAAAAATTCTAAGCAAATAAAAGAAATCTAACTACGGAAAAAGTTTGAAGCTTATGATTTCTTGGTGGCTTTTCTCAATCGCCTCTTATAGCTTGTCTAATCTCTCAACTTCATCGTTAGACATCACATTATTTGCGTCATTGGTATAAATCTCGCCCTCCGTAGTGGTGACATTCTCTTGATTTTTGGGCAACTTCTCTTGATATTTATTTATGGGATCGGTGACCTTCTTTTTCTTGGAAGATAAAGCTTTTAAGTCTTTCTCCACATCTTCTAGAGTTGTTTGAAGTTTCTCCATGGATATATCCAACTTTTCATGTGCCAACTTTGCACCATCAACACGACGTTGCGCATCAGAGAGAGACTTCTCATGTGATTCTTTAGTTATCTTTGATGATCTTAAAGTATCATACTCTACATATGACTTGAAGAAATTCTCTACATGATCCTCCAAATAAGAGACTCCAAAGCTGGTTCATCGTCAAAGGTGAAACTACTAAAGAAGGGGCACCAAGTGTGGTTTGTCATCAAAGTTAAAACAACAAAAGAAGAGATGTCAAATATGGTTCGTCATCAAAGTTGAAGCTACAAAAGAAGAGATCTCAAGTGTGGTTCGTCGTTAAAGACACAATTGCAAAACAAAAGACACCAATTATGTTTCATGTTTGGTTCATCATCAAAGCCATAACTCTAAATAAGATGATCCACATGCAATTCATCATCATAAACCTGCAAAAAAAAGAAAAAAATGATGTGTCGCACGGTGCCAATTCCACGAAGCTTCGAATCGGTGGTGAAAAGTATGGCATATGTTCTCTCACTCGTCACGATGAATGATGTGTCTCACGGTGCCAATTGCACGAAGCTTCAAATCGGCATGATGAAAATTATGGCATATGCTCACACGTTTGTTATGATGAATGATGTGTCTCACGATGCCAATTGCACGAAGCTTCAAATTGGCATGATGAAAATTATGGCATATGATCACAGGTTCGTCATGATGAATGATGTGTCTCACGGTTCCAATTGCACGAAGCTTCAAATCGGCATGATGAAAATCATGGCATATGCTCTCGCGCTTGTCATGATAAATATGATCCTATTGACATAAGAGTTTTATGTTATCTCTCCATGTAGATGATAAAAAAAATTCTTAATCAATATATGGCTCTTCGGTAAAGATGTAGAGAAGTAAACTCATGAAGAATTTTTTGTCTAGCTTCTATAGAAACAAGTCGCTCGTCCTTCGGAATCTCCTACACCAAGATATAGATGTTTTCGTGGAACTGCAGAGAGAGCTATACAAAAAAAAAAAAAAGACAGATCTGATAGCAAACTTCAAAAATCAATTACCGTCAATTTTGAAGGATTTTGATTTTGAAGTTTGGATATGTCATTGCCCTCTGAGCCTACTTTCTGGAACATCAAACTGATCATGATTTCAATATTTCTACAACAAGCTATGAACTTTCTACCGCATGCGTGCTGTGCTGAAAAAAAGTGACGAAAATTGAGTTTTGTATGCCTCAAATTGACAATCAATCCTTGTAAGAGCATATGTATTTATAAAAATCAAAGTACATAAATTGTGTTCCTACAAATTATGAAAAATTATGAAGATGGAAAGTTTATTTCCTACAAATTATGAAAAATTTTCCATGTGAATCAAATTATGAAAATTCCATGGAAACCAAATTATGATAAGTTTTCATAAGAAATAAATTATGAAAATTTTTCATGAAAAACAAATTATGATAAGTTTGTTGGGAAAGACAAGGCACTAACAAAGAATGTCTGACAGGATAACAGCGGAAGAATACCCAAGTCTATACTTTCCCTTTTCGATTTGAACCAAGAGAAGACAAACAACCACAAGCAATATGATAGTAAGGCATCAAGTAATTCAACCAAACAAATATAACAAGGCAATAATAAACCAATCACACAAGACACCAAGATTTACGTGGAAAACCCTTCGATGTGAAGAGTAAAAAACCACGGGACCAAAAGCTCCACTATAATCACCAAGAGTTACAATATTGTTCACCAAAATTGTCCACAAAACAAGTGCCAAATAACGAGCAACAAAAAAATAAGATTGCACCAAATCTAGAGAATTAAAGGAGTAAAATCACCAATTTCGCAGCTACTGTTCAAGACAGTAAAACTGAAGCTGAAGGACAAAAAATCCAACTTTGTCAGTTCCTAATCAAAGATTGAGATGAAGATAATATGCTGTCCAAAAATCAGCTCAATCGGACAAGATACGAAGCGGGAATCGCAATTTGAAGTTGGCTGTTAGAGCTGAATTTTGACTGCGAAAACTGCTCTCTTTCTCTCTTTTTGGCTGCTGAAAAAACTCTCTGTATATGTGAAAATAAGACCTAAATAGGCTTATATTTGCCTCATAAGAATGGGCCTATGTGCAAAAATGGGTTTGTCCAAATTGGACTTTTATTTATCTACATAGGAAGGGAAAAAGGCCCATAACCCAACAATCTCCCCCTCACGACTATGTGGAGGAGACCGCCATCCCGGCGACCATGCAACAATCTTCAAACTTCCCTCTTTGCAAAGCTTTAGTCATCATATCGGAATCATTGTCATTTGTAAGAATCTTTTCAAGCTCAAGCAATTTAGAATCCAACACGTCTCGAATCCAATGGTATCTCACATCAATGTGTTTAGACCGACCATGGAAGGTAGAATTCTTGCCAAGATGTATAGCACTTTGACTGTCACAATAAAGTACATATCTCTCTTGAGCACAACCAAGTTCCCCCAAGAATCTCTTCATCCAAAGCAATTCTTTACAAGCTTGAACGACATCAATAAGCTCAGCTTCTGTAGTAGATAGAGCAACACATTTTTGCAACCTAGATTACCAAGACACAGCTCCCCCTGCAAAAGTAACCAAGTACCCTGAAGTAGACTTGCGAGTATCAACATCACCAGCCATGTCTGAATCAATATAACCACAAAGAATAGGCTTCCCTGTACCAAAACACAAACTCAGACTAGAAGTGCCACAAAGATATCTCATAACCCACTTCACAACATTCCAATGTTCTCTTCCCGGATTAGAAAGAAAACGGCTAACAACTCCAACAGCGTGAGCAATATCCGGTCTTGTACAAACCATCGCATACATAGCTAAAGGTGTACTGACAACCTTAGCTTTGTCCATGCTGAATCTGCGAAGTACTTTCTGAATGTACTTCTATTGTGATAATACCAATTTCTTGGCCTTTCTATCACAGACAATCTGCATGCCAAGAATCTGCCTTGCTGGTCCTAAATCTTTCATAGCAAAAGACTTACTCAACTCTTGCTTCAACTTCTGAATCCTGCAAGTATTATGACCAACAACAAGCATGTCATCAACATAAAACAACACAATAATAAAGTCACCATCAGAGAACTTTTGCACAAAAACACAATGGTCTGAAGAAGTCTTCTTGAAGCCCTGCTGACTCATAAAAGAACCAAATTTCCTGTACCATTGCCTGGGAGCTTGTTTAAAACCATACAAGCTCTTCTTCAATTTGCAAACATAATTCTCTTTACCCTTGACTTCAAAACCTTCCGGTTGCTCCATATAAATTTCTTCATTTAAGTCACCATGGAGGAAAGCAGTTTTAACATCCGTTTGCTCAATTTCTAAATCTAGACTTGCAGCCAAGCCTAGAACCACACGAATGGATGACATCTTCACAACTGGAGAGAATATCTCATCAAAATCAACTCCCCTTTTCTGATTAAATCCCTTGACAACCAATCTAGCTTTGTACCGTGGAACTGGATTACCATCTTCATGTTTCACCCGAAAAACCCACCTGTTTTTCAAAGCTTTTCTTTCTTTAGGTAACTTAACCAAATCAAAAATATGATTATCATGCAAGGATTTAATCTCATCTTCCATAGCATCAAACCACCTTTCTTTTTCTTCACTTTCCATGGCCTCATCAAGACTCTCAGGTTCTCCCCCGTCAGTCAAGAGTACATACTCATTGGGAGAATAACGAGATGAAGGAATTCTCTCTCTACTAGATCGTCTGAGAGAACTCTCTGGAGCATCTATAATTGGTTGTTGGACAACCACATCATTTTGCACTGGAGCATCAACAACATCATGCCGGTCATTCTGAACATGATCACCATCTTCATTATTAACTTGATTTTCATCATTATGAAGATTTTATTCCGGTGCAATAGTCAAAGGAACTGGATCAACATCAACTAAGCTCTCACTACTCTGAAAATCAGCCTTGTCAGCTTTGTCAAAATCTTCAATTGTTTGGTCTTCAAAGAACACAACATCACGGCTTCTAACAAGTTTTTTCTCAACAGGATCATAGAAACGATAGCCAAATTCATCTTGACCATAACCAATGAAGATACACTGCCTAGTTTTAACATACAACTTTGACCTTTCATCCTTAGGAACATGTACAAAGGCTTTACACCCAAAGACTCTACGATGATCATAAGAAACATTCTTACCAGTCCAAACTCTGTCAGGGACATCACCATCTAAAGCAACAGCAGGAGATAAATTGATAACATAAGCAGCAATATTAAGTGCTTCTGCCCAAAAGGAATCTGACAGCTTAGCATCTGAAAGCATACATCTAACCCTCTCAACTAGAGTTCTGTTCATCCTCTCTGCTAAACCATTTAACTGAGGAGTCTTTGGAGGAGTTTTCTGAGGCCTAATACCCTGCTCTCTGCAATATCTATCAAAAGGACCAATATACTCACCACCATTATCTGAGCGGATGCATTTCAATGTCTTCCCTGTTTGTCTTTCAACCAAGGCTTGAAAACTCTTGAACACATCAAGTACTTGATCCTTGGACTTCAAAGGAAATACCCAAAGTTTGTGAGAATGATCATCAATAAAAGTCACAAAGTAAAGTGCACCACCATGAGATCTTACCTTAAAAGGACCACACAAATCAGAATGTACCAACTCCAGCAAATCAAGCTTTCTTGAAGGCGGATGACTCTGAAAAGAAACTCTTTTCTGTTTACCGGCTAAGCAATGAACACATTTCTTCAACTTTGCTTGTTTCACTCCAGAAAGCAAATTTTTCTTAGCCAAACTATCAATCCCCTTCTCGCTCATATGACTCAGCCTTCTATGCCATAACTCTGATGAAGTATCATTCTCCACCAAATTTACTGAGTCTCTGGACATGGAGCCCTGAAATACATAAAACTTAGACAACTTGTTACCACGGGCCACAACCATCAAACCTCTAGTAAGCTTCCACTGGCCAACACCAAGTGTATTAACATAACCCTCATCATCAAGATATCCCACAGAAATCAAATTCAAGTGAACATCTAGAGCATGCTTCACATTATTGAGAACTAGTTTTGAACCATTGTTACTTTCCAAACAAACTTTCCCAATGCCGATAACTTCAACTTCATGATTATTGCCCATTTTCAACGTTCCAAAATTACCTGGAGTATAAGAAGAAAATAATTCCTTCTTTGGCGTGACATGAGAAGTAGCACCAGAATCCACAAACCAGCTAGACTCATCACGAACAAGATTAATGGCATTTGCATCACAAGAAACAAGAAGATCATCATTAGCAACAACAGCAACACAATTTTCATTATCGCCTTCTCTCTTCTGTTGTCTCATATCTCTCTTGTGCTTGTAACAATATTGCATGATATGCCCATTCTTGTGGCAATAGTCACATGTAATATTCTTGTATTTAGACTTTGACTTGCTTCTACTTTTACCTCTATCATTCTGACCTCTGTACTTGTTTCTCTCCCTATCTTTAGTAACCAAAACATCGGAGTGTGAAGCTGAAGAAGATGAGGCTTGAGATCTTCTTCTCATTTCTT
The DNA here is from genome assembly GCA_032847665.1 of Solanum chilense. Classification (NCBI taxonomy): domain Eukaryota; kingdom Viridiplantae; phylum Streptophyta; class Magnoliopsida; order Solanales; family Solanaceae; genus Solanum; species Solanum chilense. The sequence continues at coordinate 58,983,818 of CM064971.1, read as the reverse complement.
CATTCAAGACACCACTCTTAGTATATTCCATGGTTACAACACCACTGGGAGCAGAATTAGTCAAAGAAACTCGAAGAGTTTCCCAAGAGTCTGGTAGAGTATTAAGAAGCCAAAGTCCTTGTATCTCATCATCAAACTTTACACCCATTCCGGACAGCTGGTCAACAACACCCTGAAAATCATTAATATGATCAGAAATAGGAGTGCCCTCTTTATACCTGATATTCATTAATTGTTTCAATAGGAACAACTTGTTGTTGCCAGTCTTTGAAGCATAAAGTGTCTCGAGCTTGTCCCACAAACTTTTGGCATACGTCTCATTCACAATATGATTTCTAACATTATCTTCAACCCATTGTCTAATATAGCCACAAACCTGCAGATGCTCAAATTCCCATTATTCATCATCCAAAGACTGAGGCTTATTAGAAGCTAACACAGGTAAATGCATCTTCTTGACAAATAGAAGATCTTTCATCTTGCCTTTCCAAATATGATAGTTACTACCATTTAAACACACCATTTTGCTCATATTTGCCTCCATCATTCAAAACGACAATCAACAATAACCTATGCTCTGATACCACTTTGTTGGGAAAGACAAGGCACTAACAAAGAATGTCTGACAGGATAACAGCGGAAGAATACCCAAGTCTATACTTTCCCTTTTCGATTTGAACCAAGAGAAGACAAACAACCACAAGCAATATGATTGTAAGGCAGCAAGTAATTCAACCAAACAAATATAGCAAGGCAATAATAAACCAATCACACAAGACACCAAGATTTACGTGGAAAACCCTTCGATGTGAAGAGTAAAAAACCACGGGACCAAAAGCTCCACTATAATCACCAAGAGTTACAATATTGTTCTCCAAAATTGGGCACAAAACAAGTGCCAAACAACCAGCAACAACAAAATAAGATTGCACCAAATCTAGAGAATTAAAGGATCAAAATCACCAATTTCGAAGCTACTGTTCACGACAGAAAAACTGAAGCTGAAGGACACCAAATCTAACTCTGTCAGCTCCTAATCAAAGATTGAGATGAAGATAATATGCTGTCCAAAAATCAGCTCAATCGGACAAGATACGAAGCGGGAATCGCAATTTGAAGTTGGCTGTTAGAGCTGAATTTTGACTGCGAAAACTGCTCTCTTTCTCTCTTTTTGGCTGCTGAAAAAACTCTCTGTATAGGTGAAAATAAGACCTAAATAGGCTTATATTTGCCTCATAAGAATGAGCCTATGGGCAAAAATGGGTTGGTCCAAATTGGGCTTTTATTTATCCACATAGGAAGGGGAAAAGGCCCACAACCCAACAAAGTTTTCATAAGAATTAAATTATGGAAATTTTCCATGAGAATCAAATTATGAAAATTCCATAAAAATCAAATTATGTTAAAATTTTCTCAGGAGATACATAAAAATATGCCCGAGTGATAATAGACTCGCTTCATGAGAATTTGAATTCCTTGAGTTCTATTCAAGTGAAAGCCTAAAATTTGCATCGAAGCCAGAAGATCTCTATCACCAAGTCAAGCTTGTGGACGCAATCCTTACTCATTGAATTGGCGGTCATTTTATAGCGATGACCCAAAAGAAATTACCACACTATGAAGAAATTTCAAGAGATAAGTTTTCAAGAGCTTGAAACAATTCAAGTCGAAAATGAGTTTATAAGCAACCGAAAGTCAAATCACCTATTATAAATTAAAAAATATTGTCATGAAGACTCTGGTAAATGTTGACCTCAACATATCGGCATGGTCAATTTTGATAGCAAACTTCAAAAATCAATTACCGTAAATTTTGAAGGGTTTTGGTTTTGAATTTTGGATATATCGTATCTCTCTGAGTCTAGTTTCTAAAACATTAAACGGATCATGATTTCAATATTTCTACAACAAATTATGCACTTTCTACCGCAGGCGTGCTGTGCTGAAAAAAGGGTAACGAAAATTGAGTTTTGTATGCCTCAAATTGACAATCAATCCTTTTGTAAGAGCATATGTATTCACTACACCATTTTCGGCCTACAGCAACACCACATAAGTGAAGACTAAACTAGCAAAAAGTGTGGCCTTTGAGAAAAGGCTACACTTTTGGACATTCAGCAATACTTTTTAGGGGCTGCCCAAAAGAAGCGTAACCTTTGACATTAGGCAACACTTTTTAAATGTTGCCATCTTTGGCAACACTTATAAAGCGTAGCCAAATAGGTATAAGGGCACGCTTTGAAGACGTGCATTAGCAACACCTATTTTTTGTTAGACTACACTTAAAAGCGTTGCCTTTTCAGATTTATTGGGCACACTTAAAAAGTGTTGCCTTTTATTGGTCATCTATTGCAACATTTATAAAGTGTAACTTTATATCTCATCTATTGCAACACTTATAAGGTGTTACTTTATATGTCAGCTATAGCAACACTTAAAAATTGTAACTTTATATCTCATCTATTGCAACACTTATAAGGTGTTACTTTATATGTCAGCTATAGCAACACTTAAAAATTGTTACTTTGTATCTCATCTATAGAAACACTTATTAAGTGTTGTTTTTATATCTCATCTAGAGCAACACTTACAAAGTGTAACTTTATATCTACCTAAAGCAACACTTACAAAGTGTAACTTCAACATTTATAAGCCTACATGTAGCACAAATATATATAATATATTTACATACATACAAGTGACCTAAAACACAATGAACTAATTAGTCTTTAAATTGAAGCTAAATATTTCAAATAAACTTCGAGAAATATTTCATGTACAACCAATAGATAGAAAGTGATTGCTTAAAGATCTCTAATATCAACAAGTTCCAAAAACCCAAAGTGTCATTCAAATGTATATGACAACAATACAAAAATTTCTTCATCTTTTGCCACAATGGATCGAGTTTACTTCTGGCCAAATTCAAATTCAATTACCTGCATTTTCCTGCACATTTAAAATAAAATTATAAGTTTGTGAATTAATTGTGGAAGTGCATAATCAGAGAGAATTCACTGTAAGACAACCAATCCAAATCTAAATACAATTTCAATGTAAAAATTACACATTATAAGGACTACAACATTTGTGCAGTCTTCTGTTGTTGGCTCTCAAAAATTAAACTTCAAAAGTTTAATTTGTGCAGTCTTCTGTTGTAAACTTCAATGTAAAAATTACACACAAGTAGTTCAAACAAACCAGTGATGACCACTGGAAACAAGGTTCATAACATAGTTTAGAAGTGTCCACAAAAATCAATACATAACAACATGACATGATATTTTCAAAGAACTGTAGCATAGTGCAGCTGCTGAATGAAGATAAAGAAGTCTGACTAAGTGTGGGGTTACGGAGACCACGACGGTCCATCCTGCAGGTTCGTCATGAAGTTCAGAGAAGTAATCCCAGTACCCATATTCCAAGAGTTTGAAGTGTTTTGGAACGGAAACCCTAGACATTTTAATCACAGGCGGCAGCACATTAATGTGTTAACCACAGACTCCTCAATTGCACAATACAAAAAGAACAGTTATTCAACTAACGATCGAATGCTTAAACCAAAAACAAAAACATTCTTAACAGTTATAAATTGGTGGACTAAACTTAGACAAGTAAAAATAAGTTTCGAATTTCATTACCAAGAACACCAACTAAACTAGAAGAAAAACAATATTGACACTATTAACAGAGAATTTGAAATACAAAATACCTTTTGAAGAACCGAATCTTGAGCTGACCCCGAAGAAAATGGAAGATTTATGCCTCTTACAACTTGTGCACTACTTGCATCAATAGGTGAAGCAAGGTTAGATCCAACACACCCTGGTATATCTTGAAAAATCAATCCAGGGTTGTTTTGCAGCAATTGAGTGAATAAATGTCGCATTTCTTCTCTCAATTCTTCCTTTAGAGAAGTGATTTCATCGGCATGCTTTTGTTTTAGATTTTTAATTTCCTCATCTTTATTCAAAGAACTTGTTGTCACTGATCTACCATAGCACCTAACTCGACCAGGCTGCTCTTTTCCAAACACTACACAAAATGCATCATCAGTTGTTTCCCCATAATTTTGGTGATTTTGATGTTCAGCCTATTGAATAAAATTGGCATCCATAGTGAATTGTAAGTACTATTTCATTTCCAATCCTATGATAGCGATCAAGCATTAAAACATTATGAAAACTTTTCGTAAAAAATAATTAAACAATGTCGACAAATAATTGATATCTCCTCGAACTTGCACAAGAAGAAGAATAAGAAGAAGGCATACGTGATTAAAATTTAATGTAGTCAAACTCCCAACAATATAAATGTTACGTCTGAATAAAGTTCACTAATAATCCTCTTTGAAAAACTTACTATTGCAATTTGGGTATCAGCCTGGATTTTCTTTCCCGTTTTGGTACGAGTTGCAATAAATATTTCAGGCTTTGATGGTTCTTCGTTGTTGTCTTTGGCTGCACGCTACAGATTATATCAAAAGAAATTTTAAAAAATCAGTAAGTTCTTATAAAGTACAAAAAAATGAAAATCAAATTTTGTATGAAATGTCAGCTAAGTATTACCAATGCCACGCGTACTCTAGCAAAATTAATAGGTCCCATTTGATGCCTCCACTTTTGTTTTTTCCTGTTTTGAGAATTCATCTCGCATATAGCCTATTGTTAAAAACAAAGAGATAATTGAATTGATATGTATAAAAAGAATAGATATGACACAGAATTAGTCGATGAGTGGAAATGCACCATTTTAACCTTACATGAACAGTTGGGTGTTTCCAATACTCGATCAACTGGCGGAATTGATTATGTGGAATGCCATCAGGACATTTTGCTAGCATATCCTCAAGGGTATTGTTTTTATCAAAAAAATTCTTTTTAATTGTTTGCTTGTGTCGCCTCCAAGCATCACGAAGACCAGTTATCACCCACTTCTTTCCTTCTACTGGAAGTAGAAATTTGGACTATGCAAAATAAAATATATTTAGTTTCAGTAAGTAATAAAAAAATATGAATTCTCAAGAGTGGTTGTTTTTACATTGACGTATTCCACATGCGCTTTTTAGTGTCATTTGGCACCACATGCCAACTAGTGTACATCAAGCTGATGAATCTAGGATTCCTTGCAATTGTTCCTATAAAGTTGCTTAATTGTGACACTATCTTCTTAGTTGGTCCCACCGCTTGTCCTTTATCAAATGTCACCTCCTTTCTTTCTTCCAAATTTCTTGCATGAATATCCTTACATGTTGTATGTCCTCTAACTTTTTTTGGCTTTGACATTTCTAGATTGATGTAACAGACATGAAATAAGATATTTCTTTTATAATGAGTTCTAAATCTTACAAGGTTTAAAACATACCTTTTGTACTACAATCAATGTCAATCTCCTCTTCTTGTTCAACACGATTATCCAATCCTTTGTTATGTTCATTAATAATAGGAGTATGCATAAATTCGACATCACTTGTTGTGTTGTTGTCACGTTTTGTTTCATCATCTTTGTGTATCCCTTGATCTTTTAGAAACTGATCAAGAGTACTAGCTGGTATGAGCGGCTTCCTCTTTACCTGTTTGCAATTCGGTAGATCAAGAATATCATGTCGTTCCTCTCCATTACCTAGTGTTGTTCCAGTCGCATGTGCTGAAGCAGTAACATCTTTATTGAATGACGTATCGAACCTAGAATTATTCATAGGAAGTTTAGTTCCATTATCTTGAATGGACTCTTCAAATTGAAATAATCTCTGTTTAGTTTGTCCTTTCCCTGCAATCATGCGTGAGGTTCTAAGCTCTTCCCTTGAAGATGATTGAATGACTGATTTGTGCCCAAGCAATTTACTCTTTCCTTGTTGTGGAATGAAATCCTCAAAATTCTTTCTTTTATGTGATATTGGTGCCTGCTCTTTCTTAGCTTTATCATTGCGTTCATTTGCAAGTTGTTCTCTCTTAATCTTGAATTTGTTGGCCAATTCAGCACTTGATCGCTATTGCATATCAACATCCAGATTCTTCAATGGACTTTGAGCTTTGTTTGGATTCAAACCCTTTTTCTTTAGCATTGTTGATTGATTCATTGTTTTTGCTTTGTTTAAATCTCTTCAATTTGTTTCCCAATAGTAAGTAAACCTACAAAATAATAAGATTGCTTAAGTGAAAGAAGTAGCAGGACGGATTCAAATTGGAAGAACTACATGAACAAATAGAAAAAATTGATAACATATGAAACAAGAGGCCGTTGGCTGCATCCACATTTAAAAACTGGAGAGCTTCTTATTACTTAAATTAATATAAGGTAAAGAGTTGTACCTTTCTCGGAGCGACAAACTCAGGACAACGACCAAACCAGAAGCAACTTCAAACTACAGAGTTGATGCCTCTAATGCCAACTGCCTGATAATAAAATGAAACCAGAAAGTATATAAATAACAAACAACCATATCAAGCAAAAATAAGCTAGAAGAATAGGTTCCTCAATAAAATAATAATCAGATAAGAAGGCAATATATTACATTCCACAGATTAGATATATTAATGTATTTTACAAAAAAAAACTATTATATTACAAAAACAGTGAGTGAGCACTATATGATCATCACAACAATAATGAAACTCATGGTGTGTCTTATTCAGACTCTTCTTCATCATCAGACTCATCTTCATACTCATTTTCAGACTCGTCTTCAAACGCATCTGAAAACTCATCTTCATACTCATTTTCAGACTCATCTTCGAACTCATGTTCAAACTCCTCTTCATACTCGACTTCAAGTTGTTGATTGACAAATTCCTCCACAGGCACATCAATGATTGTTTCTGGTAAATCAGTCCTTGTTAAGAGTACTTCACCATTATCTTTTGGTATAGATGGACCCTTCAAATGTTCAGATGGCTCATTTTCATAACTTTGTGGGAGATTAGATTCAACTTCATCACCCATGTTAAACAAGTCTCTTGGAACAGTCTTCATAACATAATGTTTATCTTGATCATATGGATCTTGCACATAGAAGCATTGGTGTACTTGAGATGCAAGCACAAAAGGCTCTTCCTGAGAGCATCTCTTGTTAAAGTAGACATAAGTAAGGCCATACACATCTTTTTCAACCTCATACCAATCACACTTAAATAAAACAACCTTAAAATGGCTGTAATAGTTTAATTCAACAATATCAACTATTCTACCATAATAAGTCAAATCTGCAGCAATCGGATTTTTATCCTTTGAGCTTGCAAAGCTTGTAGTTGAGGCAATTAGTGTAACACCACTATTTTGTGTTTTACACCTTGCATCACGCTGCCTAACATGGAATCTATATCCATTTATGAAATACCCAGAATATCTTTTTGCAATAGAATTTGGTCCTCTAGACAATTGTTTTATCAAATCACGCACATCCTCTTGCAAAGCACGAGTGATTTACTGTTTCTATGATCTCTACTTCTAAGCAATCAAGTTCCTCCAATGTGATTGCTTTTTGGCACAAACGATGGAAGAAGGAACTTAGACGAATCAAAGGAATAGCCACATGATCAGGATTTAATTGGTATTGGAAGCAAGTAATGTAACATGAAATGAGCATCATGGGTTTTATAATTAGACACCTTTCTTTCATCCAAGTGCACACACCTAGATATATTGGAGGCACTACCATCAGGTAGCTTGGCTGTCTTTGAAACTCCACAAAAGATGGATTTCTCTCCATTTGTCATTGAGAAGCACGCCTTTGTAAACTTTGTTCTCTTACTATCTTCTGTATCTTGTGGATGAAGGTTCTTCCTGATTCCCATATCTTTCAAATCATACCGTGCTTTTGCATGATCCTTTGTTTTTCCTGAAATATCCAAAAGAGTTCCAAGTATGCTATCAACTATGTTCTTCTCTATGTGCATTACGTCAAGGTTGTGACGTAACAAGTTGTGCTGCCAGTAAGGTAATTCAAAAAAAATTGACCTTTTTTTCCATGGGCCATCATTTGATCTCTTTTTCTTCTTCCCAAACACATTTTCAAAATCACGTAAGCTATTAAGAACATCAATTCCCTTTAAAGGAGCTGGAGGAGGCCTAAATTCAGTTTTTCCATTGAATGATCTTTTGTTTGATCTCCATGGATGATCCATCGGTAGAAAAACACGATAATCCATATAGCACATTTTCCGACTATGTTTAAGATAGCGAGAATTAATGCCATAGTTACAACAAGGGCAAGCAAACTTTTCTTTTGTACTCCAACCAGATAACATAGCATATGCAGGAAAATCACTGATTGTCCACATAAGAGCTGCCCACATTTGAAAAGTTTCATTTCTGGAAGCATCATATGTTTCAACCCCAAAATCCCATAATAATTTTAACTCCTCTATCAATGGTTGTAAGTAAATATCAATGTCATTTCCAGGTGATCGCGGTCCAGGTATAAGTAAAGAAAGTATGGAATATTCAGATTTCATGCACATCCAAGGTGGCAGATTATAAATCATCAACATAACTGGCCATGTGCTATGTGATATACTCATGGTTCGAAATGGATTGAATCCATCACTTGACAATCCAAGTCTCACATTGCGACAATCTTATGCGAAATCTGGATGCACCCCATCAAAGTCTTTCCATGCTAAACCATCAGCGAGATGCCTTAACTTTCCATCTTTAGAACGTTCCTCTTCATGCCACCTCAAAGAATCTGCCGTCTTTGAGCACATAAATAGCCTTTTGAGTCTAGGAATTAATGGAAAGTGTCTCAAAGTCTTCGCAGAAACTCAATGTTGTTTTTTTGAAGACTCAAGCTCACTATCAACTTTAGGAGCTTGAATATATCGTGAAGCTCCACAAGTATGACAAAATTCGTCATCCTTATTATCATTCCTGAACAACATGCAATCATTTGGACATGCATCAATTTTATCATAATCCAGACCAAGATTCTTAACCATAGACTTAGTTTTATTGTAAGACTGAGGAATGTTCAACTCGGGCATCGCCTCTTTTAATAACTCTAGAAGAGAAGTGAATGATTCATTGCTTCATCCATGTAAACACTTCAACAAATATAAGCGAAGTGTGAATGATAATTTAGAGAAACCTATAAGACCAGAATATAATTCTTGGTTTGCCTCTTCAAGTAAGCTATAGAATTTCTTGGCATCTTCATTTGGATCATCATAAACTCCTCCAGCCTGTGCAACATCTCTAAATTGATCATTCAACAACCCATCAATATCATCACACGAGTAATCCATATCATCATCAACATTCAATTTGATATCCCATTCCCCGTGATTGATCCATCTAGTATAGCCTTTAACGAATCCATGGCATATTAAATGATCATACACTACATTCATTCGGTTCCAAAGAATATTACAACATTTCGCACATGGACACTGAATTTTCTCTCCATGAGGATCTCCATAAGAGTAAGCAAAATCTAGAAATGATTCAATGCCATCAATATACTCTTTGTTATACCTTGCTAAATTCATCCAATCCTTGGATGGGATATGTGAACTCCTAGAAGAATATATCAATATTTAGTCTTTCAGCAATAATCATTAACCAGTTAACAAATAAGTTTTAAAAGTCACGATTAATCTATCAGAATCATGTGTTATGAGATGATAAAAATTTCTTACCTAGTCATGAGGCTTTCGCTATGTCAAATCAAACCTTTAATCCTCCACAAATGTTTTTCAATGTTGATGTTACTATAAATGAAAAAATAAGTATAGTTAATAGGATATACATAAATCTTTCCATAGATAAATGCGGAGATTTTGGGCGAAGAAATGCAGAAGAGACCACCTACGGAGCTTGTGACGGTCCGTCGTGCTTGTGATGGTTCGTAGGTGGCACCGTAGTGCCGTTGCTGAAGGAAGATGGGGAAGTCTGACTAAGTGTGGGGTTACAGAGCTTGTGACGGTCAGTCGTGCTTGTGACGGTCTGTAGGTGGCAGCGTAGTGCAACTGCTGAAGGAAGATGGGGAAGTCTGACTCAGACCAAGTGCGGGGTTACGGAGACCACGACGGTCCGTCCTGCAGGTTCGTCATGAAGTTCAGAGAAGTAATCTCAGTACCCATAAGAGTTTAAGTGTTTTGGAACGAAGACCCTCGACGGACCGTCATGCTTGTGACGGTCCGTAGATGGCAGCGTAGTGCAGCTGCTGAAGGAAGATGGGTAAGTCAAGTGTGGGGTTACAGAGTCCACGACGGTCCTTCGAGTCTATGACGGTCCGTCCTGCAGGTTCGTCATGAAGTTCAGAGAAGTAATCCCAGTACCCACCCTTTCTGTGAGTGCAATTAATTGGAATTGTTGAAAAGTGAATCAAGATCATAGATCCCTTGTTACCACCCCAAGGCAACCTAAGAGAGAACGAATGGCTCTAGCAAAGTCAACCCACGAGAGAACTCTTATGGATTTTGTATAATAGGAATCCAAGGAAATCTAGTATATGCAGAAACACAAAGCATAGGCAACACGACAAATATTGAAGCTGAAATCACAGCAATTTGGAAAACACTAAGTTATTGCAAGAGGTGTGGGATCACAAATGCCATTTTAGAGACTGACTCGCTAAGTCTCAAGAACATGATTCAATGAGAGTGGAGGTTAACTTGGAGTTTAATTGATAAGATAGAGGAGATGCATATGATTATGGGAACAATTCAAATCCAGATAGTACATATATTTAGAGAAGTTAATCAATTAGCTAATTGCATCACAAACATATCTATTAACCAAGAAAACAGGCAGCAGTATCACAGATTTCAAGATCTACCTAGTAGTGCAAGAAAGATCTTTAACATGGACAAGCAACAGTACCAACAATCAGAATAAGAACAAAGAAAATCTTAACCATCTGCAGAAATTAACATGAAAAGCAAAGGAAGAACCACAGAGTCACCTATTTACAAAATCATTTGTGGCCAAGCAGGGGAAAAGTATTTGTTTACAAATCAACAACCCCCACCTGAAGATAGACCGATATTTGATATCTAATAAAAGAAAAAAGCAGCAACAAGCCGAAAACAAAAAAAGAGAAAATAAATTCATAAGCTGATTCTGCCAATGCTGTGAAAATAAGTCGATGTTTAGTAACAGAAGGAAGTTAGCATCTGAGATTTTAAGCAAACAATACAGACGATTCCAACTAACTTTCATTTTATTGACGAATTGATATGCAAAAGAAGAAAACAATACAAATGATTCAAAATATAAAACAAGGACTACAACTAAGGAAACTTGTACAAAATAAATGAAAACTAGAGGAAATTTAATCACCTAAATGAGTTATCATTATTTGGGAAATACCAACAGAAAGGAACTGACTTCTCACTTGACACGAGGTATCAAAATTAGTGATTCACAAAATTACGAGGGCAAATAAATGAAGATGCAAATTCAAAAATAGCATGCTCAACCACTGTCCGAACAAGGATAAAAATCTCACAAAACTAAACGTGAACTTTAAACTGAAATTATCTTAATATTGGCATTAGCGACAAATACACTGAAAACCACAAAATAAAAGATAGAGAATGTCATCTTTAACTTGATTAAACACGGACTTAAAGAGAAGAACATTTGAAGTAAATAGGCAGCCAACTCATGCTAGTAAGAGGGTCGCTTTTGTGCTTATGGCCAAAACTACTGAATTAGCTAGGCTAAACGAAAAAGTCCATGCAAATGTAGTCATCAAATACTATGAAATGATTCTAACAACTTCATACTACGAGGTTATCCCAAAACATTTCGGAATACTAAAGTTACTATCTATACTTGAAAATGCACTAGAGAAACAACAAAATGACTTCTTCACTCTTCAAGACATACAGTCGAAAACAAAAAAATTGTTCCAACAAACAGAGACAAGACAAAATTATTGTGATTAACAAATGAACAAACAAAGATTAAGACGAGCACAGTAAAAAAATTAGCGACCATAGATTAAAACAAACATTATAGCAAGAAAGATCTTAAACATGGACAAGCAACAGTACCAGCAATCAGAATAAGAACAAGGAAAATCTTAAGCATCTGCAGAAATTAACATGAAAAGCAAAGGAAAATCTAAACGTTTACGAGCTACACTCCAAAAATCAACTGAGTTTCGGAAAAATCAAATAAGTTTCGGAAAACAGAATCGTTCTTACTCTTAAAGAAATCGTTCTTACTCTTCAAGGAATCGTTCAACTCTTCAGCTCAGTTCATCGAATCTTTAGCTTGTATTAGAAAAGAGAACTACTTATTCAGCTATCTTCACCTCTCTTCACTTCGAACCTTTAGTTCTTCAGCTTGTATCGGAACCTGTAGTTCTTCAGCCAATTCTTCTGCTGAAAAGAGAAACGTGAAAAGGAAAGCTGAAAGAGGAAAGTGAAGTCAAAATGTTTTGTTAATGTTTAATTTTTTTGGCTGAAAGAGGAAAGCTGAAAGAGGAAAGCTGAAAATGTTAATGGATATTATTATTACATTGGATAAAAATGGGAGAGAGTGTTAAAAATATTGGAGGGAATATAAAATTTTAGTGAAAAATTTTAAGGCAACACTTATAAAGTGTTGTTTTTTTAATTATAAAAATAGGACATTTTAGAAGTGTGGTCATATATGTAAATAGGTGTTGCCAATTAATCATACTTTAACAACACTTATAAAGTGTATCTTATATTATTAAAGAGTACACTTTTGAAGTGTTGCCAAAATTATTGTAGCTAAAAGTGAAAAATTTTGGCTACGCTTTAAAAGCGTTCCCAAAACTACTTTAGGCAACACTTTACAAGTGTAGTCCAGAATAAGTGTGGTCGTTGACCTAAAATGGTGTAGTGATTTATAGAAATCAAAGTACATAAATTATGTTCCTACAAATTGTGAAAAATTATGAAGATGAAAATTTTATTTTCTATAAATTATGGAAATTTTCCATGGGAATCAAATTATGGAAATTCCATGAAAATCAAATCATGGAAAATTTTCATAATTTAATTCTTATGAAAATTTACCATAATTTGGTTTCCATGGAATTTCCATTATTTGATTCCCATGGAAAATTTCCATAATTGGTAGTAAATAAATTTTTCATCTTCATAATTTTTCATAATTTGTAGGAACACAATTTATGTACTTTGATTTCTATAAATACATATGCTCTTACAAGAATTGATTGTTAATTGAAGGCATACAAAACTCATTTTTCGTTACACTTTTTTCAGCACAGCATGCCTGCGGTAGAAAGTTCATAACTTGTTGTAGAAATATCAAAATCATGATTCGTTTGATATTTCAGAAACTAGACTCAGAGGGATATGACATATCCAAAATTCAAAATCAAAACCCTTCAGAATTGACGGTTATTGATTTTTGAAGTTTGCTATCACATCTGTCTTATTTTTTTATAGCTCTCAATCCCACCAAAACGTCTCTATCTTGGTGTAGAAGATTTCAAACGATAAGAGACTTGTTTCGATAGAAACTAGACATCAAGGTATACAACATATCTAAAAATCAAGGTAAAACTCTTCATGGATTGATTTTGATTTGATGTAATACTTGCGGCTCAACACTTGGAACGAAGACTTCTTTGTATGCGGAAGACTTGCAGATCACCACTGAAGAGCAACTATGTATTTTTGTATGTATGTCTTTTTGTGTGTCTTTTGGTCATAAGAAGACCTCTTTATATGGCTTGAGTTAGGGCTTTAGGGGTATTTTGGTCTGAGCAATTTTTACCCCTAGGGTTGAAGAACATGAATTGGGCTCATCTTGTCAACTTAATGGACTGACCCAAGTGATTTGGACTTGATTTAAGCCTACAATTTTGACATAGATATCAATACAACTTCACTTCTACAAATGCCCCCTGCTTCGAGGCTTGTCGGAGTGTAGACTTGATGAAACTAAAAGACGAGGTTTGAAGTACTCATTCTTCCACCTTTGGAGCTTCAGATTTTCAGATTTGATTTAAGAGAGAAGAGATGATTGACATATTTGAATTCAAGATCCCCGTCATAATTTTTTTGATTGAGCGCTACTTCATATCAAAGATACCTTCAACAGTTATTTTATATTGATTCCAATATGACATAACTTATCGAGGTCTCTTCAATTTTTTTATTATTTTCAGGTACCTAAATCTTTTCTAAGGTATTATGAAGTGTTATGTCAAGGTGCTCTTTTATAAAAATTGCCTCATTATTATGATCATATTGATCATTTGCTCCTCTCCTTCTTCAAGTAATATTATATTTGAAAAAATCGATCGGTCTATTATGCTTCAAGCGTATCATAAACTTTGTCCTTCAAGACTTCTCATTGGAGCATTTGCAACTGAATTATAAAATAGGGTCAGTAAATTAATCTGGCAATAGGTTTGCAACATTATGCAAAAGAATTATCTCTTGAACTTCAAGTTCACATTTTCTTTTAACGAGAATCTAGATAATTCATAATTAACCTCATAAATAATTTCCAGTTGTCAATCATCTCTCCCCCTAATGTTAGAAAATCTAAATTTATTCCAAACTTATTTGGAAATTCATCTTTGTGCGTGATGGAATAATTAAAATCATAAGCACACATTCAAAATTTAGATGAAAATTATTTGGTTTCTGACCCTGAACCAGTATGATGGGAAAACCTTGTTGGCTTGATGCATATATGTGTTTGCTACATGTTAAATAAATTTGTCTCATACCAAATCTTATTTGAGAGTTTTGTCATGGTTTAGCTATAATTGGAGGCTACAATTTCTGCTAAGCCAACCAACATTATTTGTATAATTTTATACTTGGAACGGTGCTCTTAATTTAACAATCGAGCAAACAATCTTACAAACATCAATTTGTATATTGCCAGCAAAGCACATTGACCATCGCATAGATACATCAATTATATAGTAAATGATCCACATGACAGGTGAATGTCCCATATGTACCTTTTTATATGTTTCAAATAATCTAAGGTAATACAATTCCAACCTTAGTTGGTAAAATGGTAATTTTATCAAGAGAACAAGCAACACAAGAGAATTCTTGAAGAATTTTTTATTTCTTCATCATATAATCCACATGAATTCTCAATTACATTTGCATCACATTTAAATCAGAATGGTCAACCTATCATGCCAACTGATCATTATTCCAGTACACTTATAGTTTACTTTTGCATGTGACTTTATCAGTATGTCCATGTTTGTGTTCAACAAACAAGAGGAAAAAATGGATAATCTTTTACATGAATATTTATAATCCACTTCGATTATAGTAATCTGAACATAATAAATCTTTTCACAATTTATAGTCTCAATATTTATTTTTAATTAATTCAAAACTTAAAAAATTTCTTTTGAGACTTACTACAACCTCAATATTTTTCCTCTTGTTATAACACAACTCGTTAGACCTTGCAATTAATTTTGTGTACTATCACATATTCCATGACACCATCCATATGGTGAACTTCTCCTTCAAGGAGAAAAATTATATTATTATTTATCATGGTCAAAATTATTACGAGCAAGACATTTTTCTTGTTTTACTTTGTTGTACCATAAGTACACAACCAATGACAAATTTATATTGCCACACAATAATGACCACAACCTTTATAGGCAAGAATTATTTCTTTCTTTTGGGCTTTCGGTGGTTCAAATAATCATGCCACAATATTTATGACATATAAATGTACACGACCATTGATCATTCCTACCAAATATAATTTATTTATTTCTCTCAAACCTCCCGTAGAGGTGAATTGTGACATATATCAAACCATACATGAATATGTTCTTATTCATATTTTTCCTTCATATTTTGTCATATTCACTTTCAATAATAGGCAAACATTTTTCACAATGTTTATTACAGGTTACAATCTCTTCGTGAGTTGACAATAAACTTTGATGTATGTCATCTCCTTTTATTTGACATGCTTACATGATCCACCTTAACATCACTTTGAAAGATAAAGTGCACCACCACTTTATATTCTTTCTTTTGATGAAGGATTTTTATAAATTTATTAAATTATTAGGTCGCACAATGACAATAGGTCCAATGAACTTTCATACCATTATGATGATAAAAATTACGTTCACAGTTTGATGGAATATTTGGAGAACACATTGTGTTCTTCCTTTTATAATTATCACAATGATAACTATTATAATTTTGTTCATCCACGCCCTTATTCATACATTCAATCACTTGTCATCTTTCAGACTTATTATTTAGTGCTACCACATCCATATGATATAATGGAGCAAATCAACTACAGTGTTTATACATTGCTACCACATTCTTTTCAAGGAATGGAGCAAATTCAATAGGATATATTTCAAAAAATTTCATTAAAATATATTATTTTTGCCTTAATCATCATTTTATCATCAACTATGGTGCTTTGAGACTCAACCTCAATATCTTATCCATGTAAGACATGATATGCCATAATTCTAATGGACTCGAACCCAATCCTTATCATCATGATGCATCAAAACTCAAATTGATGTCTTACCCTTGGTGCGATAGATCATGAATCTACAGTCTTACCCTCAAATATTTTTCATTATGGTGCATCCGGACTTTAACTTGATGTCTTACCTTTTTTGGTGCGGTAGGGTTTTAATCCACCGTATTACCCTCAACTAATGGTATAATAGATTGAAGTACAACATAACTCATCCTTTGAGTATTTCAAAATAATCAAGATAATATTCAAACTCATGCTATTAAAACTTTATACCTTCTTTCATTTAAGAAATTTTGCATAGCATGCCATATTCAACCAATAGTAGTATATGCCTTTGGTTCCTGGTCAATGTTAGTGACCGGACACTATTGCATTCTAATCACAAATTATTTTAGAAAATACATATATGATTTTATGCATATAATACCTTGATTCTCATAACGAGATAAACCAAAATATAAGTTAAAGAAAAACTAAAAGTCAATCTCAATTGGCTAGCGTCTCGTGCTGATAACGTGTTATAAAGTCAAGCCATAATAATATTAAGTATAAATAGGAGAAGACAAGAGAAGTAGATGGAGGAGAAAACTTTTCTTCTTATTCAAGTGTATTTCCAAATGGTGAATTGTATCTCTATTTATAGTGTTGAGATACCATAGCCAAATGTCACCTTGAAATTATACATAGTTATCCACCAAGGTTTATATCTACCTTGAAATTATACATAATTATCCACCAAGGTTCATATCACCTTGAAATATACATATATGAACTTAGTAGTGCATTAATAAACTAAATAGATAATCTACTTATTCAATGAATTAATAACACTTTCTTTATTTTATTTTCTTTGACTTTTACATTAAAAAAAATAGTTCATTTTAATAAATTAAGAGTTTTTAGATTTTATATCGAATAGAAATCTTATCATTAAGTAATGGTAGTACTCAAACTTAAATTTCAAAGGATAATCAAAATAATTTAATAAAACAGACCATGAATACATTATTTATCAAAGTGATCGGATCACCGTTAACTATTGTATTGTTGATCTAAATATAAAATTTGTTTTAATTATTTTTTTTTAATTGTATAACATTGTTTAAATTCATCATGTAATGATAAAAATATTCATTTTGTGTTACGATCGATTTGGTGTGATCACGATTCGTGATTCATATCGTCACTTTAATATTTTCTTTTAATTTTGTCTTTTGCTTATTATTTAATAATTTCATTTTATTTTTTACTTTATCTATTTATAGTAGCTCTATCAATATCCTATTATTTTTAAAAAAAAATTATTATTCAAATTATTGATGTTCAACATGTAACTATAGCACCCCCACCCTTTGGACATTGGAGTTGACTCGTACTTTTGGAACAGGACTAAACTTCTTAACATATTAGGAAGAATGCTTTGTGTGTTATTTTGATTGCACAATGTTTGTATGCCAAAGTGTAAAAGTTAAGAAAGTTGCGAAATAAAAGTCGATAAAAGTTAGTGTTAGTGCAATTAAGAAATTTTCAGAGACTTTAGGTTATATGTCTTAATAATTTTCTCTCAATATATGTGGAGTTATAATGTCCATGAACTATCAAATCGAAGATTTATGAGTTTAGTTTCCAACACACTAAATCGTTCACAACTTTTTTGACTCTCTAACTCCTCATATACCGAGAGAAAATCGA
The DNA here is from genome assembly GCA_032847665.1 of Solanum chilense. Lineage (NCBI taxonomy): Eukaryota > Viridiplantae > Streptophyta > Magnoliopsida > Solanales > Solanaceae > Solanum > Solanum chilense. The sequence continues at coordinate 58,965,665 of CM064971.1, read as the reverse complement.
TGAACACTTAACCCAAAATCTCATAGAATTCCTCTTTGACATTTAGAACAACTTTTATACCGTAACTTTCTTAACTTTAACACTTATTAAAATAACTCACAAATCCTCCTTCGTGATATCTTAAAAAGTCTTATTCTATTTCAAAAGTAGGAGTTAATTCTTTAGTCTAGATAAGTAGAATGTCACAGTAACAATTAAAAATAATATACACTGTCCAGATATGATTTTATCAAAGAACATAATATAAATGTACAATACTATATAATATATTTATCAAAAAACATAATATAAATGTACAATACTATATAATATAATTCATTATAGCATAATACTTAATTTTAGTTTCTTAGAAATTTTTTACACAGTGGAACCTCCATTTCTATGACAAAATTATTCATGAAATATGCCAATAACGCCTCCCTAATTAAAAAAAAATAAAAATAAAGGAAGAAAAAGAGGGCGAGAAGTAGCCGTGTTTCCAGTTTCAGTCTCTCTTCTTCTTTCAGAGTTCAGACAATACATTTTACTTTCTCCCATATTTAGGATAACAAAGGTCCCATTTTTAGCGTTTTACTAGCTTCTTGTCCCACTTTTCTCTCTAACAACTACCAAAAAGTACCATCTTTCTCTATCAACCATACAACAGAATAATGCTATGGACTGTACACAAGTGTGAGGCTACTTGGAGTGACAAAACACTCATTGTGAGCTGGAAAATATGTTATTTTTAGCTTCAATTCTGGATCAATTGTGAAAAAGAAAAACCCCATTTTGAGTTTTCACCTAAAAAAACAAATGGGGGTTTTGGTAGATTCTTGGTGTTTCTGTAATGGTGGTGGCAAGTCTGAGAGAATGAAAGCTTCCATTTTTTCTACTAAAGGTCCTGCTATGGTACATATTGCTGGTGCTGCTACTGGTTTCTTGATCCACCGGAATCTTTTGCTCACTACTCATGCTATTCTCCCTTCTGTTGCTGCTGCTGAAGCTGCTGAGATCCGCCTCCAAAATGGTGTCGCCGCTTGCCTTTTCCCTCACAGGTCCGTCTAGTAACAGTTATTGTATCGTATTGTTCACACACTAAAAGATAAAAGGTTTTCCTCTACGTTTTACCTCCAGACTTGGAGTTCCATTAGTATAAAATTAGTTGTAGTTGTTGTTAGGCCCTAACAGATGTTGGTTGTACCTAAAACTGCATTGAATAATTGGTCGGCTGGCTTTAACCAGAGTGTTTGGTATCTCTGAAACTTTATTCTCGTTGCGTGCAATTTTGTCTTGATTTGGAATTTATATATATAGGGGGTACATGAAAGAGCATATTCAGTTTATTAAACACTTCAATCTTTGAACTATTAGTGTCCTTCCACCAAATATTATGTTTGGAACAATTTCTGAAGAGATTGAAGTAGCTGTGCCTGCCAGTGAAGCTTGGAAGGTCTATGGCACGCTTCAACTGGCCAATATTGTGGTCAAAGAGCTCCCTCATGTCCTACACAAGGTTGATGTAATTGAAGGTGATGGCGGTACTGGGACAGTCCTTAAACTAACCTTTCCACCTGGCACTCCGCTGTTTACCTATTCCAAGGAAAGATTTACTGTTGTGGATGATGAGAATAAGGTAAAAGTAGTTCTGGTGGTGGAAGGTGGGATTCTTGATCACGGATTCACGTTCTTTCAGGTCCGCTTTGATGTCATAGAGAAGTCTGAAACAACATGCATCACCAAAGCCACGATTGAGTATGAGGTCAAGGAAGAAGCAGCTGCTAATGTTTCATTTGTTAGTATTCAAACTTTTGTGACCATAATGGAAGCTGTTGCTATGTATCTAACTCAGCAGAAAGATGGTCAATAATCTCCCTGATCCCTTTGTTTCTGTTAAGCCCGTGAGGATGTTAATTCATGAAATTGCTTCATACTAGCAGAAGGCAGAAAGCTTGTCTGTATTTGTGTATTGAATTTAGCTTGTACCATTTGCCTCCTACAGAGGGAAAATGAATAAATAAGAACCTCACGATCGCTGATTATTAGAAATGGAATAACTAGCATCACAGGATTGTATTTAGCTGTCTACGACCCTGTTACCGAAAAGATGGGGGAGTTTCTTAAAAAGTTGGTCAAGGTTTGAGTATGAGATAGTTTCTACTGTGTCTCTGATGATTGTTATGCGGAGTTTCTTGCACAGAGTCGCCAAAATTTAAAAATAACGTTTGTACTAACAAGGTTGTCAAAATATAGTCAGTCATAAATTAGATCTGGATTTGTGATGGATATTTCTTTTTCCGACCTAATCACACATTGATGAAATTTAGATTGTTAGTTACTAGTGCTGACATTTTAACAGAAGTCTTGACAATTTTGTTAACTCATTTAATTCATGGTATTATGATATCTGGTATTTCGGCTAGTTGGTGTTCCAACATGGAGGTTATCAGATGGGTCATGACTAGGCCTGGCAAGGGGACGTGGGATGGGACAGTTCAGTTTTATGTCCCAGTCGACCCGGCCCGGTTTGGCGCGGTCCCATGCCGGCTGAACCGACCGGTCTCGCGGGTCGAATTTAATTATGACTCTTGTACCATGTGTGTGCGCAACAGTATTGGTGTCTTGCTTGTGTGTGCTCTGGTTTCATAGAATACGAAAATAAAGCAGCTTCACAAAGAGTACCATGCATTAATATCACATATGATCTTCTGAAAACAAAGTTATGAAATCCCTGTGTACAATTTTTGCATGTGGTGATCTATTTCACAGAGAGATGAAGAAACTCGAAAAATAGGATGAAGATCATGTAAATAGTTCACTAGAATCTGATGTATTTCTGAAGATCAATGGGCATTCTATCTGGGGAAGAACATAACGTTTGAGTGACTATAAGTTACATTCAGTACATCTTAAAATTTTTAGCTAGCTGATAAGTGAAGGCTTTTATGCATTCTAGTTCTTTATAATTTTGTCCATTGGTAACACAAGTTCTGCCTTTTGCTAGCTGTCTCAATTTCATGCATTTGATTTTATACCCTTCTATTGCAGATTCTTTATAACCAGTTCTATATTAGATCTGACAATAGTTGGCCTTGATGTCATGGATGGAGACACAAATGCACATCTTCAGCAGCCTCACTACCTAAAAACTTGTTCCAAACCTAATTTGGAGCTAGGTAATGTCATTTACCTGCTAGGATATAGCGAGGAAAAGGAGTTGACAGTTGGTGAAGGAAAAGTGATAATAGCCACTGATAATCTTATAAAGCTGTCAACTGATGGCATAAGCTGGAGGCCAGGTTCTGCTGGTTTTGATGCTCATGGCAATCTTGCATTCATGGTATGTGATCCTATGAAGCTTGCGACATCTCCCAACTCAAAATCCTCAACCACTTCAGCATCCTCTTCATCATCAAGGAAGAAGGAATGTCCCATGCAATTTGGTATACCTATCCCCATAATATGTGACTGGTTAAACCAGCATTGGGAGGGCAACCTTGATGACCTCAACAAACCCAAGTTACCAATAATTCGGTTGATGTCAGCTGGTCAAAAGAGTGATCATTCTTGTGCTTCCTTCACGATGAGGCGTGTTTTTAAGTCAACTGAAGCTGAAAATGGGGGGACTCCATCATCATCAAACAGATTGTCAAAACCTCGAGAGCAGTCTGGCCCAAGCTGTTCCGCAGTTGCAACTAATTTGGAAGGGGAAGCATTAATTACTGATCCTCATGCTGTCAGTAGTGTCCATGGAATTCCAACTCCTGAAATTTATGAGTCACCAAATTTAACTTCAGTACCAGTTAAGATGAAGGAAGGTACTCACATCCAGCTTTTAGATATCAACTTTCCACCCAGGGTTGCAAAATTTTCTGGCTCACCGCAACCTGCCAGAAGAATCCGTTCCAGCTTTGGTGAAAATTTTGTCAACAAACCTCCCTTAGAGCATCCAGTTAGAAAAGGTACTATATGGCAATCCAATCCTGTGGCAGATGCTGAGATTGCTTCAACTGGATCTGTAAATGGGATCCAGAGTGAAGTTCAATCAAGTGCTTCTTCTATAAGGATATTGGAAATGGAAAATGGATACAGTAGTGACGGAGAGATTACAATGTATTCTGCGGAAACTGCTGAAAGTCGAAATTTTCCAAGTCCTAAAGAAGGAAGAAGGTTTCAACAGGTAGGGAGGAGCCAAAGTTGTGTGAACCACAACAGATGGGGAACAGCCAAACAAAATGCGGGTGCTCGCAGAGCAATGCTACAACAACAGCAGAGGAGCAGCATGCAAGGAAGGAAAGTCTACTCCCAAGGGGCGAATTCTCAAAGGAGTAGTGACTATTTTAACCCAACGGTATCTTCAATCATGAAGAAACGGAACAACTTGGAGCCACAGACCAGACCCCGTCAAAGTGCAGCAAATTCATCACCAAAATGGAATTTCTGATTAACAAACTTTAGATAAAATTATTCTTTTGAGCCAAGCTCTCCTTCTTTGGGCTTACACTGTAACTAATTATAGTGACTACATGTGCAAAGGTATTTCGAGAAGAAGAAAATTTTAGTAAAGGCAGTCTAATCATCTGTGATGTACAGCTGAGGATCTATGGGATACTTAAATTTATGGCTGCAAGCACACATGTCTTCATGACATGTGTGCCTCTTATTAATAGTAGAAAAAAGTACTTTTTAGTGGAAGAGATAAAGTACAGATAGCCTAAAAAAAACAATATTTCTTTCTTTATCATCTGTTGAGTTGTCTACCTTTTATGAAATCTTTGTTAGTTTATATGTTGCTAATTTTATATTAGAAGAGCTCGTTGAATATCGAGGTACGCTAGGTGAAATATCCTTAATATTACTGTCATAAATTGATTGTCCAACTCCACTGTCTATACTAATTCCTATTGCCTTGTGGAATACTTACTTTGTTAAAACCGCAACGAGAATACTTTAATACTTTCAACATTACCACATATTCCATCAGAGTTGTGAAAGGTTCAGAAACAGGCTATTGAATATTTGGCCTTACAAAACAGTGCACTTGTAATGTACACCCCAAGCACACCATTTTCAAAAAAAAACGGATCCGCACCACCTCTGTCCACTTATAAACTTAATATTGATATAATACGACACAATAAAAGATAATACAATATAATACATTATGAGATAATATTGAACAACCATCAGTCCCAATGAGTTATGGCCAAACTGTGTATACCCCCACCCAAGTAAGTTTTATAAATATTATAACAGGGAACAATCCCAGGAAAATTGAGACCAAGTTGAATACCACAAGTAGAGGCTACAAAAACATCCACCAGAATATCACATAGGAACAAAGAATACAAAAACTCATTTAACCAAATTCTCAGAGGTTCTAAAGCTCGCCGAAGAAGGAATTCAGGATTTAACAACACAGAGAAGGTTTCAATAGGATGCCCAGGCTGGATTTTGTGAAATCGGCTTTGAGTCAAACCATCCCATGTCATCCATGAGCCTCTTAATCAAATGACCTGCTGCATAACCAACACCAGATACCATACCTGCAGCTATAACATAAGACAAAATAGTCTTGAAGTATTTACTGAACTTATTTGCTGCTTGTGTATAGGCCTTTGCAGCAGCAAGTATGATAACACACAGTAGAGAAGCCACGGCAACTGCTATAAGCTTGTAGTCCCTGTCATCACTCTTACGAAATGTGAAGCCATATATTACAGGGGGGATAAGTCCAAACACAAAATATGACAAAATTGCAAAAGTAGCATGAAGGAGGAAATATTTTCTTTGGCCAAGTAGTTCTCCATATCGATCTACTTGGTAATTGGAACCTCCTCCAACACTATATTTCAAGTCCACCAACTGCAAGTTTGAGAATAGTTAAGAAGCAAGAACTAAAGCAGAAGCAGAAAGGAAGGTAGAACAAGAGTCAACAAGTGTAAACAAGACAATACTTACATTTTGACAAATGACAAAAAGTCCACCTATCAAATTCGCCACTCCAATAGTAACAATCTTCACTGCAGTATCAAGATAAATCTATACGTAAGCCATTCTTATTCTGTCAAGATATAGGAGCGAAAAGAATTAAAACCCTTGTTTTTTTTTTCCAGTTTTATTAGCTTTGTTATAAGCAATTAAGCATCAGCACTATCCAAATCCATAGAAGTCATAATTCTTGGTTTTTCAGTTGTAGTAGCTCTGTAATTGAGTCCCACATCGATGGTGGGATGAGGACTTGGGAGATCTTTCTTTCATGATCTAGCTTTTGGGGTCGAGTTAGGCTACCCCATGTTGGGTCCCAATATTATAGTAACCATGCTCCAATTGCAGGAGGGGGTGGGGTTGAGTTGGAAGACATAGTCTACTTTACTACTTATATGGTCTTGAAAGATCCTCCCCGTGAGTTAGAAATTGGGGTTGAGCTAGTTAGGCCCAAAGTCCATTTCTTTAACAAGCTCAGCATCAAAATAAAGTCTCAATAACTTACTTGTGTCAGCATCAGATGCAGCTGCAGAGGATACAATACCCAAGCTTGTGATTGCTTCAATTAAACCTCCATATACTATGCATTTTACAATCTCCAGTGATCTGGAATCTTTAACTTCAACTGGTCGTCGTGGGTAGCTGGGATTCACCGTTGATGGAGAAGCTCTTGGGTCTTCCAATATAGGAATTCGGCAATCATCTCCTGCATTATATAGCTATATCTATGAAAACATATTTCCCTACAAACTTTGTAACATAATGAACACCTAATCTCTAATGCTTCACAATACTCCACTGATAATACAACTATAGATGCTGAAGTAATAATGTTCAAATGATACATGTATAGGATTGGAAAAATCTGATGCACCACACGAGTACTGGAAAACAAATATTGTGCTACATATCTTTAAGTTTTCCATCAAACTCACCTTTATCCTCTATAATTTCAGTTGGTGATTTCTTGGGAGGCATTATCCCTGGAATGAAGCCACCTGAAAAGTAGTCCGATTTCCCAAGGATTAGTAGAAAGAAAATAAGTCTTTGCCTCATGTCACTTTCAACAAGTAATGCAGTACATGTAGAACTTGTTGCCATTGACATGTTAAGCACTAACCAATATGCATGTTCAAATGTTGAAACTGGCTAAAAGAGAAGATTAAGATCTTTTTCGTGTTACAAGAATGTTGAGAGACACAGGGCAGGTAACTAACAATATCAAGAATGTTTAACAATACTAATTTGCTGAAATAAAGTACTACATGTGAAAAATACAAAACTCCAACTTATAGGCTTGATCAGCTAAGCAAATGCATTGTGCTAATGTTATCCACAACTATTTGAACTAGAAAGTGGTACAAATGAATGACTCAACTAATCATACATGAAAGTAGTTAAAATGACTAAATACCTTCATTTATGTTTGGGAGATGTGGTTGTGTACTAGTAGTTCCTCCTCCATTTCCAAATATCGGGAATGGATTGAGCTTCTTTCCTGCATAAATTGAACAAGATACACATACCAGTCATCATCATGTGTTGATCATAAGAAAATAGAAGTTGTAGATATATATTTATATATATACCTATACGTACGAAAACACTGAAGCATGAGAGGCATCCAAGTAGCTCGGATTTTTGGCCATGAGTTTCAATTATAATCCTTCTTTCTCGTTTTACCCTTCGAAGGACAACTTTAGTTATATGAGAATTACACTTCGGACAGTATGCATTATGTGTGTGTTTTAGCTTATCAACTGATGTTGTGTCAAAAAACTCCAACTCAACCGTTTCTTCCTCAACTTGTTCTTCAATGATTGTTTCATTTCCACTTCCTTTGCTGATTGAAGAAGTAGTTGCTTGTGCAACAATTTCACCCTTGGGATTTTCCCTATCATTTTGTCCATATAAAAGTGGCTTACATACATCAGAAATTATTTCACCCTTAGGATTTTCCGACTCATCGTGTCCTAGTGAAAGTGGACCAGAAATAATATCTCCATTACCATGATTTTCACCATTCAGAACAACGTGAAAGTCTACAGCGTCAATTACTGAAAAGGAAAAGGTAAGTTAACTTCACTAGCTAGTAAAATAAAAGAGAAATTATTAAAACAATTAGTATCAGTCCGCGAAATAAATATTTTGGACTAAGATAAGATGAGGTTTGGGATACAGAGGTAACGTGGTCCAAATTTCATTTTTTTGTACGAAAATTATATTGTATAGTGAATATATATACAAGTTTTGACACATTGTGATTCCGTGAATGTTTAGTGTAGTGATTAACGAATTGCAAAAATTATTTGAATTGTGTATTCGATCTTTCTTTTTAAGAGTGTTAATTATTAATAAATAAATATTTTTACCAATAATTAAGCTATTATTATTAAACAAACGAAATAGTAATGGTTTGAGGAAAATTGAAGTGGCCTACATTTATAGATTATAATAACAAAAAACAATGGAAATAGAGAGGAGGGTCAATATCAGTCACGTCTTGTTAGCTATAAACTTGCTAGGAGGTTCTGATTTTTAAAATCCTAGTTTCGTCATCATATACTATAGTTTAATCTAGCTATTAGCTGACTTTAAAATTGGGCTATACTACGATAAAAAAGACTTTTAACAATAGATATTTCTTAATATTGATGCAATATTATTTAGAATTAATCTAGTTAAATATAAAATTAATAAAACTTTTAATTATATTTATATAGAATATTGATTATAAATATTTATATTTATTATTATCGTTAAATATAATAAAGCAATAATTATAGTAATACCAAAAAAAAAAAATCCCACAAAATCCTTTATTTGGTATAAAGCTAAAGTCAAACTTCAATTAAGAAGCCTTTATTTGGCAATTATATATATGTTCTCTCGTAACATTATATTGTGACAAGTGACACAATCTTAATCGTCGATTTAATATTTAAATTAATGTCGGGTCGATGAATAAAATTATGATATAAGTATGTGTGTTAATATAAAGAACATATATGCTTTAGTTTTTTTATGATAAAAATGTCAATATCTCAAAAAATATGACAAAAATATTTACATACCATTTATGATAGTTCGAGAGTATACTCTCCTTTTCTCACTCTTAAATCTAGGATGTATCAATTGTTACTCTCTCCAAACAAAAGTTATTGACATCAAAAGTGAAGTATTGTATTAAAATTTTCAGTTCTATTGATGTAAAAGCAGTATAGACGATAGAAGATTTTTTACCTTCATTAAAGTAGAAGTTATTTTTAGTCTTGTCCTTGCTAGCCTCTTCCTCATCACTGCTAGAGGATACTTTATCTTCATTAACAACACCACCATCAACGTTGGCAGAGCGTCGAGCCCCACGTATGATGAGTGCCTCCTCCACCGTCTCCTCCGCCATCTCAGCCCAGTTGTGTTGGGGGGCCACCTCCATTGCCATAATGTCAATTTGGACTTTTTTTTTTTTTTTGTGGCACTAAGACTTGTGAAATGGTATGCAGCACGCTACAACTCAACTTGTATCTCTCTAAAACCCAAATTCATGTGATATAAATAGAAAACAATCTAGTCAATTATTAAATCTTATTTTAGTTTTTTTTTTTAATAAAAAAATAGGTAATAAATGAAGGTGGTTAGGACTTAGGAGAGAAGTGTGAAAAAAACATGTAAACGCCTACTTGTTCGTTCGTTCTATACAAGAGGAAAAAAAATATATGATAATTAAGTGTTTTCTTTTTCTAGACGGGAGTTATAAATATATGTAGTAGATGTTGAACTCTATCAACTTCTTCGTATTTGAATTCTCTTAATGCAGGGGCGTGTCGATGATTCCACAAAGTGGATGAGTCACTATATATGTTAACGAAAAGAAGGATTTAAGATATACAATTTGATTTTTAGGTTCTTATCATTAAACATAAAATAATCTTCTTTTAGGATTTTATTTTAATATAACAGACTTGAGACTTTGAAAGATTGGAAGAAAAAAATAATAATTAAAACACTAAGTGCTAACAATATTCATTTAGAGAGGTATTACCCAATTCTAAAAAAAAGAGCAAAATAGATGTAACATTTAAGTTTCTAATCTCACTCAGAGGGATCATTTAATCATCACTGCATTAATCACTGTATGATACTTAAGCAAAATAGATGTAACATTTAAGTTTCTAATCTCACTCAGAGGGATCATTTAATCATCACTGCATTAATCACTGTATGATACTTAAGCAAAATAGATGTAACATTTAAGTTTCTAATCTCACTCGGAAGGATCATCTAATCATCATTGCATTAATCACTGTATGATACTTTGAACATAGGTTCACACGTCTACAATTTAAATAGTTTTATACATATAAAAAAATACAATGGTAATACATATATATGAGTTAACGTGCAGTAGCCCTCTAAATATTCCTCTACCTTAATAAAAATTCCAACTTCACTTTAATTAAAAATACAAAATAATTAACTTACACATCAATATATGAACGTACGTACTTAACTATTGATTTTGGTTATGCTAAGGACAAAGGAACATAATAATCTTAAAAAGGATCTTGGAGTAGTTGTTTTTAGACATATATTTGAAAATTACAGATTGTCTCCAGGTAATGATTCTTCTATCTAGTGTAGACTTGAATAAATTATATGTAATGTCTACAACGTGGCTATACCTGTCTAAATGTCTTTAGTCAAGTTTCTTGCAATTTAATACTAGTATACTTCTTAATATTTAAATCCAAGTACTCGGTCATCATTACAGTCTACATACATAGTTGACCTGACTTAGTTGATTTCAGATGTGAGATTCACACAAGAGGCCTACTCATTTTAGCTAGCGTTTGGTTATATAGATTTCCAAATATTCTTGGCAAATATTATTTAAGTGAAAATTTGAATGAAATTTCACTATGTATTTGGCCATAAGATTTGAGAAATATATTTCACCTTTTTAGAAAAATATGATGTATACACACTAGTTTTAAAAACTAACTAAAAGTTTGTATTACAAGTCAATTGGATGTTCGTTACAAGAATAACAAATAGTGTCCATAACATTAAAGCAATGTGGTAATTTGGAGTGAGTACAACAAGTATGATTCCATACATCGTGAAGTAGACAAAACACATGACTTTGTTACCTATAGCCAATTTTTAATAATATTCATCAATAATCATATCATTATTTAATATTCACTAAACATTTCATCACTATTTTGGTATTCACGTAAAAAATTATGTAATACAACGCAAACAACTAATAGAGAGGGTGTTTTTGTAAAGGATAAAAGATTGGGGTAAAATTTTAATTTTCAAAATATCCAAATAATGAGATTTGACCCAAATACTAGAAAAAACTAGTATTTAGAAATTTTGGATATTTGCCAAATAATGGCAAATTGTATGGACAAACATTATTTGCCAAATTTTTTTCAAATATTATTTGAAAAATTTATGGCCAAACGGGCCCTTAATTAACTTAGCGGCAGAAATTTCACCTACGTTTTACTGAATTATGTTTTATAATTATATCTTCGTTTTTTATTAAAGCTGTTAATATATGCTAGTTCATCTCATCCGAGCTAACTCATACAAACTTTGACATTTTACGGATCAGGCCGGGCTAGCCCATTTTTGGTGCTGGCCAGGAAATGGTTGGTCCAACCCACAAGTACGTGGGCTACAGGCTTGCCAGAACGGTCCACTTTTTTTTTTAAAAAAAATTATATTTTTTTTATAATTATTAAATTAAATTATAAATTATAATTTAAAAATATTATCATAAATATCGACAAAACAATTGTTACGACCCGATTTCAAAAACTGAAAGGTTTTGAAGCCGATTGCATAACTTTGGTCATTTTTGTTAAAGGTTTTGGAAAAATTTATAATTTGGAAAGTCGCCACCTATTTTTTAGGAAAAAAAAATAAGAAAACCATTTAAAATGAAATTTTTTGAAAGAAAACATATAAAATAAAATAGAGTTTTGGGTAAGGGTTCAACTAATTCTCTAAGGAAGGGTTTATGCACCTTAGAGAATCCACTAACACGTAGTTGACCGACAAATTTTAAAGCTGGCTAATTTTAAGGAAAAACTTAAGGTCACTTGATAGAATTATTTTATGAAAATAAATAAAGATCAACTAACTTGATAAGTAAGGAAGATGTTTAAGGTGTTAAACAGTCAAAAATATCTTTTGACTTAATAATTATCCAAGTTATTGATTTTGAACCAAATGGCTAGTTCAAATTCACGGAATATGGATTCAAAGCTAACTACTAAATATGAAAGAATATAAATTATTCTCAAGTTAGCCTAAGAGCTTAAGTCGCTTAACTTGAAATAACTTTGGAAAATCTAAATACTTAAAGATGACGAAACAGAAATTTATAAAGCAAAACTCCAAAGATTCATCTAAGTTAAGAAAAAAATAGAAATGATAGCATGGAACTTAAGGAAAATAGGGCGGCTGAAATTTTTATTTCAGCCCATGTCCTAGCCTTCTGATTGATGTTGCTGCTGCAGTTCGAATTGGACTTTTTGGAAGTCCAAAATTTTCAGTTTTTAGCCTTTTAAAGGCTGCTGCTACTGCCTCGTTAATTATGGGTTTTAACCCAATTTTTGCTCCTCGTTTTAGCTCTTTGGAGCTACTGTTGCTGCTGGTTTTTGGATCACAACAGCTTTCCTTGTTAGGATAGAATCCACACAAACACACTTGATGAATGAAGAACACAAAAACTTTCTTGAGAAAGAGATGAGAGATCTAGAGAGAGAAAGAGAGAAACCAATATTTCGTGGTAGCACTCGAATAAACTTCCACAGCGGTGGGGTATATATATAGATATATATATATATTAATAAATCAGAGTATTTTTGGCTACAGAGAATAAATGGAGAATAAATAGTACAACCTAAAATTTAGGTCGGGGCGTTGTCCCGAATTCCTACTTCGGATGGGGGGCTCCCGCCCCCTAACCCCCTGAAAACCTCACCGCGGAGTTAAAACGCGTAAACAATTATATATATTAATCAGGCTCCACAACTTAACAATTCTCCCACTTGGAGACTGATCAGTCATCCAAAAAATACATTATCAAAAGAAAAATCTCTTCATCATCAACATCTTTATCGCACCGCAACATCTGTAGCAACAACTATAGAAGACCAACTGAGGTTTTGCGTAACCCCAGTTTCTCAACATCAACACATTTCGTCAACATGTCTGCCGGGTTCTTTGCACCCTCTATCTTCTCCAAGCACATATTGCCATCCTCTACTGCCCTGCCAGTGAAATGGTACCGCCTTCTGATGTACTTTGTCTTCGAATGATAGACTGATTTTTCACCAACTCTATGACACTCTGGCTATCTGAGTAAAGAATCTTCTCGCTCTGCTTCTTGCCCAATTCCTCCAGATAATCTACCAGCCATATCATCTCTTTCTCAGCTTCAGCTATTACCACATACTCAGCTTCAGTAGATGAAAGAGAAACACACTTCTGAAGCCTGGACATCCAACTCACTACTGTTCCACCTATGGTGTAAATGTACCCGGATGTACTCTTGCTCGAGTCCACATCCCCACCAAGATCAGCATCCACAAAACCCTGTAGAGTCACCTTGCCTTTGCCAAAACAAAGTGAAGTACTGGATGTACCTCTCAGATATTTCAGAAGCCACTTCACAACTTCCCAATGCTCTTTCCCAGGGTTCGCCATGTAACTGCTAACAACTCCCACTGCATGTGCTATATCAGGTCTAGTGCAGACCATATCATACATCAAACTCCCAACTGTTGAAGCATATGGAACAAGTGCCATATGATCACGCTCCTGGGCAGTCTTGGGTGACTGCTCCTTTGACAATTTAAAGTGATTTGCCAATGGAGTAGTTCTGGGTTTAGCATCATTAACCCTGAATCTGCTCAGCACCTTCTCAATGTACAACTCCTGATATAGATTTAAAGTTCCAGCAGATCTCTCCCGAGAAATCTTCATCCCCAAAATCTGCTTCGCTGGACCCAAATCTTTCATCTCAAACGCTGCAGACAACCTTGTCTTCAGATTGTTAATATGCCTCATACTAGATCCTGCAATCAACATATCATCTACATACAAGAGTAGAAAGACATATGAATCAGTGTATTTCTTGAAGTAACAAAAAGGATCCTTTTTAGCTTTGCAGGATCCACTCTTGATCATGAAGAAGTCAAACTTCTTGTACCACTGCCTTGGTGCTTGCTTTAGTCCATACAAGCTCCTGGTGAGATTGCACACCATGTGTTCCTTGCCTGGAACCACAAATCCTTCCGGTTGTTGCATATAGATCTCTTTGTCCAGATCTCCATGTAAAAATGTTGTTTTTACATCCATTTGCTCTAGATGAAAATTCTCTGATGCAACAATACTCAACAGAATTCGAATACAGGTTAACTTCACAACAGGAGAAAATATTTCAGCGTAATCAATACCTTTCCTTTGTGAATATCCTTTAACCACTAAATGAGCCTTGAACCTTCTTTTGCCATTTGGTTCAATCCTGATTCTGAACACCCACTTGTTCAGCAAAGCTCTCTTCCCTGCAGGTAACTCAGTCAACACCCATGTGCCGTTCTTCTCAAGTGACCTCATCTCATCATCCATGGCTTGCTCCAACTTGATCGAATCCTCCACCTGTAGGGCCTCATCAAAAGACTCTGGTTCCCCCTCATCAATCAACAATAAATAGTGTAATGAAGGTGAATAACTATTTGGTGCCCTAATGGTTCTGGATGATCTCCTTAACACCTGCTCAGGTGTAACATGTTCCACTTCAGATTTTTCAGTAGGAGTTGGTTAAGTATCTGCTTCGACATCTCTGGGGTTACTCTTCTCAAACTCAACCTCAACTCCCACTTGCTTTGTAATCTCTAGAACCTTCTGCTCTCTGTCCTTGTACAGGACAGACTCATCAAATGTCACGTCACAATGTCTCAGGATCTTTCTGTTCTTGTCATCCCAAAACCTCTAACCAAACAAATCAGAACAATAGCCTATGAAGTAACACTTCACATCCTTGACATCAAGCTTGTCTCTCTTTTCTGGATCAACATGAATATAAGCAGTGCAACCAAAAGTCCTCAAGTGTGAGTACTTGAGTTCTTTTCCTGTCCACACCTCCTCTGGAATCTTGAACCCTAAAGGAACTGATGGTCCCCTGTTGATCAAGTAAGCAGTTGTGCTCACAGCATCCGCCCAAAATAC
Source organism: Solanum chilense (assembly GCA_032847665.1). NCBI lineage: Eukaryota > Viridiplantae > Streptophyta > Magnoliopsida > Solanales > Solanaceae > Solanum > Solanum chilense. Next base: position 58,950,446 of record CM064971.1, on the reverse strand, counting down.
TTTGGGCAGCCCACAGTGTATCCTCATACTCCTTGCACGCTCATTCAATGTTCTGTTCATTGTCTCAGCAAATCCATTTTGCCTTGCCTTACCAGGAACTGTTCTCATCAATCTGATTCCCTCAGCTGCACAGAATGCCTTGAACTCTGATTTGTCATACTCTCCTCCATTGTCAAACCTTAGGCATTTGACTTTCAAACCGGTCTGATTCTCAACTTCAGCTTTCCACTTCTTGAAAGTTGCAAACACATCTGACTTATGCTTCAAGAAGTAAGCCCATACATTCCTGCTGAAATCATCAATGAAGGTAACATAGAATCTGGATCCTCCAAGTGATGATACTGGAGAGGTCCCCAAACATCTGTATGAACCATTTCTAACCACACTTTCTTTGGCTCTCTAGGAGTCTTTGTGAAGATTACTCTTTTCTGTTTGCCCATAACACAGCTCTCGCAAAGACCCATATCAACAAACTTCAGACCCTCTAATGCTCCTTTTACAACCAGCATCTTCATTCCTTTAGTACTCATGTGTCCAAGTCTGTTGTGCCACAGACATAAACCGGAAGCACCTTCAGCAACAACGTCCATGTTAATACACCCTGTAGTGGTGTACAAGGTTCCAGATTTGGTGCCACGAGCTACTACCATAGCACCTTTCACAATCTTCCACGAACCTTTCCCAAACTCTGCTGCATATCCCATGCTATCTAACTGGCCAACAGAGATCAAATTTTTCTTGAGCCCAAGAATATATCTGAAATCCTCCAATGTCCACTGGTTTCCCGAGGTCGTCTTTATACAGACATCCCCCTTTCCTTCAATCTCCAAGGCTTTATTGTCAGCAAGATACACCTTTCCAAAATTTCCAGATTTGAAATTTTGGAACAACTCCTTGCTTGGAGACGAATGGAAAGATGCACCAGAATCCAAAATCCATGATTCAACCAGGTTGTTTACAATAAGGATTAGAGCATCCCCAATGTCCTCTGCTGAATTTACAGAATCATTGTCATCTCCAAATTTCTGATTTTGTTTCTTCTTTTGCTTTGTACAGCTCGTCTGAAAGTGCCATTTTTCTCCACAGTTCCAACAAGTCACGTTTGATCTGTTCGGGGATTTTCCTCGATTCTTCGATTTTGATCGACCATGTTGATTTTGGCCTTTCGTCTTACTTCTCCCACTTCGGTCAACGTTGAGAGCACTGCCCGATGAATCTCCCACTTCTCGTTTTTGCGAATACTTTCGCTGAGAACAACATCACGGATTTCATCAAACTTCAATTTCTTAGATCCACGGGAACTGCTAATCGCAACAACAACAGTATCCCAAGACTCGGGCAGAGATGACATCAGAATCAACGCCTTAATTTCATCTTCAAAATTAATATCCACAGAATTGAGTTGACTCACAATCATATTGAACTCGTTTATATGATCAGAAACGGATCCATTCTCAGACATCTGTAAATTGAACAATCTACGCATCAAATATACCTTGTTCATTGCCGATGATTTTTCATACATGTTGGACAGTTCCTTCAACAGACCGAACGTAGTCTTTTTCTTCACGATGTTGAACGCCACGTTTCTTGACAAAGTCAACCGCATCAACGCCCTAGAGCCTGGCAATCCTTGAGTTTCCACTTCTCCTCCGTCATGGATTCCGGCTTCACCCTGGTCAATGGTTCATGAAGAGGGGCTCCCGCCCCCCATAACCCACTGGCAACCTCACCGCGGAGGTTAAACCGCGTAAAAAGTTATATATATTAATCAGGCTCCACAACCTAACATTCCTTTCGTGTCTTGGTGGAGATTTGACTCGGAAAGAAGAGAGTGCAAGCGAAGGGAGTCCATTGGACTCATTTGGAGAGAGAGAGAGAGTGTTAATGCAAGAGGAGGAAAACAAAAGAGTAAAATAAGAACCTCAACATGAATAATATCAAGTCAAATTAACGATCTAATTATCATCATGCAAAGAATCCAAAACACAGTGAATAATATTTTAAAAGTAATAAAATATGATTTCTTAAAACGAATAAAGAAACTAAACCATAGTGATCCTAACTACACGGTACTGCTAAGAAATTTGAGCAAGCAACAAAATGACATGAAAATAATTATGAGTGTCATATTCCAACTCAAACAATCATGCAAGAGGCAGAAAGGCATTGACACAGAGCTTTGCACATTTACAAAGCCATTTTCTAGGACATAACTTATCATAATTTTGAACAAAAAAATAGGACAATGTTAAAGCTAAATCTAATGATAAGTATGACGGTCCAAGCAAGCTGTTACAACCTCCATTTACACCTAACTAACACTCGATTATAAGCACAAGAAAATGGTTCGAACCATTTGTCTCGGCAAGCAGCAGATCAAATAGACAACAATATTTTGTGACACAAATGCAAGAGGAAAGCATGAACATGATTATACATTCACATGCAGATATCGAACAAAACTGTAAGGGCAAAATAATACATATTCTAAGGGACGACAGTTCAAAGCTAACAAACTTTTTCGCCCAATACCATTCAAATAGAAACCATTCCATAAGAGAATCCAAATTCAGATAACAGACACATAAACGAATAAAATCTTAAACAAGAACATTAAGAAGGCAATGGTTTCAATTTGGCATATAAGAGATTAAGCAATAGAATTTTCAGGCTTAATTGAACAAAATCATTTTTCCACCTCAAAGATAATACCTCTTTAGATCAACAAATCTTAACATTATATGAGAACTAATGAGAACAATGAAAATTTAAGAGGAAACAGAGGAGTAAGGATACAATTTTTCATATGCTCAGATTAGAGTTCTAGAAAAGTAAATCTCAGAAACAGTCATTTCAAACCTTTGCCAAACTTGAATCTTAACCAATTATCTACAACCAAGACAAGCTCATACATTTGCCAAGAACAAGGGAAATTAATCATACAAACACTTGCGAGAAGCTATAATATAGCATATAGGAGTAATTTGTGCAAAGAAAAGAGAAAAAAAATGAATTAGTAAATAATCAAGAAGAGGATTGATACTAACTTAACATGTAAACAAAGTCTTAACAACATTTAATAATGAAAACTAAGTCTGCCCAACGTAAGAGGAAGCAAACAAAACAAGGAGTATATCTTCCAATCCTAGTACCTTTGCCTCATATGCAAAATCGAAAAAGAAATAATCACAATTTTAGTTTAAACAAAAGAAAGTCAGCAAATAAGTATGGAAAGCATATGTGAAAGCAATCTAGTGTCAAACTTAAGCTAACAAGAGCTATATCATTTAGAGAAATAAAGGCACCTTCACTGAAGGAACAAAACTGTCATTTAGTCAGCACATGAAATCTTAGAAGCAGAACGTCAAAATTCAATTAGCGAAACTTTCTCGTTGGAATTAAAAAAGACATGACAATAATATTACTTAACCAAAACTAGTTAGAATCAAACAAAACAATCTATTACACTAGGAAGCTATTTCTATGTTTAGTTTTAAAAATGCACATAAAGGTTGCCTCCTAACAAACCAAAGCAACACATTATATGACAATAAGGTGAGAAATTTGAGACATAGAGAATTAACACTATAATAGATTGCAAATAGAGAAGCTATATTCTGACAGTAAACTAGATTTTGCTCTAAACATCGATTCCTTTTGCTAAAATATCCAAATAATAATAATAATAATAATAATAATAATAATAATAATAATAATAATAATGAGCTGAACACTCTAATTCATGTTAGATTTCATTTAAGTCTTTAAACTGTTTAAGCAAATAAGACTAAGAAAGTGCGAACCATTAAGGATCATGAAATGAAATGAGACACATTTTAGTCAAGGTAAGCTCACTTCATACATGGAACACCATTATCACAGTGTAGGAGATCATGTCTATTAGAAGCATAAAGCACTAATATCCAAGGCTACGTAAGCATGAAAACAAAACTAAGACATGCAAAATGAGAAGTGGAAACTCAAACAAATATGAAAGGAGAAGTCTGAATAGCCTGCAAATTTGAGAAAATAGAAGTTAAAAGGGCATATGCAGACGAAGCACAAGAAAATAGTATTGGGTACCTGTACGCGTCTCCTCGTGTGAAGAAGAACCCATATAGGAGGGTGTTTTGGTATTGTTGCGTTTCTGGGTCAATCACGAAGAAGATGAACAAGGTCGGGTCGTCTGGGTGTTTCTGTATACCTGTGTATTGGAATTGTGGGATGGGTTTTCTTTTGTGAAAAAATAAAAGTGGGTCGGGTACGGGTTTTAAAAAAAGGGAAATTTTTCAAAATGTCAATATTTTAGTATTTATGAAGGATCATTAGCATCACTTTCAATATTTAGTAAAAATGTCAAATTTTAGTTTGTTATGTATCTTATTTATGTTTTTATTATTTGTTTTTATTTAAAAAATATAATTATTTATAACAAAAGGAGAAAATCAAGGGAGAGAATATTTCAAAAAAGCTAAGGATTCTTAATTTTCTCATCAGTTACATTTTCAAATAAAATTTAAATATTTTTCTTTTTTTTTCTCCAGAATTTTTACCTTTTTAAAATTATATTCATTTCACAATATATTCTATTTATATTTATTATAGTTTTTTATTAGTTTGTATTCATCCCAATAGGTATGTCGAATTTATCTATATAGTCATTTAAGAAATATATTTGTATCTTCATATATTTTTTCCCTATATAGTTAATTTTTCATCAAAAATCTTGTATTCATCATACTATTTTTTTGTATTTTATATATTATTATACAAAATTCTAAATACAAAAAACAATAAAACTATAAAATACAAAAATAAATACTAAATGTGGTACATTGACATAACTATAAAAAAAACATAATACAAAATGAATTAAATATATGAAATACGATTCCAAATCTATGGATACAAAATACAATAAAATAATGAAATACAAAAATACATACGTCATGTAAAACAACAACAAAATTCAATATACACTTCCAAATCTATGAATACAAAAAACATCAAAACTATGAAATATACACAGTCAAACTCATATAATGTGTTATATTGACATAACTAACACACACAAAAAAAAAAATAGAACACAAAATACAATAAATATATGAAATACAAAAATAAATACTAACTATAACACAATAAAAATTTCATATACACTTCCAAACGCATTCTAACATGAATTTTTTTGAATCTTAAAAATTACTAAACAAATTAAACTAACATGCAAGACACAGAACATGTAAAAAAAAAAACATCTTCTCCAACAAATTGGTCTTCTTCAACTTCATGGTTATGAATTTGTGTGGGATTTTGCACATCGACGGATTCAGGCATTTTTCTCCGTCGTATATCCTCCTTATAAGCGGAACCTACATTGTTGTTTAATTCTTGAGTGAAAAAAAATTAAATGATGGAAAATCGGAAGAACTTTGATTATTTTGTCTAATAACTCTAGTAACTCTCTTGAAAACGTCAATTGAAGAGAGAATTATGTAGTCTCAAACCCTAAAAAATAATTTAAGGACAACAACAAAATTAAAAAAAAAACACTAAAATCAGTAAGTAAATAAATAAGGAATCTGAAAAACATAATACCCAAATCAATGTTAATTTTCAAATCAAATCTTGCAACGAAATTAAATGAGAATAGTAGAAAATATTAATATATTCAATCGAAAATCTGTGGAATTGATTTGGAAGAATGTTAGAGAGAGAAATTAAAAAGAAGAAAAAGAAAAGAGAGAAATCTGGAAATTTGATTCGGAAGAAAGAAAGAGACAGAAATTGATAAACTTAAGAAAAGAAAGAAAAAAATTAAAATGACATTAATATTTATCCAATTACATAAATATAGGAAAATGTGTAATCTATGAGAGAGAAAGAAAAGTTGTAAATAATGAGAGAGAAAATATTAATAATATCATAATAATTATTTATTTTTAAAATAATGACATTTTTGACATGTTTACTAATATTATTAAAGTATGGATATTATCACTAAATAAGTTGATTTTTTTGACTAGTTACCTAAATTTTCCTTAAAATAATGGGCTGAAGGAATCAGAAAATGGAGAATTTGTTGAGGTGTTGGGCTGGTTGGAAAATGGAAGCAAAAAAAATTGAGTGAATTAAAAAGTTGGGCCAAGATTTTGGGAATGGCGAATTGTGAAGAATATAGCCAAATTGAGTTTAATTTGTAAAATCGGCTAAAATCTAAATAAGATGAATTTAGATAAGATTAATTAACAAGCTTCTTAAATTTAACAAATTAAAATAATTAACTTCATCAAACTATTCATTCAAAAATATTAACTATAATTTAAACTAAACTAATAAACAAAATATTTATGTAAAAGCAAAATCTTTTTTCAGATGATTTTTGAAATATTTACAAAATGTGATAATTATATATAAAACATATATATTACATAAAAAATTATAAAAAAATGTTTAAAACTATTTAAAATATCTTTAAAATATTTTGAATTTTATAAAATCAGTTATTTCAAGTCATTAAGAATATAAGAAATTCGAAATTTAATTCCAATCATGAAGGGTCAAAATTGAGTGTCAACAATAATATTACATGATGTTAATATAACTACTCGTTAATCAAATTCACAAATAAAATTATCTTTATAATATTTAGGGAAAATATCCAAGTACCCCCTCAACCTGTGTCCGAAATCCCAGAGACACACTTATACTATACTAAGGTCCTATTATCCCCCTGAACTTATTTTATATGTAATTTTCTACCCCTTTTTAGCCTACGTGGCACTAGTTCAAAAAAAAAAGTCAACTATCGTTGGGCCCACAAGATAGTGCCACGTAAGCTAAAAAGGGGTAAAAAATTATTAATAAAATAAGTTTAGGGGGGTAATAGGACCTTAGTATAGTATAAGTGTGTCTCTGAGATTTCGGGCATAGGTTGAGGGGATACTTGGGCATTATCCCTAATATTTATTATGTTTTTCAAGTAAAAGTATAAATATCTAAATATAAATACTAACCTAATTGTTAATTTTGAGTTTGAACACTATCTAATTTTAAATTTTAATATAATATTATATTTTTTAATTAATTTTTATCGACCCATGGGCCGACTCTATTAATATTTCTCAGGCCCCACAAATCAACAGTTTTATTCAGGCCGGACTAAAAAATACTTTTCTTAAATGGGCTCCAAAAATTAGCCCACCCCTATTAAATCCTGGGTTAGGCCAGGCCGGCCCAACGGGCCTAGCCCATATTGGAGGACTCTATTTTTTATGGATATTTTTGTTTGTATGATTTGCTTATCAATATACAAACATGATAAGTATATACAATTTTTTATAAATTTAAACAAGGGATAATGCAGAAGTACCCCCTCAACCTATGCTCGAAATCTCAGTGACACACTTATACTATACTAAGGTCTTATTATCCCGCTGAACTTATTTTATTAATAATTTCCACCCCTTTTTGCCTACGTGGCACTATCTTGTGGGCCTACGCTTGTTGACTTTTTTTCAATCTAGTGCCAAATAGGCCAAAAAGAGGTAGAAAATTACTTATAAAATAAGTTCAGGGGGTAATATGACCTTAATATAGTATAAGTGTGTCTCTATCTCTGGGATTTCGGGCATAGGTTGAGGGGGTATTTGTGCATTTTCCCTTTAAACAAATCAAATATATCAACATGATGATTATATACAAGTTATGGTAACTATATACAAATTCTGAATTTATACAAGTAGCAAGTTGAATTATACAAATGGACGTGGGTCACGTAATTATGATTGTAAGTTAAGTAAAATGTAGCTATGTTAACTAAGTAACTAGTATATGTTAGCTTATCCGTGTAATTTTCATCTAATTGAGATTACACTATCATAAATAAAAAATTTAGCATAAGAATTAAATTTCCGCTATATTATATTTAACGATAATAATAAATATTAATATTTAATTAACACTCTATATAAATATTGCTAAAAACTTTAGTAATTCTAAATATAATGATATTATCAACTCATTGATCATTAAATAATTCTGCAGAAGAAAATAATTCAATCATCTTACTTATAGAGAATTCAATCATCTTACTTATAGAGATGGATTTTAGAAGACCAGAATCTCCCTCCCTAACCACTAAATATCACTTTGCTATTGTGTGAATCAAGATATGTTTTTCTTGACAATAGTTTTTTTTTATGTGGATCGAGTTACTAATTGAACTAGATTATCCATATTCTCCCACCTCCATTATTATAATGAAGCACATGTTAATCACTTTCAAGGCAACCACAGTGTGTATATATATATATATATTATTAATCCATAAAATTGTGAAGAAATTTTTTCATGTAATTAACAGTCTGCCAATGAGAAAAAGAAAAACTAATTTGATATTTAAAATTAATTTGAACTTGCAAGATTAATATGTGGCTTTATCAGGGGCGACTATGTCATGCCCCGAGCTATTCCTGAGACGCGGACATGAAATCTAGGGCCACAAGTGATCTCATGCTAACTATGTTGGCATATCATGAGCATACTAATATAAATAATAAACGGATGCGGAAGGTAACTCATAATTATAATGAAAAGAAGGGAATATCCATATGCTAAAACTGATATAATATGAAGACTGATGCGCTTAATACAATGAAGTTACTAACTCAACACTAAGCTTAAACTAACTATGGCTGAGATAAGCCTCTAACTGACTAGAAATACTGGTACAAGCCCCAACTAAATCTAGCACAAACTGGAATTAAAAGACTAAATACTGAAAAAGAAACTCATGACTATTGTCCTTGGAGAATGAGGACTCACAACTGAATCTGCTGAACTGAAGATCGGAAATCGATCTATGCGTGATCTGGATGCTGAGAACCTGAACCTACATCACGAGAATATGTAGCGCACATATGCGCCAGTACTTGAAAGGTACCGAGCATGTAGGATAGAGTAAAGCTGAAATAAAAGATAACGGAACAAGCACAAAAGCAAGTATAATAATCTGAACATGATATGCTGATATTCTGAGCTAACTGAATGCAATGACCAATTTATACCATGCTGAAAGTGAATAGTGAATATACTGATATATAGTCAATGCAAGAGAGTTTGACTGAACTGTGGGAGCTACTAATAACCGATAATATAACCACATGAGCTAAATGTGGAGTCCGATGTATATGCCCCACCGAGAGGACCCAATATAACCTGCCAAAGGTAGAAAGGCATGTTGGCGTGATCACTAAACTGATTGTCCACAGAGGGGACTTACAACCTACTTGTCTAGTAGTTCTGGGACTAATTTGGGTACTTTGAACCTTATTCAAACTCAGTATTATGCGACTCCCATTGATTCATGTGATTAGCTGATTATGACGTAGTTTCAATAAATATTGGATATCTCAAAACTGAACATGCAAATTGAGAATGCAGCAATTAATATGGTAATTATGCATTTATAACTAAGGCATGTATATCTAAAGTAACCGAAACATCTGACCTAGCTTGTGTAATTCAAGAACTAAAGAAATACATAGCTAGGGTTCTAAAATTCATGCAATAAACTGAATAATAACATGATAATCTTATTTGGAACATATAACTAATAAGTTCACGAGGTTCTAGAAACCCTAGCTCTAATCATGATATGGAAATCAAAAATCTGACTGAAAACCAGGGACTCAATGGGTTAAAGGAACCCACTAGTGAAATCCTACATACATGGTGATGAAATTTACAGAGAAGCACTTAGATTTCGGGGCTGGAACTGTTGGAAACTTGCTTCGTTCTTGAACTAGGGTTATTGAGCTTTTTCTCCTTTCTTGCTTCTAATTTTCTAACTTTTGATTTATGATTTTGACTTAGGGAAGTTTTAATTATGTTTCTAGACTTAAACTGGACTAATATCAATTGATTTAAGGTCAAAAAGATGTATCTTAAGGTTTAAACAAAGTGACAAACGACCAAAAGACCCCTGTGTATGTTGCTATCGGACCAAACGACGACCAGGACTGACGGTCTGTCGTTTGGTCCGTAGGTTGGGCCTGTTAGAGAAGCCTTTACTAAAACGGGTATAACATTTTACTCGGAGGTCTGATTTTAGCAAGGTTGGTGGCTATGTAAAGCTACTTCAATTATCATCTGTAGGTAGGTCATGGGACACTTAATTCATTTTGTTCTAAGAGTTATGACCACTTGAAGTTGACTAATCTGAACTTCCCCCTTAACTGTCTGCTAAGTCCACCCTACGGTCAGACCTACGGATCGTGGGTCCACCTACAGACCGTGTTGGTCATACGTCTCTCTTGTCAGAGAGTGGGTGAATGGGGTCTCAATCGACGATCATAAACTACGGACCGTAGGTTCGTCCGTTGACCAAGACTTAACCAATTTTCCTGGGCTGAGATTGTTGGGAGTTTCCGACCCCATTGATGGATGTATAGGATGGATTGTGGGTCAGGCTACGGTCCGTCGATGCCACCGTTTGTTGCACCTGCTGATTTTTCTATAAAGCTAATTTTTGGCCTATTTTGGATACGGGGTATTACATTATCACCCCCTTGGGAACATTCGTCCTCGCATGAAGACTAAACTAGCTAGAATAGAGGGAGAGAGATGCAAACCCTACTACTAAACACTGAGAACTGAGTTTGACTGAATTGAGTTCCGAGACCATCCAAATACGCTAAAAATGCAAGTACCAACTGTGATAACATGATTCCAAGACTGAATTTATTCATGAATGACAGAAAAACTTTAGAGGAACTATTATCTCAAACTGGAGTGGGATCAGAAGGGAAGAGGTGAGAATACTTGGCTTTCATGGATGCTTCTGCTTCCCAAGTAGCTCCCTCTACGGACTAACTCCTCCATAAAATCTTTACTGAAGCGACTTCTTTGTTCCTCAACCTTCTAACCTGACGGTCAAGAATATCAACTGGTACATCCTCATAAGAAATATTATCTTTGACCGCCACACTCTCTAATGACACTATAGAGGCTAGGTCACCCACACACTTCTTCTAGAGTGAGATGTGGAAGACCGGATGCACTGCTGCTAATTCTGCTGGCAACTCTAACTCAAAAGGCACCTTGCCAACCCTTTTCAAGATCTTGTAAGGGCCTACATATCTAGGACTGAGCTTCCATTTCTTTCCAAATCTCATCACTCTTTCATAGGTGAGACTTTCAGAAAAACCCAATGATCAACTTGGAACTCTAGCTCCTTTCTCCTTACATCTGCATAAGATTTCTGACGACTTTGGGTTGTCTTAAGTCTATATCTAATGAGTTTCACTTTCTCCATACCATAAAGGACTAAATCTGTACCTATCAAAGTTGCTTCACCTACTTCAGACCAACCAACAAAAGATCTACATCTACGCCCATATAAAGCCTCATAAGGGGCCATCTGAATGATGGAATAGTAGTTATTATTGTAGGCGAACTCAATAAGAGGAAGGTGATCATCCTAACTAACTTTGAAATCAATCACACAACATCTCAACATATCCTCTAAGGTCTGAATGGTACGCTCATCCTGCCAATGCGTTTGTGGATGAAATGTTGTACTAAGGTTAACTTGAGTACCAAGACCCTTCTGAAATGAATTAAAGAAATGAGCGGTAAAGTGAGGAACTCTATGTGAGATGATAGACAAAGGAACCCCATGAAACCTCACAATTTCATTAATGTAAAGCTTGGCATAGTCCTCTGCCAAATATGAAGTCTTGACCACCAAAAAGCGAGAAGACTTAGTCATCCTATCAACTATTACCCCAATTGAGTCATGCTGTCTGCGAGTACGCGATAACCTTGTGATAAAATCCATTTTGATCACTTCCCACTTCCAAGTAGGAATGTCGATCTCTTGAGTCATACCTCCTGGTTTCTGATGTTCTACCTTGACTTGCTGGCAATTGGGGCACTTTCTCACAAAGTCTGCTATATCACTCTTCATGTCATTCCACCATTAGACTTCCGGCAGATCGCGGTACATCTTAGTGGTACATGGATGAATAGAATACCTAGAGTTATGGTATTCTGAAAGGATATGCTTTCTCAACTCACCCACATCAGGAACACACAATCTACCCTGGTATCGAAGTACACCATCTCCCCCTTGGGAGAAAACCTCCACTTTCTGATTGTGGACTGCATTTTTAAGTTCAAGAAAAATTGGATCACTATCTTTATTTTCCTTAACCTCCACTACCAAAGAAGATTCTGCCCCATTTTGAACTGTTACAACACTATCTGATATGCTCATAAGGCGAACTCCTAAACGAGCAAGCCTGTGAACATCCTTCACTAGCTCCTTCCTTTCTTCCTCAATCTGGACTACACTACCCATACATAATCTACTAAGAGAATCTGCTACTACATTCGCCTTACAAGGATGATAATGCACACTAATATCATAATCCTTAAGGAACTCAAGCCATCTCCTCTGGCAAAAATTCAGCTCTTTCTGGGTGAACACATATTGAAGGCTCTTATGGTCAGTGAACACATCTACATGAACACCATACAAGTAGTGTCTCCATATCTTGAGTGCAAACACCACTGCTGCAAGCTCGAGTTCATGAGTTGGATAGTTCTTCTCGTGCATCTTAAGTTGTCTAGAAGCATGCGCAATAACCTTATGTCTCTGCATCAACACACAACCTAGGCCAACTCTAGATGCATCACAATAGATAACATAACCATCTGAACCTTCTGGTAGAGTCAAGACAGGAGCTGTAGTCAATCTTGTTTTTAATTCTGCAAAGTTTTTCTCATAATCATCTGACCATTGAAACATGACCATCTTTTGCATCAACCTAGTCAATGGCGAGGCTATGGAGGAGAATCATTCCACAAACCTTCTATAATAACCTGCTAGACCTTAGAAACTTCTGATATCTACAACATAGGTAGGTCTGGGCCACTGTTTCACTGTATCTATCTTTTGTAAATCCACTCGTATCCCTTCAATAGATACAATGTGACCAAGGAAAGCAACGGATTGTAACCACAACTCACATTTGCTAAACTTAGGGAATAATTGGCGATCCTTGAGAGTCTGTAAAACAATTCTCAAATAACTCGCATGTTCTTCCTCATTCCTAGAGTAAATGAGGATATCGTCAATGAAGACGATAACGAACAAGTCCAAGTATTTCTTGAACACTCTGTTCATCAAATCCATGAAAGTTGAAGGAGCATTGGTTAGTCCAAACGACATAACTACAAATTTGTGATGACCATACCAAGCTCTAAATACTGTTTTCGGAATGTCACTATCCTGACTCTAAGCTAATGGTATCTCAATCGGAGGTCTATCTTTGAGAAGTGACTAGAACTCTGAAGTTGATCAAACAAGTCATTAATCCTGGGAATGGGATACTTATTCTTGATAGTGACCATGTTCAATTATCTATAGTCAATGCACATTCTGAGAAAACCATCTTTCTTTCTTACGAACAACACTGGTGCACCCCATGGTGAAATACTAGGCCTAATGAAGCCCTTATCTAGAAGGTATTTCAACAGATCTTTCAACTACTTAAGATCTGTTGGAGCCATTCTGTAAGGAGAAATAAAAATAGGCTGGGTAAATTGAAGGAGATCAATTCGAAAGTTGATTTCCCTTTCGGTAGGGACTATAGGAAGATCTTCTGGAAATACTTCTAGAAACTCATTGACTACTGGAACTCACTCAGTAGTTGGGTTTCAGAGCTAGAATCCTTAACCCGAACTAGATGATAGAGATAACCCTTAGAGATCATCTTTTTGGCCTTCAGGTTAGAGACAAATCGACCCACAGGTGCTAAACTACTACCCTTTCATTCTTAGATAAGTTTATCTGAAAACTAAAAATGAACAATCCTGGTTCTACAATCAACTGAGGCATAACATGAATGTAACAATCCATGCCTAGAATGACATCGAAGTCTACCATTTCTAACTCTACAAGATCTGGTGAGGTGACTTTCTGAGATACTGTGACAGGGCAATTTCTGTATACCCGTCTAGATATAAGTCGGTTACCTACTGGAGTAGAGATGGAGAAAGATTTTGAGAGAGTTTCTGGACTAACACTAAATTGACCTATTATACTGAGTTACAAAAGACAAATTCATCACTGTTGTCTTTCCACTTAGTGAATTCCCATATGTGAGTCACATCCATAAGCTGGTAGGATGCCAGTTTCACCTATCACTACCAGTTACTTGCATCACACCAAATATTTTCTTGACCTCATCAATGAACTTCATGGGTCCTTACCAACCTGTGACCCTAAAAACTAAGGCGGATTCATCCTAACAAAATCACAAACTCTGACTGCCACTTATCGATCATTTCTATTAGTAGGAACTTGAACTTTTTGATTGTTCTTGTTGGTCATACTCTGAGCCAAAAACTGAATTGGCGTTGTGAAATTCTAAATTAGAACTTCCTTATCTGGTACTAGAGGAAATGCATTAGCATTGCGTGCATTAGCATTCCGTGCCTAAGCTCCACGAGAAGGCATGATCTTAAGCACACAACGTCGAGTTAGAATGGAATCAGATCATACCTTACGCATGATAAAAGTAATAAGAAAGTGAAGTTTTTTGTAAAACACTTCATAGTTTCCCTATAATTAGATGTGATGCACTTCACACCCATGAAAAGGACTCTACTTAGTGCGGCTTTTCACACATCCTAGGACACTTAAAGCTACAAAGTTTTATCATGCCCCGAGCTACCCTCGAGACGCAGACACGGAACCTAGGGCCACAAGTGATCCCAAGCTAACCCTGGTGGCATGATCATGAGCATACTAAAGATAATAAACTGATGCGGAAGCTAAATCATAAACTATAATGAAGAAGATGGGGAATACCCATATGCAAAATCTGATATAATACGAAGACTGATGAGTTTAATACAATGAAGTTACTAACTCAACACTAAGCTGAAACTAACTATGTCTGAGATAAGCCGCTAACTAACTAGAAATATTGGGACAAGCCCCAGCTAAATCTAGCAAAAATTGAAACTAAAAGACTAAATACTGAAAGGGAACTCATTACTATTGTCCTCGGAGAATGAAGACTCACCACTGAATCTGCTGAACTGAAAATTGGAAATCGATTGATGCGTAATCTGGATGCTGAGAACCTGAACCTACATCACGAGAAGAGTAACACACATATGCATCAGTACTTGAAAGGTACTGAGAACGTAAAATAGAGTAAAAATGAAATAAAACATAACTGAATAAGCACAAAAGCAAGTATAATAATCTCAACATGATTTGCTGATTTTCTGAGCTAACTAAATACAATGAACAATTTATACCATGCTGAAACTGAATACAAAATATACTGATAAATGGCCAATGCAAGAGAGTCTAACTGAAATGTGGGAGCTAATAATAACCTATAATAAAACCACATGAGCTAAATGTGGAGTCCGATGTATACGCCCCATCGAGAGGACCCAATATAACCTGCCAAAGGTATAAAGGCATGCTGGCGTGATCACTAAACTGATTACCCACAGAGGGGACTTACAACCTACTTGGCTAGTAGTTCTGGGACTAATTTAGGTAGGGTGAACCCAAGTCCAACTCGGTATTATGTTACTCCCATTGATTTATGTGATTAACTAATTATGACTGAGTTTCTATAAATACTGGGTAGCTCAAAACTGAACATGCAAACTGAGAATGCAATAATTAATATGGTAATTATGCATTTATAACTGAGGCATGTATATCTGAAGTAACTGAAATATCTAACCTAGCATGTGTAATTCAAGAACTAAAGAAATACATAGCTAGGGTTCTGAAATTCATGCAATAAACTGAATAATAACATGATAATCTGATTTGGAACATATAACTAACAAGCTCATTAACTTCTAGAAATCTTAGGTCTAATCATGATATGGGAATCAAAAAACTGACTGAAAACTAGGGACCAAATGGGTTAAAGGAACCCACTAGTGAAATCCCACATACCTGGTGATGAAATTCACGGAGAAACACTTAGATTTCGGGGCTGGAATTGCTTAAAACTTGTTTCGTTCTTGAACAAGGGTTCTTGAGCTTTTTCTCCTTTCTTGCTTTTAATTTTCTAATTTTGATTTATGATTTTGACTTATGTAAGTAATAATTATATTTCTAGACTTAAACTGACTAAAATCAACTGATTTAGGGTCAAAACGATGTATCTTAAGGTTTAAACAAAGTGAGAAAAGACCAAAAGACCCCTGGGTAAGTTGTTGTCGGACCAAACGACGACCAGGACTGACGGTCCGTCGTTTGGTCCGTAGGTTGGGCCTGTTCGATAGGCCTTTATTAAAATGGACATAACTTTTTACTGAGAGGTCTGATTTTAGCGAGGTCGGTGGCTATGATAAGATAACTCAATTATCTATCTGTAAATAGGTAATGGTACACCTATTTAATTTTGTGGTAAGAGTTTCGACCATTTGAAATTGACTCAACTGCACTTCCCCATTAACTATCTACTAATTCCACCTTACGGTCATACCTACGGACCGTGGGTTCACCTACGACCGTGTTGGTCATACGTGGTACTTGTAAGAGAGTGGGTGAATAGGGTTTCAATCGTTGGTCATAGACTATAGACCGTAGTCTGACATACAGACCATATGTCCGTCTATTGACCAACACTTAACCAACTTTCTTGGGCTGAGATTTTTCGGGAGTTTTTGACCCCATCGAAGGATGTGCATTAGGATCGTGGGTCAGGCTACGGTCCGTCGATACCACTGTTAGTTGTACTTGCAGATTTTTCTGTAAAGCTGTTTTTTGGCCTGCTTTGGATACAGGGTGTTACAGACTTAACGTAATTCGAGGCCTAAAGTGAAATTAATTAGAGGCTTAAAATTTAAATAAATTTTATCAATATTTATTTATTTTCCTAAATTTTTAGATGTGTTTTATTCGTTAATATCATTTTTATAAATGATTTTTTCAAATACCTTTTTAATTATTATTTTTAGGGATAATGTCCAAGTACCCCCTCAACCTATGTCTGAAATCTCAGAGACACACTTATACTATACTAATGTCCTATTACCCCCCTTAACTTATTTTATTAATAATTTTTTACCCCTTTTTAGCTTACGTGACACTATCTTGTGGGCCCAACGATGGTTGACTTTTTTTTCGAACTAGTGCCACGTAGGCTAAAAAGGGGTAGAAAATTACATATAAAATAAGTTCAGGGGGTTATAGGACCTTAGTATAGTATAAGTGTGTCTCTGGGATTTCGGGCATAGGTTGAGGGGTTACTTGGATATTTTCCCTTATTTTAAGCAAGACTTTATTAATTCAACATTGAAAAACATTATTTTATTGAGACAATTATTATATGAATCAATAATATAGATCTATAAGTAACAAGTTGATAAATTTCAAATAAGATAAGAGTTTAGATTCATAGAATCTGATTTAAAAAGTTGATAACTTGGTCTACCCTACTTTAATATGGAAAGTTACGAAGAAATAAAAGAATATTTATAATTTACTTTCTTCAATACTTTTCATCTATTGATTCATATTTTTAATAGAATATCATTCTAACTATCAAAGACTTGAAGAAATAAAATGCAAAGGGAGTTGAAAAGGATAAATAATGTCATATATCATATATTATTATAAGTGGGAAGATTCAAAGCTCAAAGTTGAATTACCATTTTACCCTTATATTAAAATAATTTAAACAAATGTTAGAAAATATATTTAAATATTTAATAAATAACTCATTTAAACCAGCGCATGAATCAAATTCACGTTAATAATTCATTTCTCTTTTGTTGTAAAAATAATTTGTATTTGAAGAGTTTTTTAAAATAAATCTGATATGGACTAAAATCATCGAACTAATTTAGGGTAAATTAATTTTACCTACTCAAAAGTATTCCTAGCTACTGCTATAAAATACTTAGCATGGTCTTCATGTAAGTGATAAGAGGATGATGAGAGTTTATAAAGCAAAAAATTAGTCTTGCTCAACATTTTGTATTGCAGTAATTTTCTTTTGTTTTTATCCATTCCGCCTTGTCAAGCTTTTGTATTTTGTACATCCTTTTTTAATATTTTGATCGATATGCGTTCTTATGATTTTGTTTTCTATTGGAATATCTTGCGTCCTATATGAAAATTAGAGTTATACAATATAATTCATGTTTTGCTATATTTCTTAATTATTGATGAAATTCATAATGAAATATTAATTAGTTAATTTGATATGTGACTAGCGATAGAGTGCCTTACTTTAGTTTAAATATATTTTTGAGATTATTATTTATTAGTAGTGAGAGGAATTACTCAATAAGAAAAATCACATATGATTTTTAAAATGTATTTTTATTTGACTTTTCGTTTATATTGTATAATCTATTGATCTTATTTGTCTATTATTTATTTGTGGAAACATTGATTCTTCAAATTGAGCATATATCTAGAATATAAACATTCATTCTTCAAATTGACCATATATCTAGAATATAAATATTCATTTTTCAAATTGAGCATATATCTAGAATTTGTCATTTTGAAAATTTTGTGTTGCTCCTTTTATATTAATTATTCAAAGATAAATTTTATGAAAAAAAGAGTATTATTCTTTTCTCTTCATAAATCATATATACAATATTTCTCTTAGGTTTAAAAGAAGATGTACAGGTAATACAATAATAAAAATAATTAACATAATAATTATGATGATGGTTGCAAGTGTGTTTCGTAATATATCAAGCATTTATATCATTTCCATATGTACCAAATTGATTATATCTTTTAGAACTTATAAATTGTATGCATCAAATTTCTATCTACTATGATGAGAAGTTAGTTATTGTTGATGTAAAATTTTAATTATGGCTGGAAAATTGTGAAGTTTGGTCTCCAAATTATTGGCTTGACCCATAAGTAGTTAAGTAGTAATAGTCAAAATTAGAATGTCTGCTTTTGGCTTAGAGATATTATTTTATTTAAGAGAATGTGATATTCTTCTGCCTAATTATTGAATGTTAATTATTATTTATACTCATAATTTTTTAAAATGAAAGTTGAATATGAAGATCCTCTCCACTATTCTGTAAAAACACTTTCAGATTAAAATTTCAACATGCTTTTTAAGAATCAATTTACAAAGATTTATGTTATGTGCATAATTCAACATGAGAAAAAAGAGAATGAGAAACTACAAATGAAGGATAACAAAAAATTCCTCATTCACCTATAGAACTAAAAATGCTCATTAATCCATCTTTTTTTTGGGTCTATTTTTACCCTTAAAATTAAGTGTCTTTTATTTTTTAGTTATTTTAATTTATTACGTGACATCCTATTGAATAAACTTGAATTCAACTCATTAAATTTTGCCCCATCCATCCCTGCCCATAATTATAGCCTCATGATCCAAACCCAATTAATATAGGAATAATGACAAAAATCTTACAAATAAGTTTATTTATTACCATTATCCCCTATAAGTTTTACAAATCTCCAAAATTCCTCATTTTTCCCTTAAGTAAAAAATGTCATTAATGTATTCGACCCTCCATTTAATATATTAGCACATGTATTGGACCCTCTTTTTGATGTATCAGCACTTTAATTATTTTTTGGTCATTAATATATTTGAAGCCTTCATTAATGTATCCGATCCTCTTTCAATGTATCAGCGCATGTATTCGACCCTCAGTTTAATGCATCAGCGCTTTGATTTTTTGGCCATTAATGTATCTGACCTTCTTTTTAATGTATCAACGCTTATATTATTGTATTTCTTTGATGGATTTATGCAATTATAAACTTTTAAGGGATAGATTGTAATTTTACATTAAAAGTATGTGATTTCTGTAATTTGTCCATTAATATACTAGTTGTTCACTTGTGAAGTCTAACTGAAATTGAATAATTTTTTCTTAGTGGAAGAAAATGCTGATAAATGCAAAAAGTTACATGGTTGATGAGAGAATAGAATAAGGAAAACAAAGAGGACTATGAACCAAAAGTGGTTTCGTTCGGGCCTTACCACTATGGAAAGGAGAAGCTCAAGATCTTTGAGAATTTTTGAACCCGTTTTTTTTTTTAAAAAAAAAGAGTATCTTTTAATTGGGTTCGGGTCATGAGATTATCAGAGGTGAAGTGTGACTTTTGAGTTTGGGGGTTCTTAATTACAAGTAAGACTTCGATCTCAAGCTAATAATAACCATCAAACTCACTAACAAGTACCCATTTTAAATATATTTATTTAACTTTCTAGTACAAATACAAGATTAAGGAAAATATTATTAGATTTGTCGAAACCCACATACCCCACCTAACTCTGCTTCTTGCGTGTATCAAGTGGGTTTCAAACTCATATGTAAGGAACACATGTTTTTTAAAGTAGCATAAACACCACTGGGCCATTCTTATATATATATATATATATATATATATAGGTTCGCATCTATATAACTATATATTTATTTTGAATTTTTAGAACAAATGCAGAATCTATGGAAATTAACTGGATTTACGCCAATTTGTAATATTACGTCTACATCATACTTTGGGCCGCAGATACATATATGTGCCTCATGTAGATATATGTATATGAGATATAACTAAAAATCATTAATTTATGATTGTGTCTAATTAAGGGATATAATTGAAGACATTAATTAAGAAGAAATTATACTTGTAGCAATGTGACGACTAGACTCGATTGTTATGAGTAAGACAATAGTGAAAGAATTTGGACAAAAAAGCTTTTCAGATAGCGACTTAAATATTTTTAGTCAGGCTAGCTTTAGACGGAATCTGGGTGTCACGACCGGGGGGGCACCCTTTAGACGTAACCGGCGTCGTGTCCTCGGAGAGGACTAAAACTAGCCTCTTAACATTCATCAATATATTTAATAGGTTAATAATGCGGAAAAATTAAAACTTTTATATATTGAGGTTTACATAGACCTCTCACACACTACTGATGGAGTTTACTCAGTCTCCTCGCATACGAAGCTTACATAAGCTTCTCGTTTAGACAATATAATCAACATATAAGGATTTAGTCTAATAATAACGTCTCACATTTAACCATCTAAGATGAAGTATAACATTCGGGATATCCCTCACACAAATCTATAATTGCCACATAGGGCTTACAACAATATCTTCAACAATATGAAAGAAAGAATGTTTGTAGACTATAGCAAATCCGACTAGGCTAGTTAGAAGGCACCATCCTCGAATATTGAGGACTCACCAATTGACTTGGTAAATATGTCCAACTCTCCTTGCAATTGACCTTGATACCTCAACGGCCCGAACCTACATATTTGTAGAAACATAAAGAATATGTGTTAGTACACCACTTGTACTAAGTATGAATAGATGCACATAAACCATTTGAAATCATGTTAAAAAGGATGTTTTTCTCAAGTCATGCTAAGTACCTTTTGAAAGCCTTAATGCACAAATAAGAGCATGTGCAAGCTAATGATCACATATTTTTTAAGACAAATCCATATGCAACACAAGACCAACATCATCAATGAAGTCAAGGCAACATGGACACTATCAACATAAGGTCATATCAACATGAATAGTAGCAAATCAAGACCATAGCCAAAGTAACTCCAACATAATTTCATAATAACAATACATGCACAAGAGTTCATATCATCATATCTCATAAGACCCTCACCAACAATCCCATCCCAAGCATACAAGTGCAATCTCATGTGAAGTCCCATAACCCACACAACCAAGTAAAGAAGGAAAATGATCATAAGTAATGCCTAAATTCACATAACATAGCATCATGAGTAGTCATCATCATATATGTCAATATAGACCAATAACATATTCATAAGAGAAACTAACATCATATAGGATCATCAACATGTAAAGTCAACATATGCATATAATTAAAATCATAAGAACACCCTCCTTGGACTTCTCTCAAGGACATATAGTTCAATGTATAGGTAGAGTCTCATACCAATACTTATACTTAGAAGAACCCCTTAAGTCACCCTAGTTAGAGTTCACTTTATTACTTTCATTTTATAGTCAAGAACAATCGTCTTAACCGAAAATAAACCATATGAGTTAAACATGGTATTCGGTGTCATGAAACCCTAAACTGAAATAAGGTGGTCTACTTGTCAAGTTAGGACCAATATTAACATTGCATTCTAGGTGGATCTACTAGCTAGTCTTTCTATGGATGCAACATAGTTAAGGAACTAGGAGCTATGTCTTGAACCCTCTACATGCCCATTAGCAATTGGAGCCCTCATCTTATGAGAATTTTTGGTGCATCTCCCTTCTAGGGGAATTTAACACCCATTGGAAAGATCACTCGGTGCCAAACTAAAGTCCCTTTTGAAATGTCACTAAGTCATTTTTTAACAATCATAGCTGAATTTAGGTCACATGAGACTAACCCCCTTGTATAGCGTATCATTTAGCTCGTTAGGAATAGGATGAGAATTTCCTTTCATTACACAACCATCATTAGTGATACCAACATATCATCATCTTATCATCTAAGGCACACAAGAGAAATCATCTTCAAACTTGCATTAATATATCCTCAACATGATATCACATTCAACATAACCATATCATGCCATTATCATAGTCATCATATTATATCTTCCTAACTTAACCACATTAATACTTTAATTGCATTACATCATTACCATTTACAATCCAACAATATTGAAGTAAAGATTAGAGGATCACAAGTCTTACCAAATAGCCTCCATAGACTTCATCAAGAATATTACCCTCAATTCATCACAAGTGTCCAATAACCCACTCATCATCATCATAATATAGTGACTTAAGCAATGACATAACCAATTCTAACAACCCTAATCATATACAAGTCCAATTGATAGCTAGGTATAGGGAAAAGGGTTCATCATGAATTATATTCAATCCCAACAATACATGACCCTAGGCAATCCATAAATGAAATAGAATAGTTAAAACAACTTTAACAATCAATACATTCATCAATTCCCATCAATTCATAAGCAAGATCCATGATTTAGAGAAATTGGGGAAATTAGGGAAAGGACATGATCCAAGCGAAAATCCCATAATTAACATTAATTAATAAACAATCTACACTCAATTAGCCATGGGTAATCAGAACTCGTCACAATTGATCATCAATTTTAAGTTTAGACGAAAACCCATTTGTAGAGAAAAACCCTTGAAATTGGGTGATTTAGAAATCAACTTTGAATGGTCCTCTTGGAGAAAGTAAACCCAAGAGTGATTAATTCATACCTTAATGCAGACTTAATCCACGAAATTTGAGAAGAAAAGTTGAGAACTTGACCTTCTTCTCCAAGATTCCAATGCTCTTCAATGGTAGTTGAGTTAGCAAGAGAATTTAGAGAGAAGTAAGAGATATTTGAGTGGTTAAAATGACTTAAAATTGACCCTTAATCAATATATAGTCACCCTCTAATTACCCAAAATACCTCTCACTTAATTGGGTCTTTTGTGAAGTCAAATTGACTTAAAAACGATGCGAACGAATCTGGAAAGTGGTTGTGCATCACGAGGGAGGTTCCAAATCTTTTTTAATAGAAATTTGGGTCGAGTCAGTGAGCCTCGTGAAGGACTCACGTCCCGAGAAATTTTTGCCTTCTCAGTGATGGCTGCGCGATGCGCAGGCACCTTCACATCTTGGTTGTATGCAGGCTGCTTTGGCAGCCTCTTACCAATGTTCGGGTCCTCTTGAAAGACACTTAGAGTGGTCCTTAGGGAGTCATGACTGGACGTTTTGACCCTATAAACATTATTTTACCTATTTTCTTTCTACAACTTTTAGACTTCATATGACACTCCCAAACCTTTACAAAACACAAGGACGTCTACTAGTTCAATTTTACTAGTTTTCGGACATCAAGATCTTTCTTTGAAATTTAGGATCTACTACTTCTATCAACTTAATTATGTTAGTTTAGGTATGGAAACATCATTTTAATCATCATTAGGCATGTGAGGCTCTAGACTAGGTCAAGGATTTCTGGAGTGTTCATTGGGATAGGAGGTCTAGGGGACATGTGTGAACATGTGGGGTGTGTCATTGAGTTTGGAATGATGCTTCCTTATATCTAAGGTATTAAAGAGTTCATATGAATTTTTAGATTTGAAATCGTGTAATTATAACCCCCTAAATTAATCTTGCCTGGAAGGTTTATTCAGGACATCAAGTGAATAAGTCATGTTGTGAAAATTTGATTTTTCAGAGTTTGAATCTATGAAATTTTGTCGAGTACGCTATAGCGGAAGGCCTCCCACTATAGTGGATTGTGAAGAACACTATAACAGGGTAACTTCCTCTTTAACTGCGCCATAAAGCGAGCTAGGCTGCTATAGTGGGTTAAATCGGAATTTATGCAGAAACAACCTCAAAACTCTTATTTTCTCCACTTTGTGTTCTTGGGGTTGGAAGTGGCAATTTAGGGCAGATTGTACTAGTTTTTCACGAATTTGACTCCTCAACCTCATGCATTGATTCTTAAGCCTTAGAATCTAAGTTATACCATGGGGGGAAGGGCATGATTGATGATGGAAAAAGCTCTAAGTTGGGAAAGTGGATCATATTTTTGGCATGAGGTTAGGATTTGTTAAAAATTCGGGTAATTAATAGGTCATTAGTGATTGATTATTGTTTATATTGGTTGTTTTAGACCAAAAACAAGGCCAACCACTTCTCAAGGGAAAAGATCAGGTTATTTAGAGTTTTTAAAAGGCTTGATTCTAGGTAGTGATTGTTGTATACTTTTGATATATGTATGTTTATGTCACACCCTGAGCTGCACCCTGGACGTGGCCGATACTAATGATCATTATTGGCCTTGAGCAAACCCTTGGACTAGCTTACTTAACTCAGCGGAAGACTTAACTCAATAATAAAACAAGAACATCTTCATAATTACTTAACTTAATGTCTTGGCCAAAATGACACGTAAGTCTCAAATATAACATCTGAAATAAAAGAGACTCTACTAAACTACTAACTATCCGTCTATGAAGCCTCTAAGAATACTTTGATGAATGTTAGGAAAGACCCTACAACATTCTGAAATAGAAAGACTGGAAAGCATAAAAAGGATATTCCAGAATGCAAGAAGGTTTACCACTGACTCTGAGTGCTCAAACTGGATCAATGATACGTTGGATGCTAATCCTGGTTACCTATGTCTGCATCATAAGACGATGCAGGAGAAGTAGCATCAGTACATTGAATGTACAAGTATGCGAGTTGGATTTCTAAACAACAACTTAATCTTCATGAGAATAAGATGAACTTACCTTGACTCTGCTCAACTCAATGTATGTATATAAAACAATTTAAAACACATGCGATATATATAAAGCTTGTAAAACAATAAAACAATTTAGTTCGTTAAAGAAATGCAATAACAAACTCAACTGTACTTATATATGAAAGTAATATAGTTTCTGTGGGAGGTTTTCTAACTCAAAACCACCACTATGAGCCTATGTGGTGATACAACGTCTCGCCCACACTGCTAGAACAGTCCTATACTTTGCCGTCGCATAGAACTCCTCAACTTAGAGGATCCACCAGCTCAACTTACATGATCATCTAACAAGTATAACCCGTTAATACCCATGATGGATACATGGTTTACATGTGTACTTGAGTTAATATGAAATCTCATCCCCACATCGGTGCTCAATACTACTAAAAAAATATACTTTAGCTCATTCTTTTAAAATAATGTCCTTCCTTTGGGTTGAGATAATTTGATCAACACTTTCAGCTTGAAAAATCCCTCTTGATACAACGTTCCCTTTTTGTTCTTCTACAAAACTCTGTCGGGAAATCTCAGTTTCCTCTTAAGTTAAATGTAAAATAATTTACAAAATTTCTAGGGAATACTTAATTCCCTTATATCTTTTGAGAAATGAACTCAACTTTTTACTCTTTACTTGACTTGAATTTTTTTTATCTTAATCAACTCTTTAGGGAATACTTAGTTTCCTTATGTTTCTTTGAAGGAAATAATTCAAATTTTACTCTTTTTTTATAAAAAGTTTAAATAACTCTTGTAAACTTTTAAGAAACTTTACTTTAACTCACTTATAGCTCTAGACTTGACTTCTTAATTTTCTTGACTTTGATCTAACTTCGCTTAAATTGAATTATGAATTCAAGGTTCATGATTCATGTTTATGGATGATTTTATTATGTTTAGACGTACCTTATAGTATTGGAATCGACTAGGAATGATAGGTACATCACTTATGTACTAGTACGAAAAGATAGAGAAAGAACGGGGTCTCCAGGCGTCGTCGGCGCTCTGAGAAGCGTGGAGCGCCAGAGCCTAACGGAGAGGCATCGAGCGCCAGTGCCTGACGGACAATCATGGAGCGCCAGAGTTTGATAGAAAGACTCTGTCTTGAGGCACTCTGGCTGGCGCGACATGACAGATCCAGTCAGACAAAGACTATTTTGAGGGGCTCTGGTAGGCGTGGCGCCCCAGGGTCTATCATATGGGACCTCTGACTTTTCTTCTCTGTTTTTCATATCTAAACCTTCTAAACTTCCATCGATCTTACCCCAATCACTTAGTATCACCAATAACCTCAATACAAAATAGATTAGACCCTAAAAACATCCCGGAAACATGAATATAATCAAGTAAAACGTACTACAACTCAACCAACAAGAATTTAACCGTTGTTCATCAACAATTTTGATGTTCATCATTCAATCTATTAAAAAAATTGATGTGTAGGTGAACTAACCCAACTCAGAAGTATCTCACATACCTTATAGGGATCACCCCTCACGAATTCCACTCAAAGATCTTGGCGTCTTTGATGAATTCTTGGTCTTTTCTTCTTTCACCTTCTTCTCTTCTTTTTTCTCCCAAGCCCTAATCATATTCCAATTTTCTAAGACTGACTTAAGACTCATTTTTACCCCTAATAAACCCTTAAAATTAATTAGGAAATAGTAGGGTGAAAAGACAACTTTACCCTTGCTAAAATCCAAATTGGGACCTTCCTCAGTCTCGTAGCCCAACTTCCGATAGACATATCTCCCTCACCCGATAACGACGATGCACAAACTCGACGATGTTGGAAAGATATCTCCAACGGCTTTCCAATCATATAACGAACTGACTCTAACTCATTCTGAGATAGAATTTATGGCCATTTGAAAATGGTCAAAACTCAATTTTATACTTCGGATATTTTATTGATTTTTTTCCTATTCTTTCCATAAATGATAAACTATAGTTCCTTAGCTTAATCTTGGCTATTACGAGTTACGAGGTGTTACAATATACCTCCTTGGGAACATACATCCTCGAGTGAGATTTCTTTCACTCTGCTAAGGATAGTAACAACAAGTTTAATACTTAACACTCCAAAAGTAATTAACAATCATGCTTACTCATAGTTCATAAAGTACTAAGAAGAGAATTAGTACATTGATCTATATTTTCTCCGGATTCAAAGATATGTGAATATCTCTTCTTCACTTCCTCTTGAGCTTCCCAAGTTGCTTCTTTAACCAATTAGTTCCTACAAATGACCTTAACTGACACAACTTCCTTTGTTCTCAACTTGCGAACTTGGCGATCTAGATACTGACATGGTATATCTTTATAAGACAAACTATCCTTAATCCCAACATTCTCAGTTGGTACAACTAATGAAAGATCACCATACACTTCTTCAACATAGAAATATGAAATACTGTATGAACTGATGCTAACTCTTGTGGTAGCTTCAACTCATAAGCTACACTGCCAACTCTCTTGGATATTTTATTAGGTCCAATATACCGGGGACTAAGTTTCCCCTTATTACAAAATGTCATAAACCCCTTCAAGGGTGAAACCTTAAGATATACCCAATCATCCAACTCAAGCTCTAACGGCCTTCTCCTAACATCTGTGTAGGACTTTTGGCGACTTTATGCCGTCTTCAACCTCTCTTAATTATTTTCACTTTCTCCATATCTTGGTGAACTAGATATGGTCCTATAAACCTTGCTTCACCAACTTCGAACAACCCAATAAGAGATCTGCATCTTCTTCCATAAAGAGCTTCATATGGAATCATTTGGATGCTCGAATGATAACTATTGTTGTAATAGAACTCAATAAGAGGTATGTGATCATCCCAATTCCCTTAGAAATCAATCACACAAGCCTCAACATGTATCCTAAAGTCTGGATAGTATGCTATGCTTGTCCATCTGTCTGAGGATGAAAAATAGTACTTAAGTTCACCTTCGAACCTAAACCATTTTGGAAATACTTTCAGAACTAAGCAATAAATTATGCACCTCTGTCTAAAATAATGGAGACCGGGACTCCTGAACTCTTACTACTTCTTGAATGTACAACTTAACATAATCCTCGGCTGAATGGGTAGTGTTTATCGGCAAAAAGTGGGTTGATTTTGTCATTCTAACGATAATTACCCAAATAAAAGTCATGTTGTTTACGAGACTTTGGGTATCCTGTGATGAAGTCCATATTAATCATCTCCCACTTCCATTACAAAAATTCTTTTTTCTGAGCCAATTCTCCAAGCCTTTGGTGTTCTACCTTCACTTGTTTGCAATTTGGGCACTTGACAACAAACTCAACAATGTCTTTCTTTATACCTTCCCACTAGTATATCCTCTCAAATTGCGGTACATCTTGGTGGAGCCTAGATGAATGGAATATCTAGAGCTATGAGCCGCCTCTATGATCCTCTCTTAAAGTCATCCACCCTAGGTACACACAATCTACCTTGGTACTTCAGCACACCATCTCCCCCTTGTTCAAAAGCCAATACTCTTTGCTTATGATATTCACTTTCAAATCAAATAAAATGGGGTATTGTTCTTGCTTTTATTTAACCTCATATACTAGTGATGATTCAGCCCCACTAGTCACCATTATCCCTCTTTCTGTAGAATCCATAAGACTGACTCCCAGGCGTGCAAGTCTGTGCAAATCTTTAGATAACTCCCTCTTTTCTTCCTTAACATGGGCAGTACTCCCCATGGATAACATGCTTGAGGCATCAACAACCGCATTAGCCTTACCTGCGTGATAAAGAATACTCATGTCATAATATTTGAGTAGTTCTAACCACCTCCTTTGTCTAAGGTTGAGCTCCTTCTGGGTGAACACATATTGTAGGCTCTTGTGGTTAGTGAATATATCCACATGAACGCCATATAAATAGTGATGCCATATCTTCAAGGTGAAAACCACCACAATCAACTCTAAGTCATGGGTTGGGTAGTTCTTCTCATGAACTTTTAACTGTGTGGAGGCATAAGCTATAACCTTGTCTTTATGCATTAACACACAACCCAAACCAACTCTTGATGCATCATATTACACTACAAAACCTTGAGTACCCTCCAGTAAGGTCAAAACTGAAGCAGTAGTCAACCTCTTTTTCAATTCCTGAAAGCTCTTCTCACAAGTTTCAGACCATTGAAAATTTACTGTCTTTTGAGTCAACATAGTAAAAGGAGACAAAATAGATGAAAACCCTTTAACTAACCTTCAATTTTGAACTGCTTCAATCTTTTGGGTTTCGCCTCTAATCCCATCACCTATGTGGCCTAAGAATGCCACGAACTTAAGCCAAAAATCACACTTAACAACTTGGTATATAGTTCCTTTTCTTTCAAAGTCTGAAGTACTATTTTGAGGTGACTAGCATGATCTTCTTCATTCGATAGTATGTCATCAATAAAGATGAAAACAGACATATCTAAGTAAGGCTTGAAGACTCTATTCATAAGATTCATCAATGTTGCTGGTTCATTTGTCAACCCAAAAGACATAACCAAAAACTCATAATGCCATATCTGGTCTTAAAGGTTGTCTTTGGAATATCACATTCTCTGGCTCTTAAATGATGGTAGCTAGATTTGAAATCTATCAAGAATAAAGAAGCACCCTGAAGCTATTAGAAAAGATTATCTATCCGTGGAAGAGGATACTTATTCTTGATGGTCACCTTATTCAATTGGTGGTAGTCATAAACATCATAAGGGAACCATCCTACTTTCTCACATATAAGACTGGAGCACCCCAAGGTGAGACATCAACTTTTTAGGGAATACTTAGTTCCCTTATACTTTTTTGAAAGAAAGAAATCAACTTTTAATCTTTTTTAACTCGAAACTTGAGCCTTAAAAGGAAGTTAAAACGTTTAAATAATACTTTTATAAACTATTAAGAAACTTTACTTTAACTTACTTCATATCTCTAGACTTGACTTCTTAATTTCCTTGACTTTGATCATAACTTCTCTTGAATTGAATTATGGATTCAAGGTTCATGATTCATGTTGATGGATGATTTAATGATGTTTAGATGTACCTTAGAGTATTGAAATCGACTAGGAACGGTAGGTACATCACTTAGGAACTAGTATGAAAAGATATGGAAAGAACGAGGTCTCCAAGCGTCCTTGGCAGTCTGAGAGGCATGGAGTGCTAGAGCTTGATGAAAAGACTTTGGATGGAACAGTGCACCAGAGTCTGTCAAACAGAGGATGTCCTGAGGGGCTCTGGTTGGCGTGGTGCCCTAGGGTTAGTCAGGTGGGACCTCCGACTTTTCTTCTCTGTTATTCATCTGTAAACCTTCTAACTTCCCTGAATCTTACCCCCAATCACTTAGGATCACTAATAACCTAAATACTCAATTGATTAACCTGAAAACACCACATAAACATTAATCCAATCAACTAAAACATATTACAACTCGACCAACAAGAATTTAACCATTGTTCATAAAAAAATTCGATGTTCATTTTTCAATATATTCAAACTTCGATGAATAAAACATATTGGTGTGTGGGTGAACTAAACCAACACAAAAATACCTCACATACCATATAAGGATCATTCCCGAAGAATTTCACTCGAAGATCTTGGCATTCTTGATTAATTCTTGGCCTTTTCTTCTTTATCCTTCTTCTCTTTTCTCTAAGCCCTAAGAGTATTCCAATTTTCTAAAATTGACTTAAGGCTCGATTTTACACCTAATAAACCCTTAAAATGAATTAGGAAATAGTAGGGTGAAAAGACTACTTACCCTTACTAAAATTTGAATTGAGACTTTTCTCAGTCACACAACCCAACTTTCGATAGACATATCTCCCTTAGCCGTTATTGAAAATGCACAAACTCAACGGCATTGAAAAGATATTTCCAATATATTTGCAACTATATAATAAACTGACTCTAACTCATCTGGAGCTAGAAGTTATGGCCTTTTGTAATGACCAAAACTCACTTTTTACAGTAAGAAAATTTTCCAGATTTTTTTTACTATTCTCTCCATAAATGATAAACTTTAGTTTCTTAGCTTATTCAATTATATTACGAGTTACGAGATGTCACAGTTTGCATGTCTACTCTCTGTAGTATTATTTGTGTAATGCAAAGTAGAAAGACAAACAATATGACATCATATTGGTAATCTCTTGCAATGAACTTGTTACTCCGGCTTATGGTTTCAAGTAGTCTAATTAATTTTGCTATGTGATTGTACTTGATTGTTGCTTGACTTAGGTACCAATCCCGTATGCTAACTATAAATAACTTGGGTAACAAACTGGTACACTAACTATAAATAACTCGAGTACCGCGGTGTTATACTAACAATTTGAATTCGGGTTCCATAAGAGGTCTAGATATGTGATTGTGGTTCTATGAGAGAATCAAACATTTGCATTTGTTATCATGTGAGACATGGATCCAGGTATCATTTTTTCATGACATGTAAGTGAGAGTCTATGTGGGTTGTTATTTGTTTTTGTATCCGTTCATCTATGTTACTATATTATAGTGAACTATTTACATTCATATCTTAGGTTAATCGTACGATCCTACCATTACATTATGATTTGTGTGTTGATACTACACTTATTTTTTCCTTGTTGAATAGGTGGAATCTTCCGGGGTCTAATTTAAGACCTCAATTAAGGGGAATTTGATTTTGAATCCAAGGGTGAACTACATCTTTCAGGCTGTCATGGATTCCTCTATTTCTTGTCCATCTCTTCGCACACATAAATTAGAATTAGTTTTATGTTAGTTTGGTGGTTTTCTCAAAGTTTAGTTTAGAAAACATTTCATTTCTAAGAATCCTTTATGTGAGAAAACCCTTTCACAATCATTCCTTCAATGTGTATATGAGAAATCCTCTCATAACACAACAATAACGACATATAATGTTTGCTCTCAAAACAACTTAATCATTTTTATAAGGGAGTGCATATCATCACAGACTCATCTTTCATGATTTAAAAACTTAATCATATTATTAATTCTAAAAAAACATAAATTTCACATATGTTCATGGGATTCAACTTACACATGCATAAAAAAATATAAATCAATCAATAATATCATAATTGAAAAGTTCCATGTCAACTGAAGAAAAACATAACTCAATTAGGGAATTTATGAACCCTGTTGAGGAAAATACTCCAAAACATTGAAATCAATGATGGAATTGGAGACTTGACTTGAAACCCTAGTCTTCTTCTTCAAGCTTCTATAGAGAGCAATATTTGGGATGGCAAACTTGTTCTTCTTTTAGGAATTTCAATAATGAATTGGATTAGAAGACTTTAGGGGTGAAATATTTGTATAAGGTTTCTAATAGAGGGTAAAACAACATTGTATTAGGTTAGAATAATTAGAGAATACCCAAAAAAAACCCTCTAAAAATAGCTACCGACCTTACCAATAGACAGACCTATGGTTCGCTATCAGACCACAAACTTGGTTGGTCGTCGGTGAGTTCAGAGACCATGAATTTTGGACTCTCAATGACGGACCTACGTATGGTCCATGATTCTACCTATGGGTCGTGCATTCTCAGTCGTGGGTCTCAACTTTTCACTCTAAAATTTTTCAAAGTTTAGGGCTCACCTACGATCCCTATGTACGAGTCGTGCAGAGGACAACAAACCATACTGGTGAACCCTAGGAAAGAACTCAAACTTTGACACTTCTGAAAAAATTGGACTAGTCGCCCACGAAGCTACCTACGGGCAGTTGGTGGCACCATTCATTCTGGGAACAGATACTGCAAAATTTGTAATTTTCTTCTTTTTGAATTTGAGGTGTTACATTATCTTCTCTTTAGGAACATTCGTCCTCGAATGAGATTCAAGAAATCATAAGGAGGGTAGGAACCTAATATAACAATTCAACATAGATTCAATCACATAAATGCACATATCCAAGGGGAAACATCAAATCCAAGCTAAAGCATGTTCAAAACATCATATCATGAAGTCTATATGCAATTCATATTCAAATGCACATGAACTTGTAGAAATCAATCAAGTTAACTCATTTTCTTACAATTTAAGTTTTTCATAAATCATGCATAAGGAGGAAATCATGGGAATATCTAAGACAAGTGACACTAAAAGAGTTAACCATGAGGAGCTAAATACCTCACCCTAGAGTAGGGATAAAGAAAAGAGATTAGGATAACGTGACATGATATCCGCCTAGGACTCTAAAAAGCACCCTCAACTAACTTATTCCTCCATAAAACTTCTACAAAATTAAATTTTTTATTTCTCAACCTCTGAACTTTCCGGTCTAAAATCTCAAGTGGAACTTCCTTATAAGAATGATTCTCCTTAAATTCAAAACTTTCGAAGATATATATAGATATCAGATCTCCAACACAGTTATTTGACATAAATAAATGTAAAACTTGATGGACCGATGCCGAATACTTAGGCAAGTCAAGTTCATATGCAACCTTAATAATACGCCTCAAAATATGATATGGACCAACATAGCGGGGACTAAACATCCATTTCTTTCCAAATCTCATTATACCCTTCACGGGTGAAATTTTCAAGTAGACATTTCATTTAAATAAAATTTAAGATCTCGTCTTCTAACATCGATATAAGGTTTTTGTCGACTTTGAGTTGTTTTCAACATTTCTCTCATAAGACAAACTTTATCCATAACTTCATATACCAATTCAGGACCTATCAAGGCAACTTCATCCACTTCAAACCAACCTATAAGAGATCAACACCTCCTACCATATAAAGCCCATAATGGATCTATACCAATGCTTGAATGGTAGTTATTGTTGTATGCAAACTCGATCAAAGGGAAATTATCATCAAAAATTCCCTTGAAGTTAATTACATAATTTCTCAACATATCTTCCAAGGTTTGGATAGTACATGCCACTTGCCTATCAATTTGTGGATGAAAGGCGTACTAAGCTCAACAAGAGTACCAACACCATTTTGGAAATATTTTCCAAACTGAGAAGTGAATTAAGTATCACAATCGGAGATAGCGTATAAGGGAACTCCATGCAACCTAACCATTTATATCAAGTACAACTTAGCATAGTCCTCTGCTGAATAAGAGACATTTACGGGAATAAAATGAGCTCATATCGTCATTTTATTCACAACGACCCAAATAAATTCATATTGTTGCCCGGTGTGTGGTAAACCAACAATGAAGTCCATAATTAAAATATTCCCACTTCCAAGTAGGAATGATAATATCTTGAGACAAACCTCTAGGCTTTTGATGCTCAACTTTCACTTTTTGACAATTAGGACACTTAGCCATAAATTTTGCAATATCTTTCTTCATCCCATTCCACAAATAGACCTTCCAAAAGTCACAATACATCGAGAACTATGATCTTCCCAAGAAAATTTACCTCTCAAGTAATCAACATTACGGATACACAAATGACCTTGATACCTAAGTACACCATCTTCCCGTTAGGATAAAATCTCTTTAAACTTCTGGTATTGCTTCCTTCAATTCAACCAAAGTTGAATTAAAACCTCACTTGGCTTTCACATATTCCACAAGGGACGATTCTGAACCATTGTGAACTA
Organism: Solanum chilense; assembly: GCA_032847665.1. Lineage (NCBI taxonomy): Eukaryota > Viridiplantae > Streptophyta > Magnoliopsida > Solanales > Solanaceae > Solanum > Solanum chilense. The sequence continues at coordinate 58,915,480 of CM064971.1, read as the reverse complement.
TAACACTACCTTTTGTAGAGTTAAACAATCAAACACCCAATCGGGTCAATTTATGAACATCTCGAACCAATTCTTTTTTATTCTCTTCAATGTGAGCAACATTATCCATTAATAACCGAGTAAGAGCATTCGCCACCACATTTGTCTTGTCGGGGTGATAGAGAATACTCATATCATAATTTTTCAATAACCACATCCTTAAGCGAAGATTTGGATGTTTCTGCTTAAACACATACTGCAAACTCTTGTGAATGGTAAAACTATTTACATGAACACCATATAAATAATGCCTCCAAATATTTAGAGAAAACACAACTGCCGCTAGTTCAATATTATATGTAGGATAATTATTCTCATGAATCTTAAGTTGTCTTGAGGCATAGGCAATGACTTTTTCATTTTGCATAAGGACATCTCCTAACCCAATTCTTGATGGATCACAATAAACCGCAAATCCATACTTCCATCTGCTAAGGTCAACACCGAAGCGGAAGTAAGTCTATCTTTTGATTCTTGGAAACTTTTTTCACATGATATTCACCATATGAACTTAATCTTCTTTGGGTCAAATATCGTTAATGGATAGGCAATCGAAGAAAAATCTTCCACAAACCTTCTATTGTATTCTGCTAAACCCAACAAATTTCTAATATTCAAAGGTGATAGAGGTCTAGGCCAACTCTTAACTCTTAATTGCATCCGTCTTCTTAGGATCTACCTCAATACCATTACCAAAAATAAATTCCAAAACACACATTTACTAAAATTTTCAAGAAGTTATTGGTCCTTGAGTACTTGTAACATGATACTTAAATGATCGATATACCAAGGTATTGTCTAAATACCTTATTCATCAAATCCATAAATGCGTCCGAAACATTATTCATACCAAACGACATTACAAAAACTCATAATGGCCATACCAAGTTCGAAAAGTTATCTTAAGAATGTCATCTTTCTTCATCCTCAATTTATGAATACGCGATTAGAGGTCAATCGTAGAGAAGTAACTTACTCTTTCAAGTTGATCAAGAAAACAATCTATCTTTGCAAAAGGATATTTGCTCTTAAAGATGACCTTTTTCAATTGTTGGTAGTCAATACACATACGGAGCGAACCATTTTTCTTCCTAAAAAACAAAAATGTAGCACCACATAGATAGATACTCAGTTGGATGAAATCCTTATCCAGTAAATTTTCAATTGCTTATTTAATTCCTTTAAAACTGCTAGAGACATACGATAAGGAGGAATAGTTGTAGGTTGCATATTTGGAAGTAGGTTAATACCTAAATCTCTTTCCCTTTTGAGAGGAACATCTGATAGATCATCGGGAAACACTTACAAAAGCTCATTACAATTGGGGACTGATTCAAGAGTAGGGGATTTGGAATCCATATCCCTAACCGAAAAATATTATGTATGAAATCCTCAAAGATCATCTTTCTAGATTTAAGACAAGAAACAAACTGACTCTTAGGCATAGAATTTCCCCCTGTCCACTCTAAGATACATTTGTTTGGAAACTAAAACTTGACCAAACGGGTTCTACAATCAACAAAAGCATAACATGAATGCAGTTAATCCATAACAAGGATAACATTAAAATATAACATATCAAGCTCTACATCAACGTGAGTGACTCTACGGGACAAGGAGATGTGACATTTACTATAGACTCTCTTAGGCATAATAAATGACCAACTTGAGTAAGAGATGAAAAATGATCTAACAACTCCTCTGGAAAAATATCAAACCTCATAGCCACATATGGCATCCCAAAAGACTCTCTTTGGAGCACTTGAACCCGAACCATAATGAGGAGCTTGCTTACCCTCTCTTCCCTTGGTCTCAAGTGATTGGTAATCCCTTATTCTATGACCATGTTTACCACTGTTAAAGCAACCATCCACGCCAACTAAGCACTTACCCTTGTGTTTCTTTCCACACCTAGTAAAAGTAGACAGAGACAATGAATATCCACCACCATTTCCTCCTTGATGCTTAGGGTTAGACACCCTATATTTGAACTTAGGTGGAGAATTGGAGGAACCTTAACCGGAAAACCTCTATTGAAACTTAAAACAATTATGTCCATCGAACTTTGAATATGAGAAGTTATCATCGCCGGTCTTAGCCCTCTTTGCCTCCCTAGAGCTTTCCTTAAGTTTCTCCTCTTATATTTGTTGAGAATGAACCATAAGATAATAAATGTTTATATCACTAATAAGAATGATTGTGCGACATTCCATAACAACCATTTTGGACACACCCGAAACAACTTACTCATTCTTGCCTAGGATCAACAACTACAGTAGCAACATATCGAGACAATAGGGTGAATTAAAATCATATTCCTTCACTCACATATTTTCTTGACGAAGGTTGATGAACTCAAGCACCTTTGCCTCCCCTCATCTCAAGGGGAAAAATCTATCAAGAAAAATTACTTTACACTTTTCCCAATCAAGAGGACCCTTATCTTCCGCCCTCTCTTTTTTTCATTGGGTGAACTATATTTGAGGAACACTCTTAAGTTGATAAGCGACCTATTCAGCCTTTTTTACCAATGTCATTCCCATTATCATCAACACCTTATCCACTGCATCAATGAATTCTTGTGGAACTTCCTCAACCTTGGAAATATAAAACTTCAGAGGATTCATTCCAGTGAAATCGCTCACTTTAGATGCCACTATACCAAAATTTGGGTTCATTGGGGAAAAACCTTCCTCTTGTCTGGAACCGTCATGGCTTGATAAAACACTCGAAAAGTATCCCTGAAATCTATAATAGTTACTTGCTCGTCCAAAAGGTTGACCAATACTTGACGAGCTTGAGGAGGATTTTTTCGTTCCATTTTCTCCTGTATTCCTTTCAACATATGCCCATCGAGTGTCCATAACATGTAGACATTGGTTGAATATTAGGAGAGAGACATTATAGAGTTAACTTCTATCAAACGACTTTTAGGGTAATGAAAGAAGTGGAGTTCCCTAAATATCTTATAGCCTCCTATTCGCAAATCTCGTGCGCTTCACACTCATGAACAAGATTCTACTCGACATGGCGTATGAGACTTTCTAGGACCTTTCTAAATATTGTGATGTGAATACCAAGTTTGTCACGATCCAAAGTATACCCTAAGCACAACATGACATATAAGACTCCGAGAAGAACCAATACAAGTCCCTTAGCATACATCATATGGGATAATTTAATATAAAGAGATTTTAAAAGACAAGTTCAAAACATAAGAGTTTATCTTTATACTTAAAAGCTGTCATTCAATGTGAACTTTTTCAGCTCTTTATAGGCAATTTGTTTTATTACTAGTACTTATTATAATATTCTTTTCTCTTTCAAATTCTTTTTTTTCAAATTAAATATCAATAAAATACTCATTTATTTAAAATAAAAAGGTCCAATAAGAACCAAGCCTAATACTTGATCCAAAAAGAAATTAACAAAATAGCTAATTAGTAACAAAGTCAAAATTTACAGAAAGATAAAAAGTAGATGTTGACAGATTAGGAAACTTCTGGATGGATGACATCGTGAACTTTGCCGCTTTATCTTCAATCTTTGGTGAATTGATCAAAAATTTGTTTATGGGATCACAGAGAGGATGTAACAATTACAAAAAAGAGACAACTCAGTAAGAAAAAGTTCATCTTGGATAGATCTCACAAAGGAAATTTAGATTTGTCACAAATATCATGAATCAATGATGAAATCTTAAACTCAATACATGTAGTCTAGTAAGCCTCCTTTTCGTTTTTTGATATCCCCACACTCAAACGAAGATGAAATTCCATTAATCCCCCTTATTACAGCTTTATACTATATGATTCTTCACCTCTCTTGCTATTTTCTTCTCTACAGGTTGAGTTACAAGCTTATCATCACTATAAAAAAAATAGATACCATCTCAAAGCTTTTGTTGTAGATGAACTCTACATCTAATAGTCAATATCTATCTTTCCTGTGAAAATTATGCCATCACTTGGATTAAATTAATTATTGTGATGTATCAATCTAAATTTCTTATTTTGGTATTTACTTATACATAAATTTGGAATTATTCATTCCTAATATGATAATTGCCTCGATTGGTAGTTCCTGTCATGAGTTATTATAGATAAATTGATTCAAATATGTAAAGTAGAAAATTTGATTAGTTAAATAATTGTCTAAGTTACTTTTATTTTCCACCATCACTGAATGGAAAATTACATTTTTCAACTTAGTAATTTGATATATTTTTAAGGTTATAACCTAATGAACCACTCAAATACCATACATTACATTCTATAGAATTATGAATAAAAACATCCAATCATTCAAAGTATTCCTATCCTATCTTGAGACTTGTGGCTTCAACCAATAAAATAGGTTCATCCTTTGATCTTCTAACTTTAACATAAACAAATTATTCTCATGATTCGTAATTAAGAAATCTCGTAACTAGGTCCAAGATTTTCTGCAGACCCCTTTAAGTTACACTTGAATCAACTATCAGTAGATTGTTTCCAGTATATGAAATTAAACTTAATAGTTGGAGTATAAGGATTAAATAATATCACTATTTGAGATTAAAAAAAACTGAAATATAAGCATGATGAGGAAAAATCTTTTAGCTATCGTAGTAAAATATTCCAGTTAATCTTCATAACTAAGGTCCAGTGTGATATCCTACCCCATGATCGATAAAAAAATTTCACCTTGTTGTCTCAACATCTCCAAAGTTCTTCCTACTAAGAAATTATCTTATCAATATCCTATCCATCAAGGTGTTACGCTCCGAGCCTACATCCTGGGCAGGACTGACACTCGATGACCATTGCCGACCTTGAGCGAACCATTGTCATGACTTACTTCACTCAGTGAAATACTTAACTTAACTTAATATAAACTATATAGTTCATTTGCAAGGAAACATGATCAATATGTAATAATCCAGCCAAATGACACTTGAGTCTCAAAGTTAATAACATCTGAAATGTAAGATAAAAGAGACATCAAATTCAACAATCTAATTGACTATTTGTTCATGAAGCCTCTAATAACTGAAGATGGATATTGGTACAGACCCCACAACAACCTAATGAACTAAACTAGAAAACAATAAAATGGATCCTCGAGAATGCAAGGAGGCTCACCAACAGACTCTTGGATGCTCGACTGGATCAACGGTGTGCTAGATGTCGATCCTAGTTACCTCTGACTGCATCATAATACAATGCAGGCCAAGTGGCATCAGTACATTGAATCTACGAGTATGCGAGTTGGAATGCTAAACGAAACTTGAGCTTGAAAAGAAGTAAGAAAGAACACTTACCTTGGCTGTGTTCAAAACTCATGATTTACTAACTCTTACTCAATGTATGTAGTTTAAAAGTAAATGCAATATAGAGAAAAACTGACTGAAACCTGTTGTAAACTATGTATACAAGTATACAAATAATATCTGAGATGTATGTGAAAATACAAATAATTGATGTATATAAAATACAATACTTCTGTGGGAGATTCTCTAACCCACAACCATCACTTAAGAGCTATAGTAATGATACAGTGTTACTCGACCCATGCTGCCCAGCCATCCTAACCTTGCCAGAGTAGAGGACCTGAACTGCCTAATGGATCCACTAGTATACTATGAAAAGGGTTCATCTAAAATGTATGATCATTTTATACCCATGATGGCTACATGGTTTAAATGAAAGTTACTATGAACTCGCATCCCCACATCGGTGCTCAATACTACTCCCAATATTTATATTGGTTCTTATGTTTTAAAAACATATTGATTCTGTGATTTGACATTAGTGCTCAAAAACTTTGCTTTAAAAAGCTCTCTTGGAAATCATAGTTTCCCTGCTTGTTTCATTTCATAAAACTATTACTTCTGTCTTAAAACTAGCCGGAAGGCTCTTTACTTGTTCAATGTGAAAACGTTTGTAACTCTTAGGGATTACTTAGTCCCCTTATAACTTTTGAGAATAAACTCAACTCTTTACTCTCGCTTAACTTGTAACTTGAGTCTTTAAACAAAGTTAAAAAGGTTTGTTGAAGACTCTTGAAAACTTTAAGAACTCACTTTGACTTGCTTATTGACTTTTAGACTTGATTCTTAGCTTCTTTGACTTTGATCTTAACTTTCCTTGAATTGGATTATGGATTCAAGGATCATGATCTCATTTTTATGGATGATTTCGTGATGTTTAGATGTACTTTAGAGTGTTGGAATCAACTAGGAATGATAGGTACATCACTTAAGAACTAGAATAAAAATATGGGGGAGAAATGGGAACTCTAGGTGACCCTGGCACTTTGAGAGGCGCGAGGCACCAGAGCCTGACGGACAGAGTCTATCCTGGGGGATTGTGGTAGGCGCGGCGCCCCAAGGCTTATCTGACGGGTTTTTCGACTTTTCTTCTCTAATTTTCAACTATAAAGCTCCCAAACATCCATGGATCTTTCCCCAAACACTTAGTATCTCTAATATACTTATTACCCTATATTTTAGACTCATAAAACAGCCGAAAAACACGAATCAAATCCACTAAAAGTACACTACAACTCTACCAACAAGCATTCAACAATTTTTCATCAAGAACTTCAAGATTATCATTCAATGAATAGAAAACTTGTTGAATTAAACTTGTTGGTGTGTGGGTGAACGAACCCAACACAGAAAGATCTAACATACCTCGATAGGGATCACCTCCCCCCCCCCAACGAATTCCACTAGTGAAACCTTAGCATTCTTGAAGAAACCTTGGTTTTTCTCTTTTCTTCTCGTTGTCCCAAGACCTAAGCTTTCTCAACTTTCCTAAAACTGAATTGGGACTTGGTTTTACCCCTAATAAACCCTTTAAACGAATTAGGAAATACTAGGGCGAAAAGACTACTTTATCCTTACTAAAATCCGGATTGGACTTTTCTCATTCTAACATTCCAACTTTTGAAAGGCATATCTCCTTCATACGACATCGAAAATGCAAAAACTCAGCGTCGTTAGAAAGATCTTCCCAAGGTCTTTCCAACCATATAAAGAATTCACACTAACTCCTTCTGATATGAGAGTTATGGTCATTTGAAAATGACCAACAACTCACTTTTACACTTAGGAAATTTTCCAGACTTCCCCACTTATTTTTAAAAATAATTATTTTTGATTTCTTAGCTTATTATTAGTTATTTCAAGTTACGAGATGTTACACAAGGTTCGCCCCACATATATGGATCATCAGTGACATAATCTCATAGTGAATGTGATTGCATGCGAAAAATAATTTTATTATACACCAGTCCTTCACTTTTCACGATACTTTAACTGACCAATATCACAATCCAAATCACAAGTTGTGATGATACATATGTTCCCAATCAATAGTTAAGCTAACCCAATAAATTTATCAATTCAACTTAATAAATAAATTATAAAAAAAAGTGACAAGCAAAATATCTTAACACTAAGTCTTTCACAAATATAAAATATGAAAGCTAACCACCAAAGATTTGATGTTATAAGTACAAGAACTTCTAAAACACAATGCAAGTCTAAAATTAAAATGATATATTTAGACATAAGAACCATTCACCTTGAATACTATAACAACATAATAAATAAATATATAGAGGGAGATGTGGATCATGGATCAACCAAACATCTCACTGCAACTCCAAGATAACTACAACTTAAACTCGAAAGGTTCCACGAGACACGCCCGCATTCAAAATGCAATCTGCACTACAAAAGAGTATAACAAGTGTAGTATGAGTAAGAAATTATGTGTACCAGTATATCTCATAGACCGACAATGAAGAAGTAGTGACATAAACACATAATATCGATCAAATTTCATCAAATAAATAATCAAATATCACGTAATATTCAAACACAAATGAAACATATGATCAAACTATAATATAGGATGTAATGAGATGCAATGTAATGCAACACTATGAAATGATATGTCTCAAATGTTAAAGTACTCTCCCAACCGTATACATGATACTTCTAAAAAACGTTCGTGACATATGGGGGATTCGCAAGGTTCATATACCGACACAGAAAATCTCCATGTGTTTGTACGGCTAATCTTAATGCATTACCATAAAATAAAACTATCCTCAAAACAGACGATTTCCACGTGCCTAACTTATAATCATAAATCAATCTTAACACAAACGGTATCCACATGTCATCTCTTTACTCACACCTAATCTCATGTGAATACATATGCACAATGTAATATTAAAAAAGATGATGATGATGATGATGATGATGTATCTCAATTAATTAATATTGGTATAACATATGATCAGCTCAACCATCACAACTATAAAGATTCAATAAAGAAACATAAACACACAAAAGAAACAAAGTTAATAGTATATCAGGTAATGCTCATATGCTTTGACATTTTTAAATTTCACTTTGTTATTTCAATGTAATAAATTTTTCCTTTTATTATACTGGTAGTCGTAGCAATGTTTGTCACACCAATGGTACGAGACCCCTAGATTTCACCCTTACCCATTGTATATTTCTTATTTAGTCTTTAATCAGAGAACTTCTCTCACTGAAGTGTAGAAAGTCTTAACATGCCTAGAATGTCAAACACATGTCACAAATCCTCAAAATTTCATCTTTTCCCTTTCGCAAAGTTTTAGAATATTCTCAATCTATCAAGTATGCATTGTTCGTAAGTAAATGAGCTCGTAGACACCAATATTGCTATACTGCTAGCCTAGACCCATAATTCACTCAAATCTATAATCAAATTTCTAGATCTTGATGTCAACTCCTATAATATCCGAATTTAAAGCTTAGGATCAAATCTTAATTCCTTGAAATATTAAAAAACTAATGATATTCATATAATACAATACAATACACGTAATATTTACTTACATATCTCAGTATATTACATTTTAATTTATAATATTATAATAAAATAATAATAATAATAATTAAAATTGAACTCAATTGGTTACAGATCAACAACATCAACCATTAAACCAAACACAAATTAATCCTTACCCTTAAATTTAAAATCCATTTATAACATGTAATTTCTTCCAATGATGGATTGTGTTTCCATCATTACTCCATCGTACTTACTCTCTTGATAGATTTTGTGATCTTAGATTTTCAAAAACTATATTAAATTGCACCATGTATATTGAATATTTGATTTGCTAGTAATTCAATTCTTTACTCCATATAATACAATATTGATTTGTTTAGTATGCAGACATAAATGTTGTGGACAAAAGATTTTGGAGCTTTACCGTAATGTTGTTTTTTTTTCCTCGTCGACATGAACAACACAGAGCTCTCCCAGGTTTCTTTTTTCTCTCTTTTTTGAAAATAATAATAATTATGAATCAAAAGTGCTAAATCTCACCAACTTATTTTATTATATATGGGTCAAGTGACATAGTTAAATTAATGAAAAATTAGTAAAGTAGTTACAATTCCTAACTTAATTAGTAAAAATATTTACATTTTAAAATATTTAGTCAAAATGTCAATATTTTAAAAATAATTTGTAAATACTACTATTTGTCTTTCCTTTTATTTCTCAAAACAGTCCAACATTAAATATATTCACTATCCATTTAGACTTATTCTAGACTTTAATACCATTAAATTTATTTCCATCTTTAAGATTTTCAAAAAAAAAATTCTCTTTTACCATTTTCACCATTATTGTCTTTCATTGTTGAAGAAAAATTAATTATTCAAGTTCATATCAATTTGTTCAGATCTATCGATTAATTCAAGAAATCTCTCAATACATAAAAGTATTTTCGTAATCATCTTTTATTTTGCGAGATTTCATAAGATTTTGTTTTCGAATTATAAAATTATGTTGAATTCTGAATTGTATGTATTACAATTTTTTCGTCATTTTTTCTATTTTATACTAGTTTGTTAACATACTCATCAAATATTTATGCATTTCGGAATATTAGTATTTGAAACACTATTTTTATGATTTTATTTTTATATTTTAGATTTATTAGATTGTAATTTGTAGTAAGCCACAAAAGCATTCATACATAATATATTGTTTGATTTTTTTTTTGTATATTCATATTTAATAATTTTGAATTTCGCTTATAGGGTTATTAATTCACAAATAAACACAGATTCAGATTTGAATTTGGTGAAAAGAATTGGAAAAAAGGAATAGATCAGACGAAGAAGAAAGAGGGAGTCAAAGAAGAAGGTTGCGAAATTGTATTCATATCAGAATAATATTCATATTAATTTTTGTTTGTCAATTATTTTCTTTTACTCTTTATTTGTATTTTTATTAAGAACATTGTATTTCTTTTTTATTTGTAGTCATTCAAATATGTATCTCATATGAATTTGTATTTCTTAAGCATAGATGTATTCTATTTTTTAACAGTCAATTTATTTTTTTAGAATATTGTATTCTGATTATATCATTTTCACTATGTATGCTATCTTATATGAATTTGTATTTCTTAAACATATATGTATCCTGTTTTCAACAGTTAATTTGTATTTTTTCTAGAATATTGTATAATGATTATATTATTTTACTATGTATGCTATATGTTTTCCAGAATCTCGTATTCTTACATTTTATGTGCTCACTATACCATTCAAATTAAAATTAATTTTTTCTTATTTCAATCTACAAATTGTAGACAAATTGACTATGAAAGAAATATAAAATATATTGGTATACAATTAAAATGAAAACATAACAAAGGAAAGTTGATCTAATAGAATGAAAAAGGAGTTTTTTTTTTTGAGATTGTTAATGATGAGAATTTTAAGTGATATGTTCCTTCTCTAAAAACTATTATCTCACTTTTTCATCATACTACTTTTTTGTATTTTATATATTATTATATAATATTCTAAATAAAAACTAGAGAATAAATAAAAATACGAATAAAATACACATTGAAATGAATACGAAATACAAAATTTTTAAAGAAACAAATAAATACACATGAAAAAAATATATGAATACAAATATATTTCTTAAATAATTATAAATTCATTTGGCATACCTATTGGAATGAATACAAACTAATAAAAAAAAAGATTAAGATTATGGAGAGAAAAAAAAGAACAACGTTTAAGTTTTATTTGAAAATGTAGCTATTGAGAAAATTAAGTGATGTTTACCTTTTTTTGAAATATTCTCTCCCTTGATTTTCTCCCTTTTGTTATTAAATAATTATATTCTTTAAATAAACAAATAATAAAAACATAAATAAGATACATAACAAATTAAAATTTTGACATTTTTACTAAATATTAAAAGTGTTGCTAATGAGCCCTCTGAAATGTTAAAATATTGACATTTTGAAAAATTTCTCTTAAATTAATTTCAAACTTGGCCCATTATTTACCAATTAAATTAATTATTTAAATTAATTGTCACTTAAATACACATAGTTAAATTTTTCATTTACAATTTTACGGAAAAATTATTTTACAAAAGAAAGTGTTCTAGTGCTCAAAACGACCTAACCAGTCGTTACATAATTTATCACTAAAATAAATGATTGTCTTTGAACGGTAAAAGAATAAAAATTAATTGATCACTTAAAAAATTGGGGATATCTAGTCTGCATGTTTGACTCGTATTCTCAAATAGTCTCCTCAATTGAATGATGTTTCTATTGAATCTATTATGAAAAAATCTTTTTCAATCTCAACTTTTGAATTCACCTATCCATAATAGTTACCGACTACTCCTCAAAGGTCAAATTCTAATCAAGTAGAACTGAATAGTATTCGATCACATGATAATCATCTAATGGTACTTCTTCAACATTTAAATATATATATACAGGATGAAGACATAACAAATCATGTGGTAAAGTCAACTAGTAAGACATATCATCAACATGCGAAACAACCTCAAAAGGATAATTATATCTAAGTCTCAACTTTTTTCTTTTTTCCGAATCTCATCACACTTTTGGTGAAACCGTCAATAAAATTACTCTCAAGTCATAAACTCTAAATCCCAAATCTTTTAATCTATATATCTCATTTTCCTACTCTGACTCATGAGAAACCTATCCTATATCAACTTGACCTTGTGCGAGTGATATACCGTGGTTTCACGGTATTATTAATACTTTTTCCTTAAGTTTAGTGTGTCCAAAAGCCTTTTTGTGCTAATTTGTATATAAGTTTCTCTTTGTTTTGCAGGAAATCTGTCCAAAGCTGAATGCGGAGATTTTGAGCGAAGAAATGTAGAAGAGACCACCTACAGAGCTTATGACGGTCCGTCGTGCTTGTGACGGTCCGTAGGTGGCAGCGTAGTGCAGCTGCTGAAGGAAGATGGGGAAGTCTGACCAAGTGTGGGATTATGAAGCTTGTGACGATCCGTCGTGGCTATGACGGTCCATCCTGCAGGTTCGTCGCGAAGTTCAGAGAAGTGATCCCAGTACCCAGATTCCAAGTGTTGAAGTGTTTTAGAACGAAGACCCTCGACGGACCGTTATGTCTATGATGGTCAGTCATACTTGCCGTCGAGGGGAATGAAGAGAGTAGCAGAACGATCCGAACCTCACTAGTTGGGTTATTTACTTGACACGATCGCTTTACTTCTTATTTAAGAAGTAAGTTTGAGTGTATCAAATTTTGGCGCCGTTGCCGGGGAATCTAGCTTTTAGATTAACTTAAACTTATTACTATAGTTTAGTTGATATTTTCTTAATTTTACTTTGTTTTATTGTTTTTGATTTCTTTTCAGAACTATCCTCCTTGTATGCCAAATACACGGAGAGGAAGAGAACCCTTGTTTCCCTACGATCACGAGCTAGAGCATACACTATGCAATATGAATCGAATTGGGAATAAATGATGAGGATCCGAACCAGAACATCCAAGATCCAGTGGATGTTCATAGTCAGATGTTACCCGACGCTCCGGGTGAACATCAACAGAGGGGACAGAATCCAGTTCCAGGGACCCAAGCATACTACAGAGGGTATGATAACATAGCAGACTCAGATGGGCCACTTGTCTTGCCCCCTCTACCCACAGGCCACACTTTTGTGGTAACTAGTAGCCTGATGCAAATGCTCACTGCCAGAGGTTTGTTTTCAGGGCTACCTTCTGAGGATCCACATGCCCATATAGCTAAGGTAAGGGCAGTGTGCAAAAGTTGTGTGGGGAGGCCTGATTTGGATCTAGATGTAATAGGTCTCAGAGTGTTTCCTCTCTCACTGACGGGAGAGGCTGCTATGTGGTTCACTGAGCTCCCATACAACTCCATCTTCACTTGGAACCAACTAAGGGATGTCTTCTTAGCACGCTACTATCCGGTCTCCAAGAAATTAAACCACAAAGACAGGGTGAACAACTTTGTGGCACTACCAGGAGAGTCAATTAGTAGTTCTTGGGATAGATTCACCTCATTCTTGAGAAGTGTTCCAAATCACCGTATAGATGATGAGTCACTGAAGGAATACTTCTATCGGGGACAGGATGATAACAATAAAACGGTGTTGGACACTATAGCTGGTGGATCTTATGGAGAATTCCCTTATGCTGAGATTGCAGAAAAATTAGAGAAAATCTCCCGAAATAACAAAGCTTGGAGTACTAGGAAGTCCGATACAGGGAGAAACACCTTCGCAGTGCAGTCCACTCACAACCCAGCCACAGATGAGATTCGTGAAGAAATGACTCAGATGAGAACTGATCTTGGGTTGGTACTAAAACATGTCACAGGGGGTGCAGAAAAGATAAATGCAGTCAACTACTTGGCTAAACCACCACCTCCTAATGATGAGTGCTATTATGCGGAGGACACTTATGCAGTGAATGAGCAGACGGGGGGTTTCCGACCAAGCGCCCAAGGCTCAAATCAGGATAACTGGCGCCAAGGTCAAGGGAACCCAGGTCGGAACTATGGTAACTACAACCGTGAGGGTCATTATGTCCGTGATGGAAACTACAACCGCGACAACAACTTTAACAGGAGTAACTATGCTAATAGAAACGACAGGAATGGGCCCTATGTCCCTCCTCAAAATCGTGAAGTTACTCCTAGGGATGGTGGAGATAGTATGGCGCGAGTTGAGGATATGTTGCACAAAATGATGAGGAGGTTCGACACTAGTGATGAACACATTAAAGAGTTGAGGTGTGATTTAGCTAGTATTGGGCAAAAAGTTGATACACATGCAATTTTGATTAAACAGATCGAATTGCAAGTGGCCCAATTATCTGCGACAGTGAACACATGGCAACCGGGCACTCTTCCTAGCAACACTGTCCAAAATCCAAAGAATGATGTGCACTGTATGGAAATCACTACTCGGGGTGGTAGGCAAACCATTGACCCACCTATGCCATCTACTGAGGAAAATGTGAGAAAGGATAATGATAATGTGGTAAAGGGTAGTGGTGAAGCAGAGGGAAGTAATGGAAAAGATGCAGAAGTACCTATCAAGGTAATTCCCATGCCTAGGCCACCACCACCCTTCCCTCAGAGATTAGTGAAAAATATCGAGGATGGTAAATACCGGCGCTTCATAACAATGTTGAAGCAGCTCTCTATCAATGTCCCTTTGGTAGAAGCTCTAGAACAAATGCCCGGTTATGCCAAATTCATGAAAGATATGGTCACCAAGAAAAGATCGGTCACTTTTGAGGATGATGATAGATTGAAGCATTGTAGTGCTATTGCTACAAGATCCCTAGTACAAAAGAAAGAAGATCCGGGTGCGTTCATTATTCCTTGTACAGTTGGGTCATTACATTTTGCGAAAGCATTATGTGATCTGGGGGCAAGCATAAATCTCATGCCCCTCTCAATTTACAAGAAGTTGGGTTTGGGGGATCCAAAACCCACTGCGATGCGGCTACTGATGGCCGATCGGACAGTGAAAAGGCCCATAGGGATACTCCATGATGTGCTAGTAAAAGTGGAGTCATTCATCTTTCCGGCTGATTTTGTTATTCTTGATTGTGAGGTCGATTTTGAAGTGCCTATTATTCTTGAGAGGCCATTCCTTGCTACAGGTAGAGACTTAGTTGATATGGAGAAGGGACAGATGACATTTCGGTTGAATTATGAAGAAGCGACCTTCAACATTTGTAGGACCATGAGGCAGAGTGGTGAGCTCCAATCGGTATCTGCCGTATCCCACAAAGAAAAGATGAAGAAGGAGACTGAACAGAAAAATGCGAAGCAAGAGTTTATGGTTGGGGATTCGGTGCTTGTAGACAGTTCTGGGGTGCCTTGTCTTCCGGGCAAGATCAAGTCCTAATGGACTGGCCCTTACTTGATTACCCAAGTATTCCCTCATGGGCCAGTTGAGTTAAAAGCCAAGGAGGGAGTGGTTTAAGAGGAATAGAGATAGAATAAAACTCTATTTTGGGCATAAAGATTCGGGGAATGAAGCGATAGAGGCATACCATCTTGATGAAGTCTGAGTAATCAAGTGTCCCCAGTCGTACCGCGACATTAAATCAGGCGCTTGTTGGGAGGCAACCCAATACTTATCGTCTTTTTAGTAATGGTAGCATTTTTCTACTAATGGGTTTTAAATTTGCAGGCACATCACCTGGAAATTCTGCAGAAAATTACTCTACAGCAGTCACTGACGGACACATCGACGTACCATTGCGCCTGCGATGGACCGTCGTACCAGGTAAGTTTTTCTGTTATTTTGAAACTAGGGCACACACGACGGAACCAACGATGGGTCGTCACAACTGCGATGGACCGTCGTCGGGGAACCGTCGCGTGATTAATGAGGTATACCCGACCCGACCCGGCTAGACCCTTTTTCAAAATCAGACCGTTTAAACTCCCCAACCCCTCATTTCACCCCCATTACTTCATTATGTCTCCTATTACTCTTCCCTTCTCAACTTTCACAACCTATTCCTCTACCAACCACCGATCAGTGCCCTCTCACAATTCTCCAAAGCCCTGAAGTGTTATCTACTAGTGGAAACTGCTGCTGTGAGTGTCTACTTGCCTTCGAATACTTGTGCATCTGTTTTTCTCCATTTCTAAGGTATGTGTCTCAAATTTATACTCATTTATCTTGCATTTTTGTTTACTAGTTAGTATTAAGCTTAGTTCCTCATCGTATTTTGTTTACTGTATATGATTCGGTCTAACCTAGGGTACAAATGTTTGAAATTGCCATGTTTACCACCCTAGACATAAGTGCTTTTGCATTGCTAGGTCCCTAGGTAGTTGGGTTAGACACATGTATGTCCAAAACAATAAAGGTTGATGTGGGTTCATCGGGGATGCTTAGGGTACCCTTAGTTCTGTCACTGTCATTCAGAATGAGACCCCGATGACGGACCTTCGTACCCACGACAGACCGTCATAGGGTCCGTTGCAAAAGCCCTAGCACCCTGTCCCGACGGCCACACGTGACGGATCGTCGTACTCACGACGGTCCATCCTGCACAACCGTTTTGGTTGTCAGAGACCCTGATTCTAAGGGTCTCTCATTTTTTTTTCCCAAGTGTTCCCCAACGGACACATGTGACGGACCGTCGTCTTCACAACGGTCCGTACTGCACAACTGTTCTGGTTGTCAGAGACCCTGTTTCTAAGGGTCTCACTTCTTCTATGTGTCCTTCAATGGACCAATGTGACAGACCGTCGTACCCACGACGGGCCGTCCTGCATGACCGTCATGATGGTCAGAGACCCCTCTCTTAAAGGTCTCCATATTTTTTTTCTCAAGTGTCCTACGACGGACATATACGACGGACCGTCGTACCTGTGACTTAAGGGTCTCACGTTCACAGCAAAATTCTTGTGGCTGCTTGTCCGTCACTGCCTTTCCCCCACAGCTGTTGATAACATCGTTACCTGGGATCGAGCAGTGTTGATGGCAGCGATGATAGCCGGATTCGAGGTGGACTTCGCATGGCTTCTCCAGGCAGTCATGCACGAGAAGGCATTCAAGGTCACTACTACCTACCCTTTACCGTGCATGATCTTTGCCCTTTGCAGGTCCGCAGGTGTGCCTATATGGCACGTAGATCAGCTTAAGACCCCGCAGGACACTGTAGACGTCGGCCTCATCAGAGACGAGGCCAATGAGTTGGCTCCACACAGAGGGCCCCGTCCAGAGCTGCCACCACTTGCTGATGATCTTGCTGATATGGTAGCCCAGGCCCGCACAGCAACACAAGCGTCCATTGACACTACCCTGGTCGAGTCTATCCCGGGTAGTAGCACAGCCCCGAGCTCCTCTCGCACAGCCCCTCTACCGGCTCTGGTCCCGCTTGCAAAGGTCCAAAAACTAGAGGCACAAATGGCCACTCTTTTGCATCATATCCAGCAGTGGATGCAGAAGTCGATTACTGCGTCTGAAGAGCGTCTAGAGAGGAAGATGATGCAGTTTACAGAGCGGAATATCGTTGAGGTTAACCAGCGCCTGGACGCCTTTGAGTTGAGAGTGCTAGCCCGACTAGCCCCTCCGTTGGATATGTCGACTCTTCAGGATGCAGTTGACAGTCTTCGTGCAGACATCGACACGATCTTAGAGACTAGGGTGCCGGAGTCTGAGGCTCCTTCTGTCGAGCCTGCTGAGGAAACCGTGTTGGCGGCCCTTTTTGCTACCTCTGACATTCCACCACCTCCCCCTTGAGAGAGTGCCAGGAGGCATAGGGGTCGAGCAGAGGACGAGGCGCGAGCATGGAAGAAGAAGCGTCGAGATATAGAGGCTGCGAGGAGAGCCTCCCTTGCTGAGGAGGAGGCGCACCGACTGAGAGCATCTGAGTTAGCGGCTGGGGCGTCTAGCTCCCGCACTGTGGAGATAGCAGGAGGCACTACTGATGGTGCGGATGTTGCTGAGGACACCACTGAGGGTGTCCAGATTGCAGAGGACGTGGGTTCCGGGGAACCGGACCCACCATTTTGCTGATCGACGGCGCTTTGCGCCACAGGTTTGCTTCGCCTACCACTCTTGTATTTAGATTTTTATGCATTGGGGACAATTGCATGCCTTTTTGTTGGGGGTGGGGTAAATGGATAGTGAGTGTTAGGGTGAAGTCTGAGTAGCCCAATTCACTATCCTCTTTTGGGGTTTTCTTGCCTGTGTTCTTTTTCCCAATAGAGTGATTACTTTTTCTGTTGAACCGGCATGTTTATATCTTTTGTACATAGTTTAAGTCTGAAGCATGATGGATAAAATTATATCCTGATAAACTGGAAAATGATGCATGACTAGGCATAGTAACTGATAATTGTGTGGCTGTAAGCATGAAATAGAGTTACATCATTGCATTACCCTAAGTCTCAAATTCGAACTACATGTCTGATAATCTGGTATAGTGATGAGATGTCAAGTGAGTGTGAGGAAATTTGAATAGTCCACTATTGGTGCTGAGCTAGAACTTGCCTGGTTAGTCCTGCTAAAAGTAAGCTGTAATAGACAATTAGGAAAGGATCATAGGCCCTTATTCAATATAGCCCATTTCTAGCCTAAATAAAAGAAACCAAATGAAATTTATCCTTCTTTGATCCAAATAATCTGAGCTTAAAATTTGACCTTTCTTTTTCACCCCAACTGATCTTTTCTAGGAACAATGTGTTAACCCTGGTCCCTCCTTGGACATGTGCACCTCAGCTTATGCCAAAAGCATAAGTTGAGGGTGGCTAATGAATAAACAACCTTCTTTATGGTCCTGACCCAACTTTGGGTATTGTGTACCTTGACTCATGGCAAAGCCATGAGTTGAGGGTGGCTACTATGAGGAATGCTCTGGAAAGTGGGGTTGAAAGAACAAAGAGAGAGAAAGAACAAAAGTAAAGTGACTCAAGAATTAGATGAAAAGAAAAGTGAAGAAAAAGAAAAAAATACACAAGAAATACAAGCAAGAAAAGAAGAGAGTCACTTACACAAATGAAGAAAGAAGAGAAAATAGCAAGGTGAAAGAATATGAGAAACTGGGCGAGATAAAATGAGAGACAGTGGAAGGTTTAGCCGATATGTCAAGAAGGGCAAAAATTCACTAAAGTATACCAAAATATACCTTACCTGACCCCGAACCTATGTTACTAGCTAAAAAAGTCCTATCGTGATCCTAAGGGTTGTATAGAGAACTTGAGGCAGTGAAAATAAGGGCAAGCTTATGGCAAAAGGTATGAATGAGTGTGACTTTGTTCTGAGAGTGAGTGTTGAAAAGTAATCCTTATACTCAAACTGAAATCATTGTGTGAAAAAGGAGGATTTTGTTTTAAAGTGAGGACACTAGTTGCAATACCAGAATTGTTAGCACCTCAGTGAGAAATTGAAGAGGATAGGTGTTAGTACATGGTGAGTCTGTGTCATGTTCTGATCCCACAAAATTCAAGCCTAATAGTGATCGCATGCATAGATTTGATAAGATTAATCGGGATTGATACCCAAATGATTGCAAAGGATAAAACATGGATAATAGTGTACAAAGATTGTGTAGTGAGTCATAGTGTGTCGCTTAAGAACAAACAATGAATTTAAGTTGAGGGTGTTGTATACCGTGGTTTCACGGTATTATTAATACTTTTTCCTTAAGTTTAGTGTGTCCAAAAGCCTTTTTGTGCTATTTTTTATATAAGTTTCTCTTTGTTTTGCAGGAAATCTGTCCAAAGCTGAATGCGGAGATTTTGAGCGAAGAAATGCAGAAGAGACCACCTACGGAGCTTATGACAGTCCGTCGTGCTTGTGACGGTATAGGTGGCAACGTAGTGCAGCTGCTGAAGGAAGATGGGCAAGTCTGACCAAGTGTGGGATTACGAAGCTTGTGACGGTCCGTCGTGGCTATGATGGTCCGTCCTGCAGGTTCGTCGCGAAGTTCAGAGAAGTGATCCCAGTACCCAGATTCCAAGAGTTGAAGTGTTTTAAAACGAAGACCCTCGACGGACCGTTGTGTCTATGACGGTCCGTCATACTTGCCGTCGAGGGGAATGAAGAGAGCAACAGAAGAAATTGCACAAGTATGGGACGACGGAGTCCACGACGGTCCGTCACGACCACGACGGTCCATCGCGAGGTCCGTCGACCCAGCCGCGTTTTGGCAGATTTCCAGCAATTAGAATCCTTGTTTAATTAGGTTTTTGTTTTTTATAAATAGTTCGAAAAAACCTCGTTTTTGAGGTTAGACACCAGATAGTTGTACTCTGTATTGTTAGACATCATATTATTAGACTCTGGATTATTGACCATTGACTACTTTGAGACTTTGTGAGATTATTGATTACTTTGAGATTCTTGCAAGCGATTTTTGGTGATTAATCAAGCAAACTTTCAGATTTTAATCTTTCTCATTAAAGTAAGTATATGAATTCTTATATAACATATTTGAATATTGTGATTATGGCTATGAGTAACTAAACTCCATAACTAGGGTTGTGGGAACCATAGGCAAATAATGAGATAAACCCTAACTAAAATAACAATTCTAGAATAGTGTCTTGCATGTATTAATAATTCTTTCGTTTAGAAGTCTTTTTAACGATGGCCAACGTTAGAACTCGCCTTAATGCTACTTGCCGGACCAAGAAGGTAGTTAATAGGAAAAGAATTATTAACATAGATTTAGTGTATACTATCTAATAGGCTAGTATTGATTGGTACGAGGTAATAACTTAGTCAAATATCGAATACGATGCTTAATATGAGGTAAGGATAAGGGTTAGGATAGCAACACACGTAGCCGGACCAAGGTGCGGAGTGAGATTTTCTAGATGTCGGACCAAGGATTTAGAAATACATAACTTATCACTTTGCATGCAAGATACTAGGAAAGAATTGTTATAGTAAGAATTATCATGTTATGAACCTTTGGGGAACACGTAACCCTAGTTACTTTGATTAATTGATTAAAACCCAACATTCGAAGCTGTTAAGTGTCTCTCTCAAGTTCGTTATTTATTTTCACTCATTTAGAAATGGAAACCCCCCTTTATTGTGTTTACTTTCCAAGGAAGTCATTGACCAAACAATAGTAATAACAGGTTGAAGTTAAGTCTAGACTATTTTCCTCGTGGGAACGATTCCAACCTCACTAGTTGGGTTATTTACTTGACACGACCGCTTTACTTCTTATTTAAGAAGTAAGTTTGAGCGTATCAGCGAGGAATCTCTCAATAAACATTTTTCCAAAGTCCGGACCTCAATACAACAAATCAACCAATCAAATATCGACTCTTCTTATCATACACCACCTCAAATGGTGTACTCTCAATGTTGAATAGTAATTATTGTTGTATACAAACTCTACTAATAGAAATATTATTTCCAATGACCACCAAGTTGATCACACATGCCTGAAATATGTGCTCAAGGACCTGAATAGTCCATTCAAACAGATCATCAATCTGAGCTGAAAGATTGTACTAAAATCAACCCGAGTATTCAATTCCTTCTACATAGATCTCAAGAATGAGATGTAAATTATGTGCCTCAATGAGATGATAGAAATAGTTATTTCATATATCTGAATTGTCTCCCAAATGTAGAATTTGTTTGACTTTTCTTAATTATAAGTAATATGAATTGTATAACATGTGTAGAGTTTGCCAATCAATTCATAATGACTCATATAACATCTAACTTATTCAAGTTTGTGTCAACCCTACCAAAAATTTCTTAGCGATATAATCCTACTTTCACTCTGGTATGGACTTCCTTTGAGTCACACCTCTAGACTTTTGGTGGTGATACTTATCTTACTAACAATTCAAATGTAGAAATATCAAATTTACCATGTGTCTTTTCATATGATACCACCAATAATGTTTATTTAAGTCATAATACATGTTAATAGGCCATAGATGAATAGAATAAATAAAAGTATGGGCCTCCTTAATGATTAGTCTAGTCAAATTACCTATCGGAAGAACGCAAATACAACCTTTAAGCTTTTATCCTCAAACCTTCCTCACCATCAATAGTTTCCCCCCCTAAGTTCTCATTGTAACACCTTATCTTGAATTTTACATAAATCACCATCATCTAATTGTTGTGACTGAATTTACTTCAACGCGCCTCTAAGTAAGCCAAAATCCTAATAGACTTCAAAATATCAAGCCTCACAAACTATTGGCTAACGACTGTACATTCATAGTCATAGGACACTATCACACCTACAATAAGGCTAGACTATTCATATTACCGTGTTTCAACTCAAGGTATCTACTATCACCTTCACCTTGCCTAGATAATAAAGGATAGTCAAGTCATAGTCCCTAACCAATCATAGTCACTACCTAAAATTGATATTTCTCTAATCGAACATATAGTAGAGATTATGATGATCTATGAATACCTCATAAAGGTAATGACTCAATTTTTTTAGTACGAACACTACCACGCTGACCTGCGTTTGCGCCCCTAGAGAAAGATTTTCAAACACACAAAACATCTTCAACAAAGTCTCTTGAAATAATGGAGTTCAAAACTGGGGAGGAACCTAATCTTCAGCTCTATTTCTGGCTGGTGACACCTCATAGACACGACCTCAAGGCGGTGCCACTCCATGAGCATGAACCACTCGTTCGGGCCCTACCTTTACCCTTGATTGGATATCCACAATAGCCTCGGCGACTGCCTCCCCTATACCTCTAAAATTGAAGTTTTAGTGCTCGGTATTTTCAAAAACAACACGTAATAACTCAGCACTAGCGAAGGTAACCATGAAATAAGAAATGATGAATAAAAGGAAGTTCCCTACAAAAATTTGTAGCCTCTTGAAGATAAGTAAAGATGTCTCTATACTGATTTTCAGGCTCTAATTAGACTTGTGTTGTATACACATGAGACCTATGAACCTAGGGCTCTAATATCATTTTGTTACGACCCAAAAATTGATGTGATGACACCTACATTTTCCCATCAAAACAAGTTAACCTCAACCCAATGAAAATGAAATAGAAGTGGAAAATAGTAAAATCAAGAATAGGTAAAGCAAAAAACATATTCCTTTATTAAACCCCTAAAATCTGGTTGTCACGTGTACAAGCCACTAAATACATAAGTGTGGGATTAAGAAATAGATATAAGTCTTAATCTCTATTTATCATACAAAAGAAAGTGTAAGAATAGGGAAAAAAAGGGTCCGTCAAATTATAATCAGCTACCTTTTCAAGTCCTCGACTAGCCTCAAGATCAAGAGAAGGAGAAAGAGATCGTATAGGTTCAGGCTCAAAATCTTTACAGGTGTAGAAACAACGGGTGAGTAAAAGCAACATGGTACCTAGAAAGCAACCTACTAAACAAAGAAACTAGCTAGAAATCAAATACCCCTTACACTCCAATTGAGCCTCCTCAAACTAAAAACCTACACAGAAATCATCCCAACCTAGCAATTCTACAATAAACAGCTCATAGGCCCAATATTCATAGTTCAATATTCACGATTCAACAATCAAACAAATCAAATAAGTCAAGCTTAATGACAAGTAGTTCAATCACATATAACAAGTACATCAATCACAATCTATAAGGAAGTCATGTATAAGCATCAAGTGTATCAAGTCACAATGATCAATCTCTTGTTGGAACCATTTCTCATTGGCTTTATAACACTTGCCAGAATAGACCTCCGCATACCAACACTCGCCTGCAAAGACCTCATCATAATAACACTCGTCGGCAAAGATCTCAGTTTCAAAACAGTCGCCGCTAAAGGCCTGGGCATAATAACACTCACTAACAAAAACCTTGGAATGATAACTCATCGCATGTCTCATTACAACGTTCATAATCAATGCATACAAGCAATGTCACACCACATGGAAGAGAAAACACATCATACCATTTAAGTCCATAATTTAAGTCCACAATTCATGCTTTCAAGTATTTCATCAATCAACCATCAAGGGTCACAATAAGGCATTATTGTGTTTATTATATAGCCATTTTCATTTCAACCCCTTTTTATTCAAATTGATATAACAAGTGGACAATTAAAACCCTTCAATTCATTCTCATTATTCCCAACACGCAATCAACGAAAGAAGCATAAGAAGCCAACTAGAATACATGTTTAGGAAGTCACTTGTTTTAAATCAATCAACAATTGCTCCAATAGTTGAGTCTTCCCCTACGAATCACTTTTGAAGCCACACAATTTATAATTATCAAGTATTTACAATATTTTTTTGGAAACAACAATATCCCTAGCAATCTTCTTGAAAGTGGTCAATCAACACAAAACTCAATTCTAAAAGTAAGGTTTGAACTCAAAATATAATACTTGAAGACATTACTCAAGGTTATAGGAACTCATTAGGAAAAATCATCTCGAAAAAAGTCTTAAAACAGTTCAAAATCTCCATTTACCTAAGAATTTGGGTTCATGAAAAACCTCATCATGTACCAATCAAAATCTCAAATAAATAATCAAAGGAAAATAAAGGTTTAGGATCAAGAGAACTTACCACACTGATCTAGCACTGAAATCCCTTCAAAATTCGCCTCTAAAGGTTCCCCAAGTTCAAAAATAGTGAAGTGGGTTTCAGCTCGCTTAAGCGATGGCTGCTTCACAAATGTGAAGGTCAACGGGGGTAGACCCTTCGCAATGGAGAACCAAGCCTCGTTGAAGCAAACCTCGCAAAAGTGATCCAACTCTTACAAAAGTCGAGATGCACCAAAACTTAGGCATCAGAATATCAACCAACTCTCAAAATACCGAAAGGACTCTCAGGATTCGTTTGAAACAACGCATACACAAACCACATATCCAAATCAATTATACTCAGTATTTCAAACTCAAAGGAACCGTCAAAACAGGAATCTGAGGTCTGCTTGACCCGACATCCGTGAAAATAATAAGAAATTAACTTATGCCTAAAAAGGTTTAAACAAACTCGGGACCTTTCAAAATCAACCAAGACCTCACGTAGGCCTAAATCATCCCTCAAATTCAATGGAACTTTAGAGATCTCGATACATGCATTTGAACCCCGAATGTGACCAAAGTCAACCCAAAGGCTAAATTTTCATAATTTCACAACTTTGGATCTCAAGTCATCAAAAAGACTCGGAATCAAAAATCGACAACTCTCATGGATCAAATTTCACATTTCGGGTCTGATGGAATACACAGAAATCCATTCCGATACTCAAAATTTCAAAAGACACAAAAAATCACTTTCTTGAAAACTTGACATTTCAAACTCAAAACTTATCAAAAATCTCAACTTTTAACTGAGAGTTCAAAATTTCATCGAAAACGACTTGGGTCGATATCGAGAGTCCACGAAAAAATAAAACATGACTGACTGGTCATTACAATAATATGATAACAAAATAATAATAATAATAATAATAATAATAATAATAATAATAATAATAATAATAATTATTATTATTATTATTATTATTATTATTATTATTATTATTATTATTATTATTATTATTATAATTAAAATTGAAACAAGTTACGGCAATCATGAAATCAAACTGCAAATCGATCATTTACCTTAAAATTTAAAATCCATTTATAACATTTCATGTATGGTTGGCAATTGTTTAGCCATCATTACCACATAATAATTACTCCCTTAATAGATTTTGTGACCTTAGGTTTTCAGAAATCAACTTAGACTACAACATATATTTAGAATATTTAAATTGCTAGTAATTCAATTCTTTACCCACCAATATAATACAATATCGATTGATAATTAGTATGCAGCAATTAAAGCTGTGAACGGAAAATTTTGGAGCTTTACCTTAATGTCTTTTTTTGTTCCTCGTCGACTTGAACATGGAGGAGCTCTTCCAGATTTCTTTTCTCTCTTCTAAAATAATAATAATTATGAATCAAAAGGGCTAAATCTCACTAACTTATTCTAATTTACATGGTCAAGGGTCATATTTTATTAAATTAGTTTCAAACTTGACTCACTATGTACTATTTAAAATTATATATCATTTAATAAATTTAGTTAAAAAAATTTCATTCAAAATTTAAAAAAAAATCTTTAAAAAAAGTTTTAGTGTTCAAAACAACCTAATAGGTTGTTACGACCAACATCCTCTATCTGTATGTGATTGTGATTATAGATAGGAAGATACTAAAACATGAAACCTATTGTGTCAAATTATCCAGACCAGAATATTTACCACGTAATCTCCCATCAAATTTGCTGATCTATGTTATCTCTAGCTTCCAACATGAATTTTCAAGTTTAGGAACTCTCTTTCCATTCAACAATCTGAGGTCTATGCTCTTTGCAATATTTATTCCTCATAAAATTTGGACCACATCAACTTATTAATTCTAAAATTTCATCAAAGCTTACAGTTTTGAAACATAAAAAACAATGTTAAACTGACACCCCTTCTTTGGATAAGCACAAATCAGCCCAAGCCACAATGTTTTCCCTTATCTCCTAGATCATGTATCTTATGTTTAAGAAGAGTGATGAAAGAAAAAAGATGGATTAAATATTCCCTCAAAATAAAGTTACTTTCTTTTCCAGGTTTACAATTTACTATAGACCTTTACCGATAGTGCAGAAAAATAACATTTTCTATTCCTAGCATGTCTAATGGCACACCCAAAATAAGCAAAAGGGGGAGTGTCTTTAATAAGTATGTCATATGTTGTTCTCTATTTGTTGAACAATATCACCAGCAGCCTTATAATATATCAATTGTAAAGTGTTTTATCAATTATCATTGTTAATTGTTTCCATAAACATACAACAAAAAATGATGGTATCATCTGCATAGGCCAGTAGAAGTAAAAGCAACAAACTCTATTAGTTGAAAACATTTTTTAAAAAAAATAATAATACTAAATATATTCTATTTACTTGTTAGTAATAAGCCCCTGAGGAGTGGAGGTCGAAAAAGTTAACAGGACCTCACAGCGCAAGGCCGAGCACCTGTGGGATTTAACTTGCAAAAATTGACGAACTTGACTCCACATAGTTCAAAAAATTTCTTGTCTTATCACCATAAATTTTAATCCAAATATCAACCCCAACAAAAACGATTTCAGATAGAGCAAGGCAATAGATCCAGCTTCTGCCAGGTTAGATATCATTCTAAACCATAACGACAAACTCTACCTGCTTATAATTTGATATAAATATAATATTTCCTACACCTGCAGAACATAACATTTCAACAAGCTACTAGCAAAAATAAGATATACCTTTGTGATCACAAATCACCCCAAGAACAGCATGATGTCTAACAAGTCTTTTTTCATTTCTTCCCTTAACAGTTAAGTATAATCATTAGGACCGAACAATTAAGTTCGAAACTGCAATTAAGTCAAGCAAAAACTACAATGTAATAAACATAAGTACAAGAACTCCATAGTTTCCACTAGCTAGTATTTTGAAAGCAAACAAAAGAGCACGGTATTAGCTACAGCCAAGGTATCCAAGTCTAACAGTGATCCCAATTCATACTTCGAACCCAACAATGCATCTCCAAAAACCTCCGATATTTCCACAACTCATATTAGTTTAACAACAAGCTGGCTTTACAAGTAATTCCTCCACAGGCCATATAAAATGGTGGCCACCCCCCTGCAACAAACAATACAAGTGTTGAGACATGAAAAATGCATTTTTCTATCTGCAATAACTTACGTAAGGAAATAAGAAACTTAAAAAACACCACAGAAATACAAAATAATTCTTCAGCATGAATTCATATCAAGATGGCAATGGGATACAGGACATATCAGTTGTGATTTGGTTGTGCTGAAGGTGGATCTCCAAAATTCAGTGTCTACCATGTTATAAATGAGTCTCCTAGGATTCAGCGTCTACCATGTTATAAATGAGTCTCCTAGGATTCAGTGTCTCCCTTATTCTTCAACTCCATGCCCAGTACATTCACTTTGATGCTATACTATTTCAGAAAAAAGAATTTTATCTATATAAAAGCTACATTTTTTTCTGAAGCAGCATAATTGCCAGCTTTCTGACAAAGAATTAATACATTAGGGGTAAATGGAAAGGCAAACAACTTTGGTGCAACCCACTGTGCCTCACTATTGGGTCAAAACATTGTACCAGAACCTATTGATCCTAACCTCAACTCATAAATTCATGTCGTGTTTGCCTTTTCATTCACCATGTTACAAACTGGTAGCACCAGTTAATCCCCCACCACTCCCCCAAATTATAATAATAATAATAATGATAATAATAATAATAATAATAATAATAATAATAATAATAATAATGACTATAACACTAGCCACAACAGAAGGAAAAAAATCATAACAGGACTACTTTGCATGATTATCTAGTACATTCACCATTTCGAGGGCTTGCATTTGGCTTTAATAGGATTACCCCAAGAAAATACCTACTATGGTCCCACGAAGTAGGGTCTAGGGAGGGACAGTGTACAAAAACCTTACCCCTACCTCATAGGTAGAGAGGCTGTTCCCAACGGACCCGTGGCTCAAGGATGACAAAAAAAAATTAGTACTAGATTTACACAAGATATCTGCTACAAAAGCATGCTTAATATGCACCAAATGACTACAAAAAGAAGATGGGACTTTATCCCAAGTTTGTTGGGATAGGAAAACAAACCTTTATCATATCAAATTGCGGCAGGAAGATACACCCTTATGGTGTCTTTCATGGTAATTTTCCTCCTACAGGTAGGACATTTACCCTGAGCAGCTATGGAAGCCTTGATGCAAGCTTTGCAGAAAATGTGACCACATTTTGTTGACATCTCCTCAACTAAGGTTCCCATGCATACTGGACAGCTAAATGTGGGTTGAATTGGCTTTGGCGGTGTTGGAGGTTCAATTGGCTTTGGTGGTATTGCACTCTGTGCAGTGACTGCCTGGCATCAATGACAAGGAATAATAAAAACCATGCATAAAAAGATTTCAAGTAACAGACTTAAACAGGTCACATATATACTGATAGATGAAAGTCCATGAAGATGACACCAATAATTAGGCTAGCAATGTCACATTGAAAAGAACTGATTCCAACAGAAGCAATAACTTAGAAATTGGAATAAGACATTTCTAATGATGAATTCAGATTGAAATCAAGAAACAAGCTACTATAAATTAAACTTCATCAAAAACCCAACAAGTGTAGGCCTGAAATAAGAAGCTAAGAAAGAACACAACTAGCTGACAAGGCCATAAAACCAGTACATTGGCCTAGAGTTGAAGCTTCTACACTACAACAAATGCTTTACTCTCCATTTTCAGGCAGCATATATAACGTATAATTCAATTATCTAGCAATGCCATAAAACTATGGAAAAGATGCATTGTGGCAAGAGTTTAAGCTTCTAGACTACACCAAATGTCTTACTCTCTTTTTTCCGGCTAGACGCACCTAAGATCATGAAAATGATTACATGTACGTTGAAAGTTAATGGCCAGAAAGAAAGGTAAATAATACATGTCAAAAGAAATAACTAAGCGACCAAACCAAACACCCTTTATTGCAAAAGACGCATCACAGTTATGCTGTGAACACTAGTGGCAATAGATCTTTTTCAATACTGACTTTATGAATATAACTGAAAAGAAATCATTTCAACAAGAACACTCATATTTTATTTATTTTACTGCCAAATGCCAATAAGTGAGAAAGAAATCACTTGAACAAGAACACTCATTATTTACCTTATTTTATCTCTAATAAGTGAGAAACAAGAACATTCATGCTGTAAAGAACATTCGGCACAGCATAAAAAGACCTTCTCTAGTTACCTGTAAGCTGCTATTTGCTTCTAGGTTTATGTAGATGTCACCCATTATTGTTGACTGATTGGTTGAGACTCTTCTGCGCATGTTGCGCCTGTTAAACATCGGCAGATGATCCTCTGCAATAATTAAAAGTCAATCAGACCAATCTCAAGGGAGGCAAATGAAATAGCCAAAGTCAAAGTCTATCTCTCCAAGGAGAAAGAAGTGCCCAACATGGCATTAATACAACCACCCTGATGCTGATTCAAAGAATCGTATCACATGCCTTGAATTGTCCATATAATCTCATCGTACTTACATCACCTCCCATTTTCCTCCATAGGCGGAAAGATCACAAAAAATACAACAGCATATTATGTAAGTACTGGCAAATGTCCACTGTGCTTAATCAATATTCATACTAATGTAAGCATTTAGGACACTCATTCTCCTACATGGCATTTAATTTCAACAATGAACATCAACTTAATGCTCCATTCTATAAGAACATATAAATATTTAATGAGGACAAATAGATTACAGATCCTACATTTAATCGCTATCTTAAAAGTAGGAGGTTTTACAGTACCTTACATATCTAATATATAAAAATTTACCATCGTTAAGGTAGCACCTAAAATAGAATTTTGTTTAACATAAGAGAAGAGGATAAAAATTCAGATAAAATAGTACAGGGGACAAGGTGAGGTACTTCCAACCCATTTCTTACTAGAAAGTTTTGATATATAGAGCAAGATAAAGTTTTACAGGAACAAAAGAGCACACACGATCTACAGCTGTGCAGCTTTTAAGAGAAAAGTAAATTACCAGAATCCTCATCAACAAGAATAACCTGTCCACGAGTCCTCATGTTGCTGTTGTTTGCCTAGGGAAACCAAGATCTCCAATATAATTAGTCATAAGGTTGAGATACCAGTGCATTCACAAGATAATACACCACCAAAAAAATTATTAAGGGAATCATTGGATTTGGATAGAGGAACATACTTCTGCAAGTGCCCTAGGGGAAGAAATTATCATCACATCATCATCAAGAGCCTCAACATCAATTGGGGCAGGTGTCGAAGAAGCACCTCTTTGTGCAGGTGGCACATCCCCAGGAACAACACGACTTGAAGTTCCTTCGTGATCCCTATTATCAGATGGGGGTGGCACATTGAGATCTACATCCAGTACCGTCTTCCTTCTTGATTGATTCCTTGTATACCTCATCGGAAAAGCCCTCCTGTCTTGAGTGCTCATCCTATGATTGCCTGTGCTTCCCAAGCAAGAGCAGCTTCAGCCGTATAGATCCTAAGATGATGCCAAACAAAATTATGCATCAGAATAGGAAGGACATAAATAAACTTAGAGCAACTAAAGGTGCAATTTTATCAAAACATGTCCTCACAGATGCAAATGCATAAGGAAAATTAGAAACAATCTTCAGACATTTAAAGTTTCAAAATGCACTTTCACATAAGCTCTTGGTAAATTTGTAAAAAAACAGATGAATGTAACAAAGAAAAAACAATTAATGGAATTAGTATTTAAGCAAACAGCAACATATTCTTCTTGAAGTGTCATCCCATATATTTCTACATTGAAAAACAAAACAAAGAGACAGCCAATTCACCCTGTGATTGTGATACTAGAAACCTTCACAAGCCATATCAAGCACTTAAAGTTGATAACTTCATACTGTGCACAACTGAATCAAATGACTTTGCTTTAAGACAGTAAAAAGTTCCAAAATCAATCTCACATATTAGATTCCGACAAGACATACATCTGATTGAATATAGTCATGAAATTAACATTGGCACCACATACAATCTTCAATGGCAAATTCTTTCAAATCGGATCCAATCAATAAGAAAAATCATAACTTGAAAGTAATGTTTTTTCCCAAATCAGTGAAGGTTACACCATTAAGTACAGAATTCCAAAAAGCAACCTGCAAATTTGGTAAGATTATCCAAAAACATCGCATACAACTGTGGCAACTACGAATTCAGTACAAACTTATACTTCAGAGAGAAAAGATTTCCAGTAGACGATCACAAAACAAGGGTAAAATTGAATGTAAATGAACAAAGATAACGACTTTATCAAAATCAGCCGTCAAAACAGAGATAACCAGATAGACTAAGCATAAAATAAAGAAAAAATCAACAAATTGAGAAACCAGATAGAATGGAAAGAAAAATCATAACTTAAAAGTAATGTTTTTTCCCAAACCAGTGCAGGTTCAACCATTAAGTACAGAATTCCAAAAGGCAACCCACAAATTTGGTAAGATTATCCAAAAACATAGCATACAACTGTAGCAACAACAAATCTAGTACAAACTTATACTTCAGATAGAATAGTTTTTCTAGTAAATGATCACAAAACAAGGGTAAAATTGAAAGCAAATGAACAAAAGACAACAACTTTATCCAAATCAACAGTCAAAACAGTGATAACCGGAGGATTAATAAATAGAAGAAAAACACAAGAAAAAAACAACAAATTCAGAAACAGATAGGATGCATAGAAAAATCACAACTTGAAAGTAATGTTTTTTCCCAAACCAGTGAAATGTTACAACAATAAGTACAGAATTCCAAAAAAAATCCGCACATTTGGTAAGATTATCCAAGAACATCGCAGACAACTGTGGCAACTACAAATACAGTACAACAAATTTCTACTTCAGATATAATAGGTTCCAGTAAACGATCTCAAAACAAGGGTAAAATTGAAAGCAAATGAACAAAAAAACAACGAATTTATCCAAATCAACATTCAAAACAGTGATAGCCATATGGATTAAGCATAAACACAAGAGAAAAACAACAAATTTAGGAAACAGATAGGATGCATGGAAAAATCAGAACTTGAAAGTCATGTTTTTTCCCCAAACCAGTAAAATGTTACAACATTAGTACAGAATTCCAAAAAAAATCCGCACATTTGGTAAGATTATCCAAAAACAACCATACAACTGTGGCAACTACAAATCCAGTACAAACTTCTACTTCAGATAGAACAGTTCTCCAGTAAACGATCACAAACACAAGGGCAAAACTAAAAGTAAATGAACAAAAGACAAGGACTTCATCGAAATCAACAGCCAAAACAGCGATAAACGGATGGATTAAGCATAAACACAAGAAAAAATCAACAAATTCAGAAAACAGATTGGATGGATAGAAAAATCGAACCGAAATTCAGAAGAATTTTGATCAACAACGATTCAGAAAGTAGACAGAGAGAATGGATAACAAAGAGAAACCATGGGAGAGGAAGAGTACCTAGGGTTTTCAGAAAATGAAAGATGAAATGGGAGAGAAAATTTGAATGTTGTAATATGGTGTGTTCTTTCGGGGGTTGATGACACATGCTCCCAAAAGGCGTGTGAGAAAACGAGAAGCAGGTGACACGAATTTCAATGGTTTTGGGCCTGGTGGCCTTAAGCCGTGAGTGTGAACATAAACCTCCTTACTTTACTCCCTTTGCTTCTTCTTTTGACATAACATTCTTGCATTTTTTTATTAGTTTCAACAAGTGAACAAAACTCTTGACATCATGACATAACTTGAGAAATTGTGTTACGAAGAGATGTTTGGATATCGTATATCTGAAATTGGTATACTTAAAGGCTCAAAGGGTGCTTCGAGACTTGTCTCGAGAAGTGAATGAAACTCTTGACATCATGAAATAACTTGAGGGATTATCTTACAAAAATATTTTTAAATATTGTTTATACGAAAAGTGAATACAATGAAATAAAGCAACTGAAGAGTAAAAGAGTCTAATTTCAGTACTTCTATAGTGCAGGTAGGTGAGCTTGAGAGTCCTAACCCTAAATTTGAGGGTAATTTCGTATAAAGATTCAAATAAGAACTAAGATAAAATAAATATATGTTTCTTGTACAAGAAAAATGTATATTCTTGTTGTATTTATGGGAATCAGAAAGTCATCTAACTTACAAATGAGAGAGAGAACGACTATGTATAGGTTATAACAAGTGAGCCTCCATCGATGAGAAGGTTCCACTAGAGCACCAAAGTAAGGTAAATGTCTGTGTCATGTGTCAAAGTTGTCGGTGGCCCCAGCTAATATTCTTACGCTACTTAGGTCTGTGTGAGTTCGCCCACACACCTAACAACTCTAATATTCTTACCCTTTTTTTAATATCATTTCTTCCATATCATCATCGGCATGGTCAATGATTAGTTGATAGACATAAGGTGCATTGAGAAGAAATTAAAGGGTAGTGATGTGGTGGTAAATCATATTTTTAGATGAGGGAACATTGTGATTGATTGTTTAACTAACTATATTTTTAGTTTTGCGTTACAACACGTAATCAATTCTTATCTACGACTAATTTACCAGCACAAGCATAAAAATTGCTCAAAATTAATGAACAAAGAATACCAAATCTTAGAACAAGGAAGTTCCAAAATGAAAAATACAACAATCCATAAAGCTCAATTGAATTACAAGATGTGTCATCATAAGTTCTGTAACTAGTGAAAGCATAATTCAAAGAAAAGGATGACAGAATGACATGATTATAATAACAATTCAAAGGGAATTCCTAGTTACTTGAATATTATTGTTCAATTGACTATGAACACACATGAAGTTTGTCCTAAATTCTTGTAAATGTGGTCAATTAGTTCAGTTTTGAGAATGTACCTTCTAAACGAGTTGATGCAGTGGTGTCATCTCGTTCGAGCTCAACCTACACAAATTGGGGATTTATCACATAAATCTTTCAATAATGATCGATTCAATAGTTAGTTCACAGATTTGATTCTTACCTTTAATGGACATGATTGAAGAATGTTATGAGCTGAAGAAGTCTAGATCGGGTTGGATCTATGACGTCTGGGTTGGATCTACGATGTCCCTGAGATTTTTGGACACCCATGTGGATGTCGCCCAAGCTTACTACATTTTTTATCATCATTTATGACAGGTGAGGACCGCCGGAGAAACCCTTTTTGATTTGCCGAAGAAGATGACGAGATCCAGAATCTGAGATGTCCCTTTTATTGGAGAAGATATTTCTAGACTCATCTAGTTTTCTTTTAAAAGCTTAGTTGTTTGTTGCTCTTTTTAGCTTAGAGTATTTTGGGCCTGGTTCACTTTTGGTTTCAAGTCATTTCACGTAGGACTTATTTTATTTTAATAAATGGGCAAGGCCCATATTTTGATTTAAAATGTGATGTTGGCGTCTTCAATGCTATTTTGAACCAATTGTACATTAGTTTTTTTGAGTTTTATGAATTGAAGTAAAAAGTGCACTCAATTATCAAAATTAAAGGGAAAATAAGTAAAAAAAAAAATGGAAGTAATAGGCAAAAGTTGAAAGGCCATATTGCTCAAGGAATCTAGTGTGTTGCCAAACTACTTGTGGATTGCCAAAGTTAACAAAAAGCTCAAGGCATATGCATGAAAGTTGTAAAAACCAAGTATGGCGAGTCAGCAAAGTAGTTTGGCGATACAAATGTTTGTTATCGAAGTTAATAAAATTTAGAAGAGAAGTTGAGAGAGTAAGGCCCATTTGGCGAGTCACTCTTAGCTCGCTAAACTCATGCGAAGAGAACTTTATAATTAATTTGACATCGATTTTTCTCATTTGTAAATAGAAAATTTTGATTTTCAAACCTGACTTATGCACTTTTGAAAATTTGAGAACATTGTGAATCAAGTATCTAGGTTCTGGGTGAGGACATAATTTCTACTCTTAGATTATTGATTCTATTGTGGAATTGAGATTATGTCTTATTCAGCTGAAGAT
Organism: Solanum chilense; assembly: GCA_032847665.1. Lineage (NCBI taxonomy): Eukaryota > Viridiplantae > Streptophyta > Magnoliopsida > Solanales > Solanaceae > Solanum > Solanum chilense. The sequence continues at coordinate 58,879,978 of CM064971.1, read as the reverse complement.
AATAGTATATTCATTGTTCCTTTAATTATACATAGTTAAATTTGAATTTCTTAGAGGTGTTTGATGGATGAATCGCCTCATGTATTTGGGTGTTTGATTAATTGTTTCTAATATGATTGATATAATTTGTGTTCAATTATTTCTTCATATTTTAATTAATGTTTGGATTTGAACTCTACTCTAACAAGAGAGAGTAAGAGTGAGAAGACTCAATTAATTGGCAATTACTTGAATTCTATCATTTAATAGTTGAATTTAGAGATAGATTAACTAAATTGAAGTCATAGGATATTCAGAATTGAATATGCATTGGGGTTTGAGAAAATCAAGTGAAATTTAGTGATAGATTGAAATATTGTTATTAATATCAATAGTCTTGCTTAACTATGTCATCAACTATTCAAAGCAACATTGATAGCCCAAATTTAACATTAGAGTTCATGTTAGCATATATCTAAGACTCTTAGTAGTTGAAACAAATCTCATTCTTGGAAAAAAATGTTCAGCTATTAGCGTTGGTACTGTGACTATGGGCCTTATCTACAGACTGTAGAAGGTTCTATAGAACTTAGAAAGAAAATTACAGACCTTGATTTGAGTTTTGGAAATTTAAAGTCTAGTAAGTTGACTTACGAGAGTTAGGATGAGTTGTAGGAAGTTGAGCGGATCGTAGGATTGTTCCGTAGAGATGATTCAGAAATTTGATTTATGATCTCAGAACTATAAAAGAAATTAACAGGTAGTAAGGTTTATGGGTCATATTAGAAAGAGTCTCGTCGAAGGGATTCAAATTTAGTGATATTTTTGACTTAAAATTGAGAACTATGAATGGGGTTTCAATTCTTAAACCTATCGAAACATTCTCATTTTCTCTAATCTTCACATCTCTTTGAAGTTCATCCCCTTCAAATCCTCTCAAGCTTCAAGGAAGAAAATATAGGGTTCAAGCTTCATGTTTTTTCCACACATAATTACGAATTCATGGTCGATGAAAGGATTTCCCGCACATGCATAAATGATGGTTTAAAGGATTTACTATATGATGTGTCAGGATCCAGATCATCGTCATTTACACCCACACTAACCTTTACTACAATCTGACTAAGCAACTTAACAAAAAGCTAGATATTTAAAGATACGAAAATAGGTTTAAATGTAGAATTAAAATAGAGTTCCCATAAACTCTGAAAGATTAAATAAACAATTATCAAAATTATTGCGGAAAACAACCCCTAGAATTTGAAAATTATTGTACCAAAACTCAAAAGTTCAAAAAGTCTAAGAAAAAGAGGAACAACCCCGAAGCTGACATAATAAATGTCTAAAACTAGTCTGAGTCCAAAGAGAATGGACTAAACAAAACTAAAGGATCCATGGAGTCTGAAAGAACTGCCTCACCCTTGAATTCCACCATCACAGGGAATCTCAAAGCCCCGAGCTCCATAGTAAGTTCGAAAAAGGCGGTCGTGATCACTAATTTCTTCAATGAGGTCTATCCATAGTCATTTGAAGATGTCATGTACTCAATAAAGAACGAACAAATGGAGTATCAGTACACAATCTCATTGCACTAGTAGGATCACGCAGCCACCCTAGTATGCCAAATACAGGCAAGTAATTACAACATAGTAAGCACAAAAATTCATAATATATAGATTAGTTAAGCACAAAAATACATAATATACAGATCAGTTACCATTTCAAGAGAAATGTACAATTCAACATTATCAATAATAATACACATGGATGTAATAATCACAATGGTCCTCTCATTGAACCCACACCCAAATTGTTAGTGTGTGAGAACGTGACGCACTATCCAAAGTATGCGTCGCAATGTGACACCCGATCGAATATATGTGTCAGAACATGATACCCGATTCAATATATGTGTCGGAACGTGACACCCGATCCACTGCATATGTCGAAACGTGACACCTGATCCAATTAGCACAACCACAATCATAATAACACCCATCATGATGTTACTCATAGTCATATAATCAAGCATTAGGATCATGACATGTAGTTGTTCATACATGATCATTCATCATATTTAGTTCGCATTGCCTTATTCACATATACGCATGCATGCAATGAAGTAATTAACTAAATACATTACACATATAGGAAATCAAACTATCACCTACCTCGAAATAAAGTTTGAATCCACCTAAGACACTTGAGTCTTCAATATCCGGATTCTTTTCACTTGTTCTTAGTATAAAAACAATCAATTAATGCAAGGATCAATAAACAAGGATTAATTACTCGGATATAATTGACATTATCAATCTTAGACCAAACTCAAGATCCTAATGTTCATTTAGGTCTTTTCCCACCATTAACTTTAGGGCAAACCCCCTGCCTCCCTCCTAAATGATAATTACTCAAGAATCTAAGTTCTACGGATCAAAAAATGGATTAAGTGAGTAATAATATTACCTTTAACGCTAGAAGTTGTGGAAAACTATCAAAAACTTACCCTGGGTTATCTCTTAGCTCTCAAGAATTAATGTTTTTTCAGAAAATAATATTTTGGTGGCTTCTTACCCATTTAAGTCTCGACTGCCCTGTTGTAGCGGCCCCACTCCGCCACAGCAGCCCTGCGGCTTCCATAGAGACAAAAGCTCAAAATTCAAAATTTGAAAACCCCGTTTCACAACACACATTCAACCCTTGATGTTCAAACACTACCCATCTACTTTAAGATCAGTTTCAGGAGTTCTGCTCATTCGAATTTGATTTTGTAAAGTCATATGGGATCCCTAGCATCTTGACAATCCACTCATGTTATCAAATTCATTATTAATTCTTTCATAAATTACCATATTTTCCAAAATCTCACCTAGCTCAGATTTTTCTGAAATCTGGACTAGCTAGGAATTCTAAGTCATAACTCAAAAGTTTTCTGGACCAAATTTTTTCCCCATCGGATTTTCTATAATAACGGGAACCAGTCGTTACATGATGACTTAAGATTGGATTGGTGTTTTAAATTGTTCTTTTCCAAGTATGATAATATGATTATGACTAAATCTGTTGGGACTTTACTATCATCGAGAACACATTGAGATGGAGGACTTCTTGTTAGTAGAGGTCGGTCATATAGTAGCAATAACATTATCCCTAACTATGAGCCGTCGTAGAATTTATCTTATAAATACATAGCTAGTGTATCCACCTAAGCTAGAAGTTCCTGGTCCTTACCTTGGAAGGTAGGACTTCTCTTTTTGTTGTGGGAGCAAGACACCAAATTCCATGTATAGCTCATGTGATGTATATTGGTTAATGATAAATGTCCCAAAAAATGAACTAACTTGCTTTTAAGGTTTCTATAAAGCTTTCATTAAGTTTTAAGATGCATTGACCACATTTTTTATTTATGATTCTTCCTTAAAGGCTTTTCAATATGTTTTAGTTTGGTCATGCATATCATGTTTTCTTTTGTGTCCTCTTATGATCATATCTCGTGTTTTATCCATTTTTCCATACTTAGTACATTTTAATGCACTAATGCATATTTGTGCCTAGATTTTTTATTAATGTAGGGTCTGATACTTCTCTTTCTTCTGCTCATGACTGGTTGCTTTGATTAATCGTTGAAGACTTGGTGAGTCCTAATGTTCTAAGGACCATGCCACCTTTACTCTACTTTTTTATGTCTTTAGTTTTCGGATGATTGTATGTGGTGTATGAGTTACGTCCTAACCACTCTTTTGATGTATTATATTATCTTGTCGAGACTATGATTAGACTTCTGCTTTTGTGTCAACTCATTTATGATATGATCTTTTATACTTAAATTCTACTTTTCTATGTTATATTATGTTGTATGCATGTCAAGTTGATTGTATAGGGCTTCTCGGGATCTTACACGTCATGTCACATCTATGGTGTATTTTGGATCATGAAAACCTTGATATTCTGAGAACAAGGTTTTAAAAAAGGTCTTAGGATGACTGACAAGTCGCGTTGAGAAGTATTTCGTTCATGAGTGTGAAACGCCTACTTTATGAATAGGAGAAAAAGTAGCATATAGGAACCTTCACTTATTTCGTTACTCTAAAGTCGTGTTATAGAGTTTAACACTATAATCATCCTTCTTCTAAATCTTGTAAAGTTCTTTCTAAGGTATGGCCCTCTAAGAGCTTATGTGAGAAAGAATGTGAGCAACAATGTCGAGCCTGAGGGTTCTCAAGTTTTGATTGATCCTTTGGCCGAACAAATGAATTATGCCAAATTTTGAGCCATTTTTCAAGTACTGATTCAATATATGATGGTCCAAGATAATAGAGACGTCATTCCTCATATGAACCTAAATGTGGGTGCAACGATATCAAGGACAAAAGGATTCACTAGGATAAATCCCTTGGAGTTTCATAGGTTAAAAGTGGATAAGGATCCTTAAGAGTTCATTGGTGAGACTTAGAAGATAGTGGGAATTATGAGAGTATCTACAATATAGAAGGCGGAATTGTTCATTTATCAACAAAAGTGTGTTGCTCAACTTTGGTTGAAAAATGAAAGGTGAGGGGGATATAGATACATGTCCACTTGATTGAGAGAAATTTATAGTAGTTTTTCTTGATCGTTTCTTCCCTTTTGAGATGAGGAAGGCAAAAGTGCTTCAAATCATAATCTATGACAAGGTAATATGACTGTGAAAGAGTATGATTTGGATTTTACTCAATTGGCTAAGTATGCTCCAATTATGGATACCAACTATAGGGCAAGGATGAGTAAGTTTGTGTAGGATATTTCTGACTTGGTTGTCAAAAAATGTTAAATTGTTATGCTAATCAAAGAGATGGATATCTCATATTTGATATTACATGCCCAACAAATTGAATAACAGAAACTCAAAGAGTGGGCAAGGGAGTCCAAAAGGGCTAGTGTGGGTGAGGGTAACTTCTCTCATTCTTAGTCCAGTGGACAAGGCTGTTCTGAATTCCAACAAAGGTTTTTGTTAAATGTTATTCTAATGCTTCGACCTCAAAGCTCAACAAGGATAGGGTGTTTAAACTTTAAGCCTCGCGGAGGAAATATTAGTAGCTCATCGATGCCTAATTGCATACGTTGCGACATGAAACATGATGATAAATATTTAACTGATACGGATGATTGCTTTAATTATGGAAAGAGTGGTCATAAAATCAGAGATTACCCATTGCTTCCTACTAAGGAAAGGGATGGTATGCAAGCTTAGCCTATTGGTTCCGGTTCGGGTACTCCAGAAAAAAAAATTATGCTTTTTAGACTCGACAGGATCACGAGGTTTCTCTTGATGTTGTGAACAATATGTTGAGAGTATTTCACCTTGAGGTTTATGCCTTATTGGTTTATGTGTTATGTTATCATTTTTACTCCTTATATGACAATGAGATCTAATGTTGGTATCAAAATCCTTTTAAATCTCTTTCATATCTCTACTCTTGTTGATGATTCTATTGTTACTAAGAGAGTTTATAGAGATTGTTCTATTTATGTTTTCTTATAGAGCTTGATATGTTAGATTTTAATGTTACTTTTGGGATGAACTGACTTTCTACATGATATGCTTTCATATACCCAATTGGTCATATTCAAGGTTCTAAACGAACCTATCATGTCATGGAAATAGGGAAATAATGCTCTTAAGGGTCAGATTCTATTTTGGCAAAGGCTAGAAAAGATAATTCTAAGGGTTGCATTTATTATCTAGTCGGGGTTAGGGATACACATTCTAAAATCCCCACTCTTGAGTTAGTTTCGATTGTGAATGAGTTTTTTAAAATATTTCATAATGATTTTCTTGGTATTCCTCCCGAAAGGGAAATAGACTTGGTATCGACCTTCTCCAAGATATGTTGCCTATTTATATTTTTCTTATTGTATGGACCCTATTGACATCCCTTAAAGAGTCATCAAAGGAGAAACGACCCCGATAGAAATTAAAGAGTTAAAGGACCATTGAAGGATATGTTGGATAAGGATTTATTAAAATGAGTACCACTCCATGGGGTGTCTAGTGTTATTTGTCCGAAAGAAGGTTATTTCCCTTCGAATGTGCAGTGATTAACGGAAATTGAATAATGTAACCATTTAAAATATGTATCCTATTCCAATGATTGATTATTTATTTTACCAACTTCAATGAGCAAGTTATTTCTAAAAAATTGACCTTTAGTTGGGTTATAACCAATTGAGGGAGATGGAGAGTGACATTATGAAGATGACTTATCAAACTTGGTTTGGTCACCATGAGTTTTTGGTAATGTCATTTGGTTTGACTAAGTTATTACCTCGTACCAATCAATACTAGCCAATTAGATAGTATATACTAAATCTATGTTCCTATTATCTACCTCCTTGGTCCGGCAAGTAGCATTAAGTCGAGTTCTAACGTTGGCTATCCATTAAAAAGACTTCTAAACAAAAGAATTATCAATACATGCAAGATACTATTCTAGAATTGTTATTTTAGTTAGATTTTACCTTATTATTCACCCATGGTTCACACAACACTAGTTATGGAGTTTAGTTACCATAGTCATAATCACAATATTCATATATGAAATATAAGAATTCATGCACTTACTTCAATAAGAAAGAATAAAATCCAGAAGTTCACTTGATTAATCAACAAACGCACCAACAATCAATTCCAGAAAAAGTGTCTCAATTACTGAAATTAATCGAGGACTAAAGATTCTTCGAAAGTATAACACAATCACAAATTCTACTAACAAAGAGTCTAACATAAGAGAATCTAACTATATGAGAGTCTAACCCCAAAAATGAGGTTTTTCAAACTATTTATAAAAAACAAAAACTTAATAAAAGAAGGACTCTATTTGCTGAAAATCTGTCAAAACGTGGCTGGGTCGACGGACATCGTGACGGGCCGTCGTGGTCACGACGGGCCGTCATGGCCTCCGTCATCCTATACTTTACAGATCCTTCTGTTTCTTTCTTCATTACCCTCGACGAATAGGTACGACGGACCGTCACAGGCACGACGGTCCGTCGAGGGTCTCCGTTCCATAACACTTACACTCTTGGAATTTTGGTACTGGGACTTCTTCTCTGATCATCACGACGAAGCAGAAGGACGGACCGTCATGGCTACGACGGTCCATCATGCACTTCGTAACCCCACACTTGGTCAGACTTCCCCATCTTTCTTCAGCATCTTCACCCGTCATAGGCACGACAGACCGTCACAAGCTCCGTAGGTGGTAACTTTTCTGCATTTCTTGCTCAAAAAATTTCGCGTTCATCTTTAGACACATTTCCTGCAAATAAAGGGAAACTTACATAAAAATCAATATACAAAGACTTTTGGACACACACTAAACTTAAGGAAAAAGGATTAAAAATACCGTGAAACCACGGTATATCAATTTGGAGTAAGCAGCAGTAGTGTTTGCTTTAATGATCTGGAGACATTACTTATATATTGTTAATGTAGATGTGTTTATCGACCACAAGAGTTTGAAGTATGTTTTCACTCAAAAGGATTTGAGCATTCGCCAAAGGAGACTGTTATGCTATAATTTTACTATCTTTGAAAAAGTCATTTTTGAAGTGTTCTAAGTATAAAACAATTTCAGAAAAATACTTACAAAAGAGTCGCCACTTAATTTTTTTTAAAGATATTAAGAAAAAATAAAATTTAAAAAGACTAACAAATTAAGTCTTGAAAAATTTAGAGAAAATGGGTAAAAAGTTATCATTTGCATTTCAAGAAGGTTTTTAAGCATTTCAAGTGTTCGCTAATACACGTTTATCCTACGAATTGGTTAGAATGTTTTTAGAAAAAAGATTATAAACATACTTTATAATATTAACTTTAGAAAGTAGTTAAGCAAAGAATAATAATTTTTTATTTTTAAGAAAATGACTCCTTAATTGATTAAACCAAATCAAATTAAATTAAACCAAATCAAATAAAAGGATAAGAAATAATACAAATAATAAGAGTAAAATAAGAAAGTTAGAATGTGGGCCTTTTTGACAAAAATCTCAAATTTAGTGGGCCTTTTGGCCCATTTTTGCCTGATTGTTTAGAAAAATTTACATAAGTTGATACATTTTAATAAATAATTACTGATTTTAGCAATACTTTTTATTTATTACCATTTATAGCAATACTATGTTGAATCTGTCATATGTATTAAAAGTGAATCATGTATGCAATTTATATGAATTATATATGAATTATAATTGTTTTTAAAAATATATTATGTTTGTTTGGTAAAAGTTTGACATATTGTATTATAAGTGAATTAAAATGTGTGATAAATGAATTGCTTATCATTAAAATTTGTATTATATGTGAATAAAAAATTGTTTATTGTAATATGAATTGAACTTGTATTATAAATGAATTAAAAGTGATCAAGTGAAAAAGAAATATTATTGCTATAAATGGTAAATATTTTGTTATTATAGTATATTTATGTAAGTTTCACATTTGATTATGTAAAAGATATGCCGGCCCATTTTTGTCCCCGAAAATCTCATATACGATGAGCGTATATTTATGTATATAGACTGCATTTTAGTCCATTTTCTATATATCGAACTGTAAACCAAGTGTATGCAGCCTAATTCACTTTCCAGACACCTATATGATTTTTGGACCTATATATATTGCACTCAACCAATATATCAATTTATACTTAGTGTATACAATCCATTTAAGGATTTTTCGAGACTTCTATCAGTTTTTCTTTCACCTTTGAACATCAAAAGCTAACTCAATACTCACAGAGATGATGAAAAGAGTTCAATTTAGACCCTGTCAAGCATCACCTAAATCACCTCTTTTGGAGCAGTGAACTCAAGAAGACAACAAGCTTGAGAGAATTGATTCTTCTACCACAAAATTGAGAAACTTCGAGGACTAAAATAAATAAATAAATAAATCATAAGGAAATGACGAGAAGAAATATATCTAATGTGTATTTATTGTGTGACCTTTTCAACTTGTAATTCTTTCTCTTTATCAATTTTTATCTTTTTCATATCTCTTCTCCCCTTATCCAACTTTTCTACTCTCCTCCAACTTGGATAGAAAATGACATTAAATAGATGAAATGAGAGTTGATTTCCTAGGGAGAAATACACTGGAAAATTCAAAGAAGAGTTTGAATTTCTTTCCTTTTTTCCAATTCCAACAGTGGAAAGGTGACTTGGTAGGACTCCGACATAATCGAAAAGGGGAAAAGAGACATTGGGGAGTGTTGAAATGTACACTTCCAATAAGTAGGATGGGACCAACTCTTCAACACAATTTTAATGAATATAAAATCAGGACTAGAAGTAAAGATGGCACACATACTTTACGTGGAAACCTCCTTGCTCAAGGGAGTAAAATCACGACCTGTCTTACAGGATTTCCAAACTGCTTTTACTAAAATTCACAAGTCAAAGAAAAAATCAATTTACAACCACACAGAGATATTAACATCCTAATATCTATTTTGAGTAATACACTATCACTCAATTAGCCAAATCTATGCCAACATTGCCCATTATGCAAACCCAACTTATTGATATAGACTTTGACGTAAGACACTAAGTTGCCCTCAACAAACTTCTTACAATGATTCGCCTAAAGTTGAAATGTTTCCACCACAAGAAAAACAAATCCAACAATATAAGCACAAATACAAGCAATCAAAAAAACAACTAGTTCAGAAAGCAATAATGTAATTTATTAGGTCTCTTGTTGTTTTGAAGCTAGAATCTCTCTCTTTGCATGAATGAATTATTTGTTGTTTGTTGTCTTTAATATATCAAACATCAAAAGTTAATACACATTGGACAAACAACCTCGTCCCTTCTAGTTGTTATAGTTTACTGAAGACTTCACCAACTTATGATTCCATCTGTATAGCATGGTCCAAGACCAGCATACTCTGCAGAGAACCGGGTCCCTGCATTTGTGAGGAAATCATCAAAACATATAGGAGCATTAAGACTTATCGTTTCCCCTTTTTTGATGATAACGAAAAACCTAAAAGTATCCTCACTTGAGTGTTAAGCATTCATTCAAAATTTACATTAATTCCCTATAGTTGTTCACCCTATCACTATTCTTCCTCCTTAGTTCAGTTCCCTTTTAATGTCACAATAGTTCACCTTAATTCTCACTTTTGACATCATTGAAAAGGAATGAAAGTAAACATATGTGGGTTGCATGCAAAACATTTATGAATTATGACCATGGGCTACACAGAACATATAGAGGTAAGCATAAAAGCAAGCATACTAAACAGGGCACAATAACAAATAACATTAGATCACAAAAGCTGACCACATGATTCAGTAAGAATAGTACACACAACCACTAGGTTTTTTGGCACGGAGATGAAGAGGAGAAGGACAAAGGACACATTTAGGATGGATAAGGAGGGGTAAGGGTTCATATCAGCAAAGACATTCGCTCATTCGCATCAACATGATCTTGAATGACTTATCATTCAAGATCACTGTGAGGTCAGACAATTCTTATTTGAGAGAGGCTTCATGGTCTAGAAGATCTTCTACCTGAGACCTACCCTTAACCTTCTCTTCAACACTTTCACACCCCCAAAAAGAGTAACAGTTGTAAACATTTGCTTGACGGTACCTGGTACTCCTCTTCCAAGAGGTAATTCGAAATGTTTGAACACATAGTGTAGCAAATAGCCATAAGGGATGCCATGTTTGGCTAACTTCCAAGTCATCACCTTGGGCATATGTTCAAGCATTATAGAAGAAAGATTGATTTCCTCGAGTTCATCCAGCTTTTCCATGAGAAATAGGTCAGCAAATGCTATGAATGTCTTCTCTGTCCTTGGTAGCAGTACCTTATTCATGAACTCAAAGCATAGCTGGTATTCCCCCTTCAGAAACTTCTCTAGTAGACATGCTCGCTTTATGTCCCCTCGCTTTATAGCATGTTTAGTGAACTCACAGGAGGGTTTGTAGGCTTCAATTGACCGAATACCTTTCACAGGCACACCCATAGTAATTCCCAGAGTTTCCTCATCAAGAAAAATCTTCATTTCTTTAATGGTGGTCCTAACCCCTTCATCACTTAGAAGCTTCATTTTATAGTAGCATTCTCGCACATCAGGTTTATGCAAGTATGGTATTATGGCTTCAAATGATCCCAAATATGCAGAGAAATAAAACTAAAAAAAATGGGCATTCCAAACACTGTAAGAATGCCAGAGTCGAAGACTCTACCATTCAGCACCATTTGGTTTTCCATTATTACTATTCGCTTGTTACACCTCGAAAATCCAATGACCTAAGCTAGATCTTTGTGCCTAGTATAATGACTTTAAAATGATTATAAATATTTTTGTGTTCATATATTAGGGTAAATAACTTAGTTTGAGAAGATAAGTTCATGAGGGAATTAAAAACCACCATGACGTCCGGTGGAATAAATACCTAGGCTAGTGTAGTGTTAGTGCTAGTGGGATGGTTTAAAAGAGGTGTCTAAAAGTTTGACTATGAAAAAATATTGTACATCTATAAATGCACCTAAGGAGGGGTTTAAGGGGTCAAGGCCAAGGGAGGAGCGCCAACCTTGAGGGGCAAGCCAAGGCTGCCCCAAAAGAGGGAGGCTACTTCTTCAACCTCCACGAGCATGACAACGAGCAAGTGGGGGGCTCATGGAGTTGCCTTGGCCAACGACAAATGATGAATCTTGGACTAGCTACTGTCCAAGGCACCACGACCTACTTCACGACATGTGGTGCACTTGATGATCTAAGAGGATCGTCGTGGACTTCCCTTAGGAGTTTGAGAGACCAAAGTTGGGGTAGCTACTGCCCAAGACACCAGGAGCCACCTCATGACTCGTGGTGCACTTGACAGGCAAGGTCCTTGGTCGTGGTATTCACTTAAAAATTTTAGAAGGGTGGCACATTTAAGGGGGATACTTCATCACTCTTCATGAGCCACACCACACCACGAGTTTTGGTGTCCTTCACGGCTCGTGAAGGTGTCTGTTGAGACTGGACGGGGTTCCAACTTAAAGTCAAGTTGGATTTTTATTTTAAAAGTCCAACTAAATGAGGGGTAGTTTCGGTATTTTAGGGGTTTAATATATGATGACTTTAGGTCAACTTACACGCATTCCCACATCACAACAAATCCCCAAATTGAAAATCAAATTTCTCTCACTTCTCTCTAGATTCTCTCATTAATGAAATACCCCATCAAAGAAGAATGTCAAAGCTTCAAGTAGGGTTCAAGAAAAAGGCTTTTTTTCATTAATCCTTAAGGATTATAAAGGTATGGCAACTCTTTACTCTTGGAACTCCTTTTCCCAAAAGGTTCCTTCAAAATTGATTTCAATGTTGTTCCAAATTTCTACATTTTATTCTATTTAGTGTGTCTCTTTCAAACTTGAATTATTTGGTCTAGAATTGATTGATAATGATTGATTATTAATGTTTATTAATGAATTTAGGTATTATCTTAGGTTTTTAACCTAATTCTCAAAAGATCCATGAATGTTCCTCTTCTCTTTAACCCTAACTCTTGACTTATTTTGAGTAATGATTAGAGGTGATGTAATTGAGTATATCTTGCATAATTGACTATTGTATGATGATGATAACCTATTTGATGGATGAATATTACGAATTTGGGATGAATCTTGCAAGGGTATCTTGAAGGTCATGCGTAAGACCTTCAAGGCTATGAACATTCTATTGTAGTATTGTAAGTTTATCTTGGTAATGTTGATTACTTGAAGTACGAATGATGGATATATGAATGCATTATAATGATATGAATGTGATGATTGTGAGATGATGGTAGGTGTGCTATTAAGGGGAATTGGAGGTAATTCTTATGTACATTTTATGACTATGGTCACGAAGTACTATTCTCACATGATGTTGGGTTTGTGATGAAAGAGTTTTCTCGTCCTAAAACTTATGATCTATGTATATGTTATATGAGGGTTAGACTCCTAATGCTTAATGTTATGAATTAATGTTAATAAAGACTTAAAGATGCTTTAAAAGGGAAATTTAGCTTAGCACCAAGTGAACTTGACAATGAGAGGTTTTCCTTCACAAAGAAAGGTGGTTTACACATGAGGTGGAAACTATAATGCTAATTAGCATAAAAGTGTTTCTAGTAACAACCTTCTATTTCCTTAACTATGTACCCTCATAGGAACCTTAGCTAGTGGATCCACCTAGATGCTATTACAAATGTTTATATCTTACCTTGGCAAGTAGGATACCGTCCATTCGATGTGAGGGGTTGACACCGTATATCATGTAGCTCACATGGTCTATATTTGTTATAACAAAGTATTTCAAATGTTAAAATGAATGAATGAATGGAAGTAAAAAGATAAACACCAACTAGGACTACTTAAGAGGTGTTACTTGGTGTAGGTAAGGGTATGAGACTTTACCTATACATTTCCCAAGTGGATCTTGAGAGGAGTTCTAGGGTAGTTCTTTATGTATATATGATGTGCATGATGTCGGTCTCATATGATATGCATGATGTTGGTTTCACATGATATACATGATGTTGGTCTCACTTGGTATGTATGTTGTTGGCTATACTTGTTATTATGAGGTAAATAACAATGTTTGTGATCTTCTTGATAGTTTGATTCGGGGGAGGATATGGGGCTTCACATACACATTGCACTAGTAGACTTGAGTTTGGAGTTACGAGTAAGGTCTCATAATATATTGACAGAATAAACTATAATATGAAATGTTGACTATGACTCTATTATGATGTTACTTAAGAGTATGGATATGTCTTATTGTTGTGTTATGGTTGTATATGTGTTCTTGGAATGTGCATAGAGGCTTTTAAAGTGAACATAACATGTTTATAACCAAATGTCCTTTTGTGCATGTTTTCAAATGTTTTACTTGCATATGTTTCCATACTTGGTACATGTGGTTTGTACTAATCCATATTTCTTCTATCTTCTACACAAGTGTAGGTTCGATCCAATGAGGTGATTCTAGTCCTTTCTTGAGGAAACTTGGATTACGAAGAGATTAGGATGTTTGGATTCCCTAAGACCAATTGTATTTAAGCACATGGAGTATCGAGTCCCTAAAAATGAGTGACTCTTAAATTTAAAGTGAAAAGACGTCTGAAACTAACGCTATAAATGGGTAAGGAAAACGTGGCAGTGACCATTGACAGACACACAGTGTAGCATAATTGATACTAATCTTTCGGGGACCAGGTCCCTTTTGTTATATAGCCCTTCCTGTATGGTTAGATCTTCCCTTCATCCACGCCATAAGTGTATACCTGTAGTAAGGCACCAAAAGTAAATTCAACTGGACTTCTGTCTTACAGAAACTCAACACCACATTTTGCTTTTCAATTAGGAAGTGGTGCCTCACATCTATATGTTATGTCCTCTTATGCTAAACAGGATTTTTGGCCATATTCATTACACTAATTTGTCGCATATTGGAGGAATAGTGTTTGAGAGAACACCAAAGTCTTCTAGTTGTTTCTTGATCCATAGAAATTAAGCACAACATGATGTAGCAGCCACATATTCTGCTTTTGTTGTAGACAGTGCCACTAAATTTTACTTCTTAGTGCCCCAACAAATCAGTGATGATCCAAACAAGTGTGCCATGTCTGATGAGTTTTTTCGATCAATAAGAAAACTTGCATGATCACCATTAGCATAACCAATTAAATCAAAAGAATCACCAGTAAAAATAGAATATGCCCACAAATATGTTAAAATTCGCTTGGCATCCTTAAAGTGTAATTTATTTTAAACTGTTTGACACCTTGCACACATCCCTACACTGAAGACTATGTCATACCTACTTGCAGTGAGGCACAGAAGTGACCCAATAATTACCCTGTACATGGTTTGATTAACATCAATCCATTCATTATCCTAGTCGAGTTTCATACTCGTGCTCACGAGAGTATCAATGATTGTTGCCTAAAGAAGGTTGAAATTCTTGAGCAATTCCTTTATGTACTTTTATTGACATATTGATGTGCCCTGAGAAGACAGTTTGATCTGCAGTCCTAAGAAGAAAGTAAGCTCCCCCATTATGCTCATTGCGAATTTACTACCCATTAAATCAGCAAACTTTTTGCTAATGAATCTGAAATAGCTCCAAAATGATATCATCTATGTATAGACAACTCCTTAAATCTTGATTCCCGGAATAGAGTATTATCAATTTTACCTCTCTTGAACTTGTTTGCAAGGAGGAACTTCGACAGGCGCTCGTACCAATCTCTAGGAGCTTGCTTTAGACCATACAGAGATTTATACAACTTTAGCACATGGTTTGGGAGATCAGCATCTTCAAAACCCGGAGATTGTTTAACATACACCTCTTCCTTCAAATGCCCATTCAAGAAAGCACTCTTGACATCCATTTGAAACAATTTAAACTCCATATGGGCAGCAAAAGCTATCAAGATTCTAATTGTTTCCATTTTAGCTATACAAGCAAAGGTCTCGTCATAGTCAATCCATTCCTCTTGATTACATCTTTGTACCATGAGTCTTGAGTTATTTCTTATAATGATCTCATGCTCATCAAGTTTGTTTCCAAAGACCCACATATTCGCAATAATGGTTCTGTTAAGAGTTAATGGACTAAGTGCCATATTTTGCTTCTTTCATATTGAAGTTCTTCATGCTTTGATGTCACCCAATCAGCATCGTGTAAATCCTCTTTGATATTCTTAGGCTCAATGGTTGATATGACGCTGAATATGCAACTAGATTTCTTTTTGTTAGATGTAGTTTGTATTCCGGAGTCAAGTGGGGAGATAAGATTGTCCAGTGGATGTGAAGATTAATGTTCCATCCGTACCTTCTAGTTATCTCTTCTTTAACATCAGCAGTGGATTCACCTTTTTTCACACTCTGGATTTCGAGATATTTCCTCATGGGCTGAACCAAATGGACCATGTTTTTCTCTGAGTTCTATATCGTTTTCTCGGAGTCAAGTGGGGAGATAAGATTGTCCAGTGGATGTGAAGATTGATGTTCCAT
Organism: Solanum chilense; assembly: GCA_032847665.1. Taxonomy (NCBI): domain Eukaryota; kingdom Viridiplantae; phylum Streptophyta; class Magnoliopsida; order Solanales; family Solanaceae; genus Solanum; species Solanum chilense. Next base: position 58,863,948 of record CM064971.1, on the reverse strand, counting down.
CCGTACCTTCTAGTTATCTCTTCTTCAACATCAGCAGTGGATTCACCTTTTTCACACTCTGGATTTCGAGATATTTCCTCATGGGCTGAACCAAATGGACCATGTTTTTCTCTGAGTTCTATATCGTTTTCCCTAGCCACTTGTTTTCTTCCAGGATTTTGGATTGCCTTGTCCTGTTTTCCCTTAATCAACTCCTCCAGTTCAAAGTCTTATTTGTGTTCTTCATTGTTCTTATTATCAACTCATCAAATATTACATGCATTCTCTCTTTATCCATAAAGTTCTTTTGTTCGAAACTTTGTACGCCTTGTTGGTAGAAGTGTACCCGAGAAACATCCCTTAATCACCTTGTGGCATCAAACTTGCCAAAGTCATCCTTTCCATTATTCAGAACAAAGCACTTGCAACCAAAAGGCTTAAGATGAGCAATTGAAGTTTTATGTCATTCAGCAATTCATAAAGTGTTTTCTTGATCACAGACTTCATAAGACACCTATGTGTAACATAGTTGGTTGTGTTGCCTGCTTCTAAACTATTTTTACTAAACTTCACAAGCCAAAGTAAAATTTGGCATACAACCACACATACATTATCACTCAATAAGCCAAAGCAATATCTGAATTTCCCACAATACTGACCCAACTTATTAATATAGACTTTGACGTAAGACACTAAGTTGCCCTCAAATAAGTTCTTACAATTATTCACCCAAGGTTGAGACGTTTCTATCACAACAAAAACAAATCTTACAATATAAGCACAACTACAAGCAATCAAGGAAACAACTAGTTCAGAAAGCAATAATGTAATCCATCAGGTCCCTTGATATTTGAATCTTGAATATCTCTCTCTCTCTTTCTTTGCATGAATGAATGATTTGTTGTTTAGTTGTCTTGAATATATCAAACGCTAAGAGTTAATACACATTCGACAAACAACCTCGTCCCTTCTGGTTGGTGTAGTACATTGACGACTTCACCAACTTCTGACGTAGACAGATTTTCAGCTATGTAGCATATGATCCTAGATGAGCATACTTTACAGAGGACCGAGTCCTGCATTTGTGAGGAGATCATCAAAACATCTGGGAGCATTAAGACTTATCAGGGGGTAGAGATGGTCGCTCATCCACTGGCTTTTGCGCCAAATTCGATGGATTTTAGCATAAGCGAGGTAAGGTCGGTTCTATGGTATTGTACACAGGTTGTTATTGGATGAAACTCCTCTTTGGGAAGAAAAAGCTATACGAGTCGGGTCTTGCTGAAATGTAGGTCAGAAGAATTGGAAACTAGGATTGAGGTTGTGGTTTAGGTTATTGTTTTATGTATTGTTGCGAATTGTTGATGAATGTAATGTTGTGGAATGGGTTTGAGGAAGAATTGGGTTGATATGAGGTTGTTAATTGTAGCCCATTGAAATTTGAAAAGTAGCCAAATTGAGTTGTTTTAGCGAATTCAGCTAAAATTGAAATAGTTGAATCAATATAATTAATTTACGAGCTTCTTAATCTTAAAGTAATAAAAATAATTAACTTAATTATAATGTAATTTAATTATACTTTAAGCTAAACTAATTTAATAAAATATTTACTAAAATAAAATCTTTTTGAGATGATTTTTGAATAATCCTAATAACTATAAAGTAACACATGTGTTTATTGATTAGCTTCATATTTCATGTCCATAAGACACCAATTAAGCTTTAGGATATATAGATCCTTCTCGACGGACGACACGTTGAATGCCGGTTGTTATAGAGAAAACCTGAAAGATGCAACAATAGCTTACTAACAAAATTGAAAGGATCTTCGATGATCTAGGTGAAGAAACCTCAAGTCTGTCACTTATGTATCGTTCATAACTCATCTTGCTTTTGTAGATTTTTGAATGTATTCATCATGTATTTGCTATTGTTTTCAGCTTCTTTTAATCTATTACGATTTGGGTGAGAACTAAAAGAAGAAAATTTGAATTATTTGATGCTAGAAAAATTTGGAATAGCATTGAGAGAAGATAATTTAAAATTTGAACCAAAGATGGGCGGATTTGGAAGAGAATTGACGCATGATTTGGAGAATTCACATTCAATTTATATTCTTTTTTCTTTAAAAATGTAACTGGATTTGTTTTAATGTATCAGATTTACTGTATTCGGATTGTTTGCTATGTATCCGAATAACACTGATTTAGAGAGATTTTTATAAATTGAAAAGGAGTAGGGATAGAATGTAATTTAGGTCCTTACACTATGGGATTTATGTAAGTTATACAAATTTAAATACTTAGATCTCTAAACAAAATTCCTAATTTTTCTGTTTGGTATTTCCAGGGGTATGTGTCGGGGACGGGGGGCTTAACTTTGGTGGGTTGGGGTTTTAATTTTGTCCAATAGGAAAGAGTCATGTAATAAATAATATTAATGTGGAACCCATCGATACCCCCTTAAAGTTGGAACTAACTTTCACTTAGACACCTTAACTGGTTTGTTAATTTTAGACACTACATTTCATGGTTCATTGTGTTATTTTGACACTTTTTTAATCATCAATCAAATATATAAAGTGTTTGTAATACACTCACTGATGACGTGTCAGAATAACGAATTAAATGAAGACACATGACATATATATACAAAAATAATTCTCAAATAATGATTTTTAGTACAAAAAAAAGTGACCAATGAGTGAATAACATGTGAAATTTTTGCCCAAAAAATTTTAAAAATAAAATAACCCAACCCCACCCAGATCATCTTCTCCACCCCACTCACCCAACCCTTGTGTTTTCTCCACTCTTCCCCCACCCACCCAACATCTTCTCCGCCTTTACCCACCCTAACCCCAACCCCTTACCTACCCACATCATCTTCTCGAGTAGAATAACAAACCCACACATAGTTTTACTCAAATCTAATTTGAGATTATTCATGAATTCGTGACTTTCCATTTTTCTTCTTCTTTACTTTAGTAGGGATTTTCACATTGTCTTCTTTTAATTTTTATTATATCATTATATTATGAGTCCAATGGGTTCAAATTCATTATTATTTTTTTTGTCTGAAGCATTATCAAATTTATTTCTTCATAAAAGGAGTGTAAGTTTTAGTAGGTATGGCTGAAAATGAGGAAGAAGATGAAAAAAATAAAATAAAAACGATTTAACAAGTCTTTCACGCGCCAATAATGACTGTATTACACTCTATGACATGTCAACAAAAAGTATCAAAATGACATAGCGGGATATGACATGAGATTTTTAAAATGAACAAAACTTAGTTAAAGTGTCTAAGTAAAAATTAGTGCCAACTTAAGCAGATCAACGATGGATTTCGCCTACTAATAATAATAAGAGGGATGTTAGTTTTAAGGGAAGTAATAGGTCAAAAGGTAGATAGAGGGGTATTTTTAGCCTAATAGATAAATAAGAGGTATATTTAAACCTTTTTGAATAGTCTAGGGGTATTTTTAACCATTTTCGTTAAAATAATCCCTCACACAACTATGTTATGGTATACCTCAACCACCATAAAAAAAAACCTTTAGTGGTATCCAAGAAGAAAAAACAATGTTTCACTAGTTACTCTAGATACCAAAAAGTATATATATATATATATATATATATATATAAAAGTGGTTAAGGAGGAACGTGATTAAGTGAAAATTAGCTAAATTAATGTGTTATACCTTTAGAGTATAAATATACTCTGGAAAAAACAGTGTTTCACTGAAAATACTGCTAATTACCTTGAATGGGTCAACTGGGATTCAACTTATTGTAATAGCTACAATATCTGAAGAACTGAAAGCTTTTGAAACTTAACATGAAAGTCTGAGTGCACAAAGCCAAAAAAAATTAAAGTTGGAGTCGGTTATCTGGTTAAATATATTTGAATATATTTGAACATGCCAAGTACACTCACCATCTTTTCAGTTTTAACAGGCTTCAATTTGAAGCAGTAGAGTTGGTGATAGTGCATTTGTGTGCAAAAGGCAAGGCCAATGCTTCAACTAACAATTCAGTTTACAAAGATGACAATGCTGCTGAAGCTGTCCAGGAACAAATGGCGGCATTGAGATAACAAACAATGTGAACACAACTGCAATTATATCTGGAACCAGAGGTTTAAAGCAGACTCCTGTTGAGAAACAGTGGTAAAATTTCACAAAGTCTAGTTGCAGTTTTTCCAAGACGATGGAAGTGCAGTACAAGAAGAAAAAATGGAGCTGAAGTTGAAGTACAGAATGGAAAGTATTCCTTTCTTTTTCAGAATGGAGAACATGCTTTACACCGAACGGATATAATCAAAAAGATACGATGATGGAAGGTGATGATGAAGACAGTGGCAGTGAAAGAATGAAACGGATGACATTGGTAACAGTAAATATAACATAATAACTAAGAAAATGGACAAAATCAGAGTAGAAAGATGACAGATGCACTTCAGGTGTAGAAAAAGAGAACTAAAATAGTGGTAAAAAGAGGAATGAAGATGATGCTAGTGGTAACAGTTGAGATAATGACCAATAAATGGAAAAAGGGGGAAATCTCAATAAAAAGTCTCGAATCACTCTTCACCATAGTAGTGTTACATGAAATGCAGCTCCTTCCCTTTGCTATAAGCTGAGTTCCTAGAGATACATCAAGATAAATATGAAGGAAATGGAGAAAGAAAGAACAAAAGAGATTGGGAGGAAGTACAACGCAGATGACCAAGAAATTTGAAAAAAAATGAATAAGAGGAGATTAAGGCAAATGAAGCATCTGAAGTGAAGAGTGAAATGAGCAGGCTATGAAAAGAGTAGCCTCTAAAGGCAATCTAAGGAGGACTCAAAAAGCTTTGGCATCCAAAGGTCACAAATTGTGACTCACAGTGAGAAGGATTCTTAAGAAACGGACTTTAAAAAGGCACAATTAGGAAGAGGATCAAAGGAAACCTCCAAGTTATCTCCATATATAACGATAAGGTGGCTTTTGCAGTAATAGATCAGTTATTTTACTGATACAGTTGACAAGGAAAAAGAACTTTGAATATTTGAATTGCTTATGATCCATGGTATGTATAGAGCCAACTTTGAGCAATGGTTCAAACCCAAGGGACAATGTTGAACTTTTTCACTCAAAATCTTGTCTTTTGAACTCTTTCTACACACATTTCAAGTTCTCTTTCTCTTCTTCAATGCAACTTCTTGAAAACTTTAATGGCTTAATCTTTCCCAGTCAAGCTACGCCATCCAAATTGTGAGGGGAATAGCTCTTGAGTACTATCTTTTGCATCAAAAGTCTGCTGAATCACAAGAAGGATCAAAAAATGAAAGACAATTATCCCATACATGATACAACTACTAGCAGTATGCTGAAGTTAAAGGCAAAGTAAATGTAAGTGGTTCAGTCACCCCATAATACTAGCTCAAACAATGAAATGAATGACAAAATCCCAAAGCTGCATTAATGGTGATAGTCACATTACCTCACAGAACTGATAGTAGCTTCCACAAAATCATTTTAAGATACATAAGATTTATGTGCAAGCACACATTCTTATAGTAAGAAGATCAAACACAGAATACAAAGAGAGTAAGAAGCATAGTGTTACATGATAATAGCTTCGACATGATCAAACTAAATACAAGTGAAAATAAATTGTAATAACAACAAATGAAGACAAGCAGCCAACTTGGTTACATACGTGAATTAAGTCCATAGCTAATGAATTATTTTGGATGAGTACAATCCAAGGGAGCTTCTCACAGGAGACTATTAAACTTCTGAAGAACAGAACTACAGTTAATGGTAAAAAGAAAGGTTGTTTGAATAAACCTCATTACAAAAGCTTCTCTGTTAGCCTGATCATGAATGAATTAACAGCAACTGCATCCAAAACTATCCATGATGATTCAAATAGTTCATGAAAGAACTCAGCTCCTGTCTCTTCAGCTGAACTTCTGAATGCAAGTCCAAATGCATTTCCTTGGACTGCACCAAGCCGTGGCTTCCCACATATTGCTACAATCAACACTTTACTTCGTTCCTGGGTGTAGCAAATGCAGATCAATGGTTTCATCCTTGCTCCTTTCTCACGTAAAGCATCCATTAAAAAGTAACCAAATTTAGTTAAAGCCTGAGGATGACACAGGAGCTTTGCATCTGCCGAGTCTTCAAGCTTCACCCACCTAAATTTACTCCCACTTCTTATAGAACCTTTCTTGGTAATCGCTGCACTCCCTTGTCTAAGAATTGCCCTTTGAACCTTGATAGCTTGTCGCATTCCATTTTCCAACTTGTCAAGCTTGGTCAAGGATAACGCATCGTAAGCCTCCCCAAACTGTTTGGAGGCACATGAGCCATCTGACTCTACAAATGACTCTAGAAGTGCTGTAACCCCATATACCACATCAGCTGCTGAAACTTTTGAACTATAACCATGAAGAAGCAAGAAACCTCTATAATAGAAATCAGTGAGGCCAAATTCCGGCAAATACTGTTCAAACATGTCCTTCATTCTCCTCTTGATCTCAATGCTCATGTACTGAAACTTTTGTTTGCATTCCTCGCGTGCAAAACCCATTCGACCTAAAAGAAGCTGCATCTTCTTAATCCCAGTGTCACTCCATGTCTTCATTTTAGTTGCAATGTAGGATGAACACAACATCGAATCAAACAAGTTCCACTCTTGTAACAACATCAACCTTGGTTCATACTCATATGCAATCCTTGAAGAATTTGGTGCTGTGACCTTTGTCCCATCCTTGAGAGTAACTGAGGTGATAGAGTCTAAATTGCCTGAACTATTGATATGCTGTTCTAGCTCCATCACCCCAGCCTGATAACGCTCATCGGTTAATCTCTCATGAACAAACTGATCAGTTAAAGCTACACAGGCCAACCAAAGCAACGCATTAGTATTCTTTCTCAAAAAATGGGACAGTTCATACATCAAACAACCAGATGGCTTCCCATGGAAGTTACCCATGTAATAGTATTCCCTCTTCAATTTCCCGAAAAGCTTAACAGGGTCGCCCTCATTTTCCGCAGAAACCCTCCTCTTCTTCCTCATCTCATCCCCATCTTCCTCCTCACTCTCACTACCATTTTCATCTTCACTATCAGATTCGTCTTCAAACTCATCGTCACTGTTCAAATCACTAGCATTTGCCAAAGCAGAAACATCAAAATCATACGCTAAATCAGCCTGCTGCTCATCATCCCTAGTGTATAACACGATAACCCTATCATTCTGGTTACTCAAATTATGCAAGTGTATAGGTCTATGACTATCCACAACAAAAACACGTGCTAAGGGACCAATTTCTAGAATTTTCTTAAGATCCCTTTGACACCCCCAATTAATCAGCAAAATCGTAATTGGCTCATCAGCAGCTGCCCCTAGATTATCCCCAGTATACTTATAAATCTCTTTAAAACTTGAAACTGGGTAACAAGCATATCTAACAGAATCAGATTCAAGAACATGCCCTATTATCTTGAGAGCACAAAGTGAATCAACATCAGAAGTTGAGGGGAAAACTAGCAGTGGTGATGTAGAAGCTGACGCTAGAGCTGAACTCCGCAACCGAGTGTAAAATGATTCAATACTTTGCTCTCTCACCATAACTTCACCAAACTAATAACTCCAGAATATACAAATTTCTAGCCAGCGCCCCAGCTCCAATCGCATGAAACAAAAATCTATCAGATCTGAAATTAGTTTAACGACTAATGGCTGAGGTGGTTTTGCAGTTATGGTGAAAGAGAATTGGAAAAGAAAGACAAAGAGAGGGTTTATTGTTGAATTGAAGAGTAAATTAGGGTTTGGAAAAAATACCTGAAAATGATACTGAGTTGTACCATTAATGGTGAGCAGAGAGAGATGAAGGTACAGCGAAAGTATAGGAGGGAGAAACAAATCGAATATTGAAATTGGCATTATACAATTGCTTTGAATTTCGAATTTTGGAGGAGCGCCAAATTTTGGCGGTGAATTTGAGTTTTTTTCGCTCGCTTAAAACTTACATCTACTATACTTTATTTTTGACTTAGACCGGCTTAAACGCATGTGACTCTCTTTGCTTTAGCTGTTTTTTAATATTTTTGCCTTTTGGGCTAATTGTAGATTCCACCCTACACTTTTGCTATAATTGCATACTTTTCTAATATTCGGGTTTTCTCGGATTATTTTATTTATGTATTCATTTTTATTTATAAACTTACTTTTTGAGTGTCGTAAAAATTGGCTAATTCTTGGTTTTGATAAATCTAGCATTGGAATTTGGAGTAATAGTATGAGTGTCACTCGTAGTCATTTGAATTCTAACAAATATGCTTTTTTTTTAAAGTGCATTTCAAAATAATAGATTGTAACAAAAATACTCGTAAGAGAACAACACATTTCAATATAATAGTTGTGACAAAAACATTTCAAAATAGTGGCTTGTAACAAAAGTACTTTTTGAAAAATACACATTTCAAAATAAATTAATTTTAGAAATTTTGATCAGACATATTCTAGAAACATATAAGATGAAAACTTATAATTTGGAATGATCAACCTATGAAGTATTATTAATCTTGACTTTACAAGCTCCTTCACCAAATTCTTTTTAACTTATAAGCCCTTTTTATAATATGTATGATCAAACTTCAAAAACTAACTTATTTTGAAAAGTAAATAACATTAAAGATGATCACAGGATCTATTTTAAATTTACCCTAGATACGATATCTTGGATATTTAAAATATGTGTAAATCCATATGATAGTTATATAACACCCTTTTAAATTGTTATTTCAAATGTTATACCTTATTATTATTGATTATTTATGTTTTAAATCACTGAATTTTGGTTCAAATTTTCATTTTTCCTTTCCTAAATCGATCAAATTGTCAATTAGTGTCTCCTTGATTTTTCATCCGTAGCAACATATGCAGTTTCTGTTGTTAAATTCGCAACATATAACCAAACCTCACTGATAGGAAAAGCCCATTCTTTTTAAGAAAAAGTAAATAGGCCCAACCCATTCTAGAATACGTTTTCGTTTCCGTTTTCATTTCAAGAATAGGATTTTCAAATTTTTCATCTTTGTCGCTTCAGTTTTGGCCCCTTTTCTCTCTCTCTCTCTCTCTCTCTCTCTCTCTCTCTCTCTCTCTCTCTCTCTCCTTGGATGTCCTAGATAGGACCTGTCGCTTCACATTAAATGTAATGATCTTATTTGATTTTATAGTCAGTCTCATTGTTCTATATTTGATTCGCCTTTGGTTAAACCAAATTTCGGTACTACCATGGTATGTTGTCAAATGCTATACTAAGTCGAATTTGTGATGAAGAAAATGATACTATGTTGAATATTAAAATGTATTGTAAACATGGGTATCTACTTTCAATGCAAACTTCATGGTCAAAGGACAATCCAGGTGGCAGATTTTGATCTTGTCTACGATATCGTGTATGTATGTTTATTTCTAAAATATTTGGAGATTTCAGATCTCTTTATTTTTTAATTAAAATTTATTTTTTTGGTATTTTAGGAGGATTCATGCAACTTCTTTAGATGGAGGGATCGTGAAGATGTTGATATACGATCCAAGTTCGTTATCCTCCGATTGGTGAACAAAATTAAAGAGTTGGACATTGTTGATGAAAGTCATATCAAAAGAAGTACCAAATGGGGGATGAAGGAGAAGAAAAAGACCAAATATTGTAGCATCTGGAAGCTAATGTTGGTGTTCTTTGTTATTTTTCTTGTATTTTTAAGCATTACCAAGAAGAATTTTTTAGAAGATACAAAATTATTATGTAGTTGTGTACAACCAATGCAATTATCATAGTTGTGGAATTAAATAGACGTAGTTTTGCACTCCTGATCAAGTAACAAATTATTATGTAGTCGTGATGGACATAAAACCATTTGTAGAAACATATGACTCAAATGTTGCTACATAAAATCATCTGTAGAAACATATGACTCAAAAGTTGCTACAGATAATCAGCTAGCAACATATGACTCAAATATTGCTACATAAAATCATCTGTAGAAACATATGAGTCATTTGTTGCTACATATAATCATATGTAGCAACATATGCCACATGTTGTGACGGACGAATGTTGCTACATATAATATGTTGTAGCGACATATGACTCAAATGTTGCTACATAAAATCATCTGTAGAAACATATGACTTAAATGTTGCTACATAAAATAATCTGTAGAAACATATGACTCAAATATTGCTACATATAATCAGTTGTAGCAACATATGACTCAAATGTTGCTACATAAAATCATCTGTAGAAACATATGAGTTAAATGTTGCTACAGATAATCATATGTAGCAACATACGCCACATGTTGTGACGGACAAATGTTGCTACATATAATCAACTGTAGAAACATATGACTCGTATGTTGCTACATATAATCAGTTATAGCAACATATGACTCAAATGTTGCTACATAAAATCATCTGTAGAAACATATGAGTCAAATGTTGCTACAGATAATCATATGTAGCAACATATGCCACATGTTGTGACGGACGAATGTTGCGATATACGCATCAGTTGTAGCAACATATGACTCAAATGCTGCTACATATAATCATCTGTAGCAACATATGGCTCAAATATTGCTACATATAGCAACATATGTAACAAATGTTGCTACAGGCGAATCATCTGTAGCGACATATGCCAAATGTTGTGACAGACAAATTGATAAAATAAATATTGTCTTTAATTACATTGTCTTTAAGATAAAATAAAATAACATAATTGATAAATTAAACATTGTCTTTAATTACAAGCATAATGCCAAGGCTAAAAGGCTTTGAGATATTATCCCATAAGCCCAAATATATTGCATCCGTTCAATTAGATTGTCACATAACAGTGAATTGAGTGGATGCAATTCTGTTCAACTAATCAAATGCTCAATGAATGCAATGGAATATGACCTGCACGCCGACTCACTTGCATTTTGTACCATCGGTTCTATTCGACCATTAAATTTCCATGGTTGAGTGAGCAACTTCCCTGACAAATGATTCATCATCCCACTCTGCTTCAACAATTTAGGCAGCAACTCGAAGACAGGTTGTATGAGTGTGAAAAACTTGTCATGTTCCATAACCATCAGGTTGCAGTCATAAACATTGATCAATCCCTCGTGCAAGAGAATCTCGAGAGTCACAAAATGGTTACTCGACGTGTTCATGACTGTCAAAATCCTTTTGCATTAATCCAATCCATGCCTCCAAGAGTTGGCCTAATACCTCTGACATAGTCAATCATATCATCATCCCATACAAAGTCATCTATTAACTGACTTATGCTTTTACCACCTTACATTGTTGCCTCATTGCTCATTTGATTATATCTATGTAGGAAGTTCGTATAGATGTTGACATCAACGATTCTATCTCTGGGATCATAGTAGTTCGGGTATTTCCAATGCATCTGACGCATAAGGTTAAGGATTTCGTCAATATACTCAAATAAAAAAATGTTAAGAAGAGTAGTCACTAAAAAGACATAAGAAATAGTTAATAATATAAAAAGTAGGATTATTAATCTTCCCACCAAACTGTTAGGCTTGTCATGTTCCTGAGATCTTGACCGATAAAAACATGCATGCCCTATTCCATTCGAATATCCTTTGCACTGGTCACCTTAACTACTGCTTTTTTTCAGCTACAGAGGAATGCCTATAAATATTCAACTTTTTATACTCTATTATCACTTCCTCCATTACGGCCCTTGGAATTTCTCCAAATATCTTCCTCTTCAAATTTTGCATTGCCTTTGCAAATAATTCTTTTCTCCGCTTGGCCTTTGGAGTATATGCGTGCCGCATATTCTTTGATACAATGTCCTTCACACCCCTCTTATTTTTTAATTCATTGACAACTTCACTCAATTTTTGTAGATACATGATAGAATCTTCATCATGTTTCTTACACTTCTCACAGAGAAAGCCACAACATCGTCTACAAGAGGTAGCCCCTTCGTGTTGTCCTGCACCAGCAGCAACACCAGCACCATCATCAGCAGCAGTACCATCAAAAACAACTAATTCATTAATGACTTCATTAGGAACTCTCTCTCTCTTTTGATGGTTGTTGCTCCAGCCAACACCATTTTAACTCTATCCACAATAGGATAAAAAATGGTCTCAACGAACCTTAGAGTAATTAGATATGACATTTGCAATTCCTCTTCTGTTGGGGTAATTCATGGATGGACAACCTAAAATTGATAAAATGAGTCATCAGTAAGAATTATTTGTTGCTACAAATGAATAGTTTGTTGCAACATGTGTCACAAATGCTGCTACAGATGATTCATCTGTAGCAACATGTGTCACATGTTGCAACACATGACTCGTCTATAGCAACATTTGTGGCACATGTCGCAACAGATGAGTCATCTACAGCAACATTCGCAACACATAATTCATCTATAGCAACATTTGTGTCACATGTAGCAACAGATGAATCATCTGTAGCAACATGTGACACATATGTAGCAACATATGCTTGTAATATACTAATAATAACTTATTGCATCAAAAGAAGGGTTAAAAAGATCTGGAATATACCCTTATTTGGTATTACTTGATGGATCAAATAAGGAATGACTTCAAATGCCCAGGCCTGTAAAAAAGGAAAACTTGTCAATCATCAAATGTTGAATGATTACTTAATATAATATAAAAAGAATAAATACATTCAACTTTACCATGAAAACCCATGGAAACCCAAACGAGTTACTGGTCTTTTCTCCTAAAGGCTTCAACATATAGTCGACAGTTAGATGAAAGCTCTCATGACCTCGCGGGTAGTTCTTGTAAGCTTCAATATCCTGACAGAAGTTGACATACTTTAAAAGTATGGTATTGCCCGATCATTCGACAAAAGTATATTATGTGTAAACCAAAGTAAGCACAATGACTCCTTGTGCTTCCTTGATGTATCCTCCCATTCCAACAAACTTAATAAGTCAGAATTTTTAAAACTTTTGCCAACAAGGGACATCAAGTCCTGCTCCTCAGTTGGCAGTGATTGTTGTCCTGCTTCTTTTACTTCTTTAACTACTATCTTTCTTTGTGGTTCTGTTTTAACAATGTATTCAGCGATGGGCTCAACAGGAGGATGACATTTAATCCTGTAACTATGGCAAACTCTCTTATGCCAAAGAAAACTGGCATGCCACAATAATTAATTAGAATCTCATCCTTCTTATTGGAATTTTCAAAAATGAAACTTCTTTTCAGAAGTTCATACACGATGGTCATTTTAAAACGTGGAAGTGGATCAATGGGTAAATCAAGAAAATGACCAAAATAAGTATTTCTGAAAAAATCTTCCAATCGATTTCTCTTGAGGATATCCCTGAATTTGACGAAAGGACTTTCCAAGACTGACCTAATAATGTTGTCACCATTAGCATCAGGCTGCAGATGCACATGAAAAGTGTCTGCATTGATGATTTTAATCCCATCATCACCACTAGCATTGAACTCTTCATGAATTTCTTGTTCTTCTTCATGAACTTCATTTATTTTTTCTTGTTGTGACACAACTTCTACTTCTGTATTTTCCCCTTCTTCTTCCTGAACTTTATTTATTTTCCCTTGTTCCTCAACTTCTTCTTGTTTTCCATCTTCTTCCTCCACTACTTGTCTTTGTTCAAATCTCTTTTGACAAAATTCTACTTCTGCTTGAGAAGAAGAAACTGCTTCAGTTGCAAAAATTTCTAAAAATGTAGTATTTTCGTTCCTCTTCCTAGAAATTTTAGACCTAGCCTTCTTCTGGATCTTTGTTTGGTCAGATGTATCAATATCAAGTTTTCTTTTGACAGGAGTCATTATATTTGTATCTGCAACCACAAGTCAAAACAGGATAATAAGGAGATAAGCAAGCAAATGCATTTCAAACCTTAATTATATATTACCTGATAAGATATATATCAACGATAAAGTAGAAATTATGAGGACAACACAATACTGCCTTTGTTGTAGAAAATGATCCGTGAAAGAATGAAGAGAAGGAGAAGTGTATTGTACTGGCAAAGGGAAAGGAGAGGAGAAAACTGAAATTAATTATTAGCATAATGAATAAACAAATCTTGGAATACGAAATGACACATTTATAGAAGAGAGGAGAGAGGAGGAGAAAGGGGATAAAAAAATGAAAATTAAAGTCGTGTTATTTTTTTTTAAAATTAGGACAATTCAAATTGTGACATATGTTGCCACATATATATTATATGTCCGACATATATACGATATGTTTCCATATATAATCTTGTCATGTTTATTACTACAGAAATTACATATGTTGCGACACATATACTATATGTTGCTACAGATGATTCGCTTTGTTGCCACATATAATTTTGATCCTTTCCATCATAATTGACATTTGTTTAAACAAAATCGAAATAATCATAAAAAAAAACATTTTTATACATAACCACCTATCTAATCAACGGTTGTAAACACAACATTTTCATCGATCTTAGCCTTTTTTTTAGTTCTACACATCTCTGGGTATTCATTGTCACTAACATAACCATTTCGAGAATTTACAATCCCATAATTCCATATGAGTGAAGCATATCTCAAGTGAAGGGTGTCAGCACTAATTCCATATGATGGTACTTTCACTCAAATACTCAGCGTACGTAGCAATAAAAGTTCCACAATCTTTGCATGGTATATCATCAATCAGAAAATATAATAACATCACATTTTGATAGTCGTAAGACAAATTAATATTGTGATACTTACAGACTACTGCTTTCTTGTTGGGCAATACCAGTAACATGACTGATTTTGAATGAGTGAGATTTGTTCTTTCCTTGGTAACATTTAAGAACTGATCAGTTGGTTCGATCATTTCGCTCAAAAAATCCACTCAACTCAAGGTACTTTGGCAACATTGTAGCCATCTTTTGAATCTCGGAGGATAGTTTTCTATTAGACCTATTGAGGACATGGAATCACATACTTTTATGCACCATTCCTTCAATGCAACGACTATCAAGACCCATTGAAATTCCGCATTACTATTTACAGGGATATAAACATCATCCATCAAGTGCCATGGCCTTCTAGAAGGTTTAGCATACTATTTCATTATGTCAATGATTTTACCTTCATATTCACTAGAATTGTCAATGTATGTTTTGAGAAAAACAACTAGTGGTGGTATATTGATATTTAGAATGAGTCTGTTGCTTTGACTTCTTATGCAAATAGTAAAATATGACATCCACATACTTCACACATAGATGAAACAAGTGTATCAATTTAATTGTATATATTCATGTACTAAACAATACATAAAAAGTGGACATGGACTTACTTCATCATTCTAGCACCTATTGGGTTGAGACATTACGTAAAACCAGTCCTTATTCATTGGAAATACAACTACTAAATCAAGTTGGGCAAATTCAAGTTATGAGCTGTTGCCTAAGTAGTGATCCTCCTTGTTTCCTCTGCAATTGTGTAATAATTATAAATCATTATTTATTGGACTACAAGAAGAAATTCTAATAATAGTTAAACGATCTTGCTTTACTTACTTTTTTGCATGATTCTTGTAAAGACCCTCGTGTATCCATTGCGAGAAAGATTACATTAGTTCAGTTGGGCCCTCACCGTCAATGTTAAAACCTTCAAATGGATATTTTTGCTTCACATCACAACTGACAACTTCGACTTTCTTCCCTTCTTATTCTCTTTCGCTTTTTCTTTCTGCTTCACCTTCTCCTTCTTCTTCTCCTTCTCATTCTGCTTCTCCATCTCCTTTGCTTTCTTCTCCTTCTCCTGTTTTGCCTTCTTCTCCTTCTCCTTCTCTTCATTTGCCTTCTTCTTCTCCTTCTCATGTTTTGCTTTCTTCTCCTTCTTCTTCTCTTCATTTGCCTTCTTCTCCCTCTCTTCTCCTCCTTTGCATTCTTCTCCTTTTCCTTCTCCTCCTCCTTCTTCTTCTCCTCCTTTGCCTTTTTCTTCTTTTCTTTCTTCTCAATAATCATAGAAAGTGTTTGAGAAATAGATTTTTTCAACCGTTTCAAAGGTTGTGAAGTCTTCTTGGATCTTTGCACATCAATATTATGAGAAATTTCCTTAAAAATATCGGTGAGTTTTTTAACACGACTATTTAAATAATCATGTTGCTGCTCACATTCTTTGCATAGACAAAAAGAGCATTTCATTTTAGAAGATTGAGTTGTTGTCATGGATGAAACTTCTTGTATCATTTCATCCACAAGGTAAATTAAAAAATATTGAGGTTTTACAATTCATTATAAAATAATAATAGCAATATGTTGCAACTGATGGATAATCTATTGCGATAAATTAACATTATGTTGCCACATATGTACCTGCTGTTGCGCAACATATACATCTTATGTAGCAACAGAAAAAATGGTGAAAGAAAATAAAGAAGAAAATGGTTCTCTATGAAGAAAGAGAAGAAGAGGTGTTGGGTGGGGCCAGGGTGATAGTAAAAAGAAGCTTTTAATTTTTTTTACACTTCAAATGGTGGTTTTTTATTTTTTTTAATTTTTTGCCACGTTAATTATAGGAAATAAAAAAAAAATCATTTTTATTAAAGATTGTATTACATAGTAAGTTGAGGATCATTATGTAAATAATAGAAATTAGAGGAGTAGTTAGAAAAATAAGTAGTTAAAGTAGTTACAAAAATATTCTTCTCTTTCCTGTATAAATTCTAACTAAACATGTTAGTTACATGTATGAAAAGATTTTACAGATTGTGATATGTAAAGAAAAGTATTCTTCTTCTTCTTCTGAGAATCTGCACATTACAGATTACTCATTCTTCTTCATAGTATCAGAGCCTTGGAGACTGTAAATGATTGTTCAAATCACTGGCATATCATCTACATAAGCAACAGACGAATCCATGGCAACAGTTGATAACGAGTTGCCTGAAAAACTAAGCCATAATCATCCTCTGTTCTTGAATACCATTGATAATTCTGGTGTATTGCTAAGTTCAATTCAATTGACTGGAGCTGATAACTACTCAGTATGGAGTCGAGCATTAAAGATTGCAATTATAGGTCGAAATAAGTTGGGATTTATCGATGGTTCATGTAAAAAGGAAGCATATGGTCCAAATCTGGTGAATCTGTGGGAACGATGCAATGCAATTGTATTGTCATGGATCATGAATTGTGTTTCTAAAGAGTTACTTGGAGGTATTGTTTATTCAACAAATGCTGCATCTGTATGGAAAGATCTGGCTGAACGATATGATAAAGTTGATGGATCTCGTATCTTCCAACTACACAAGGAAATTGCCACTGTAAGTCAAGGTACTAGTTCAATTTCAACATATTTCTCTAGGTTACGTGAGCTGTGGGTAGAGTATGATAGTCTAACTCCTGTTCCAAGTTGTGAATGTGTAAATTCAAGAGAATTTGTGAAATTTGTACACAATCAGAAGTTACTTCAGTTTCTTATGGGGTTGAATGACTCATATGAACAAGCTAGAGGACATATATTGATGATGATACCTCTACCTTCATTGAACAAAACATATTCAATCTTAATTGAAAGAGAAAGTCAAAGAACCATGTCTCAAATCTCCAGTAGTGCTAATTGTTCTGAACTAAATGCCATGTTCACTACTGGAAACAATACTAATGCTATGGTACCTAGATCAAGACCTTACAACAATTCTAGCTATGATCCAAATGCATTCTGTGATTACTGCAAAAGAACAGGTCATACACAAGCAATTTGCTATCAGCTTCATGGTTTTCCCCCAGGATTTGAAAGAAAGAGGAAGAATCCTAACAATACATATCAGGGGAGAGGAAGATCTAATAATGAGTATCATGGAAGAGGAAGGTTTAATAATGACAGGAGGCAAAATATTACTGCTCACAATGCAGTCAGTGATGGTGATATAGATGGTAACATAGGTGTAAATTCAAGAAGTCAGGGTTATGGAAGAGGATCTATAAACACTGAACATGTTGAATATCAAAAAGGCATGACTATGTTGCATGAACAATATAATCAGATCTTACACATGCTTGGACAAACTAATATGCAGCAAGAAAATTCTGAAGGAGCATCTACATCACATTACAGTGCTAATGTAGCTAAGGCTAATTGCTCTACAGCAGGTGAATCAGCAGGTAATGAAGCTGCTTTTATTGTAAGTTCAACCAAGACTGGCTGGATAATAGATTTTGGTGCAACAAATCATATGACTCCTAACTCTAATATTCTTACTCATAAACATCCACTTCCTAGTAATAAACCTAGAAATGTTCAATTACCCAATGGTGAAACAAATCAAATTACTCATATAGGTTCCTGCAATATAACTTCTCAAAACACACTAAGGAATGTTCTTCTTATTCCTGAATTTAAATTCAATTTACTATCAGTTTCACAAATTACTAAAGATCTTAAATGTGTTGTGTGCTTCTTTCCTAATTTTGTTACTCTCCAGGACCTCTCCAATGGGCAGGTGAAGGTGATTGGTAGAGAACATGATGGTCTTTATATTCTACCTAACAACTCCTTCTCTCCTCTCAACACAAATGAAAAATGTTCATCACATTTAGCTCATGGAGACAATCATTTCACAGATTCACAAGCTTTATTGTGGCATCAAAGACTAGGACATACTTCTTCCAATGTTCTGGCTCATCTATTAGCTATTTCACCTAGTAAATGCTCTAAAGATCTGCATAATTGTATCATTTGCCCCTTGGCAAAACAACATAGATTACCATTTCCAAATAGTACTACTGTTTCTACTTCTCCTTTTCAGCTTCTGCATATTGATGTTTGGGGTCCTTTTAACACCCCTACCTATGATGGACATAAATTCTTTGTTACAATAGTTGATGATTGTACCAGACTGCTATGGTTGTTTCTAATAAGAATGAAGAGTGATGTTTGTGTTGTTCTGAAAAACTTTTTCATTCTTGCTAAAACACAGTTCAATGTTGTAGTTAAAATGGTCAGAACTGATAATGGATCTGAGTTTGTAAATGCTGAGTGTCACAAACTATTTACAAGCTTAGGTATTATTCATCAGAGAACTTGCATACATACACCTCAGCAAAATGGTATTGAAGAGAGAAAACACAAACATATTCTTGAAGTGGCTAGAGCAATCAGGTTTCAAGGGCATATTCCTATTAAATTTTGGGGTCATTTCATACTTACAGCTACTTACATAATAAATTTGTTGCCCACTCCAGTGTTACATGGTAAATCTCCTCATGAAGCATTTCATAAAACTAAACCTACTCTTCAACATTTGAGAGTTTTAGGTTGTTTGTGTTTTGCAAAGAATATGTATATACATGATAAGTTTCAACCAAGAAGCATTGTTGTTGTTCATATGGGATATAGTACTACTACTAAAGGTTATCTTCTCTACAAAATTAAGGAAAAACAGTTCTTCATCAGCAGAGATGTGGAATTTAGGGAATCCACATTTCCATTTGCAGATTCCTCTTCCACTGAATGGCACTTGTTTCCTTCTATCAATGTTCCATTAGAATCATCTCAGGTTGTGTCTCCATCAGCTATAGTTTAGTCTACTGAACAGTCTGCAGAATTGTCTAATTCTCAAATTTCTGAGGTTAGGAGATCACAAAGGAGTACCAAAGCTCCTTTATGGATACAAGATTATGTTGCTTCTGCTCATCTCACTCCTAGCACTATTGACAAATATCTTGGATATAATAATTTGTCTAAGTCCTATCAGGCTTTTCTTTCTTCTTTTGGTCATGAGGTTGAACCTAATACCTTTGAAGAATCATGCAAGGATCCCAGATGGTTTGAAGCCATACAGGTTGAGATCTCAGCCTTGGAAACTCATCAGACTTGGAAAGTAGTACCTTTACCTCCACACAAAAAGGCTATTGGTTGTAAATGGATTTTTAAAATAAAATATCATGCTTCAGGGGAGGTTGAAAGATTCAATGCTCGATTAGTTGCAAAGGGCTTTAATCAAAGAGAGGGACTGGATTATAAAGAAACTTTTTCCCCTGTTGTTAAGATGGTTACAGTCAGAAGTGTGTTGGCTTTGGCTGCTGTTGAAAACTGGCATATTCATCAGATGGATGTGTCAAATGCATTCCTTCAAGGTGACTTATTTGATGAAGTTTATATGAATCTACCTCAAGGCTTTCAGCTTTCTGAGGGATTTATTGTGCAGGGGGAGAAACCAGTGTGTAGGATCACTAAATCCCTATATGGTTTGAAGCAAGCCCCTAGACAGTGGAATGTGAAGCTCACAGATGCACTCATCAGACTGGGATTTACTCAGAGTCATGCAGATTATTCACTGTTTATTAAGAAAACAAAAACATCATTGGTTGTACTTCTAGTATATGTTGATGATATGATGATTACAGGTAATGACTTTAGTCTTATTTAACAAACCAAAGATGTTTTGCAAGACACTTTCAAGATGAAAGACTTAGGAGAACTCAGGTATTTCCTAGGAATTGAATTTTCTAGATCACAAGAAGGGGTTGTCATGCATCAAAGGAAATACTCTCTTGAAATCATTTCTGAAGCTGGACTTGGAGCTGCTAAACCAGCTTCTACACCTATTGATCCTTATGTACAGTTAACTACAAAGGAGTATGATGAATCAAATGGGACAGGAAAGAAAGATAGATTACTGGAGGATCCAACAGTATATAGCAGATTAGTTGGAAAATTGTTGTATCTAAATGTTACCAGGCCTGACATTGCTTTTGCTACACAAACTCTAAGTCAGTTTCTCCATCAACCTAAACAATCACATCTCAATGTTGCACTTAAGGTTGTCAAATATGTCAAGGGACAAGCAGGACTAGGTGTATTATTATCCAGCAAGAATAACAAACAGTTAAAGGTCTACTGTGATTCAGATTGGGGAGCTTGTTTACACACCAGAAGATCTGTTACTGGATTCATAGTTAAGCTGGGAGATTCACTAATATCATGGAAATCAAAGAAAAAAGGAACTATATCTAGAAGTTCAGCTGAAGCTGAGTACAGAAGCATGGCAAGTGCTGTAGCTGAAGTATTATGGATAACAAAACTATTCAAGGAACTAGGAGCTGATGTAGTAACTCCAGCTATCATTTATAGTGATAGAAAGTCAGCTATACAAATTGCTGCCAATCCAGTATTACACGAAAGAACTAAGCAAATAGAATTGGATTGTCATTTCATAAGAGAAAAAATTCAGAATGGCCTAATTCAGACTGAATATCTGCATACCAAAGAGCAAGAGGCTGATATACTAACCAAAGGTCTTAGCAAGGTTCAACATGAATATTTATTATCCAAGTTTGGAGTATTGAATCTGTTCACTCCTACAAACTTGAGGGGGAGTATTAAAGATTGTATTACATAGTAAGTTGAGGATCATTATGTAAATAATAGAAATTAGAGGAGTAGTTAAAAAAATAAGTAGTTAAAGTAGTTACAAAAAATATTCTTCTCTTTTCTATATAAATACTAACTAAACATGTTAGTTACATGTATGAAAAGATTTTACAGATTGTGATATGTAAAAAAAAGTATTCTTCTTCTTCTTCTGATAATCTGCACATTACAGATTACTCATTCTTCTTCAATTTTTAAATAATACTAAGTCTTTTTCCCTTTATATTTATCTTTTGGATTGTTAAATTTCACACCATTCTCTTTTATTATCATATGTGGCACCAACATGAATATAATCTTCTTTAATTGTATTATTACACCTCACCTCAAGTAATTGAAAGTAATCGAGTAAAAAAATCATTACTATTTTTTTGCTCTAAATAATTGTGGTACTGGTACATATGTTCCTTTTCTTACATTTAATAATTACCCAAACTAAAATTCAAATGATTTTTTTACTCAAAATCCATTTTGAGATTCTCCATTTCAGTTCCATTGGCATTGGAAGTAGAGAAAAAGCCAACAGAGAAGAAGCCAACGAAGGACAAGAAGGTTGAAAAAACTCCAAAAGCAGGGAAGAAATTACCAAAAGAATTAGGTTCTTTAAGGTGACTTGTTGAACACTAATGTCATTGTTCTGAATTCTGTATCACCGCTAAGCAAAAATTGAAGCCATGGTATTTTTATTCTTTCATCAATTTTTTGCCCCCAATTTGACATTATCTTTCATATTTGATCAATCTTGTTGCTTCAAATCAGTTGTTTGGAAGTCGAATGTGAATTTTGGTGAAGTAATAATGTGTGTTTGAGTTATTTGCTGATTTAATGGCCTATTATCCACTTAATTGTAATTGATTATGTTGTTGAACTCTATTTATCGTGTTTTTTAATTTGTAGTCCACGTAGGAGTGTGATGCGTGCTCTCTTTATTCTGTAGATGCGCTTCTGGGAAAGGAAGCCAGAATTTTGTATGTAGATCGATCAATCCCGCCCTGTTCAAGTGATCGCCTGACAAGGAAATCAATTTTGAGAGATGATTGGGAGAAGAGGCTTAATGATGTAAATATTAGAAAAGAGATACATATAGATTGGTAATGAATTTTGAGGGTTATGTAGAAGCTGCAGATTGTATTTATATATACGCTTGGATGGCCAAGTTCTGAAAATAATTGGAAAAGATTTTTTTCACTTGATTCCTTTCAATTTTCTAGGGGTGAGGTATAATAATTAAATCAGAGAAGACTATATTCATGTAGTAGCCACATAGGATAATAATATGAGGGAGTGATGTGGACTTCACAATTAAAAGTAATAACAGATAGTATTAAATAAATAGTATTAAATAATATTAGTATTTACTGTGTACTAATCCTAGTCCTATTAGGATTAGTACTCCTTAATGCTAGTCCTATTAGGATTAGTACTCCTTCCTATATCTCCTATATATATCTCCCATGTATTCCCTTATTAGGAAAACACTTCAATACAATCAATATTCCTTCATGGTATCAAGAGCCAGAAAACCTAGATCTTCTTTTCTCTAGGTTTTTTTTTCTCTCTTTAGGGCAACGATCGTTCCCTCTCTTCTCTTGGACGGCGGCAGCCATGACAACCGAGGTGGATCCTCTCGATTCACTTCCTTCTGGCGTTAAACTCCTTCTCAAGCATCTTCATGCCCTGATTCCCGAAAAATTATCAGACATAAATTACCCTTCATGGAAAATCACCGTTCTTACAGCCCTTGAGGCCAATTACCTTCTCAAATACGTCGATGGAAGCAGAGAACCGCCGCCGGCAGTCATCACCGCCACGGACAAATCAGAAAAAACCAATCTGGCCCATGCCTCCTGGAAAGCCATGGATGGCCAGATCCGATCATGTTTGATTGCGGTCATCTCTCCCACGGTTCAGAAACACGTCCGATCCTACACAACTGCTTCAGCCCTGTGGACGGCCCTCGCAACACGCTATGCATCAATTTCCCACTCTCATATTTTTCAATTGCGTGATCATCTCCACACAATTACCAAAGGCACGGAAACTATGGCGGAGTATTTAGACGAGGTCTCCACCATCATCACAGCCCTCGACACCGTGAACAAAATCATTCCCGAAAAAGATCTCGTCATGTGCGTCGTTCGGGGGCTCCCATCAGCTTACTCCTCCATTAAACAGGCGGTTCACATCAGTCCAACGCCCGTTGACCAGGATACTCTCTCCTCGTGGCTAAAAAGTGAAGAAATCAACGTGGATCTGGAGAGCAAACTTCTTCTCCCAGAAGCCGCTGTTATGGAGCCGGCCACCACCGTCACCGCAAGCCAA
The DNA here is from genome assembly GCA_032847665.1 of Solanum chilense. Lineage (NCBI taxonomy): Eukaryota > Viridiplantae > Streptophyta > Magnoliopsida > Solanales > Solanaceae > Solanum > Solanum chilense. Next base: position 58,840,177 of record CM064971.1, on the reverse strand, counting down.
AACTATCGCGGGGGGCGTGGTGGCGGCCGGCAGAGGAGCCGCGGCGGCTACGGCAGAAACAACGGAGGCCGCGGGCGCGACGGTCGGCAGGGCAGTCGTCCGCCGTACGACGGTCAGCAGCACGACAGCAACAACAGCCTGCACTCCTTCGGCAGCGGCGGGCAGTCATCTTCCAGCGGCGGGCAGGGCACTTACGAGCGGGATCGTCCAACTTGTCAAATCTGTCAGAAAACAGGACACACCGCTGTTCGTTGCTGGTTTCGGTATGAGGAGAGCCGAAATAGTGATAACCGTGCCAATTATGCATCTCAAGCCGGCCCTTCCTCTGAATGGTTGTTGGATACTGGGGCCAACATGCACGTTACTTCTGATCTATCCAAGCTTAACGCTCCAAATCCATATCATGGCTCCAATGGTATTACTGTTGGCAACGGTGAGTCCCTTAATATTTCTCACACTGGCACGGGTACCATTAAAACCCCCACCGCTATCTTTCACCTAGGTAATCTTACCCATATTAAAACCAATCTCCTTTCAGTTCACCAATTCACAAAAGACAATAATTGCTCACTCTTGTTCACCTCTAATGATTTTCAGATCCTAGACAATACTACCAAGAGGGTGATTTTTCAGGGCCCCTGTGAGCATGGTCTGTACGTTCTTCCTGGCACAAGTTCGTCTGCCCACCCAGTTTCAGAAAGCGTTCCTGTGGCTCCGGTGGCTCTTTCGGCTGATGGCCACAGTCTGTTGTGGCACAGTCGTCTGGGTCACTCGTCTACTCAAATAATAAATTCTTTAATGTCTCAATTAGGTTTTTCTTCCATTCATGTAAACAATTGTGACTCCTGTTCAATTGCTAAATCTCATAAATTACCTTTTACTTTATCTGAGAAGCGTACAACTGCACCTTTTCAACTTATTCATTCTGACCTATGGGGTCCTACTGCTGTTCCTTCATTTGCTGGTTTTCGCTATTATATTTGTTTTGTGGATGATTTTACAAAATACACTTGGTTGTACCCACTAAAACACAAATTACAGGCATACACCACCTTTGTCACTTTTGAAAAAATGGTCAAAACACAATTCAATTCTCATGTTAAACTTTTTCGAAGTGACAATGGAAAGGAATATGTCAATAACATCTTTGGTCAGTTTCTGCAATCCCTGGGAATTATACATCAAACCTCCTGTCCATACACTCCCGAACAGAATGGGGTGGCTGAGCGTAAGCATCGCCATCTCATTGAAACGGTGGTTACTCTTCTACATCAATCTCATCTCCCTGTCTCCTTTTGGGTAGAAGCTCTAGCCACCGCAAACTACCTCATTAACAGAATGCCCAGTGACACTCTCTCCAACAAATAACCCTATCAACTCCTTTACCAAGAACTTCCCAATTATACCAACCTCCGCGTCTTTGGGTGTCTTGCCTACCCTTGGCTACGCCCTCATATAACTCACAAATTACAACCCCGATCCCGTCCTTGTATTTTTTTGGGCTATCATCCTACCTCCAAGGGTTATCGCTGTCTTGACCCACAAACTCATAAAGTCTATATATCTCGTCATGTCAAATTTGTCGAAAATGAGTTTCCCTACGAGTCTGTTCTTCCACAAATACATCATTCATTTGCGTCCTTCCCCTTTTTCCAACATACTCACAGGGTCCCTCACCACCTTCCCCCACACCTCCACCCACTACCCAACCACCCCTCATCACCCCTTCGACCGTCACCCACAATACACCCGCAACCACCACCCACACTCACAACCAACCCGAACCACCCCATACCCACAACATCTCCAGCCCGATCCATTTTGGGTCCTTCCCGGCCACCCTCGAATCACCACCGCCCGTGCCACCCCCCAATACTCATCCCATGTTAACCCGTGGCAAAGCCGGTATCTTTAAACCCAAAACCTTTCAGGCTACCATACTACCAAATACACCCCTTCCCGATAGTGAACCAACAACCTACTTTGTTGCCTCAAAAAATGCTTATTAGCGTCATGCTATAGATGACGAGTTTAAGGCTTTGACTGATCAGAAAACTTGGGTTCTTGTACCTAAGCCCCATGGGCGGCACCCAGTGGGCTGTAAATGGGTGTACAAAATTAAACACAATGCAGATGGCAGTATTTCCAGGTACAAGGCTCGTTTGGTTGCTAAAGGCTACAATCAGGAGTATGGGCTTGATTACTCCGAGACATTCAGTCCTGTTATTCGGCAGGAAACCATTCGCCTGGTACTGTTACTCGTCGTGCGCAACAATTGGCTCATCAATAAGTTGGATGTTTCCAATGCTTTTCTTCATGGCATGCTTGATGAAACTACATGACGCAACCACCGGGCTATGTTGATCCCCGCTTCCCTCAACATGTTTGCAAACTCCAGAAGTCTCTGTATGGGCTCAAGCAAGCCCCCCGTGCTTGGTACACACGTCTGAAAACGTTCCTCCAGGGACTCGGCTTCACGTGTTGCGTACACGACACGAGTCTGTTTACTCGACATTCAGCACACGGTACAGTCATTCTTCTTGCCTATGTAGATGATATCATTATTACAGGCTCTACTGCAGCTCTCATTCAGGATGTCACTCGAGCTATGCATACTACCTTCAAAATGAAGGACCTTGGCCCGTTATATTATTTTCTGGGAATGGAGGTCTCTCGGACAGGCAGCGGCTTGTTTCTTCATCAGTCAAAATATGCTCGAGATCTGTTGCAGAAAGCTGGACTGGAAAAATGCACCAGTCAACCAACACCGATGGCAGTCTCTTCGTCTACGAATGGAGCCGACACCCCCTTTGCCGATATCACCCACTTCCGCAGCCTCATTGGGGCTCTACAATATCTGGCCATTACCCGTCCTGACATCCAGTTTGCTGTCAACCGAGTTGCTCAGCGCATGCATCAACCAAGTGAACATGATTACCATTGTCTAAAACGCATTCTCAGGTACATTTTTGGCACTCTTGGTCGTGGTTTACTCATTCGACCCGGGGACTTGGAGCTTCGGGGTTTCTCAAATTCAGATTGGGCGAATGATAAAAATGACAGAAAATCTACATCGGGGTTTCTCGTTTTTTTGGGGCCGAACCTGATCTCCTGGTGTACAAAAAAACAACCCAAGGTCTCTCGGTCCTCGACTGAAGCTGAATACCGCGCCCTTGCTCTTCTTGCTGCTGAGACCATGTGGGTCACATATATTCTTCGCGAACTCCGCGCCACTCACACTGTTCCTGCTCTCTATTGTGACAACAAATCAACCATCTGTGTGGCCAAGAATTCCGTCCTACACACCAGAATGAAGCATGTTGATACCGATTGTCTCTTTGTTCGCGATGAAGTTCAGGCCGGCACCATGACTGTGCAGTATGTACCCACTGAAGAACAACCGGCTGATATACTCACCAAGCCTCTCCCGAGCCGACAGCACGATTACCTCAGCTCCAAGCTTCCGTTCGCTTCCGCTCAGCTCAGCTTGAGGGGGGATAATAACAGATAGTATTAAATAAATAGTATTAAATAATATTAGTATTTACTGTGTACTAATCCTAGTCCTATTAGGATTAGTACTCCTTAATCCTAGTCCTATTAGGATTAGTACTCCTTCCTATATCTCCTATATATATCTCCCATGTATTCCCTTATTAGTAAAACACTTCAATATAATCAAGATTCCTTCAAAAAGGGTAAATATGAATCAGAGTTGAATAAAAAAAATAAAAAAATAAAACGAAGGATAAATACAATCCTTTTCTAGAAGTACAAGGACAAATATGACCCTTTTCAGTGTTTGAATTTCACTAACAAGCAAAGGAATCAACTTCAAATTTATGGATAATTCGATACATCAAATCTCATTATTAAAAATGCAAAATTCTGTTTTAGAAGAAGAAAGTAATCGTTGAGCAGTAATCAAATATTATAAGCATTTGCATTGCCAGAAAAGACCAAGCAACAATACTCGACTTCACACATACAACATTGAGAAAGCATAAAAAATCTGCAAGCACTGTTTGTAACATACAAACACAAGTACAATATTAAAGACTACAAGTTGACAATACAATTGCAGAATTCTGTGGGAACAAAGTATAAATGAATTACTCTAATATATTGCACAAGTAATTTGTTGAACTATTTACACATCCCTTGGCTGTTTTGGAATAAAATCAAGGTCCTCCCTTGCATAATTACCAGGGACAACAACACCACTTCTGCAGAACAAGGACACGAACCATTAGCTAAACAAATAAGAGGCAAATTCAGGATTTAGCGTCACTAGATTGAGTACAATTCAATTTATTCTTTTCCATATACATATATACATAATTGTAAGTCGAAAAAGATATGTTTGAACCTATAGCTAGCCTATAGAAGTTGTCCTAGATCCTGCTATAAATCAAATATAATGCAGGGGAAGTGATTTACTGTACCCTTTGCTTTTCCTCTGAGTTATGCTTTTGTGTATTGTTCGATGTTCTACTAGGTGTCCCTGATGGATTTCCTTGCTTTTCCTCTCGGACTTTGTTGAAAATGTGTGTGTAGTTATCAGCAGATTGAGGATCATTCTCGTCCCACTCTCCGAATCTTGGAACTGCAGCTCCTCTATCAGACTGCTGGAAGACAGATGGAAAATTAATGGAATCAACAAACCAACTATAATACGAAACAGAATATATAGGGTGAAAACGTACGTTGTCTTGCTTAACTTTGGACCTTCCAGGAGTACCGTGACTGCTATCATAAGAATTGTTCTTTCCTTCCCAAGCAGGAGATGCAACACCTCTTCCAGCATTACTAACCTTTGCCTGGTAATGTGGATGCAGCGGTGATTTATCAAAGCTATGTTCAGATCCTATACTTTGTCTGCCAGTTCTACCAGAATTTGATCCACGACCACGTTGATGAGATGGCTCATTGGCACCTTTCCTTCCCACATTCTCTTTACGAGCTGGAGAATTAGCATACTGGCGGAATTCACCATCTTCTTTACTTAGTCTATGGTCCCGTGTTTGCCTAGCTGGTCCACCACGCCCAATTGGTGGTTCCTCTGTTTGTCTTTTAGGCTTGGATTGAGGAGCAACTTCAGGTGGTGGAGCAAGATTACGAAACATATCTGGATTCTCTTCGGGATCATTGGGGTTCATGATCTTTCCAGTACCACGAGTTTGCCTGGCTTTTTCAAAATATACAGTATAGGGCGTATTATCGTCATTTTCCCAATTCCCAAACTTTGGGACGTTTGGACGCTGCAGAAACAGTTGGAGGAAATTTCAACATAGCTTTTGATTGCAGATTTCTGCTATGCATCATTAACACAAGCACTTTTCACTCCGTTAATTTATTATCACTAAAAACTGTTTTTGTTATTTTGAATCTAACTCTTGATTTATTTGGGAACTTGCTAGACAGTCACATCAGATAACCTCTCCTGCTATATATAAAACTCATCTTTAGTGAAAATTATTAGGTTGTGGAGCCTGATTAATACATATATAACCCACCGCCGTGGAAGTTTACTCACGGGGTATTACCACGAAATATTGGTTTTTCTCTAGATCTCTCATCTCTTTCTCTTGAAAGTTCTTGTGTTCTTCATTCATCAATTGTGTGTGCGTGGATTCGATCCTAACAAAAATTGTATGTAAATTTACTACCGTCTATAAGTATTCAAACACCGGAATTATCGCTCTTTATTGCCACTAGTTTCCAAATTTCAATCAGGTGAAACTCATAGCTACAATGTATCAATATTGAATAAATAATATATAATCATGTATATATGCTGTATAACTATGTACATTAAAAATATATATTACACTCATATTTGTTGTTTATAAACACATTTTTTACATTGCATAAACTATTAATAGCCGTTCTTTTTATATGTTTGTTTTTCTGTTCAATGTCTATAGAATAATTAATATGAGTGTGCAAATTACTATTAACTCATCGCTGAAATTAATTAGATTTGAGGACTTAAAACTAAGAAAGAAAAACATACGAGGGTGTGTTTGGTATAAAGAAAAACATTAAAGAAAAATCAATGGCCTTCATATGTCTCACTATTTGATGGTAAAATTGTTGATTCAATTGATGAAATGGAAACTTAATTGAAGAATTATTTTGATGATTAATTTTAACTGATCAATACAAGTTTTGTCTAATCTTTTCCTCCTTCCCCCAACTATATTTAGCATCAACTCCCCCACCTTAGTGTATTTAGCATTTCATTTCTTAATTCACTACACACTTATCAAGCTAGGAGCGAGGGGGTCATCTGAACTTTCTAAATACTAAAAAATTACAAGGTTGGTTGATTTTGAATCGTCTAATGTTGACTTAGCTTAATGATTGACGTGTTCAAAATTCAACTTGAGGTTCTAAGTCTCAAGCAATACATTATTATTTTTCAAACTCTTACTAAAAATCTTGAATCCACCATTACAATCAAATATTGACTATCAAAATCATAAAATAAAATTGAAGCAAAAGCAGAAAACTAACATATATATATATATATATATATATATATATATATATATATATATATATATATATATATATAATAATGAATACAAATGTGTTATTGGAGGTTCTCTATTTAATAGTAATTGAATATGAGAGAAGACGGTCAGACCCTAAGAAAGTAATTAAAAAGAGCAACTCCCTAGTGAAATATTACCTACCAAAACAATTAACATAACTCCACATTAAATACATGATAGATTTTTATAGCTTCAAACCTCAAATTTTATTTCGAATAGACTTAATCATCATATATAATATGTCTCACTTAATTTAGAGCAAAGTAAATGATAAATTAGTTTTGAAATAGATTCAATATACTACAAAAAATTTAAATATAAAATCATGATGATGCAGTAATAAAATAGAAGAAGAAAAGTAGATAATGAATTTGTTGATGAACAAGAAGAAATAAAAAAACGTACAGCCATTGTGGTTCACCAAATGAATGATCAAAGCTGCAGAGAGAAAAAGAGAAGGCGAAGATGAGAATTAAAGAAGAAATAGTTAGGTAGTACCAATAATTATTATAATGAAATTAGAGGTTCATCAACCATTGACCGGCGCCACCGGTAATCTTTTGACTATTCTTCCCCTCTTACGTACTCTTCTACCTCATGCACTTACCGCACCTTTCTTTCTTTTTTTTTTTTATATAAAAATAGAATGTAAATAATATATTAACGATAATTTTACGATTGAAGTCTAAAGAGAGTCGAATATAATAAAGTTAAAAATGTAAATTTTTAATAAGAATAATATAATATAATGTTAGATTAATAAACGTTAATCTAACATTTCGATTTGGGGATAGTGATTTTTTTACTGACGCACAAAGAAAATATTTTCTTGCGGATGAACAAGATTTGCTCAAACATTTGAAGAGTAGATCTAATGATCATGTCAAAAAAGTGTTGCATTGAATCTGATAAGTTGATATAATGATATTAAAATAGTGTTGACTTATTGTGACTTGCGATACTTGAAGAAGACATAAAAAGTCAAGTTTGATCCTTTTATAGATAGATAACTATAGATTTTTACATAGTTCACAAGGTTTGATTGTTGGAAGACTTCAAAATTCAATAATAATAAGAGAATAAAAATAACGAAACGAGAATGAAAAAAAATAAACATAATAATAATAATAATGTGAGATCGATATAAATAAAAAAAACAAAATAGATAGTCATTATCTAAAAACTATTTCATTTCTCATTTCAAATTTAACCAAACATGAAATTTTTGTAATTAATAATGTATGTATAGAATACATCTTTAAAAAAACATGAAGCTCCATAAAAACTGAGGCTTCTAACAATTATTTTAGTCAGACTCCTAGCTATATTTGGCCTCTATATTTTCATTGTTGTCCTACTTCTATTTTCCATCCAATAAGAAAACGTATTGACCAACTCATTCTAAATATTTGGCTTTCCTGTCCATACAAAAATCCTACCCTTTAATTATATGCTTTGTCTCACCATTTTATTCCTATATATATATATATATATATATATATATATATATATATTTACGAAAAAAGGGGTGTGACTAATTTAGGATCATAATATGTTATTCCACACAATCTGAAATGTCCAAATGATGGCTTAATAATTGTTCTAAAAACTGAAATTGAGGAAGAAAGACTTCAACAAGGTATCGATATCAATATTGTCCGTAAACATACTTTGATACAAGTAACATATTTCAGGATATAACTAAATTAAATAATTAAACTATCTGAGAAGACATTTAGTTAATAAAAGTTTAGTACTCCATCCATTTCATATTAATTTAATTTTTGAGGTGTTTCACATCTTTAAAAAAAAGTAGATTAACACATAACTTGAACATAATTTTTATTTTTATCCTTATTAATTACTATAAAGTTTATGATTTAAAATTACTAAATACTTATTAATAACTAATCAAAATATTAACTAATAAAATATAAAACTTTAAAAAATAAATTAATATGAAATGGAGAGAATAATAAAAAAAGTCGTAACTAATAAAAAATAATATAATCTATTAAATTTAGGATTAAAAGAAGAAAAAAAAGAAAACGAAAAGAGGAGATTAGGCCAAGCAAAGTCATAACACGTTTTCCAAGACAGGAAATGGCATTTGGTAGGTTATCAAGCTAAGCTGATTAGTCTTTCCCAATTATATACCCGCGCTCGATATATTATTTCCTTTTTAGTTGTTATATTATTTTTTTCACGAATTAATTAATTAATTTTTAAATTAAATTATATTATATTAATTTAACATTAATTTTTAAATTAAATTATATTATATTAATTTAACATTTTAAAATAGAATTTTTATAAATATTAAAATTATATGAAAAATATTATCTCAAAATATTTATTAAAATTTATATGATTTGAATTTTAAAAATAAAATTAAAATAACTAAAAATAAACAAAGAAAGTTTTTTAATATTTTATAAAATGTCTAAAAAAAAATAGAGGAAGACTAAAGAACGGAATCACTAAGGGCTAAGGCTTGGTCTTGAGTACCGCGTCCGCTCCATTGACTTCGTCGTTCAATTACAAGACCCTATCACTTTCTAACACAACTTGACTAGTAATATATTTGCATATTCACAAATTATAATAGTGCCTCTAATATTTTTTATTTTTTATTTTTTTTAAAAAACTCAAATATTTCATCAGCTATTAGAAATGACTCATTCACCTCATTTGTTGTTGGGTATTTACCCTGATTCTCAAGCACTATATACTTCGTTTTCCTAAAGGAAATTAAAACACTGAGGTCTTCATATTTGGCTAGTTATTTTTCTTATAGAAAAATGTTTATTAATATATAAATAAACGTTCATTCATTTTAATTTGATAATATTCACAATGAAGTTTTAGGGGTTTTGAGAATTTTGTTTATCTGAAAAATTATTGTGACACAAATGATATATTGTCACTTAGGTGATTTTTTTTTATTACGAGTGAATTGTGTGAGATTATTTCTCTCAATGTTTGTAATCTCATATTTATGTAGTGAATTGATCATCTTTTTTTTTTGGATATAAGTCGCGCAATTGACCCGAACCACATTAAATGTTTGTCTCTTTTAATATAGGGAAAATGTTATGATATACCCCTCAACTTTGTCATTTAGAGCTAATATACCCATAGTTATGAAAGTGGCTCATATATACCCCTACTTGTAAACAAATGGCTCACATATACCCTTTTCCTCTAACGGAAATGAAAAAAATAATAATTTTAATCTAAAGTTTTATTATTTTTTTCTAAAAAATATAATCCCATATGAGTAAATTTAATCCTCGTCAAACATATTTTTTTGACTTTTTTTTTGTTTCAATGACTAATTTATAATTATTTTTTTGATAATGAATTTTTATTTATGTTTCACTAATATTCTTGTAAAACTTATTGTAGATGACCAAATTTTTTCTTCGAATACGAAATTAAATTACAATACACACAAAATAAATAGTTTAAATTTTTTTCCTTTAAACTAAGGAATGAAAGAAAAAAATAAAATAAGAATAAGAAACTCAAATAATTTAAAAGAAGTCAAAAAATAATTTATGTATGAAAAAAAATCAAATATACTTTGAACTTTGATAGAAGAATCATATATACCCCTAAATAATTTTTTTTTAAAAAATTACAAGTAATAAATATAAATTTGAAACTAATTTTTCAACTTCCGTTAAATGAAGGGTATATGTGAGCCATTTTGTAACGGCAGGGGTATATGTGAGCCGTTTGTATAACGAATAAGCGCATATATGAGCCACTTTTATAACAAGGGGTATATCAGCTCTAAATGACAAAGTTGAGGGGTATATCAGACTCTTTTCCCTTTAATATATTACTAATTTGTCTTCCTACTGTTTTCACAAAATAAAAAAACTTTATTTTCAAAAATTACTTATGTTTTAAAGGAAAATCGATTTTCAAAGAGAGTCACCTCTTAATGTTTCAAAGAAATTAAGAAAAGTTAAGATTTTCAAAAGATTTAAACGGACTAAAAATCATTTGAAATCCAAAGAGAGGTTCGAGGTTCAATTTACACTTCGAGGAGATTTTAGGCATTTGGAGTACCCACTATCGTACGGTTGACCAATAATTTGAATAAATATTTGACTTGTTTTAAAAATTAATTAAAGAAAAAGGATATAATTTAGTTTAACTTAAACATTTTGAAATAATTTAGAAAGAAAAGTAGACTTTTTCAAAAATGACCAAGCAAAGAAAACTAATTAAATAAAGGGCAACTTTCACATATAGCAAATAAAAAATTCATATTTGTATGCTATAGCAATGTTTGCATAAATGCGCTTCATACCAAACATAGAAACTGTATAATTCGCTATACATATACAGTTGAAGCAAATTGTATAAAACGAAGTGTATAAAACAAGAAAGAGAAAGACACTTGGGCTGAGAACTGTATAAAAACGAAGTGTACAAAACGAATTGTATTATTATAAGTGTATAGAACGATTATATACAATTTGAATTTGTATAAAATGAGAAAGAGAGAAAGACAAAAGAGACTTGACAAGGAATATACAGTTGAATCGAATTGTATAAAATGAGAAAGAGAGAAATTAGATACAATTTGAAAATTGTATAAAACGAGAAAGAGAGAAAGACAAAAGAAACTGAGCAGAGAAGTATTTTTATTGTATAATTATAAGTGTATGGGACGAAAATATATGTACTTGTATGTGTATATACAATTTCTCACGCTTTATACAAACAGAAACGCAATTTATACATTTCGTTTCTGTTTGTATAAGTGAGAAAGGCGAGGGTGGCGAGCGAAATTTGGGAGAGTGGCGACCGAGATCTGGAAGAGGGGATGAAACAAAAATATATGTATTTATACAATTTCTCTGCTTTATACAATTAGAAACAATTTTTATACACTTGTGTTTCTATAAAAAGTGAGGAAGCGAGCGAGAGATTGGAGGAGAGTGGCAAGCGAGATATTTGGGAGAGAGGCGTCTGACAATTTTTTACAAACGTTTGCTATGGAGCACAAGCAAATCAAACCCTAGCTATTTCATTTATTTTAGGTTATTAGTTTGCTATTATATACAATTTTCCCTTAAATAAAACGGAATAAATTCTCGTAATCAAAAGTGGTACACCTTTTAGGAGATTTAATTAAATTTAAACCACGCAAAGCTAGAGTTAATACAAAATAAACTAGGAGTAATCACAATCAAATAAATTAGTATAATGTATATAAATTTCACAGCGTAAGGACCTAAATTACATTTTATCCCTATTTTTTTTTTCAATACAAAAATTTCTCAAAATTATTGCTATTCGCTTACATAGCAAAGAAGCCGGATACATTAAATCTCATACATTAAAACAAAATCAGTTATACTTTTAAAGGAAAGAGAATATAAAATTGATGTGAGTTCCACAAATCAGAGAATATAAAATTGATGTGAGTTCCACAAATCACGCTAATTTAGTTAATTTCAATCTCTCCCAAATCTTAAAAGATTCTATCAAATCAAAATTTACATTTTTTTCTCTCAATTCTCTTCCTAATCCGCCTAGATTCTATTCAAAATTTAAATTTACTTCTCGCAATTCTATTCCAAACCCGTCTAGTTTCAAACAGTTCAACATTTTGTTCTTTCAATTCTCACCTAAATCGTAATAAATTGAAAAAAGTTAAACAATAGTTGATTTTGTCCATTGTTAATTGTGCTCTCGTGTTATAGTATTCGAGCTCCTCTTGAATGCTTATGCAAAGATATTAAATTTCTCATGTATTAGTGGCAGCATATTTGGAAATCAAAATGAAAGAAATATTTAAAATTCAGGCAAGGTGTGAATTTTGCAGTGGGAGGGGGTAATATACCATGGTTTCACAGTATAATTAATACTTTTCCTTAAGTTTAGTGTGTCCAAAAGTCTTTTTTGTGCTAATTTTTATACAAGTTTCTCTTTGTTTTGCAGGAAATCTGTCTAAAGCTGAATGCGGAGATTTTGAGCGAAGAAATGCAGAAGAGACCACCTACGGAGCTTATGACGGTCCGTCGTGCTTGTGACGGTCCGTAGTGGCAGCATAGTGCAGCTGCTGAAGGAAGATGGGGAAGTCTGACCAAGTGTGGGGTTACGAAGCTTGTGACGGTCCGTCGTGGCTATGACGGTCCATCCTGCAGGTTCGTCATGAAGATCAGAGAAGTAATCCAGTACCCAGATTCCAAGAGTTGAAGTGTTTTGAAATGAAGACCCTCGACGGACCGTTGTGCCTATGACGGTCCGTCATACTTGCCGTCGAGGGTGGTGAAGAGAGAAGCAGAAGAAATTGCACAAGTATGGGACGACGGAGTTCATGACGGTCCGTCGTGACCACGACGATCCGTAGCGTGGTCCCTCGACCCAGCCGCGTTTTGGCAGATTTCCAGCAAACAGAGTCCTTGTTTAATTAGGTTTTTATTTTTTTATAAATAGTTCGAAAAACCTCATTTTTGAGGTTAGACTCTTAGATTGTTAAACTCCTTATTGGTAAACATTGTATTGTGAGATTCTTGATAATCATTAGACTTTTTGTGAGATTATTGATTACTTTGAGATTCTTACAAGTGATTTTTGGAGATTAATCAAGCAAACTTTTGGATTTTACTCTTTCTCATTGAAGTAAGTACATGAATTCTTATCTACTATATTTGAATATTGTGTTTATGGCTATGAGCAACTAAACTCCATAACTAGGGTTGTGGGAACCATAGACAAATAATGAGATAAACCCTAACTAAAATAACAATTCTAGAATAGTGTCTTGCATGTATTAATAATTCTTTCGCTTAGAAGTCTTTTTAACGGATGACCAACGTTAGAACTCGCCTTAATGCTACTTGCCGGACCAAGGAGGTAGATAATAGGAAAAGAATTATTAACATAGATTTAGTGTATACTATCTAATAGGCTAGTATTGATTGGTACGAGGTAATAACTTAGTCAAATATCGAATACGATGCTTAATATGAGGTAAGGATAAGGGTTAGGATAGCAACACACGTAGCCGGACCAAGGTGCGGAGTGAGATTTTCTAGATGCCGGACCAAGGATTTAGAAATACATAACTTATCACTTTGCATGCAAGATACTAGGAAAGAATTGTTATAGTTAGAATTATCAAGTTATGAATCTGTGGGGAACACGTAAACCCTAGTTACTTTGATTAATTGATTAAAATCCAACTGTCAAAGCTGTTAAGTGTCTCTTTCAAGTTCGTTATTTATTTTTACTCATTTAGAAATAGAAACCCCCCTTTTAATGTTTTTACCTTCCAAGGAAGTCATTGACCAAACAATAGTAATAACAAGTTGAAGTTAAGTCTAGACTATTTTCCTCGTGGGAACGATCCCAACCTCACTAGTTGGGTTATTTACTTGACACGATCGCTTTACTTCTTATTTGAGAAGTAAGTTTGAGCGTATCAAATTTTGGCGCAACATCACTTGATTTTGCCTACTTGTTTGACAACTGCGTTGGTTAAAAAGATATAATATTTTCTTTTGAAAATTTCCTTCAGGTAATGACCCTGAGCAGTTCATGTTGATGCTATGAAATTATTCATGTGTATCCGTTACACATTGAAACAATGTACAAAAAGGTTGAAGAGATACATAAATTTGATAGATACATGTCCGTGTGGTTATTGATATGTATCAGATACATTTAGCTAGCATTTGACCATAGATTTTCAAATTCTTGACAAATGTTATTTGAGTGAAAATTTGGGTGAAATTTCATAATGTGTTTTGCCATGGTATTTGGGAAATATATTTTATTTTTTTTAGAAAAATATGATTTATACCCATAATTTTAAAACCTATCAAAACTAACCATAAGTTTTTATTACAAGTCAATTGGATCTTTGTTGGAACAAATTACAAGGAGTGTCCATGATCCTAGAACAATATGGTAGTTTGGAGTGAGTGCAACAAACATCATTTCATACATCGTGAAGTAGACAAATCACATGACTTTGTTACCATGAGGCGATTGTTCATCATTTTCATCAACAACCATATCATCAGTTTCATATTCACTGAATATTTCATTACTACTTCGGTGTTCATGTAAAAAAATATGTAATACAACGCAAACACTACTATAGAGGGTGCTTTTGGGACATTTGCCAAAAATATTTGTCAAATAATGACAAATTGTATGGACAAACACTATTTGTCAGTTTTTATTCTCAAATATTATTTGGAAAATCTATGATCAAACGAGTCCTTAGTATAAATTCAAAATATCATATCTAAACAATTAGTACATAATATATTACTATTTATGTATCTTATTTGTTTGAGAAATATTGTATTTTTAAAAAGAAACATGACACATATAAGTAGATAACATTTTTTTGTGTGGGATACATAAAACAGTAGTGATGAGTTGATACACATAATGATATATGTAATAAAATTGTAAAGCTGTTGAATTTCGTATATATAATGTATCATGTACCTATCAATTAATTTGATACACGATGCTTTAGATGCAGAACATTAAAATTTATATATCAACTGTATTTATTGAGATTGATACAACATTATTTGATAATTGTTATGTATAGGATACAGAGACAACTAGTTCCTTACAGTTTAGGCCCAAAATGGTCCTTCTCAAAAACAAAAAAATGGTCGTTCCTACTCTAGGCATTGTTCAAAAAAGTTTTCCATCTTCATAAGCTACGAGAAGCTCTTGGAATTTCCAGCTTTATTTATGGTTGAGGGTGCATTAGTTTCTACTCATTCTTTCCTTCGTCCTTTATCTCCTCTAATCTGATCTCAGGTGGGCTGAGTTCGTCTTTGGTGAGTTTAAGATCCATCTTTGTAAGTTCACACTCCCATTATTTTCCTTCCCTTCTAATCTATTTATCACTGTAGCCAACGGTCTACCGTACCTATGTAGATCTCCATGTTCTTCAATGTTGACGTTTGGTTCGAGTTGCTGTGTTGGGTCTTTTTGGTGTAACTTGCTGGTAGTCGGTGCCGGAGCTATAATTTGATTTAAGGGATGTCAAAATATAAAGAAATAAAATCGTGTAGAAATCAAGGAGTGTCAGTATGTAATATATATATATATAATACTTTTATTCTAGCTACACAACGTAATTTTCCGCCATTGCTAGTAGCTAAGACCACTAGATTAGTTACCTATTTCCTTTGTCCTCTCTTTGGCAAATGATGCTTGTGCTATTAATTTTGAGCTTGTGTAATATGAGATTTGCTTTATGTTTGTCATTGCTGTGTGTCTGCTCTTCCTTCTTCCTCGACCAATTGTATGGATAAGTATTTTTGGTTAAACTTTTTAAAAAATATCATTTGAGAAATGTATGGTCAAACGGGTCCTTAATATAAATTCAAATTGGCACATCATATTTAAACAATTATTGCATGATATATAACTATCTATGTATCTTATTTTGTTTGAGAAATATATATATATATATATATATATATATATATATATATATATATATATATATATATATATATATATATATATATATATATATAAATTTTTTTAAAAAAATATTATACATGTAATTGTTCCAAATAATATTTTTTTTGTATGATACATAGCACAAAGTTTATGTATCAACTACCTTAAATATGAACATGATACATTGCATAAAACAAAAGTTATTGTAGCAGTGATGTATCGGATAAGTGATAACAGTAAAAAAAGACTAATTTAAGAATCAAAATAAGTGAGATACATTGAAAGTAAACCCAAAAAACTAAAAGATCGAACAAACGGAATGAAGTGTATCAAGACCATCATTAGATATTTCTGAAACCATTTCAAATGTATTCCAAGATAAACTATGTGCATTAACAAGGTTTTCCCACCTCTCTTCCATAAAGAGACCAGGAGTAAAAGATTTGGTAATTTTTTAAGATGAAAAAATAAAATAAAAATTGGAGTAGATTAAAGAAATCTACCTCTTGAATAACTTGAAATCTTTTATTGGAAAGAGAAGATTTGAAATTAAAAAATAGATTAATGAATATAACTGTAGAGAGATTTGTGGAGTGAAAAAAGAAAGGAAAATCATGGTTAGGAGATCTCAAATTAATGTATCTGAAAAAAAGGAATGACGAGAGCAAAAAAAAGGAGATTTTTGATATTTTTTGAAATGATAGGGAAAATAAGAAAATATGATAATGAATGATGTATAGTTATGTAATTTTTCCAATAAATTAAGAATAATTTGGGCTAGTGGCTCGGTTTCTGCCCAAACAAATTTAGCCCATAAACTTGTTCTATTGAACAACTGCTGCTGCAGCACTCTGTGTATCACACATAACATTTCTATATATCAGTTGTTTTCCTTATATATAAGGTGTATACCACGTGTATATTAGTTTTATATGATCACCTTTTAGCCTTTGAAATACCTTTTAGCCTTTGAAACCTGTAATTTAATTTTGGGCCTAGTATTTCTGCATTCTCCCTGTATATTGACGTATAACTAGGGTATACAGACTGCATATCAGTCTGTTTTCGCTTCCGATACCTGTAATTTTATTTTTGTGCGCATCAGCTTGCAAACCAGTAAGGGAAGACTCAAAAACTCAATGACGCAACGAGGGGTGATGTAGTCCATGAGGACTCGGGCCAAGTTCATGCTTAGTAAAAGAAAAAGAAGAAAAAGCTTAGTATTAAAGCTAACCAGATCAAATTTATATTACAAAATCGAGCAACAAATAGTGAAACCATGATGAATCCAACAAATTTTAATGAAGAACAAATGCTACCTAAGACAAGACTAGATCTGGAAAAAGGGAATAAACAACACTTAATACACTTAGAACATATCTGCCTCATATTTTTTACTAATATTAAAATCACACACTTAACTTGGAGAAATTAAGGCAAAAAAAAATAACAAAGGAAAGTAAGCAGTAACCTAAAGGAAAACAGGGACTAAAATCTTATGTAGTTGCTAATACAACAACACTAAGACCAGCAATAAGTCATTGAGCCAAATCAACCGCTAGATAATGGACTAAAACTAAAGCACGTAGCACGATTTAAGAACGAAACAAGGAGGTATACCTCTGTCGGAGCCACGAACTAGGACGACAAGCCTGACAATGAAGTTTCCACCAACACCACTTAGCATACTCACATTCAATACAAACTTGACATTTTTATTTATTGTACTCAAAGTTAGGAAGAACTTCTAAGTTGCTAAGTTTTCGCAAGATTTTATAATTGACATGTTTCAAAGTTGAAATAGAGTAATGACGTGGAGGACAGCAAGAGTGATGACGTGAAGGACAACCAGAGCTAAATTGGAAGATAATTTTACTTAGCCTAAAAGGACTAATCCTGTGAAAATACCATCTAAAAGATTTGTTGACTTTGTCTAACAATGTGGGGTTAAAATGTGCTAAATATGCCACAAGTGGAATAACAAGTATTTGATATAAATCTATTATCTCTAGGCGTAGTTAGGTTAGACTATGATTGTTGCATTGTATTTTTATTTCTCGCATCTATTTTCTTCTGTAATTCTCTTCTCATCTCTTCTCTGTTTCTTCTTATTTCCTTGCAGTTCTGTAATCTTAATCGTTGTAATTTCTTCAGTAATTAATATAAGGATCAGTTGGTTGTTATTGAGTTTGTTCTATTGGTGCTTTCATCCAGAGGTCTTTTAATGGAGGACCTTCAACGACTCAAGGCTCTTGTTGATGGATCTGTTAAGGAAGTAACCAATTCCCTTGAGAAGGAACTAGCGGAAATTCGTGCAATGTTGTATGAGGCAGTGAGTAAGAAAAATCATGACCTACCAATGGCAATAGCACGACAGGAAAACCCTCCACCGCCACCAACTCTATGGCACAGGCCAACGGCGGTGGAATTTAGATGATTTCGCGGAGAGTATCCAGATGCTTGGATTTTTCAAGCAGAGCGCTACTTTGATTTTTACGGGATTGAAGATTCATAGAAATTCACGATGGCGTTTCTATCTTGATGGAGACGCACTTGAGTGGTATCGATGGTTACTTCAGAATAAACAATTGATCGGATGGGAGAATTTTGCAGAGAAAGCAAAAGTTCATTTCAAACCAAATGATCTTGAATCTGCTGAAAGCCGTCTAGCAAAACTTAGGAAAGTAACCACAAAATCAGAGTTACAAGGTCATTTTTAAGCCATAACTAATGAGATTGATGATATTTCCGATGGGTTGATGGTAAGACTTTTTGTCTCTGGGCTTAGAGAAGACATCAAAAACTCAGTTCTATGTCACGAGCCTAAAACGTATGATGACGCACTTAAATGGGCACATATACATGAGCGTCACATTTAGGTATAAAAAGGCATGAATCGACAAGCTTTTACTAACAGAGTGGCACCACTTTTGCCTAACCCTAATCAACATTCCTCAACCTGGTTTATTCCATCTCCAACAAGGATGATGCCTTCTACTGTGAACCGCCACTACTCAAACGCCTTACCTATTTCGAGATTCAGAGTCGGTGTGAGGATGGATAATGCTACTATTGTGAGGAAAAATATGTTACAGGACATAAGTGTAAAACTCCGCCTCAATTACTGCTTCTAACGGAGGGCTCAGAGGTTCAACCCGACTTACCAGAACCATTTATCTCTGATGACATATTAGCTGAAGAGCTACAAGTTTTAGAGGTCCAAAAGCAGTCTGCTATTTCATATCATGCTTTGGCAGGTGGACATTCATCATTCACATTACGATTTCTCGAGCACATAAATGGATCTTCGGTCCAAGTATTGTTAGATAGAGGAAGTGACCTAATTTTGTCCAGACGCGAGTAGCCAATTTTTTGCAGCTCCCAGTGGACTCCACTCCCAATTTCTCTGTGATGGTTGGTAGCGGTCAACGACTCCATTGTGAAAGTGTTGTACGGCAGGTTAGTCTAATGGTTCAGGGATATGATCTATCACTTGATTTATATGTGCTTCCTATGCATGGTGTGGACATTGTTCTTGGGGCTGCGTGGCTTTCTACACTTGGAAGGGTTATGCAAGATTATGCTGAGCGTTTGTTTGGATTCACTTCGGAAGGTAAAACTATATGTTGGAAAAGGGATATTCCAAACACGGCAATGCCAGTTCAATTGCATAACCTTTGAAGGTACGTCGTTAGTGACACAATCTCTTTATATTACTTCCTATAAGTAGTGAAAAATGAAGTCACAACTGAGGAAGTCACTAATCCAGACTTTGTCCCTATTGTGTTTTCTGATGTTTTCCTTAAACCAAAAGGATTGACACCATCAAGATCACAAGATCATGTGATTCACTTAAATCCTGGGTAAGTTAATGTTAAGCTGTATCACTATCCTTAATTTAAAAACAAGTTATGGAACAATTTGTTGCGAACATGCTTAAAGATGGGGTTATAAGGCCTAGCAGGAGTCCATTCTCTTCTCTAGTGTTGTTAGTTCAAAAAAAGATGTAACTAGAGATTTTGTGTGGATTATAGGGCTCTCAATGCCATTACTGTGAGAGATATGTTTCCTATTCCCACTGTTGATGAACTATTCGACGAGTTATATGGTGCAATTTAATTTTTGAAGCTCGACTTACTATCTGGATACCATCAGATTATGGTCAGAGTAGAGGATGTTGCCAAAACAGCATTTTGAACACATGATGGTCACTACGAAATTTTGGTGATGCCATTTGGGTTGTCCAATGCTCCGTCCACATTCCAGGCCACCATGAATGAGATAATTAGGCCTTATCTTCAACGGTTTGTGCTGGTGTTCTTTTTCCATGATATCTTGATCTATAACACCAATTGGAAGGACCACCTGATCCACTTACTCTCAGTTCTTTAATTACTTTGACAACATCAGTTGGTGGCCAAGAGGACCAAATGTTTATTTGGTCAACATTCAATAAAGTATCTAGGACATATGATATCTAAGCAGGGCTTAAGTGTGGATTCTAACAAAATTGCAACTATCCAGAAGCGGCCCCAACCCAAGAATGTTAAGGAAGTTTGTAGTTTCTTAGGTCTTGCAGGCTATTACTGGAGCTTCATTCATCATTATGCATCTATAGCGCGAACCCTCACTGATTTGTTGCGTAAGGAACTGTTTAGGTGGAATACTTCTACACAGGCTTCCTTTGAGACTTTTAAAGCTAAACTTAGCACAACTTTTGTACTAGCACTGCCGGATTTTCCCCAAGAGTTTCAACTAGAAACTGATGCGTCTGGGCGAGGTATAGGGTATGTCTTGTCTCAAAAAGGGCACCCAATAGCTTATTTTAGCCAGAAGTTGAGCACACACATGCAGAGAGCATCCACTTATTTCAGGGAGATGTTTGCCATTACTCAAGCTATGAGTAAATGGCGTCAATACTTATTGGGACGCAAGTTCACAATACTCACTGATCAGAATTCACTAAGAAATCTGACCTACCAGGCTATATAAATGCCAGAACAACAAAAATGACTTAGCAAGTTCGTAGGGTACGACTTTCAAATTTTTTACTGCCTAGGGAAATCAAATTAAGTTGCTAATGCCCTTTCTCGTCCCTCTGATGTTGTCTTACTGGATATTTCTTCCCGCAGTTATGAGCTTGAGAAGAAACTGAAATCTCTCAATCAATCACACACCAAACTTCTTGATATCCAGAAGCAATTAGAAGGTGAGTCTGCCACCTGTTAAAGCTATGTATTTCATGAGGGCAACCTATTTTTTAGGGGACGATTAGTCATTCCCTCTGATTCCCCACTGTGTAATCACTTGTTACATGAGTTTTATGACACTACTATTGGTGGGCATGTTGGGGTGGCTCCTACATATCATATAATAACTTCAAATGTTTACTGGAAGCAAATGCTGCGTGATATTTATAATTTTGTTGTTTCCTGTTAAACTCGTCAACAAATGAAAGATGTTCATCATCATTCGGCTGGATTGTTGCAACCCTTGACAATCCCTGATTTGGAATTTGAAGACACAACAATGGATTATTCACTTGCTTACCTAGCTCAAAGGGAAAATCGACTATCATGAAGGTGGTTGATCGTTGACGAAGTATGGTCACTTCATTCCCTTACCTTCCATTTTTTCCACAAAAATTGTTGCCAAAAGCTTTGTGCTGGGAGTTGTTCGTCTATGGACCCCCAAGAACCATAGTCAGTGATCGTGATCCTCGATTCTCACACACCTTCTGGCAAGAAATCAATCAGTTGTAGGGCACTTCTTTGACAATGAGTACTGCCTACCATCCATAATCTGATGGACAGTCTGAGGCCCTTAATAAATGTGTGGAACATTATCTTTGTTGTTATGTTGCTGATTCGCCACACCATTAGGTTTCTATGTTGCCATGGGCCGAGTATTGGTACAATACATCACTCCAAACTTCGGCAGGTACGACTCCCTTCATCCTACTATAACTTGCTACATTAAGGGTAGTAGTCCTAGTGATCAGGTGGACAATTTTTTTTGGATAGGAATGAAATTCTGGTTCTGTTAAAGCTCAATTTGATTAAGGCACAAGATTGCATGAAGAGGTTGGCCGACAAACATCGTTCTGAGCTTGAGTTTGCTGTACGTGAATGGGAGTTTGTCAAGATTAAGCCATACTGTCAAAACACTATACGCTTACAACAACATCCTAAGCTGGGTAGGCGTTATTTTGGACCATTTCAAGTCCTTAAGCGCGTTGGTCAAGTGGCATACACGCTAGATTTTCCAGCCATGGCCCGCATTCACCCTGTTTTTTATGTTTCAATATTAAAGCGATGCATTGGAGAGCCTGCGCAACAAATTACTCCTTTAAGTTCAAGTGATTTTACTGAGCATGGGGTTGAGTCTTCCCAGAACCGTGAGGACAAGGTTCTTTCGTAGGAGGGAAGTATTGTTATGAAACAGAGTAATGACGTGAAGGACAACCAGAGTGATGATGTGAAGGACAAACAGAGTAATGATGTGAAGGACAAACTGAGTTGGGCTAACCGGATGATATGGAGAAAATAAAACACATAGCAATATGCAATTGGATATTTTTTACTTGTCTAACACGTACATAAAAATTATGTGAGGTTAGAAAAAGAGTTAAACTGTAAAATAAAAATTGGAGTTGAAGGGTTTAAAATGAAACAAAGTTGAGTTGGAGTATCAAAATGAAATTTAGGGACAAGTTTAAGGGGTTGTACATGTATTTGACCTATTTAATTTGGTGGTTTCATATTAATAATATCATACTAGTAAAAAAGAAATTCAACGACCATAATATCAAAAATATTGTGGGTTTGACATAATACAAGAATGTCATTGAAATCCATATCTTGTACTTTTAAATTTAAAATAGCCACTAAGTATAATTTTGACTTTATTACAAGCAACAAACCCCACATTTTAAATATGATCTCAAAAATTATTCTTCACTTTTTTTTCCAAGCTTTCAAATTGTGTTCATCAGAATACACATTGGGGAAAAGTGGGCTAGTTAAGTTTGGGCTGAATTTATCCACAAAGGAAAAGAGGGAAGATTCAAAACCTTAAACTTTTATTTATCTACATAGGTAGAGAAAAAAACCCAAAATCCAACAGAAAGCAATGGTATAGTACTGAATGAAGTGAAGATTCAGGAAAATATAATCATCGGCAATGGAAATCAACTCACCAATTATGGATATATATATTATGCTACTTAAAAAAACTTACTTCTTTTTTGATTCTTGACAATGATTTGTTGTTCTGCTATTCATGCAGTCGCAAAGTTGGTCATTTTAGTACTTTGACAACTAGAGAAGCATTAATATACAAGAAATCAATAAAATTTGACCTTAACAGAAGTGCCAATGGATTACAGCTCCCAGGGAAAGAAGTCAGAGAAAAACTCCTTCCTCATATTTCTGCACTCACTGCTCTTGTTGAAGCAGAAGATCTAATTTTAGTTGATCATCAAGGACAAGAATGGAACATGTTACTTGTGCGTCAAAATGACATTGGTATGACTATGCGGATAAATACAATTTAGCTGTTTCAGATACCATAGTTATTGAGAAGCAACAAGTGAAATAAGATTTGTATTTTGCTGCATTGGCGATCACGACTGGGACATAATCTTTCCTCCTAATTCAATATGACAGATTGAACAAGTTAATAATATTAATGCAGAGGACGTCAAAGAGCAAACTAAAATTAAAGATATTGGCGAAGTTGAATAGTTGTAGTTATTTATGAAATCACAATCAAGAGAGACCCTCAAAATACCAAGTACGTTAGTTTAAGTAGTGTTGCATGATGAGAACACTCAAATGAAATACTATAAAATTGAATGTTCGATTTTTAGAATTTTAATTTTCTCCTTTTGTCAATTGGCTAAATAAATTGTTATGAGTTAGGTCTATGCAAAACTTATTTTACACTAAAATAATGTTATGAATTGCGCTTGAGGGAAAAATCAGCGTCAGGATCGCTATTTCAAGATGAGGATTATGACTTATAGATCTAAGTCAAGTCACAAATTAATCTGACTTGGAAGATGCACTCACAAGTGGTAACACAAAGGTAGACCATATGCTCGAGAGATTGTGTAAGTGGCATTGCTTACTGGAAGTAATGCTGATATTGCAACTCTTGAAGGCCTGGGAACTCCTCCAATTTAAAACACAAAATCAATAGAAGAAAATTTGGTACAGGAACCTTCTATTACCGAAGGTCAGGTGTTCTGTTGGATTGCTTCTTGCCGCTGAAAATGGAAAATCTATTGGAGATTTAATGGTCACATACTTTGAGTCAATTTCCATTTGTTCCTGATGCTAATTTCCCTATGCTTATTGTAATAGTTCGCGTAACTGCAATTGATCTTTGTGTATGGGATCCAGGAATAGGCTTCATTTCATGGCTCTAACAGGTTATATAGAGAACGTGGAGGAACTACTATTGTTGGGATGTACTGGCAAGTTTTTCTTAATTGCGTATTCAAATCCTATGAGGTAGAGTGAGGGATGTAATTCCTACTGGTCCAAGGTACTCTTGTTGTTGATAAATTCAATGCATAAACATGTCCTTTAGTTTCATATTCACTACTCTTCGTTGAATATTAACATGAAAGTTTTGGTGGCCAACTTCCAGCAAACATCAGTGTTGCAACTTTGCTATATCACTGTTTGTTGGCGCGGTACAAAAGTGGGAGGTACAAGTATGAAGGAGTGTATATAAGGTGAAGGTTATGCAGTCTGCTGGTTACACACTTTATAGTAGGGGTGGGCATTCGGTTTTTCGGTTCGATTTCAGTTTTTTTTTTCCGGTTTTCATTTTTGTAAATTGTGTACCGAATACCGAACCGAAATATTTCGGTTCTGTTCGGTTTTTGTTAATTCGGTTCGGGTTTTTATTTCAGTTTTTTAATGAGCCTGCTGTCGCGGCTGGTGGCTGCTGCTGGAGGACGGCGGCTGGCGGCTGCTGTTGTTTCCCTGGTAGACGGCGGCGCTGCTGCTTCTCTGGTGAACAGCGGCGTTGCTGAAGAGTGGCTGGAGCCTGGAGTAGAAGAGGAAGAGGAAAAAGAAGAGGAAGAAGAGCTGAAGAGGAGAGGATGAGGAGTGAGGAAGATGAAAGGAGAAAAAATCTGTAGAAAGAGAAAGAGTCAAAGATATAGGTTTCTTACTTTTTTTAAAAAAAATTATTTAATATTAATAATTATTAATTAATATAATATAATTTATAAATTATTAAATTGTAGTATAATATTTCGGTACTGAAACACTGAATTCCAAAGTAATATGTACCGAAAACCGAACCAAAATACCGAAAAATATAAAAAATTAAACCGAATACCTAATCAAAAACCAAAATACCGAAACCGCCC